>CM036756.1:37754482-38362982 GCA_020796225.1 Arion vulgaris
ACGCCCATTTTCCCCCTTCCTAGTTAGAAGAAAGAAACCCATACCACGGGAAAAGGGCAAGCGGGACCCATTTTTTTCATTACGTCGCCACACGATGGTGATGGGGGTGAACATCACGCCGCTTCCTTTCACATCCCAAACATCATTTCAAAGTAAGATCCACAAAATTTTCCCTCTTGCCCCCCATATTAGCCTACCTTATCGTGGCGGGAGGTTTGTGTTTAGGATCCTTCAGGCTATGTCGGCGGGAGTTAACCCCTGGCAGGTCAACCAAGCCGAACAGACTGGGTAAAGGGCCCCGGGCCAAAAGGCGGGAGCAGGATGGGGCCTCAAAAGGGGAAAGTGCAGAACCACCGGCAGGGAACCCTGGCAACCCCCACCCCCAGCTATGGGACAAATACCTTGTCCTCTCCCCTTGAGAGACATCCTTTTTTCTTGTCTTTCTTCTATGACATTTTCCCCCAAAAGGGGGTTAAAACACAGTGCCCGGAGCACCCCCTGCAAAAGCCAAGGGGACCAAAAGGGTAAGTCATCTAGAGAGGACGACTCAGACAAACTCGGGAAGACAGATCTCGTCAGCGGGGGATAAAATGTCTAGAGAAAACCAAAAAAAAGATTCCTCAGAAAGGAATTTTCAGCATTAGGGGAGGAATTGAACAAAAAAACCCCCAAATGCCATGGCAAAATTTATAAAATGGTGCCACCACCAGGGAAACACCAGGGGGTGGTGGACGACCCTGCCTAAAGGGGGTCCCCCCTTAGCTACTGGCCCCCCGGATTTTTGCAACCCAGGGAGGACGGGGAACACCGCAAGGGAAAACTTTCACCCAAATTAGCAAAATGAAGGGGAAAACAAAAACAGAGTAGAGGAAGCGGGCAAAAAAGATTGAATCTGTTAAAGGGCCCCTTAACCCGGGAAATGATTAGCAAGAGGATTTGAAATTTGGGGATAGAAAAAAAGACAAAAGGGGGTGGGTATAACACTAGTTCGTTTCCATCCCGGCAGTTGAACTTCGGGCCCAATCAGATGAGACAGAATTCATAGCTGTTCAACCCCTTATCAACAACACTAAGATGACACTATACAATATATACCACCACCCCATTAAAACCCGGCGGGAAGCTATCAAAGTTCAAGATGACAATTTGTTATAGTGGGAGCCCAAACAGCCACTCCCCAAAGGGGCTGGGGATGAACCCCCGATCCTCGAGGTGAAAGTTTAAGAAGGGTGATCCCCAAAAGCTCACCATTCTAAACCCACCCAGATGCCCTCCAATTTACTCACGACGGTGGCCCCGCCCCCAGATCGGTTTCACAGACGACTTTCAAGGATAACGAAAGGCAAGTTCGACCAGATTGGAGGTAGGACATAGACCAGTGAAACCCCTTTAAAAAACTTAAAAGGAGGAAAAAACTCTGACTTTTGGGAATTAAAAAAGGCAGACTGAATATTCCAAGAACTGAAAAGATGAAAAAATTAATCAATCGGGAAAAAGGACAGATGACTTTCCAATAAACCCTTTTTTAAAGGTGCAAAAAGGCTATCAGGGGGAAAAAACTAAAGCCATTTTGGGACACCAGAGATTAAGTCCTGTTTTTGCAGTCCCAGAAATAAAATGGAACCTGCCCCAAACGGACAAATGTAATGCAAACAAGAAAAGGGCCTTTTTATTTAGAAAAGAAACCGGTGTAAAAAACCTGGGAAAGACAGCCTTTTGAACATGGAAAAGATACTCAAAAGGTAGACTTAAAACCCCCGAACATGACAACCCATCAGGGGGGAAAAAGTTTCTCCAGCAAGGAGAACAACTACGGGAAAAGGGAAACCCATTTGATGGCCCAGTGTTACAAGAAAGCCATGCTAATAAGCGGGAAAAGGGGAAAAAGCAAGGAGATAAATGCTACATTAAAAAAAGCAAAAAGGGAAAACCCTTTGGGGGTAGACATCACACTGACTGAGCTGCAGAGAGCACAAAAAAGCTCAATCGTAAAACCCCCCAATGGGATCAAACGACATGCCCAAATGGCCTTTAGCACAGAGTTTTCTCCCCAGTTTTTTAACTATTTGGGAGACAGGAGACCCCCCAACATCTAAAAAAATCCCCAAACCCACCCAATTTTCAAAAGGGGAAAAAGAAAAAAAGGACCCGCAGAGCTACAGCCCTATGTTTGCAAGTTGCACGCAAAATGTGGAAGTGATAACCACAGACCCGGGGTTTTTTCAATCCAACCAAAAATGGACCCAGGCAAAAGGGAGCATAGAAGCACTGATGACCAAGGGGCATCCTCGCACGGGACATAGAAAAGGCCAAAAAAAGAAAAAAACCCCTCACTGTGTTCTGACATGTCAAAGGCCTCGACAAAGTCGGGAAAGTTTTTCCCCAAATTTTACCAGGGGGGAAAGGGGGGAGAATGTACTATTAGAAAAGACTTTTCCCCATAGAAAAGCATCTGTAAAATTGGAGGGAGGCACAGTCCCAGATTCAAATTAAGAGCAGGAGCCCCACGGGGAAAGCATGTCCCCATTGTTTTCCTGGATATATTTAATGATTTTTACAAACTTGCCCAGACATGTTCACACTCTCTCCATGCTGATGATTGTGTGGGGGAACCCCGAGTTTCTGGCCCTCCATCTTTAAACTCCAGGCCAGCCTGAACAGGTCATAATGTGGGCAAGTAAATGGGGTCTAGAAAAAAAAACCGGAGCAAAACTATAGCAACGCTTTTTCATTGTCAACAAAGGAAGAACACTTCAGACAAAATTTTAAGATGTATTTTCCCCCTTCCCATACCCCAACCCTTTTTGGGGGAGTTAAACGACAGCGTCTGACGGAAACATCACATAATGAAACAAACAAAAAGGGATGAAAAACAAAGGTGATGGGGAAGCTGGGGGAACTAGGGGAGCTGATTTTCGAACCCTAGTCGGGTGTACACTGGTGAGTAGAGACCCTGAATATCATCATCGACATGGATATCAGAGCTCATTCAAATAAATCGATACTAAAAAAACACAAAACAGGTGTCTGCGTACTTTTTGGGGGACCATGAAACTACCCCAATTGTAGAAATGGAAAAGGCAGCCAACATCCAGCCCTTGGAAGACAGAAGGGAGAAAAGGTTTCCCAAGACTGAAAGGGATCAAAAGAATGTCTCCCCATCCCATAAAAAAATGGCGGCTAGAAAAAGAACAGATAAAGGGCACAAGTCTAAACCACAAAGCAAAAGAAATAAAACATATTGGAACTACAAATCATAACCCTACCTGAAGAATTGCTTTTTGATCACTGGGAACCAGACCAGACCACTAAATTTCCAACCTCCATCCCAAATTATTGAAAGATGGACCCAATTAAAAAAAAAATTACAATGAACACCATTACATGTTTCCAAAGCGCGTGTTTTTTTCCCGAGGACCAATGGAGGAACCATGAAGGGTGGGCAAGGTACATTAGGACCCAGATGCCCACTGTGTTCTAGGGCCCCACTGGAAGAAATTTTCCAACAAAAAGCAGAACTAAAGCCCTTTTTGATGGCAGCACAGCAAGAATAAGCTGCAAGCAAGATGGTTTTTTTACAGACCATTGTCAATACAACCCCTGGAGGCAAACCACTGACAAAAGTACAAAACTACAAAGAAACTTGCTCAGCCAGAAAAGCAAATTTCCTTGCGGGGTTTTCCATTCACTGTGGCATTGCACAAAGGTCTGAGTCAGCTGGGGGCGTCCCAAAAACAAATTTACCAACCCTTGTCTTTCAAGAGGTCAAAACCCTTACAAGAAAAAAATCTGAGACTGAAGACAAACAGAATTGATTATGGAAAAGACTTAAAAGACCCAAGCAGAACAGACCAGGTCATTTATTTGACTACGCCCCGACACTGCAGATCAAAAAACCTTATACAGACTAGGAATAAGTCAAACAGCCCCGCCATGTCAGCGGGAAAAACACCGAGCAATCCCAAGACGCCTCTTCTGTGGGAGCGAGAAGCAACATGTGGCCACACCCAGTCGCCTGAAAACTAAGCGGGGAAACCCTGACAGACCGAAGCGTTCCCAGTTTGTGGCCCACAGTAAATTTAAAGGGATGACCAGAGATCGCTGAAGAAAAAGAAGAAGAATTTCCCTCTTGGATCTAGTTTAGATATTCCACCCAGATTTTTTTTAATTTGGGAAACAGCCCTCTAGTTTTTATACCTACATTGCCTTTCTAAAATTGTCAGAAAGCAACTATTTGATATCAAGGTCTTTTATGTCCCCCTTTAATCTCGCTTTCCCTTTTAAAGAGCAATGATGATTTTTGACAGTCAGCATCCTTTGGGGATCCCCAAAATTTTCCCTTTTAATTTATTGAAAAATTTTCCCCATCAGTCCCGTTTTTTTTTGGCCGTGATATCCATGAATTTCCATGTATATTATAATCTATAAATAGACACTCATCATTAAACTTTTTTTTTTGGAATATTTAGTTTATATTCTGAAAAAGGTCTAGAAATGGATGCCGAAATAAGGGGCCCGGAAGCCCCTAATACTTGTACTCTGTTTTTTTATTAATCATATTCATTGCTTCCCCTTGAGCTAATCCAGAAGCACTTGAACTTTCACCCTTTTCCTGGTCCCACCCCAACCCGGCTCGGTGCCATCGAATTTTTCGGTTCGGTGCCACGAACACCGTACATTGGAAAACCCTGTTTTTTCGCCAGCCCGTGGAATTGAACCGCCCCAAAGGGGGGGCTTGTCACCCGTCGTCCAATGCGCAGAACACGCGGGGCAGGCGGGCCCCCGGGGCAAAAACTTTTATTCCAGTTTGATTATAACACATTGAGATCAGTAGTTTATGTTTAAATATAAGAAACTTTCTTTTTGTTTCAGTTTACATTTTATTTTTTGTTTAAATATAATGTTTCAATTCTTTTTGTCATTCATCATGAAGAGGTATGTGAGACATTCGTCTTTTTGTCTGGGCCAAATGCCCTTTCTTTAATTTGTTGACTAATTATCATTATTGTGATTTTCATAGAGCTACAGTAGGAGTTTTGTAACACCCTTTTTAGTAGAGCTGCAGTAGTGTAGGGGTGAACTACCTTCTTGGGAGCTGCAGTAGTGTTTGTTAGTGAACTACCTTCTTGTGTGAGCTATAGTGTAGTTGTTGTGAACTACCTTCTTGGTGAGCTGCAGAGTGTGAAAAGGGAAATACCTTTTTTAGTGGGGCACAGTAGTAGTTGTTTGTGAACTACCTTTTGGAGGAGCTGCAGTAGTGTAGTTGTTAGTGAACTACCTTCATGGGGCTGCAGTAGTGATTTGTGAACTACCCTTTTTAGTGAGAACAAAAGGGTTTGTGGGAACACCTTTTTTAGTGACCAGAGTGTAGTTGTTAGGGAAATACCTTCTTTGTGAGAGCTGCAGTAGTGATTGTTAGTAACTACCTTCTTAGTAGAGCCCGGGAGTGAGGGAACTACCTTCTTTTGAGCCGCAGTGGGGAAATTGTTAGTGAACACCTTCTTAGGGGAGCTGCAGAGGAGGAGGAACTCCTTCTTTGGGGAGCTGCAGTAGTGTAGGTTTGTGAACTACCTTCTTAGTGAGAGCTACAGAGGGAGTTTTTTTGGGAAAACCCTTTAGTGAGAGCTGCAGTAGTGTGTTGTTTTAACTACCTTCTTTGTGAGGCTGCAGTAGTGTGTTATAACTACCCCTTAGGGGGGCTGTAGTGTAGTTGTTAGTGAACTACCTTTTTGTAGAGCTGCAGTAGTGTAGTTGTTGTGAACTACCTTCTTTGTGAGAGCTGCATAGTGAGTTGTTAGGGAAATACCCAGTGAAACACAGTAGTGAGTTTTTAGTGAACACCTTTTTAGGGGAGCTGCAAATGAGTTGTTAGTGAATAAAACCCCTTAGTAGAGCTACAGTAGTGTAGTTAGTGAACTACCTTTTTGGAGGCTGCAAATGTGTTGTTAGTGAACTACCTTTTTAGTGGGGCTACAGTAGTGTAGTTGTTAGTGAACTATCTTCTTAGTGTGAGCTGCAGTAGTGTAGTTGTTAGTGAACTACCTTTAGTAGAGCTACAGGGGTAGTTGAGTGAACACCTTTTTAGTGGGGCTGCAGAGTGGTTTTTAGTGAACACCTTTTTGTGGGCACAGAGGAGTTGAGTGAAAATTCTTAGTGAGAGCTAAGGTGAGTTTTGAACTACCTTCTTAGTGGGGCCCGTAGTGTAGGTTTTGTGAACTACCTTCTTAGTGAGAGCTCAGTAGTGTAGTTGTTAGTGAATCCCTTAGTAGACTGCAGAGTTGGTTTTTGTGAACACCTTCTTAGTGAGGCACAGTAGTGTAGTTGTTAGTGAACTACCTTCAGTGAGAGCACAGAGTGAGTTGTTAGTGAACACCTTTTTGGGGGTGCAGAGTGAGGTTAGGAACTACCTTCAGTGAGAGCACAGTAGTGTAGTTGTTAGTGAACTACCTTCTTTTGTGAATGCAGTGTGTAGGAGGAACTCCTTTTTAGTGAGGCACAGAGGAGGAGGAACACCTTCAGTGAGAGCACAGAGTGAGTTTTTAGAACACCTCTTAATACAATGCGTTTAAAATGAACCAATTTTATGGGCCGCAGTGTAGTTATGAACACCTTTTTGTGAGAGCTAAGTAGGTTGGTTTTAAACACCTTCTTGGAGCGCGAGTGAGGAGGGAAAACCTTTTTAGTGAGAGCGCAGTAGTGAGTTGTTAGTAATACCTTCTTAGTGAGAGTGAGTAGTGTAGTTGTTAGTGAACTACCCTTTTAGTGAGAGCTGGTAGTTAATTGTTATGAACTACCTTCTTAGGGGAGCTGCAGTAGTGTGTTTTAGTGAACTACCTTCTTGGTGTGAGCTGCAGTGTGTAGTTGTTAGTGAACTACCTTCTTGTAGAGCACAGAGTGTAGTTGTTTTGGGAAATACCTTTAGTGAGAGCTGCAGTAGTGTAGTTGTTATGAACTACCTTCTTTGTGAGAGCGCAGAGTGAGTTTGTGAACACCTTTTTGTGAGAGCTACAGTAGTGTAGTTTTTAGTGAACACTTCTTTGTGGGGCTGCAAATGTAGGAGTGAACTACCTTCTTAGTAGAGCTGGTAGTGTAGTTGTTAGTGAACTACCTTCTTAGGAGGCCCCAATGTAGTTGTTAGTGAACACCTTCTTAGTTGAGCCAGTAGTGTAGGAGTGAACTACCTTTTAGTGAGAGCTACAAATGTAGTTAGTGAACTACCTTTAGTGAGAGCTGCAGTAGTGAGTTTTAGTAACCCCTTCTTAGTGGGGCTAAGTAGTGAGGTTTGTGAACTATCTTTTTAGTGTGAGCTGCAGTAGTGTGTTGTTAGGGAAATTCTTGGAGAGCTACAGTAGTGTGGTTTTTATGAACTACCTTCTTAGTGAGAGCTGCAGTATGTAGTTGTTAGTGAACTACCTTCTTTGTGGGGCAAGAGTGAGTTTTTAAAGGGCACCCTTTTTGTAGACCACATAGTGTAGTTGTTAGTGAACTACCTTCAGTAGAGCTACAGAGTGAGGATGAACTACCTCTTAGTAGAACAGAGTGTAGTTGTTAGTGAACTACCTTTTTATGAGGCTGCAGTAGTGTAGTTGTTGTGAACTACCTTCTTGGGGAGAGCTACAGTAGGGAGTTGTTAGTGAACTACCTTCTTAGTGAGAGCTACAGAGTGTAGTTGTTAGTGAACTACCTTCGGGGAGTGCAGTAGTGTAGTTGTTAGTGAACTACCTTCTTAGTAGAGCTACAGTATGTAGTTGTTGTGAAACCTTCTTAGTGAGACTGCAGTAGTGAGGAGTGAACTATTCTTAGTGAGAGCTACAGTAGTGTAGTTGTTAGTGAACTACCTTTTTTGGGGAGCACAGTGTGTGTTTTAAATAACATTTAGGGAGCTACAGAGTGTAGTTGTTATGAACTACCTTCTTTAGAGCTACAGTAGGAGTTTTTTGAACTACCTTCTTAGTGGGGAGCTAAGAGTGTAGTTGTTAGTGAACTACCTTTTTGTAGAGCTACAGTAGTGTAGTTGTTAGTGAACTACCTCTTAGTGGGGCTGCAAATGTAGTTTTAGTGAACTACCTTCTTGTAGAGCTACAGTAGTGTAGTTGTTAGTGAACTCCTTCTTAGGGGAGCTGCAGTAGTGTAGTTGTTGGCCCCCTTTTTAGTGAGAGTACAGTAGTGTAGTTAGTGAACACCTTTTTTGTGGGGCTGCGTAGTGAGTTTTTAGTGAACTACCTTCTTTGTGAGGCTACAGTAGTGTAGTTTTTGTGAACTATCTTTTTAGTGAGCTGCAGTAGTGTAGTTGTTTGTGAACTACCTTCTTAGTAGAGCACAGTAGTAGGGAGGGAAATACCTTCTTAGTGGGCTCAGAGTTGTGTTGGAACTACCTTCGTAGAGTACAGAGTGTAGTTTTTAGGGAAATACCCCTTAGTGAGAGCCACAGAGGTTGTTATGAACTACCTTTTTAGTGAGAGCACAGAGGTAGTTGGTAACTACCTCTTGTGAGACTACAGAGGTAGTTTTTATGAACACCTTTTTAGAGAGCGCAGTAGTGTAGTTTTTAGTGAACTCCTTTTTAGGAGAGCACAGTAGGAGTTGTTGTAACACCCTTAGTAGAGCAAGTGAGTTTTTAGGAACACCTTTTTTGGAGGCTGAGAGTGAGTTGTTATGAAACCTTCTTAGTGAGCTACAGAGTGTAGGTAGTGAACACCTTCTTAGTGAGAGCGCAGTAGTGAGTTTTTATGAACCACCTTTTTAGTAGAGCCACAGTGGGGTTGTTAGTGAACTACCTTTTTAGTGAGCACGTAGTGTAGTTGTTAGTGAACTACCTTCTTAGTGAGGCTAAGTAGGTGTGTTAGTGAACTACCTTCTAGTAGAGCCAGTAGTGTAGTTTTTAGGAACACCTTTTTAGTGAGGCAAGTAGTGAGTTTTTAGTGAACTACCTTTTAGGAGAGCACAGTAGTGAGTTTTTAGAACACCTTCAGGGGTTTACTTTTACGTTTGTTTTATTTATCAATTTTTGTTCACCCAGTTAAACATATTTGTCAATCATATATCTTTGCTCTTTCCATGAGCCTTTCCCAAAAATTGGGCATGGAATCATAACTCATTTTGGGGCTTCCTGTTTTAGATATCTCTTGCAGCCCCCATATAAATTTTTAACCCGCCTTCAAACCCTTTCCATGATTTCAGGTTTTCCCCTCTTTCCCCAAGGGCTCAGGAAAGGGGCCCTTTTTTTTACATTCCCCTGGGGTTTTCTCAAGGTGTGGGATATATCTTAGATTCTGAGTATGTTATGAATACATCATCACAAAAGCAAATTTTTTATACTTAAATTGTCAAAAATTTTTAGTTATTAAAAATTTAATGGCCTTTGGGGCAAAATATCACAATCTAGTTTTAAGAATGTGACACAAAATTGCAATGATTTTGTAATGTTCTGTTTGCTGTATATAATAATAACTAGTTTATTTTTTTGTCCTAGAACAAAGTTTAAACAGGTTTCATATTGTTTTTTATATTTATATATGATATATATATATAACAAAAAGGTCCGGGCTGTGGGAATCATTTCTGTCTTCCCAAGTCGGGGTTTTTGGGGGCGCGCCCGGGGTTTTAAGTGCATTTTTTTAGAGATATTTGGGGTTGTTTTGGGGCCCCCGGGTTTTTCCTTCCCCCAAACAGCGGGGCCCTTTTTGGGGGGAAGGGGGGAAACTGAGCCAAGGAGTAAAATCCGCAATGAAACAACCTTCGGGGGTTTGATCCCCTTTAAAAAAAAATTAATATTTTTTTTTAAAGATCTCATGTTTTTTTTGAAATTTTAAAATAATATGAATGAAAGTAATAATTTTTTGATAAGGTAATAAAAACTGAATGAATATAGATTCTTAATTGTAGGACATTTATTGAAATTTAAAAAAAAATAATCTTTTTTTTTTCTGCTTTACTCGCTATGAAATCATGGCTGCCTGATTTGACGCTTCTGACTGATTTTCGAAATCCCGCTTTCCATTTGATCAGTGTCCCCGTAAAAAAAGTCGTAATGAAAATGGCGAGAAACAAACCCCAAACTTAAATAGGGGGGCAAATTTATCCCCGATTGGAAAAGGTATCAAGGTTTTTCAAAGTTCAAATTTATGAGGTTACATGGACAGAAACTATTTCATTAATGAAAATTTTGGCATATCCCTTTTAAAGGGCGATCATCCCCCAGTAAAAAGTTGTTGATTTTCTGGACCATTTTATTCAATAGTTTGCCATTGCCGCAGAGTTTAACCATTTGTGGGGTTGGGGATGCCATATTTTGACAGATGCCCACTTTTTCATTAATAACAAGTTTTTAAAAAGATGGAATTTTAACCTACGTCATTAATTTTTCTTTATTTGTTTTTGTGACCAACATTTTAGTAATAAAAAAAGATTAATGAGTTATTTTATGTTTTTTTTTTAACAGGTTTTATTACAACCAGGGGGTAAAAGAAATTAATTTATAGTCGGAACAACATTAATTGCCATACCGGAGTTAACCTGTGTTCTTAAAATGTCCCCTTGATCCTATTGTAAGTTATATATTAAATAAAATTGGGAAAAAAAAATTCTAGTAGTCTCCAAAATTATTTCAAACATTAGGGGATGAATTTTGATTGATTGATTTGATTAAATTGGGCCATCATCCTTTTACTGGTGAGTAACCATGTTTGGGGTCCGATCTCTTTTTTACACAGGAAGATCCATGGCAGTGCACAAACTCCGTACACCCAGAGTCCACAATGAATTTTGATGATGATTGCTGGGCAGATGACGTTCATCGCCCGGGGGGGCAGGTCCCAGGTCGCTGACCTGGGAAAAAAACAGCCTGCTGCCTTGGGGGTTTAGGCTGGGGGCAGCGAACGAGGGCCCCGTAAACGCTGGAAATCAACACAACACTGAAGGGTAAGGGCCCCGAGCTCCAATAGGTAATGAAGGTTGTGGAAAGACCCTCTTGATGTTTGGGTGCTTATATATCCCAAGAATAATAAAAACGGCCAAAATGATCGGGGGAAAAAGAGAAAATGGGTTGGGATAAAGTGTCTGTCACTTTTTTTTTAAACCTAGCGGGAGGGGTAAGATGGTTTATTCCTTTTCCCCCATGTGGAATGTCCAGTGAAACTTAGAACCCACAACCCCCTGTGTCCGCAGTTGATAGGCGAATGCTTTGTGTTTTGCTAATCCGTTTACAAGTTATATATTAGTGGGGTAATCATTAAATTTGTTTTGTTTCTGGTCATACTGTTTGGGAACTATTTATTAGTCAATTATCTGATTGTTTTTGGGGAATGCTTATGTGATGCTAACCGTCTAAAAATTTTATATTAGTAGTATAATCATTTAAATTTTTTTGTTTCGGTCATACGTTTGGGAACTTTTATTATAATTATCGATTTCTTTGTGGCAAAGCAGTGTTATGAACCGCTACGAAAAAGTGGCGGAAATATTAAATTTGTTTGTTTTGGTCATTGTTTGGAATATTTTTTAGTAATTTCATTCTTAGGGGGAAGTTAGGGTTTAAACCGTCTCCGTTTTATATTTGTGGCGGTATAATCAAAATTTTTTTGTTTCGGGCAACTGTTTGGGAACATTTATTAGTCAATTATCAGTTATGTGGCAATGCTTATTTTTATGCTAATCCGCTCCAAGATAATTTGTGGCGGTATAATCATTAAATTTGTTTTTTTTCTGGTCATCTGTTTGGGAACTATTTTTAGTCAATTATCTGATTGCTTATGTAGTGAATGCTTGTTTATGCAATCCGTCTACAAGTTATATAATAGAGGAGTATAATTAAATTTGTTTTGTTTCCATACTGTTTAAACTTTTTGACAATTATCTGATGACAATGAAAAAAGAGATAAAAAGGGTAAAAAAAAGGAAGAACTGACAAACCCAAACAGATGATATATTACAGAAAGGAACATAGATGTCAATTACCCGAGTGGTTACCAGGGCCCAAATTTGGGGTGTAAAGAATAGAACCACTGTTACCTGCCACGCATGTCGTAAGAGGTGACTGAGGTAGGGGCCTAGAGAAGCTACCCTAGTAATAAAAAGAGTTGTTGAAATCGGATGTACTGGCTCACTTGTAGGCACATAACTGGCCCAACGTCAATCACTCTTAAGCTCAGAACACATGCAAATCACAAAGAGTGGTTTAACAAGTGGTTGATACAGAGCATTCAAAGATGAATAGTGGGCGAACAAAGAAGATTACTGCCCTGAAATATCACAAGAGTACCAACCTGAATGAGCTGAGGTAAATGATAGAGAGGTTGACTAATAGCTTCTGGAGAGAAGTGATTTATTGGATACCATCAGACTACAAAATTAATAAAAATGAAATAAAGCCGATTAGTCTAGTCAAAAAGGAGAAATGTCTACAAGAAGACTAGTTAGTTATGAGAAAGTTAGAACTACCATCAAAAGGAGAATACAATGTCATCATCATCATTCATCATTAATCCTCTCCGCTCCTCGTGGAGCATAGGGCCTCAACAGCTGTTGGCCACTCTTCTCGGTCTCTGGCTGTTATTTTTATGGTCTCCCAGGTCAATTGAGCACTCTTCAGCTCCTCAGTAAGACCTCGTCCAAGTCTGCTTAGGCGCCTCTTTTCGCTTTTCCTACGGGTTCCACTCGAGCACCTGTCTAGTGACACTGACTGTGTCTTCCCAGAGGTCATGGTCTATCCATCGCCATCTTCTCCTCTTGACCTGTGTCATCATAGGTTCCTGCCCTGTTCCTATCCACAGATCCGTGTTTGTAACTCTATCATACCATTTCAATCTGAGAATCCGCCGCAAACATCCGTGACAAAGGTCTGGATCTTATTTGTATTTGCCCTAGTGACTCGCCAAGTTTCCTAGCCATACAGCAACACCGACTTCACATTTGAGCTGAAAATCTTGAGCTTTGTTTTCGTGGAGATGGCAGCGGACTTCCACACCATGTGCAGGATCGCAAAGGCCTGTCGGCCTTCCTAATCCTAGCCTTAATGTCCTCATCTGTACCTCCTGATCTGCTGATCTTACTTCAAAGGTAGACAAATTCATCCACATCTTCTATGTCCCTTCCTTCAATCAGTATTGGATCTTGCTGTATGTTGTTGCTACGCATTACTTTAGTCTTCTGTTGACTGATTTTAAGGCCGCTCATGGCAGTTTGTGCCAGAGCATCCACTTTTCCTGCATGTCTTGTAGTCTATGCGAAAGCAAGGCGAGATCGTCCGCAAAATCCAGGTCTTCTAGCTTTGACATAAGTGTCCACTGTATGCCATTTCCAGACCTTGCGTAGGGCTGGCGTGTGACCCAATCAAGTAGCACCAAGAAGAGGAGGGGGACAGCAGGCATCCCTGTCTAACACCAGTAGTGACCTGGAACTCCTCTGACAGTCTTCCATCATGAATAACCTGGCAGGCAAACCCTCATACAGCTGCCTGATGATGTCGACAGTCTTCTCCGCACCCCATAGTTTCTTAGGATCCCCACATTGATTTCCTATCTATGCTGTCAAATACCTTCTCAAAATCAACAAAGCACAGTGAGAGCGGAGCCTGCCACTCCATTGTTTGTTCCACTATGATTCTAAGGTGGCTATCTGGTCATTGCAAGATCTATCTTCTCGAATCCCGCCTTTCGTCCCTAAGCCTCTGGTCTATAGCTCTTTCATCCTGTCCAGAATAACCCTAGTGAGGACTTTGCTGGGAATGGAGAGCAGCATGATCCCTCTCCACTTGTCACAATTTGACAAATTGCCATTCTTGGCAGTTTCACGAGGAGGCCTTTCTTCCAATCTGCTGGTATCTCCTCCATGTCCCACACCAAGTTGAACAATATGTGGAGTTGGTTTACCATCTCTTCTCCTCCCTTCCTCAGAGCTTTCGCTGGGATATTATCAACTCCTGCCGCCTTGCCCTTTTCAAGTTTTTTTTAAGGCATCTGCGATTTCCTGTTTGTGATCTTCCCACGCTTATGTCCAGCGGGTCTCCTTGCCCTAAATCTAGTGGGTTTAGTGGGGAGGTCTATTTAACACTTCCTGGAAATGCTCTCTCCAGCGCCCCAGTTGTTCATCAATTTTAGTCAAAAGTTTTCCAGTCTTATCTCTCACTGGCCTGCTCTGATTATTTTTCCTCCCACTCAACAATCTGGTTGTCTCATAGAGAGCCTTGAGGTCACCTTTGCTGGCTGCTGTCTCTGCCTCTTCTGCTATCTCATTTATGAATGCTCTTTTGTCGTTTCTCAGCTGTCAGAAGTGATTTATTGGATACCATCAGACTACAAGATTAATAAAAATGAAATAAAGCTGATTAGTCTAGTCAAAAAAGGAGAAAATGTCTACAAGAAGACTAGTGAGTTACGAGAAAGTTAGAAGTATTATCAAAGGAGAATATACAATGTAAAGTGCACAAAATCCATCTCAAACACAAAACAGAGGATAGTAGTCTACAGAACTTATCATAAAGATAAGTCTAGAAATAAGTATAACAATTCATCAGCAGACAGAAGAAGAAGAAAGACAGCGAACTATGCTATGATACATTAGATACTATGCCACTATCATTACAGACCTTCTCCCCATGTTTTTTTTGGGGGAGAGCAAAGAATAGAACAATGTCTGCTCGATATTGCAAAAGCACTAAGTGGGATTAGATGAGGCAGACAAACCGAACACTTAAAAAGCAAACATTCCACTGTTCGTGAAATTGGGTAGACATTTTTTGTCTCTAACTTATCTGTCCTTGTACGCAACAAGGACTGATGATGATGATGAGCATTACCAAACCAATATTCCTTCGATTCAAACAAGGACTGATGATGAGCATTACCAACCCAATATTCCTTCGATTCAAACAAGGACTGATGATGACTCACAACCCCACATTCCTTCAATTCACACAAGGACTAATGATGACTATTACCAACCTCACATTCCTTCAATTCACACAAGGACTAATGATGACTGTTACCAACCCCACATTCCTTCAATTCACACAGACTGATGATGACTGTTACCAACCTCACATTCCTTCAATTCACACAAGGACTAATGATGACTGTTACCAACCCCACATTCCTTCAATTCACACAGACTGATGATGACTATTACCAACCCCACATTCCTTCAATTCACACAGACTAATGATGACTGTTACCAACCCCACATTCCTTCAATTCACACAAGGACTAATGATGACTGTTACCAACCCCACATTCCTTCAATTCACACAAGGAAAAAAACCTAACATGAACAATGTGTAAACATGTTTATAGCTGTAATATTAAAACTTCACTACATACAAGAACACCTGTACTGTCAATGTAAATGGCCAGGTCTTCATGGACATAAATTGACACTGGACCATGTCCCGTCACAAATGTTCAGTCCCTAACTCTCTTGTAAGCAAAATAATTTGATTCAAACGCTGAGAATGAAGCCACACAAAGAGATCAACATTAGCCAATAAAACATAAAATATGAACACACAGTTTCTCCAAGACAAAAAAAATGAACTGGAATAACTAAAACTGGAGCGGAATATATATTAGCATCACAAGCATGGACATGTTATCAAACATATAACATTTTCTGAACAAAATAACAATTTGTCTTAGTAAATGCCAATATTATATAGATATTTCTATCTAATGTAAAACTCCGGAACTGGTAACAAAATTACAATAAATATCATCTAAAATACAACTGGCAGAATGATAATAAATACAGTAAATACTTTTTATTTCATATAAATTCAATAACTAATATGAACACATAAAAAATATTTATAATTTTTGTTGCTGCAACCGAAAAAATATATTGTTTACTGTTTGTTTTTTCCGTCTACTTTTAAAGTGAGACATTTTTTCTGTCTAGTTAGTTTGAAGTGAGATATTATGGCGAGCTAAGGTTTTTGGTGATGAACCATGTTTAAATGTTGTGAGCCAGTGTTGATGTAGGATATCTGCATAGTCATTGTCCTCTGTACACTTCTCAACCTGATCGTCTACTTTTATAGGCAAACAGGGAAAGATAAGAACTTTATTCTTAAGAGATGGGCAAACCCTTACATTGTTTTGTTTTTATCTATAACTAATGTAAGGTATTGTTCTGAAAGATTTCTGAAGTTTTAATTTTGTTTCTCATGGTAACATATATGACTGTTTTTAAGTTTCTATTTCACAATGTGATTTTTCTTTTTAAGTTCGACAATGAATGCCAATATTTGGTACACATAAACTATTTGTTAATTGTCGCTTGACCTCATTCTGATAAATGAAAACTCGAGTTCTCTCGGCAAAGTAGTTAAACTGTTTGCCTCCAGTTCCAAAGTCACGGGCTTGAACATCATTCGATTTATTCATGTACTTTTCCCCAGAGATTCCTAAGATTGTTGCCAGAAGTATGTGCTTTATGCAATACTTTTGGCAGATGGAGTGCCATTTCTGCAGAGAAGCACTGAACCATATGGGATGGAGTGCCATATCTGTAGAGAAGCACTAAACCATATGAGATAAAGTGCCATATCTGTAAGGGAAAGCACTAGAACATATGAGATAAAGTGCCATATCTGTAGGGAAGCACTGAACCATTTGAGATAAAGTGCCATATTTGTAGAGGAAGCACTGAACCATTTGAGATAAGTGCATATCTGTAGGAAGCACTGAACCATTTGAGATAAAGTGCCATATCTGTAGGGAAGCACTGAACCATATGAGATAAAGTGCCATATCTGTAGGGAAACTTTGAACTCATATGAGATAAAGTGCCATATCTGTAGAGAAGCACTGAACCATGATGAGATAGGAAGTGCCATATTTGCAGAGAAGCACAACCATGTGAGATAAAGTGCCATTCTGAGAAGCACTGAACCATATGATGGAGTGCCATTTTCCTGCAGAGAAGCCACTGAGAAGCCATAGTGAGGATGGAGTGCCTATTAAATCTGCAGAGAAGCACTGAACCATATGGGATGGAGTGCCATATCTGCAGAGAAGCACGAACATATGGATGATGCCATCTGTAGGAAGACGACATTGAGATAAGTGCCATATCTGTAGAGAAGACACTGAACCATGTGGAAGACATGGAAGTGCCATATCTGCAGAGAAGCACTGAGACCATATGGGATGACGAAAGTGCCATATCTGAGGAAGCACTGAACCATAGAGCAAGATACTGGAAAAGAACCAATTATTTGGGGTGGAGGCCTTTCCTAGAAAGCCTGAATTACCATAGGTAAACTGAAGCAAATAATCAATTCTGATTTAGACACCTTTTATAAAACCCGACAATTTAAATGTGTAACATGTATTATATTTCAAATAATATTCTAATTACATTAACAGTAACCTTCTCTAAACTAAACAATTAGCCCATACATGTATCTCATCAGACTCAAATAAAAATAAAATTGTAATCAATAAACATCTGTACATTTTCGCAGATCAAGTAGAGAAATCTTTTAAAATTAAAAGCCATAGCATTTCTAATACTAAGTCACTGCATATTCTGTGACAAACTGCTAGATTTGAAAATATATGTGTTACTCACAAAATCACACAAAATGAGAACAAGTGATTGTGACAAGTTTTGTAAGAATGAACGACATAACCAAAGACTAGTTTCAGATGATGTAAAAATTATTATAATCACAAGGAATATAAAAATAGAAATTTTGCTAAAAGATATTTAAAAAAAATGAGCTTCAATTTGTGGGTATGATAAAATAGTGCAGTGTGATTGGTTATTGGTTTAGTAACCTGTAGGCCTCTGAACTTTGACCCAAGCTCATGTAGTGATGAGATGACCCAACCCCATCTAGTGATATCTGCAAGTTACTACTTTCTTCTACACAGAATATTCCACGTATCTTGCCCTGAAGGATGAGGCATCTTTTCGAATATCATCAAGTGCTGGGCAATCAAAAAGATGCTAGTTAACAGTTTTCGAAAGAATGTTTGCACAGTTAATACTCAGTTGTTTTTTTGGATTCTGTTCCAGTGTTTGTGTAAAGTTGCATGTATTGGGTATAAAATAATTTCCTGTAGCTTTTTCAAACCTTACTGCCTGTCACTTCACATTTCTAGACCTGTGGGTAGGAGGATCATTTCTTTTGTTTAAGTGTGGAATGTCAAGTATAGTATTGAACCCACACCCCTCTTGAGTCTGAATTGATATGCTTATGATTATACAAATCCGTGCCACATGTATTGGGTATGGAGTAGGAAAATAGTGCTCTGATCTCTTTTCTTCACTAGGTTGATTTTCTCTTTGGGATAAGAAGTGGCCATATACTTGTAGTTCTCTCTCCCTGTATATCATATCACACTTCTGTTTAGCCAAGCCTCAACATTTGCAGTTTTCAATAGTTGTTTGATTGCAGAATTGTTGCTGGTCTATAATTGCTCTTGCCTTGATTTCTTGACATTGCTAGTTGGCTGTTCTATGACATAGAGAACTGCAAATGAGTCTTCTTCTTCAGCGATCTCTGGTCATATGCTTAATTTACTGTGGACCACACACTGGGCGGTCAGCTTCAGGTCTGTCAGGTTTCCCCAATCTTAGTTTTCAGGTCGACTGGGTGTGGCCACATGTTGCTTCTCAGCTCACCCAGGAGAGGACAGTCTTGCAGGATATGCTCTGGTGTCTGTTCCGCCTGCTGACACTGGCAGAGAGCTGTTTGACTTATTCCTAGTCTATATAAGTGTTTGTTGAGTCTGCAGTGTCCAGTGCGTAGTTGAAATATAATGACCTGGTCTGTTCTGCTTAGGTCTTTGAGGGAGTCTTTCCCATAATCATATCCAGTGTTTGTCTTCCAGTCTACTGCAGATTTTCTCTGTATGAGGGTTTTGACCTCTTGAAAAGACAGGGGCTGGTAAATTTGCTCTTTGGCACTGCCCTCCTTAGCTAAGACATCGACACTCTCATTGCCTGCAATGCCACAGCGAGATGGAATCCACTGCAAGTGAATTTCTGCCGTTTCTGAAAGCTGAGCAAGTTCTCTTTTTAGGTTTTGTACTGTGCTGTCAGCAGATTTAGCCTCCAGGGCTTGTATAGCTGACAGTGAGTCGGCTCAGTGTTCAGGTATTGCTTCATTGCATAACTATTTTCATTTCAAAATATATAACAAACTGGTTTTTCTTCTTTGAACGTTCCATATCAACCATTTGTTAAAATACTCTTTGTGAATTGTATGTGGTCTAAGCCTAAGAGCAGTTGTACATTGTGCAAGTTATGCGCCTACAAGTAGGCCAGTATATCGATTTCTGTGCTGCTTTTTATTTACTAGGGTAGCTTCCTAGGCCCCTACCTCAGTCGCCTCTTTCGACATGTCTTGTAGGTCAGTCTTACTATTCTTTGCTCCCCTTGTAAGCCCTGGCACACACCGCGATGCACTGGTTTATATCAATATTTACCTTGAAGTTATAAAACCCATCATTTGTTGGAGTTAAAGTGCGGACAGTGAGTTTAGTCATCGGATCATCATCACCCAAGAATGATGCGCATTGCCTCGTTCTGTATTCTTTCCAATCTTTCTATCCGACTATGACAGCAAGTATGTAAAGATAACAGTATTTTAGACACAATGATAAGAAGGCATTCAATACAGTCTTCAAATGCTACAATGTAATTTCAAGTGCTACAATGTAATTTCAAGTGCTACAATGTAATTTCAAGTGCTCTTATTTCAAATTCATAGTTAGAACATATTTTCCCACACAAGTAATTTAAAGTTGAAACATTTTTCAGTGATTTAAAAAAAAAAAACACTATCAAATGTGGGTATGACGACGAACTAGAAATATATATATATATATATAATGTTGAGTGCAATGAAAAATATGTGATTTGTCATGTCTAAAGTCAGAATGTGATTTTGTAAAGTGTAAACCAGTGAGCCCTCATCAACCAATGTGGGAAAACAAAGCTTATCAAGAATTAGAAAAATTTATAGGACACAAGAATTTGAGTGAAAATAGTTTGGGGTGCATTTTCAGTCACCAAAATAAAAGTTACTTTGGTGAGTTTTATTGTAGTTTAGTTGGAAGAATATCTAGCTCAAATGTGTACTTTGAGCGCTCACTTTCTCTCTCTCTCTCATATATATATATATAATACATGGTGGTTCCAGTTCCAAATTCTCCAACATCTGTTCCTCCTATTTAACTTTATTGTAAATGTACCAACATAAACAGGATCTAAGAAGAAAAATGCAGCAACATATCAAAATGACTCCACTTCTGTAGCCCCCATGAAATGCACCATACAAGTTAAAAGGCAGACAAAATATAATATTCATATCAATCCTCTGATACAGATGTTAAACATAGACTCTATGTAAGGTGTAAGAGATGAAAATCACACTGTGTGAGATGTTAGATTGTTATATTCAAACTCTGTGTGCTTCTTGTGATAGTTGCTTCATTGTTTATTACATCATTCCTCATCATCAAGGTGCGTATCCTTTATAGGACGTTGCTCTCTTTGCAGCACATCTGAAATTTATTGTTTCTAACCAGTTCACCCACTTCATCGATGGTCATATTCATGGTTTCTTTAATATCTTGTAGCCATCTTCTTCTTGGTCTGTCTCTGCGTCCTGGGACACTGCCCTCTAATATTGTTCTCTCCAGGCCATCGTGACGCTTGATGTGACCAAAGTATCTAATTTTTCTGTATAGTATCATTCCTACCAATCTAATATATTTTTATATAGTGATGACAATCTGGCAGAGTGGAATACCATTACATCAATATGTATTCAATTGAGAATAATGTGAATTCTGTGTTTTTATTAAAAAACACCCAAAACAACCTGTTGTTACTGCCTGTAATACCGCTTTTTTTTAGGGCTGTGTAGGACAGGGGGACATGAGCCTGTAGAATTTAATGACTGTATGACAAGTGCAGTTGCCGCGAAACTGTTCAGGTTAGGATTTTGTCTTTCTGCCACAGACAGAAAAAACTAATTAGCCGTACCGGAGATTGAACCCAGGTCTCCCACTCCTCAGGTCTCCAGAATGGGAGCCACCTCTCTAATCCATTCAGCCAGACATTCCACTTTTTTTATTAAAACATTGTTCAATTAAAATTCAGATAATTTCAACATAGACATTACCAGCTATAAACTTGATAACTGACAAATGTATATTAAGAACAGTGCAGAATAATAGGTTGTTCAAATTACAACATTTACAAATGAATGTGTTAATTTGATGAAAATCGATTCCAAGAGGAAAAAATAAATAAAAAGACAAAACAAAAACAGAATGGTTTTGACAAGACAAAGACTAGATGACACTTGATATTAACAATGGAATAAAAGTCATAATAGAAACACAGGTTGATCTGGTATCTTCTATTTCTCTCATGGTCTTGTGTATGAAGTTATCATAATATTCTTGCTAAACCAGATTCCTATCTAATATCAAGAAATATGGCTTATTCTACTCTTGTGACTGTGTGTTGCCGTGGCTTGTAAGGGGAGCAAAGAAAAGTAACATTGCCACCTACATGACAAGTCATAAGAGGCGACCATTGGCCTATTGAAGCTACCCTAGTAAATAAAAAGCGTCGTATACATTGGATGTGCTGGCCTACTTGTAGGTGCATAACTGACACAATGTACAATCACTTTTAGGCTCGGATCCCATACAAATCACAAAGAGTGGTTCAGAAGTGGTCGATATGGAGCATTCGAAGAAGAAAACTACTCTTGTAAATAACCTATTAAAGCAGTTTCAGATTACACTCTACAGGATATATACAATCTTGTGCATGGAGTTATAGAGCAGGCAGCAAGTACCTACAACCCCCGTCCTAAAGTTAGACAGAACCAAATAAACTGATATCTTTAAGTTCCACACAGGACACTGCAGACTACAAGCTCATCTCCACAAAATGAAAACTGCTTAAAATGACTAATGCACATTTCAAAATGACTTCTAAACACATTCTGAAAACATGTCTCCTCTCCAATGACTTGATGTTTCAAACCTGACGCTGCGAGACTAACTTGAAGGAGAAACCCTACAAGGATCTCCTGCTGACAACTGGATTCATGGAGGCAACTCATTTCCCTATTTAGACCTCTGAGCATTAGGAAATTGATTGCAGAAGTAGAGGGATATCCAATCTAGAAGACTATATTCAATCTATGGGACTATATTCAAATCACACTCTATGGGACTATATTTGATATGCAATCTTTGAGACATTATGTTCAGATTACAAACTATGAAACTTCAGACCACACACACCATGATACTATATATATATATTACACTATCCACATGACCATATCCAGATTACTATCTAAGAGACTATATCCAGATTACTATCTAAGCGACTATATCCAGATTATTATACAAGCGGCTACATCCAGATTACAATCTAAGCAACTACATCCAGATTACAATCTAAGAGACTATATCCAGATTACAATCTAAGAGACTATATTCAGATTACAATCTAAGAGACTATATTCAGATTACAATCTAAGAGACTATATGCAGATTACAATCTAAGAGACTATATCCAGATTACAATCTAAGAGACTATATGCAGATTACAATCTAAGAGACTATATCCAGATTACAATCTAAGAGACTATATCCAGATTACAATCTAAGAGACTATATCCAGATTACAATCTAAGAGACTATATGCAGATTACAATCTAAGAGACTATATCCAGATTACAATCTAAGAGACTACATCCAGATTACAATCTAAGAGACTATATCCAGATTACAATCTAAGAGACTACATCCAGATTACAATCTAAGAGACTATATCCAGAATACAATCTCTCTCTTGCGATCCCCATGAGAATACAATCTAAGAAACTATATCCAGAGAGCCATCTTTATGACTATATATAGAGAGCCATCTATGAGACTACATATAGTGAGCCTTCTATGATATTACATATAATCAGTATATAAAACTACAGTTTGTAAAACTACAGTACTTTGTAATTACGTGTTTTGATATTACATATAGAGAGCCATCTATGAGATTACATTAGAGAACCCATCTGTGATATTACATATAGAGAGCCATCTATGATGCTACAAATAGAGAACCCATCTATGATATTACATATAGAGAGCCATCGATGATATTAAATATAGAGAGCCATCTATGATACTAGAGCCATCTATGAGACTACATATAGAGAACCCATCTGTGATATTATGTATAGAAGCCATATATAATGCTACAAATAGAGAACCCATCTATGAGACTACATCAGAAGAGCCACCTATGAGACTACATCTAGAGAACCCATCTATGAGACTACATCTAGAGAACCCATATATGAGACTAAATCCAGAGTCACATATGAGACTACATCCAGATAGTCAACTATGACACTACATCCAGAGAGCTACCTATGAGACTACATCCAGAGAGCTACCTATGAGACTACATCCAGAGAATCATCTATGTGACTGCATCCAGAGAATCATCTATGTGATTGCATCCAGAGAATCAACTATGTGACTGCATCCAGAGAATCATCTTGAGACTACATCAGGAACCGCATATAGGAGACTAAGTCAGGGAACCCTATGAGACTACTCCGAGAGCCACCTATGAGACTACATCCAAAGAAGCCATCTATGTGACCATATCCAGAGAGCCATCTATGTGACTACATCTAGAGAACCCATATACGAGACTACATCCAGAGAATCATCTACGGGACTACATCAAGAGAGCCCATCTATGAGACTACATATAGAGAGCCACCTATGAGACTACATCCGGAGAATCATCTATGGGACCACATCTAGAGAACCCATATACGAGACTACATCCAAAAGAGCCACCTATGAGACCATATCCAGTGAACAGATATCAAAGAAAACGCCCAATTATAAAATATTTGAGGTGTCCTTTTGCTCACATTTCATATGATTCATTATTATCTCATGATTTCTGAAATGAATGAAAAGTGAGATGTCTGTCTTGAATTGATCCACTTTATTTGACTAATACTCAGAGTATAACAATATTTCTATGGTCATGACAGGTCTGGTGTACTACCCCTCACTTTCTCACGATGAACACATGCCTGTCTGTTAAGGACTGGGTCTCTTATGACTGACTGAAGTAGTTTTAAAGCTGGTAATTTGTAACCAAATGCTGAGCAAACTCTAACATTGTCTTCTCCATACAAGTGAGAAAGCTTGTTGATATGGCTAAAATCTTCGATGCCACCAACGCTGTGTCTCCTACAAATCTGCCTTCCTAACGACCTTCTGGTTTTAACAGGTCCTTCATTTTGCTCATTTTCAGAGTCCTTGTCTGCTAAAGAGAGCCTCTCACTAAAGTAGGGAAGATGCGAGTTCTGTTTGGTTTCTTTAGATTCTAAAACTTTTTGATCTGACTTTTCATTAAAACTAGTTTTCCCAATTAGAATAGTTTCCAATTTATTGGGTTGAGTTGGGTTTAACATGTAGTTAAAGTCTTTAGCTTGTGAGAAAGTATTGCCTTGTAATGTTTTCATATTAAGATGCTGATCTTTGCTCTGCTGCCCGGAGTTTGTGGGTAAGATTGATGAAGATATTGCCACAGGGGATGAGGATGTGGTTTTGCTGATGTCATTTCGTTCAAATCGAGAAGCAATGCCAATTTTTGGATCTGATCTTGCAGATCTGTGAAGACTTGGATCTCTGAATGGTCTGTCTGAATCAAGCAGAGAAGCTACTGTGTAGACTTGCTTTGTATTTGAAGTTGGTCTAGACTGGACACTTTTTGCCTGCCAGGCAGAATCCCAGTCAATGGCTCCTTCATTTGTGCTTCCAGCACTGACCTCATTCTTGATACTCTTCTTACCAGTGAGTTTATATTTAGGATTCAACAAGATTTCCAGTTTCTGATCAAAAGTTGTTGTGATGCTTGTCAGAAGGTCTGAACCATCTTCAGAATCTGTAGAAGCCCATGAGATTCGTTTTTCCTGCTTGTCTATCATGTCAATGAGAGAGTCTAATGAACCATGACGTCTGCCCAGATTGTTTCTTAACGATGGTGGACGCTGCATCATCCCACCAACAGCCAGATGCACTGTTTTCTGTTGATTTTCTTGCAGCTTTCGTTGATTTGATTTATGGATCAGTATTGGTTTTCTCAGATCTTGACTTCTAGAATGGGTTAGAATATCTTCATGCGATCCACCTTTACATAGTCTACACGGCTGTGCAGTTGTTGGTACTAATCCAGCTTTCTGAGGTAACACACTTGCTACTTTTACCATAGAGTGACCAGGAGAATCAACTTTCAGTTTACTGTCTTGCCTGACTTCTTTTTTATCCTTCTTTTCCATTTTTTTATCATTGGGAGCAACTAAGTCAGAGTAGCTTTTATTAAATGGGAATGTCTGCTCAAAGTAAGAATTACTTACTAGATCCGGCATTCCTAAAGTTGACATGCCACTCTCCCAGGCTAACCAGTCATCCACACTATGGTTATCTTCCTGTTCAAGCTCAAGCTGTGTTCGAAAGTGTTCTCTCTCTACCATCTCCTGTTCTCGTTCTGACGTTCTCTTTCCTTCTGTTGCTTCTGTTCAAATGTATGAAGCAGAGCAGTCACATTCTCACCAATTCTTTTCAACCTGTTAATGGCATCTCGGCTCAGACTAGTGGTCAATCCATGAGAGATTTCAAGCTCATCATTTTTGTCTTGTAGGTAATCATCTGACATGTGTCCAGAAAAGCCAGAAGATGAAGGGCTGCTAGCATCTGCATATTCTAATTCAGTTATATCAGACCCTGCGCTGGTGTTGTGTCCAGCCTTGTGTGACTCTAAGAACCTGGCAGAAGGCATTGAGGATTTGCGTCCTAGGTAATCTTCAGAAACACCCAAAGAAGAATTGATTGAAGACATAGATTTTGCAAATGATGTTAAATAGACAGTATCACTCATGTTACGTTCTCTGAAAGTGGTAGTAGTTGTGGTGGTGCTGATGCTACTATCAACCATATCCAGAGACTCCATACTTTTCTGCTGCTGTTGCTTGCGAAGTTTCTTGCTGGCTGCACCCACAATTGATGATATGATTTCTTTAGTACTAATGGCAGAGTCTGCTTCCTCTAAACAATGGAATAAAAAGATGATCTCATGAATGAAAGTATATCATGAAAGTATATCATCTACAGACTGAGGTACACTACACTATTTTATCATCAACTGAGACTGTCCATTCTTAGATATTTTGTTCAGGGGTCCCAGTGGCGTAGAGGTTAGGTGCTCATCTATCATGCCAAAGGTGCAGGTTGCTCCTCGTAGAGGCATCTGGATATTTTTCCAGAGATCCTGATCTCAATCTAGGTGAGATGGAGTTCTAGTATCGAGATGGACGATAAACGTAGGTTCTATGTTCAATTTGAGCACGTAAAGCACCCTTAGCAGTTCAAAATTGATAAGAGCAGGCTGGAAAGCTGCTGCCCAGGCAAGATTCATTAGAAAAGATTTAAAATAAAAAAATTAGGACAAAAATATCTGCATCATCTTCAAAATTACATCGGGACCCACGCCGGTGCTGTGGAGTTCGTGCACTGCAGCTGAGATCTTCCTGTGTAAGAAAGAGATCAGAGCATACATGGTTACTCACCGAAGTGCAATGACAATAATCTATCAATCAATCAATCATCAACCAGATATTTAGTTACAAGCAAATAATTTCATTTTCAACTGTGATAACTTGTACTGACTGAATAGATACATGAAACAAACACACATTTGTCTTTTAGTAGGTCTCTGTGGCTAAGTGGTTAAGAATGTGTCTTGCATTCCGAAGGTTCAAATCAGGACCGCACCCTTCTGTTCACAAGTGCATTTTTCCCCAAGACTAGGATTGCTGCAAGATCTACGGAGTTTGTGTTTGGTGAATACTCTTGGCAGGTGGCGTGCCACTTCTGTGGAGAGGGACGAACTATAGGGTACTGTGGAGAGGGACCGAGCTATATGGGGTACTATGGAGAGGGACCGAGCTATATGGGGTACTGTGGAGAGGGACCAAGCTATATGGGGTAAAACCTGGTGCAATGAAGTTAATCCTTCAGCTTTAGTCCTGGTTAACACAGTTCTAGAGGGTCATTACAGGATTATAGTCCTTAATCTCCAATCTTGCCCGCCTGCCCAGCGTGTTCGTAGTGCGTTGGACTGTGGGTGACTAGCCCTCTGTGAGTACGGGTTCAATTCCGCGGACTGGCAGAAAAGCCACAGGTTCCCAGATTCACGGTGTTCGTGGCATCGAACCGAAGGGTTACAATGTCCATGGCACCGAGCCAGAGCTGAAAGCTCAAGTGCTTCTGGATTGGAAAAAATCTCCAATCTTATACTGGATTTGTTATCCAGAAAGTTCTGTTATGCTTAGTGATGACCTCAATGATGTATCTCAGTGCTTCTGAGATACACTATTAATGTATATGGTTCCAAGTGGCACCGTAGGGTTTAGTCAGGGGCAGCACAGTCTTGGAAAAATTGGAATAGTTCATCATGATAATGAGGGTTCTGTTCTATTGTCAGAATAGATTTTGATACAGGGGAGATTTTAATTTTGAAGTTATGAAAGTTGGGGTATTCCATAAAAAAGTTTGAAAACCACTGGTCAAATACCTTGGCACAATACTAAAACCATTTGTAGAAACAACAGGTTGAAATTAAAATGCATACCATCATCATCTTTAGAAAGGTTCTGTCCATCATCCAACGGAACAGTCTCAACTGTAGTCTCCATAGGTATGTAGCTGTCTTGATCCCAAGGACTAAAGAACCACTCATGCTGGTAACAAGAAATTACAGAAGAAATAGAAACAAATGTCTCTGCACAGACACATGATTAGATACCAAAACTAAACAAACAATTGTCTGGGTTATTATTATTAAACCAGCTATACAGAACTCCACATAGACACAGCGTTGTGTTCATTATTCTCTAACAGATTTTAAATGACATGTATACTAAATATTCTATAAAGTACCGGAGAGTTTGAGAAAAGACTGGATGGTCTCATCTCAAGGAAGAGAAGCTTCAAATTTCCTTGCGACAGAAAATGAGCAATATATTTGTGCGGTGACCACACCTCTGGAGATTAGCACACACCTATATAAGTGAAAATCTCTGCTGTTGGTCAGAGTGTTTAGTCTTGGCAATGTCTGCCAGTGATTACTGTTTCCATACTTCAAGCAGGAAAATATAACAGAGTTACAATTTCTATTTCCTTGGGCAGACACAAATGGTTCTCAAGTAGTAGCATGTCCTGTGAGGAGTATCACTTTCATCACAGCCTACCTAAAAAAACTGTCTCTAGCCAGTTCTCCTGCCTCTTCCAGAGTCATGTCCAATGTTTCTTTGATGTCCTGCTGCCACCGTTGTCTTGGTTGTCCCCTGCTTCATACTCCAGGAACCATGACTTCCAAAAACCATGCCTTCCATTACCATTCTCACCAAACCACTTTGATGTTTAACATGGCCAAAATATTTCATTTTCCAAGGACATGATGTTATTTATGAGTCAATGCTTCTTGATATACAGATCTTATAGGATGACGTTTTTCTCTCTTCTCTGCCCAGGATGCTCTAAGACATTCTTCTTGATATACAGATCTTATAGGATGACGTTTTTTCTCTCTTCTCTGCCCAGGATGCTCTAAGACATTCTTCTTGATATACAGATCTTATAGGATGACGTTTTTCTCTCTTCTCTGCCCAGGATGCTCTAAGACATTCTTCTTGATATACAGATCTTATAGGATGACGTTTTTTCTCTCTTCTCTGCCCAGGATGCTCTAAGACATTTTCTGTAACAATTTGCTTCAAAATCTTCAATTTTGTTCCTTAATGTTTGTGTTATAGTTCACGATTCCCCTATATATGTTGCCACATGGAATATGCATGTTCTCAGAAGTCTTACTTTTGTTTCTTTGCTTGTATCTTGATATAGTTTCTCCATGCTGACCACCATCTGGAAAGCCATCGCTAGTCTTCTTCTAACTTCTTTCATACAATCTCCACTGTTGTTAATTATAGAGCCAAGATATTCAAAATATGTGATGTTCTCAATGTCTTCATTATTGATGGTACATAAATGGTTAGTGCCCAAAAATAATCGGAGGGAGTATCTGGAATGGTGTTCCAGCAAGAGGTGAGTCAACATTTTAACTTGGAGATTCATAGTTCTTAAAATAATGCACCGCACAAGAAGAAGAATTGAAGAAGAAACAGGTAGGATAATATTTGGTAACAAAATTATCTTTACTATAAAGTATTATTTTTACATCAATTATTTGTATTTTCAGTTTCTTTGATGATAATAATAATTCGTTCATCTCCTTTTGAAGGGAAGACAAAACATATACCATTCTCTTCTGTCCTAACCTTTCAAGGTTATGTCTTCTTGGTCATCTTAACTCTTTGTGGACCAAACACCACAATAAAGGGCATTTTTTACTCTAAAAACAAATTTGCCTTGGTCCACTAAGAGTTAATATGTTTCTGGTTCTCTTCTCCATTAGCATTTTTGTTTTCCTGTTTCTATTTCTTTGTGAATTATTGTTATACTATTAGCTGGTCTTCTTAATGTTATATCCTATCCAATGCCAGCATATTTTCCTACACTTTTGTTCCATTGATGTTGAGTTGGTTGTTTATATAAGTTTCTCATTTGTGGTTGTTATTTGTCTATTGTCTATTCCCAGGTGGAAGATGTAGTTGGCTGTCCACTCTTGCTGTTAAGCGTATGGATGGGAGCTTTAATTTGCGTTCTAGGACCAGATGAGTCCCCCTTGTTGTGTTATATCCGTATTTATGTAATGTAGTCTTGATATTGTTTTTCCATCTTTTTCTTGGTCTTCCCTTAGTTCTAGTACCCGATCTCTTTTATTGTAAGATGCTATTGGTGGTTGGTTGTATTTCGTTCTCATTAAATGTCCAAACCACTGCATTTGTTGTCTTTCAATGTATTCAGTGCATGAATTTATGTCCACGCTACTTTTGATATGCCCATAACTGTTATTTGTAGCTGTTGAAATTATTCATTAAATTGATGCATCTCACAAGATGCATACTGTTCGGCAATGGATTGAATCCCTAGAAGCATCAACAATTTGCAGAATTACATTTCACCTCTTTCCAGGCACATGGGTGTTGATGGCAACGTGAGATCAGGTGTACATACACCAAAATTAGACTTACCTTCCAATGATGACAATGAAATGACAAATACTATTAAAAGAAATGTAAATGTGCACATAATCATACAAAAAAATGACTCACATGAAGAATAATGCTCTCAACAATGCGGCATTGATCTGACATGTCTGTAACAAGAGCAACTGTGTCATCTCCTTTCTTGCGCATCAGTGTAGGACCAAACATAATAGCCAGGTTTTAGCATCCATCTGAGAGCACAAAATAAATAACCTCCATGAACATTTTTCCAAGAATATAAAATTGTAAAGTCAGAAACATGAACATTGTTAACAGGTACTAATTTAGAGAATGAATGAAGATGACAAATATGATGTAAATAAAATGTCAAGTCGAAACATGAACATTGTTAAGAGATACTAATTTAGAGAATGAATGAAGATGACAAATATGATGTAAATAAAAATGTCAAGTCAGAAACATGAACATTGTTAAGAGATACTAATTTAGAGAATGAATGAAGATGACAAATATGATGTAAATAAAAATGTCAAGTCAGAAACATGAACATTGTTAACAGATACTAATTTAGAGAATGAATGAAGATGACAAATATGACGTAAATAAAAATATGAATTAGGTATCCACAAGTAGCAGTAGCATGTCCCTTGCTGAACATCACTTTTCTCACAGCATGCCTGAAATCTCTAGCAAGTTCTCCCACCTTCTCCAGCTTCATGTTCAATATCTCTTTGATATCCTGCTGTCACCTTCGTCTTGGTCATCCCTGTCTCATACTCCAGAAACCATGCCTTTCATTACTATTCTCCACAAATCACCGACGTTTAACGTGGCCATAATATTTCCTCTTCTGGGACATGATGTTATTTATAAGCCAATGCTCCGTCATATGCTGTCTTGTAGCATGTCTTTGTTTTTTCTTCTTTGTCCAAGATGTTCTAAGAACTTGTCTGTAACACCTTGTTCAAAAGCTTCAATTTTGTTCTTTAATATATGTGTTATGGTCCATGATTCACATCCATATGTTGTCACAGGGAATATGCGTGTTCTCATACACAAACACTATATGACACAAGCTGCATATTTGTAACTGAAGTTACTTTATAGTTAAAACATTGCCTTAGCAGTCTAAGTAATCTCCAATGATTTGTGAGGATCATTATCATAGCACTCCAGATAGGTAGTAAATGAACCCTTTTTCATACCATGAGGTATACTGTGGAATATGTTGTCAGGTCTGTGTTTTAATATAGCATAGGAAAACTAACCTAGTAAATAAAAAATGTCGCAGAAATTAGATGTGCCGGCCTACTTGTAGGCGCATAACTGGCTCAATGTACAATCGCTCTTAGGTTCAGATCACAAAGAGTGGTTTAACAAGTGGTCGATATGGAGGTTTGAAGAAAACGTAAACATGGCAAAGTGCTCACATCAGATACCGAGCTGAAGAAAAGAATGGCAGAGTATTTTAAAGAAATCTTAAATAGACCTGAGCCACCAAAACTTCTAAAGTTTGGAGAAGAGACAAGCAACAATTATCTAACAATTAATAAAGAATTGATAAATGCCACTGAGATCAAGGAGACACCCCATTCCTTGATAAACAATAAGGCAGCAGGTGATTACTGCAGAAATGCTAAAAGTGTCGTTTATTGATTGATTTTATAGGACCATCATCATTGCACTTCGGTGAGTAACCATGTGTGCTCCGATCTCTTTCTTACACAGGAAGATCTCAGTTGCAGTGTACGAACTCCGTAGCAACAGTAAGGGTTCACAGTGTTATTTTGATGATGGTGAAGATATGTTTTTGTAGGAATTTTATTTCTAATCTTTTCTAATCAATTTTGCCAGGGCAGCGACTTTCCAGCCTACTCTTCTCGATTTTGAACTGCCAAGGGTTCTTTTACGTGCTCAAATTGAACACAGGACCTATGTTTTATTGTCCGTCTCCGATAGGACTAGGAGCACGATCTCACCTACACTGAGATCAGGTATCTCTGGAAAAATATCCAGATGGCTCCACGAGGGAGCAAACTTGTTACCTTTGGCATGAGAGACGAGCACCTACCCTCTACGCCGTAGAGATCCCCATTAACCATATGCAAGATCTATTTAATAAAACATGGGAAGAAGAAGAAACTCCAGGAAAAATAAGAAGAAACAGTTCCAGAACAATGAAAGAAGGGAATAATTGCCAGATCCCTCAAAAAAGCTGATCTCAAGGATTGCAAGAACTGGTGAGGGATCACCCTATAATCAGTAATGACCAAGACTTTTTGTAAAATTAGTCTCAATAGAAACTTCATTTACTGGGGCAGTTGTTGTATCTGACTCTCAGTCGATGCTTCACAAGATCCAGAAGGGCAGGTTTCGGTATGAGTGGATGTTGTCTATAGAAATTTCTAACCTCCAGCGGCTTACGTGGATATACTGTCCTGGGCATGCAGGTGTTTACGGTAATGAGAGAGCGGACAGGCTTGCATCAACAGCATCGATTGTTGGGGAGTTGAAGATGGATAAGGGATTCTTCGGCTCTCACAGCATCTTGTGTTGGATGAGGACATAAACGGAGTTGAATCGATCAGCATTTAAGCAGTTTGGGTTACCCGTGATGTATTCCAAGTCGAACTGGATGCCTGAGAGGCAGAGTGAGAGGTGTGTTTAATCAGCGAGCCACAGGAACCATCAGTATGCATACTCTTCGATATCTGTTGGGGAGACTGAGCACCTATGGGTCTGACCGGAGTGCAATGACGTCCGTTTAGTAACCAATAACCAATAACTCAATAGAATCAAAAGAACAGTAGGGGTCGTTGATAGCAAAGTTGATAACATGCTGTGCTAATGAACAAGTGTCTTGGAAATTTTGGGGTTTTAAACCAGCTTAGGTCTAAACAAATTTTCAATGTGCACACCGCACGTGATTGAACTATAGACCGTGAAGCACACCGTACGTGATGGGACTATCGACCGTGATCCTTTACTTGAGGATATAAATTACAAGTACCCCTGAAGTCGGTGTAAGGCCCGTCTGAATTGTGAAGGACACTGTGATAAGGAAAGCAAAACTACATGCAAAAATTAGATAGAGACACCATGTTAAGCACCATGAATTCATAGTGGGTGAACAAAAACAAAACAAAGGAGTGTATGTCATCTTTGGAGTTTTTTTGGTTGATTTTTTAATTGAACTCCTGTGCTCCTGTACAACTGGCAAAGATATCATTATGTTTGTCAGTTTTAACTAGTTCTAGTACAAATATGTGTAAGCACATGCATGCATACATACACAAACATATATACATACATATATATAGTAGCATTACCTTGTTGATGTTTCCATATGAAGCAACTTTGTTAAGATGCTCTGCCATGTGTTTCAAGGTTTCATTATGATGAGCAGGAAGCAGATGAAGTAGTCGTTTAATTTTGAGTTTCCTTTTATCTTCGCCAGGAACCGTTTGCTTCAATGAATGCATCATACATATCTGTAAGCAAGATTGCAAGGAGTTTTTGTACACCTGAATTATCTACTAAATGATATTTGTCAGCCTGTATGTTTTCTCATATTTTGTAGTGCTTTTTAAAAAAAAAAATGTTTCAATGTCAAACATCCATGAATTAAATTTGATGCAATTACTTTTGTCAAATATATATATAAAAAAGGGGCCTGAAGCTGAAGAAATGACTTTATTGCACCGGGATTTACCCCATATGGCTCAGTCCCTCTCACAGAAATGGCACTTGATCTGCCTAGGGGATTGCACAAAGCAGGAACTTCGCAACTTCAGTAACAATTATAGGGGTCTCTGGAAAAATGCACTTGTCAACAGAACAGTGGGGTCTGGTTAAATCACAACCTTCGGATACAAGGCAAGTCGTAACCCTTAGCCCTCCCCAAATATATGACGTTACAATGATTTCAGAAAACAGTAATGGAGGGAATGGTTCCTGAAAGACAATGCAGGGGATGACCAAGATGACGGTAGCAACAGGACATTAATGAAACCACGAACAAGTATGTAGGGAAACTGGCAAAAAAAAACAAGAGTCAATTAAGAGAGCTGTTTTGCAATGGATGTGCTAAATGATGAGTTTCATCTTGTCTGTGGCTTCTTCTTTGCGACTGTTGTTTTGATGATTTTACCATCAGACGTGTTCTTATGATGACGCTGACTGTTGCCTGCAGCTCATCTCTGGTGTCATGTAGTTTTGAATGTTGTGTTGTAGGGCCAGTATCACTTTCTAGGGAGGATATACAGGGGACAGTCTTGCAGGACATATTCTGTGGTTTGATCAGAGATGTCACAGCGACAGAGGGGATAGAGACAATCATAGCCTGTGCACATTGTTTCAGTCTGTTATGTCTTGTCCTGAGTCGGAAGATGATAGTCTGTTTTTGTCTGTCGAGTGTGTGATAGTCATCGTTGGATGGTTTAGATTCTTTTCTAATGTCCAGGATAGCTCATTTTTTTTCTTCTTTAAAGTATGTGATTTTGTTTTCTACCTGTTCACATTTTCCTACCTTCTTTGCGAGTTAGTTTGCCTTACCTGGGACTCCACAGTGTGATGGTACCCAATGGAGTGTAACTCTCTTGTTGGCACAAACCTTGCTGAACTCACTTCTCAGGGATGTAAGTTTACTCTGTAGGGCTTGCAAAATGGATGTCTGTGGCTAATAACAGACATAAATTATGCAGTTCTGCTTCATAAATAAATACATTCATAACGTTTCCCATTTTGCTTACTTGTTGGAATAAGAGGCTCTGGCAGCTTCCTAAAGAATGACTTAAGAAGGCTGCTAATGACATTGATGTCCAGCAGCTTTTCATTGTCAATGTTGACGCTGTCAATGCCTCGGTTGAACTCCTCTGTTAATGCAGTGACTGCAGCAGAGTTACCTGGAACACGATAGACCCCCACCACTTCCAATCCACGTGCCTCTACTATACGTGTGCATAGCTCCACAATAAGAGGGACAAACTGAAATATAGAGAGACATATTTGAGTTTGACGAATTATATAGAGTAACATTCATTCAGTACCAACATAATATACATATATATATGATTGCTTCCCCTTAAACTATTCTTACAGATGTCAAAGTGTATGTATACTAATGGTTTTCTGGTTCTCTTAGCTCGCTGGTTAAAGACACTCCTATCTCTTAATCTGTAAACTACTAATCATAATATTGACTTAATACATATGAACAAACAGTATATATATATATATATATATATATATATATATATATTATATATATATATATACACACACATACATATATATTCGTTCATGCATGCTTGTGTGGGATCTCTGTGGTAAAGCGGTCAAGCTGTTTGCCCTGAGTTCTGAAGGTTGTGGGTCAATCGTCAGATTGTTTGAGTTCAACTGTGTTCTAGCATGGGAACTATTATAGCTAGTTTCTATGTTCTGTTTGACAAGTCCAGCTAGGATATCACTGGATGTGTCTGTATGATTGTTTGATTGCCTTTAGAGGCATTGCCAGTGGAAGGACACTGGTATATTGATCTTTGTGTGCAGACCGGAGATCTCACGCCACACTGGCTTAGTAATTAATAACCAATCTCTGTCACATGTTTTCTTTCTCCCCATTAATCTATCATGGTTTACCTCATTATGGGGATGGAAACAATCCTCTAAATGAACACCAAACTGAAATTTATCTGTATCAATATCTTGTTCTGTTGGCAATAGAAGGCTAGAGTCCTCACTGTGCTTTTTCAGACTCTTCATCATTGGAATACGATCCTTCCAGCCTTTCTTCAAACCATCATCTGAAACAGTAAGATGCTGTTATGAGAATATAATGAATACGATTAATCTTTCTAGCCCCATGAATATTTGCCATGGATTGTAGGTTTCACCTCTTTAAGCTTAACTACACACTATCATGTGACAGAGAGAAAGTTGCCAACAAAGAATGAATCATTCAATTATTAAAGCTGTAGAATGAATCATGTGAACAGAGAGAAAGTTGCCAACAAAGAATGAATCATTCAATTATTAAAGCTGTAGAATGAATCATGTGAACAGAGAGAAAGTTGCCAACAAAGAATGAATCATGTGAACAGAGAAAAAGTTGCCAACAAAGAATGAATCATGTACACAGAGAGAAAGTTGCCAACAAAGAATGAATCATGTGAACAGAGAGAAAGTTGCCAACAAAGAATGAATCATTCAATTATTAAAGCTGTAGAATGAACAGAATCAATGTAGCTTTTATCAAATAAAATCACATCTGAAAATCTCAGTACTGTACAAATGTCTTGTTCTGCCATCAGTTTCCAATGCTTAGATGTCTAAACAGCGAGATGAGTTGCCTCCAATCCAATTGTCAGTAGGAAGCCCTAGCTGGCCCCTACAATTTCTCTTTCAGATTATTCTAATGAGCCATATTTAAGACCTCAAATCATTGAGGACGGGGAATGTTTTGATTTGTATTATAGGAAGATAAGATGAAGATTTAATGTACTAAACAAACTTTGAATGCTGTTTTCTCAGAACATTAAAAATGTGGGATTGACCTATAATGAACTAAGTTGGCTTGCTCAAGACAGATCTGGTTGGAGAAATTTATTGAAGTCTTATGCTCCAAGGAAGTTAAGGAAGAAGACACAAAGGTTGCATACTTTCTGTACATCTTATATCTCATAAAATGCTGGAGAGCAACAAGAAATGTTAAATCTGTGTTTCTTCCAAATAATATGCCTAAATAAAGTTCTCAGAAAATATTTGCTTAACAAATCAGTAACCAAGAACTTTTCCTTGAAGAAAACATAAAAATATGCATGTAAAAAAAATGTGAATTGGATTAACTATATTTTTAGATGTGATCTAGATGTTATCCCCAGAAACAAAATCCTATTGATCCTGGAGAGATAGCAAGAGAAAGGTAGACTAAAGATAATATAGTAGAGAACTGTAAATAAAACAACAAACAAGGTTTGAAGTGCTGAATCATCTTTGAAGTCGGAGAAGGCACGCTTATATGGCAGGGTCACTGATACTAAGGAAAACAGGCTTTGATGCAAAAATCAATCAGAAGCACCATACCAGGCGCCCTAAGTACACCTGAATTGATAGCGGGCAAACAGAAGAAAGAGAAGATGGAGATATGTTGGACATACCTTGAGAAGGAATGATCAACGAATATCAAAGCAGGCATTGAAGTGGGATGCAAAGGGTTCAAGAAAGAGAGGATGACCTAAGGAGACCCTGAAACGAACTTTGCTGAGAGAGGAAGGAAATATCGGTCTCAGTTCTATAAAGGAGATTGAGCGAGTTGCCCAGGATAGAGTGGTATGGAGAAATTGCTTGCAGGCCCTATGTAACGAATAACGGTACGAGAGGAATTATTATTATTATTGTTAAACAGAAGAAGACGAGGTGCTCAATGACGTACATATATATATATATATATCATATATAATCACAAAATGTCCAAGAAATAGTTTTTATTGCTGCTCTCGATATACCAACGAAATATGGTCACTTCCTTCCTTCCTTTCGTTCGCTTGAAATATGTCTATATATTCAATGTTGTCTCTTGTATGAACTTCAATGTCTTTTGTAGCTCACACAGAGGTCTGTGTAGTATATGGTCACTGAATTCTTTGCCACTTTTTGGTTAGAGAATACCTATGAGAGAACATGCTGTGTGGCAGGGGGCACTGATAATACTGAAAACAGGCCTTCACGCAAAAATCAGTCAGATGTGCCATACTAGGCGTCCTGAAAATGCCAGAATTCATAGTTGACGAATGCAAGAAGAAGAATGGTTATAGATACAAGAACATTTAGTTATAAATACCTTTATCTTTCTCTGTGGCATTTGATTTCTTCCTCTTCATATTTGGAGAAGCTGTCAGTTTTGACTTGAAAGAAAGTGCTCCCAATTTCTTTCCTTTGTGGCTCATCTGTGGAGATGTTTTGCTGCTTGGTATAATGTTGATCTCTATTGGAGACTGTGTATGTTTCTCTCTTTCTGATGTTATAACATCCTCCTGAAGAAATCAAAGTTATTTTCAAGAATGACTACAAATGAGATTTGTAATGAGAAATGACTTTGTTTTGAAAGTTAATTCAAAATTACAAATAAGTAGAGATTTTATTGCAACATGAACAAAAATTATACTAATAATTATATGAAAACTGTAAAACAGTTCAATAATTGAATACTCAGTTGCTACTTGAGAACTCTCAACTACAGGACAAAACCATAGGTAACTGTAGAAGCTACAAAGATGAAAGAGCAAGTACACTAATGATCAAATAGTCTTCCAGTGAGACTGGGTGTCAACTCTCAAGACTTTCTCATAAAAACCTGAGGATCTATAAACAAGAATTGCTATAGAACATCTAAATCAGCTCTCATATATATATTTGGCTTTTTTCGTCTTTACAGAAAGAATGGCAAATGTTTTACTATGACAGCTTCTAAGTTTGTTCTTGTATCTCATGCCTTTCAGTTCATCCTTGTCTTTTTTCAAAAGATTCAGCACTTTTGCATAATGTTGTTTTCCACATAGCTTGGTCATCAGCTAGTTTTTCCTATTTGTTGGGACTGATAGAAAAGTTCTTCATCGAGGTCTTGCCTCTTTATATCTTGGAGACCTAAAGTTCACAGAACAACACCTGTTGGGGTATGTGGCTATTGTCTATTCTTATCACATACCCTAGCCTCTCTTCTAACAGCAAAGTATCAGTGATGTGGACTACAGAGCACCATGGTATTGTTGGAAGTGAGGAAGTTGATACCAATTGTTACTGCACTGTTTTTTCGTGAAGAGTAAACGGCTATGACAATGTGCTACCCGTTCATCCATAAAATGTTGGTTAAATCTGCAAAAGCGATTGAACTGTCATTGATCTAGTAACCCAGGTACACAAATCCGTTGTGTCCTCTCATATCTTTGATACTCTCTCTCTCTGTGTGTGTGTGTGTGTGTGTGTGGGCGTGCGTGTGTGTAAGTTCTTGACATATTTTGGTTCCACACAAATCAGGAGTGTAAAGAATAGAACAACTGTTACCTGTCATGCATGTCAAATGAGGCGACTAAGGGGTCGAATGCGGGCTAGCTACCCCACCCCTTAAATAAAAACCACTTGATAGCTACAGAAACCACAAGCAAGGAAATTCATAGCTTGCCACCCGAGGAAGAAGAAAGAACCCCTGCAAGGAAGAGCCTTGGATAAGAGATCATGGATAAGAGACCTTGGTCGTGGACCTATGTCTCCCTAGGGGTGAAGAAGAAGAAGGCACTAACTAGCTATAGAAATGTTAACAAGCAATTGAAATATGATACAAATGTTAACATACAATTGAAATATGTTATCTAGTATACACAACTCACCACTTTATCACTTCTCTCTGCTTCGTTGATGGACTTGATGCCCTGTATCCAACACATCATCATCCCCCGATCTTCTGTTTGAAATAAGTAATCACTCTCGTTGTGTGTGCACAAACGGAAGACATTTTTCTTCTTCTTGGCATACTCCCGTGCAAACTCGATAGTGCAAGACTTAAGAGGGATGTGCTGGTCCTCAAAATTACTGGATGCCTGAAATAAAATGATAAGAATATTTTGAGATCAATATTTCTTGTCTTTCTCAGTAAAGTTTTCTTCAAGACACCAATCTATTGTTTTTACAAGAAAACGTCAAAGTCCATAATTTGACCATTTGGGAAGATAGTCAGACGAAAGGGTGAACAGGCAAGCAAGGAATTTATCATAGATGATGAATTTCTTCATGTGGTAGAAATTCTTACAATTACTACATTTTTATAACTGTATACTAGACTAGTTTAAAAACACACACACACATACACACATGTTGGCTGAATGCGGTCCACCCATTCTGCACACAGACTTCCAGATTCAATCCTTTGAAGAATATTTATAGAGTCTGATATGATAATCATATGGGTTACCTGTTGCTCAGCCATCCACGGGAGAAGCCTGGAGTCAGCAGTGATCTCCCTAGTCATACTTGATGTTATTGTCTCAAAGGCCCCACCGTACTCATTAAGTATGCTCCCGTTTCATTGTGCTGAATAAGCCCTCGCTGATCTAGTTCCGCATCTGACAGAGCCATCAGTGTAAATGATATCCCCTTGATGGGAGTGCTAATACATGAGTGCGATAGCTCTGCAATAGTAACGGCAGGGACTCATTCCCTATGTTCTCTTAGTGTATCAGTGTGATTATTGAATGGCTTATGGTGGCATAGGAGAAATTAGCATTGGAATAATCATCCCAAAAATAGAGACAACAATCAAGTGAACAAAAACTGATACAACCAGTACTTCTAATAAAATACTTTTTATTCCAAGAAACTAATCATAAAATTGAAGAATGAATCATACATGACTTTAAAAAAAAAACTTACGGATCCACCTTCCTTATCTCGTGTAAGAAACAGCTCTGCTGGACGTAAGATTGCATAAACTGACTTCCAGGTACGATCACTGCATTTCTGTTGTTACAAAGAAATACAAATAACAACATATTTATTTTCATGTAAAAACATGAACAACTAAACAAACTAAAGCAGATCTTAAAAGAATGATTTTCTAGCCAACACTATGTTACCAGTGTCAAACATGGCCAATAGCATGGCATGCTAATGAACCGAAAACCATAACAACAGAGATGAGTTGTCTTAGAAGAGCTGCAGGTGTGACAGTAACAGACAAAATTAGAAATGAAGAAATCAGAAGAAGACTGGATGCAATCGTATGAAACCAGTCATGCAATTCATAAAAGAATAACGAATTAAATGGTTTGGACACCTGACAAGAATGCCCTGGTATCGTCTACCACAGAGAGCCACACCAGAAAAAGTATAATGAGTACAGAGCAAGAGGAAGACCCCGCAAAAGATGAAGCGAAGGCATCAAGAACAGCTGTAAGAAAATGAATAACAGTTTACAAAGTACCTAAAACAAGTACACACAAGGTCACTACGTTTCCCCGTTACTACGCAACTGGTCTGAAAGATAAAAATAAAGAGAGATAAAAAGGATGATGGCGATGGATTGGACATGTTCTCATGATGAGAAAACAAAGATGGTCAAAACATGCAATGCAGTGGACACTGCAGGGACAGCAGAAAAAAGGGAGGCTTAGTGGCAAATTAAGTAGAATTTTTGATGCAGAGCTCAAAGATATGCATAGAACTAGGTCTTAGATAGAAAGAAATGACAAGATCGAATTGAGTGGAAATTTGTTGTCTCTGCCTTATGTGGCCTTTGACACGACAAGAACTGATGAGTGGTGTCAGTTCTTTAAATAATATTATTAACTGAATTTAGGTTCACCTGGCCAACATGGCGAAAAGGCAGACGAGCCGTTAAGACATTGGAGTGTGTTGTTTGCATCTGGGCGCTGTTATTAGCGCATTGTCCTCATATTTCGACTTGTACGACCCGGTTTCATTGCCAAGCTACTGAGTTAGTGCTTAGAGTGACACTGTGAGCTGTGAATTTCACTAGGAATGTTCTGGTTGTGTTGTTAAATGCATATTCAGAAAATGGCGGATAACTAGTTGCCAGCGATTCAGCTTATGTATTTATAGCATCCAAATGATATGGTAAATTTGTATTTTTCTATGCTATGAAAAGGATGATTTAATCTTGCAAACTTACCTTGCCCTCAATGGCAGAAATCTTGCAGGATAATGGACCTTTCCTGATGATTTCAGGAGCCTCTTCATAAGCTGTGGACTTCATCTCAACCCCTTCTGCAATACTAGGTATCTGGAAGCATGATGATGAGAAAATTTATGAAACAAATGAGTTTGCAACATAAAACAACATGAAAATTCTAAGAGATGTCAAGTTTAGTCAACTCTCTAGTCTGGGATATCCTTAACGCTTAGGGCAGCAGCAAATACACATCATTCTTCTCTGTTCTTGGCCATCCTCTGTATTGTGTCCCAGATGTGATATATTTTTTTTCAGTTTCTGTTTCACTGTTCTCCTACAGGTTGTTTTGGGTCTTTCAAATTTTTGTTTACCCTGTGGTGTCCATCTTAATGCAGTTTGCATGACAAATGTAGTTTTCATGACAGAGTTAGTTTCTATGTGTAATACATGTACTAGCATCTCCATTGTCTCTTTTGAATGATGGTGTTCATATTCTCTTTCATAAGCAGTTCTTGGTTAGAGATAGTTCTTGACTAGAATACGGGTAAGATCTTTAACAGACAAGTTATATAGAAGGTGGAAAGTTTGAACATATCTTGTTCTATAATTCTCCAGAATTCTGATCCATACAGTAAGTTTGATGGCACTCAACTGCGGTATATATTAATCTTAGTTCTGATGATAAATCTTGATTCTTGGGACTTTTTAGTCAACTGGTCACTTATGAATATATGTGAATCTTCATGAGACAAGAAAAAAATATACAATCTAACTTTATGCAGCATAGACAAAGAAAACTAGGAGCGGTAGGCCAAAAACAGGATGGCTAAAAAAATATCACATATGGAGGCAAAGAGAGGCAGAAGAACATCCTATGTATCGGCTCCAGTCTCACCTGCAGCAACTGTGGGAAGAATTGACACTCTAGAACAGGCAATTATTGTCACAACAGATGTGATTCAGCACAGAAGAAACTAGGTGATGCAAAACCTAAAACCTATTGTCTCTTGAAACAAAGAGGTCAATGATGATATCCTTTTTTCATAAGAAATATATATTAATTAAAAAAATATACAAATGACCACCTGGGGCCAGAGTAGAACAAAAGGCAAATGAAGAAGTTCTAACTGTGCAAATGTCCTAATTTCTTGAGCAATAAAAGGTACTCAAATGTTTCAGAAATGATCACAAAACAAATAAAACAGTTTCAGTATATTACCAATTCTCCAAAAAACTTGTTTAGTTTGACAGAACTGTTTCGTCTGGCTGTTCCACTAGCCTGTCTGTTTGATTCAAGAAAAAAGTGTTCTTACTATGAGGGTTTATACATTGTGTATTCTTATGTTAATTCTCTTTCACACAAACAAGGTCAGTTCTAGTGATACAATGTTAAATGTTACTAGACTGCAGCGCTTCCATAATCAAGTGATTAGAGTAATTCTAGTGCCACAACATCATATGTTACTAGAGTGCAGTGCTGCAGTAGTCAAGTGGTTAGAGTTTTGACTACTAAATCAAAAGAAACTGAATCACTCCTTGCTGTAAGCACCCTCAGTTAGTCCTCTATTGAACACAAGACGCAGTGAATGAGATGACAGAAGTTAGAGATCCAAAGCTGACCAAGACTCTACTTCATCTCAAACTTTTACCACCATCATTCATGCTTTCATACCATGTGGTATAATGTGGAATACAGTGTTGACCAACAACACATGATGGGTGCTGTGGTCACCATCCTGCTGACTGCCTTTACTTCCCAGAGCTGCTCTGAAACCAATGAGACAAGGTTGACCGAGCAGTCTGTGGTAGAAAATCCAGTGCTGGAGATCAAACTAAGACTACCGACTTAGGTAGTAGAATATCAGTGCATACAACACTGAACAACATCACAAATCTACAACCCTAAGTAGACTGCAAGAATACAGTCAAATATGGTGTAGCTAGACAAGAGCACTATACTGGTAGCCAAAGAAGAATAGTAAACCAACAAAAAACCGGTGTCGTTAGTCGTCACATGCTGAGAGAAATACTGAGGATATCGGAGCATTTATGGACTAACTGGTTCAATGTGTAGTGATGGTGATCCACAACTAAACTAAACTAAAACGATTCTCTAATAACATCATAGATATAGTATTATCTTTCACATTTATCCTTTCTTCTTAATAAATATATATTGATATACACCTCCCCGCGTTAGTTTCCATGTTATCATGGACTGTATAACTGTAAGACTGTACAACCTGTACTCAAGACTTACTGCATCTTTTGATTTTGGATATCCTGTGCAGCTGAGAAAGTCTCTTCTAAAGGCGCTACATTTGTGCGGTCCCTGGCTGTAGCCATCAGATAGGAAGTTCGTCGGTGGAGCTTGTTTGCCTGGTCTTCTAGAGATTCTGATGAAATAAAAATGAGAGAGAATGTCAAAGAACTTTCATGAAGAAAGATGTCTGTGCTAGTTTCAACCAAAAATAATCTAGTCGCACATGCTATATTGAGAGCAGCTAAATCTTAGTGGTTAGTGCACTCACTTCTTAGATGGGAGATCTGGGTTCTATTCCACAATGAAAGCATATTTTTTTCTATAACCCTTAAGTCGCTGAAGTCTCAATTGTATACCAGAAAAACACTGGGAAGTAAAGACGGTGTGGTGATGACCACTACCACATCACATATCGTGTGCCGATGGTCAATGAAATATATGGGTCTAACACTGTCATCCTCCAATAAACCTTATGCTATGAAAAAGGTTCATTTACTCCATTTACATTTACTTATTATATTGAGGTCTAATATGAAGTGATGATAATCATACAATTCACAGATCCAGAGATGACCAAAGACCTTACTTCAGCTTCAAGTGATGACCATGATAACAGTCTGCATCACTGCATTCTAGCTAAGCATATAGAAATCAAAGAAGGAAGGTAAACCTGGTTAAAAAATGAAGTGCTTACAATGTATGTAGTGGATTGCAGGCACATATATCACAGCTTTACTGTAAACTGCCACACAACATAACAAACATTCATAGTGAGCAAAACTTCTTCTGCGATCAACTTCTGCTATGTGACTACTTCGGTATGTGTCATAAACATGGCGGTACGCTTGAGGTCTTCATCGCTTCCCCATAGTTTGTTCTGTAGGGTTGTTTCTGTTGGTCAGATTTCCATTCCCACACTGCTCGGTGAGTAAAACAACATGGAGTACATATCTTCATTGAGCTATATATGGGGATCGCTGTGGTGAAGTGGTCAAGCCGTTTGTCCCTGCGCTCTTAAGATAATGAGTTTGAATCCAGACCGTGTCATTGGGTTCATTTTTTCCCAGAAATCCATAGGATTATCGCCAAAGTTACATAGTTTGCACTTTCTGCAATACTCTCAGCAGGTGGCATGCAATCTCTGCAGAGAGTGATCTAGCCATATGGTGAACTCCAACTTCAAGAGGTAGAATCATACACATACTTAGGCAGCAATGTGGCACAAAGAGGGTGGAACAGATAGACATATAAAAATAAGAATATAGAAGACAAGAGGGGACTTTATCGCACTAGGAAATCTATGGAGGTCTAAAGAAATTAAATCTAGAACCAACATTAGATATTTAACTTCAATGTTAAAGGAGTTCTGCTGTATGGGTCAGAAACATGACGAACTACTAAAATAATAACGCAGAAATTGCAAACATCATCAACTGGTGTCTGTGCAGAATAGAGAGACTGAGATGATATGATCACAAATTAGTAGCTTATGGAGAGAACAGACAAATTTCAGTGAGCCAAGAGCTGAAAAAAAGATGCTGGCGTTGGATTGGATACTGTGAGAAAATTTGAGGGGAATATAACAAGAAGGGCTTTTTCCTGGAACCCACAGGGAAAATGAAAGAGGAAGGCCTAGAAATACACAGAGAAAAGATTTGGAGGCATCTGCAGGAGATAGCTAAAGATAAGAAGACTTGGAATGAGCTGGTTGAAGGCCTATGCTCCAATAGGGGTTAAAAAGGCAGAGAGAGAGAGAGAGAGAGAGAGAGAGAGAGAGAAAAGAGAGAGAGAAGACACTAATGCAACCTCCAATAGAAAGAGTCTAAAGTTGAAAAATTGACTTCATTGCAACAGGTTTAACCACATATAGCTTGGTCCTTCTTGGCAGAATTGGAGTGCCATCCAGAGTATTGAGCAAAATGTGAACTCCGTAGCTCCGGCAACAATCCACGGGCTCTGAAAAAATACACTCATGAACAGAATGCCGCAGTCTGGATTCGAACCCACGATCTTCAAAACGTGAGGCGAGGGTTTAACCACTTAACCAAAGAGAACCTTCAATAACCTGGGGGAATATTGTTCAATTGAACACAAATTTGTGTTCATCAAACAGATGGTTATTGAAAAGATATGAATATAAAAACAAAACTTGATAATACCAGAGTTACTGAGTTATACTGTAGTATGGTGTCAGAACTGATTAGTCATATAGGAAGCTGTCAGAACTGACTAGTGCCATCGGTATATCTAGCTGACATACATAAAGTTACACTAATATAATTTCATTTCAGATCATATTAAGTGCTATCTTCACAACAAATATTTGCTGCAGTAAATCTCCAACATTTTTGCTGTTTCTTGCCCCTTAGATACACTATGAAATACTCAATTTTTCTAATTTTTCTGTTTTGGTGGTATATATGGCAAGTGGCTAAGATGTTTGCCTGTCATTCTGATGGTTGTGGATTTGAATCCAGACAGTCACATGCACAATTTTTTATCATGAGATCCCTAGGATTGTTGGTGGAGCTATGGAGTTCTTGCTTTAAGCAACAATCGTTAGATGGCGTGTTATTTCTACTGATAGGGATGAAGCCATATTGGGAAACCTGGTGCAGTGAAGTAAATCCTCCTCCTTTAGACCCTTTTCCTGCTTTTTGTCACTGATAGTATTGTATTTCTCTTTCAATTGATTTATATAACTAACACTGCTTAACAGTACTACCCACCTTGGATTTTCTTGCGTACAGGTACATTGATGTTTGCAATGTCGGCATAATCATTGCCAGCAGCAATCTCAACATCATGGCTCTCATCTGTATGTCCTACTGGCAAAACACCATCACTTGCTGACATAACTGTTCAAGATACACGTATTGATTGAAATATATATATATATAAAAATTATATATAGACAACAAGCTTCTTCTTTGAACGCTCCATATCGACCACTTGTTAAATCACTCTTAATGATTTTATGTGATCTGAGCCTAAGAGTGATTGTACGTTGTAAAATTGTTGTACGTATGTAAAGTTTTGATTCTGTTTCAAGTCTTCTATTCATTCAGTTTTATATTTACTTTTTGAGGTGTTGAAGAGTACTTCAATATAGAATTACTTGACAAGACAACCTCGTGCTGACATCGATTGATCAAAATTTAGTGTGAATTCTGAACCAGCCGGGAAACAAATCTGAACCAACCTGGTACTAATCCGAGCTAAGGTACAAATCTGAGCCAAGGAACAAATCTGAACCAACCTGAACCAACCTGGTACAAATCTGAGCTAATATGATACCAATCTGAACCAATGTGGTCAAAATCGGAATCAGTAATACAAATTTGAAACCAACTTGGTACAAATCTGAATCAACATCGCAACATCTGACATAGTCTGTTAAATTTGATCTGGATTTATAGAAATATAAGTCAGCTACTAACCTGTTGGAGCAACATTGGCAACAGGAACACTCCCACTAGATAACGAGCTAAAACTGCTTGTGGAGCCTGGAGTGAAGAATATCAATGGTTGACTGTCAGATCAATAGTTCTCAATAGAACAATGTAGATCAATAGAACATGAGAATATGACTGATAAGGTAAAAGATATAAGATGAAAGCTAGATAGAGAAAACTATTAGTTTCATTAAGAGCATTTGTTAGAAACAACAATTTGGTCTATTGTTGTACTTTGTTAAACAACCTTATTTTGTTTTGATATTTTTCTGCTGGTACAGTTTTACTGAGAGTCGCTACAGCACAGTGGTTAGTGCACTCACTTCTTAGGTGGATGGTCCGGGTTCAATTTCACAGTACAAGTGGAATTATTTTCATCTGTAATGGCTCTCATGTTAATCCTGCCTCAATTGGGAACCACTGGGAAGTAAAGGCTATCACTGCGATAGTGATTATATCACTCATCATGTTCCAATGGATAAAGAAAATTACGGCCCAACACAGTATTCCTCGATATACCGTTATGCTATGAAAACAGGTTCCTTCATAGTTTTACTGCAGTTTTACCTGTTATTGTATTACAGTATATACAAAATAATACAACAATATTTTCCATGTTCAGTCTTCATAGACTGAGATGGTTGAGGTACAAAAGGAGAATGGGAGAATGTCACAAGATCTCTTCAATGAGGAATTTCAGATGTGTAGAAAATCTCTGTCCCACCCTCTACTTTGGTACAAGGATGCGTATATGAGGGAATTGCATGATACAGGCGCTGAAATAGACACATGGGAGCAGATGGCTATGTATCAAAATGTGCATGTCGGAGGAAACATTAAGAGTAGTCTATGGAGAAAAGAGACAAACTGAATGTCTGAAATACAAATCAAAGTACAAAGTGACAACAATGGAATCCCAAACAACAACTGTGGAAGATTTTTCTCAACACAGATTGGTCTTGCTAATTATATGCCTCATTGTCATGGATTTTTACCTCTTTACTTATTCTTCGAACGCTTCATATCGACCCCTTGTTAATCGCTCTGTGTGATTTGTATGTGATCTGAGTAAGAGCAATTGTACATTGTGCCAGTTATGCACCTACAAGTAGACCTGCACATTCGATTTCTTAAATGCTTTTTATTTACTAGGGTAGCTTTCCTGGGTTGAAAGCAACAAATTTGTCCCTATGGATTTTTACAAATGGTAAAAATAGACCACAGCTTTCTGAAAGCAATGGCAAACTACTGAACGTATAAGTGGTGTCTATTCTTCTTCTTCTAACCAGGGCTGCGAGTTTTCACTCTTGGGCACAATTTTTCGGTGCCACGAACACCGTAAATCTGGGGAATCTGTGGCTTTTTCTGCCATCCCGCGGAATTGAACCCCACACACAGAGGGATAGTCACCCGTAGTCCAATGCGCTATGAACACGCTGGGCAGACGGGCAAGTGGTGTCTATAAAATCAACATCTCGTTTATTGTGGTTGATAGCGACGTCCTGTAAAGGATATGTCACAATTTTCATTTACAATGAGAGAAGAGGAATTTTACTTACTTCGCTGACCTGGACTACTAACTGCAGAAAGATAAGTCTTGTGAGTTGGCTCAATATGTTTAGCACTGAACCCTTCTTGGCCAGTAGTACTACCACTGTCTGTCCCACCAGAGACTTCATCAACATCCTCCAGCATGTCAGAACTACCATGGTAGCTCTTCATCCACACCCCAGAATCTGCAAGTCCAGTAGTACTACTACTCCCACTGACAGAAATGCTACTGATATTGTCAGTATTGCTTGTGGAAGGTGAAGGAAAATATCCATCACTGGAAGACTTGAATGCTGTGTTGTTATTTGAATTCTGTCCACTCTCAACCAAGATGGGCCGTGTTATGCTTTCTCTAGGTAGCAAGGGAACGTGTGATGAAGACCCACTAGTGTTGTCTGATGACACAATGATCCTGATGGATGTAGTATCCTGGTTTCTTCCTATAATGCTGGACTTTTCCCCATTTCCTTCTGGCTGTTGAGGGCTTCCTGAGTTGTATCTTTCTCCAGAAACTTTCCTTACCTGTGAAGGAAAAAATATATCAATATTCACAATCCTAAAATTGGCTATCTTCACAATTGTATTATCATACAGACAGTGGATAAACAAAACTTAATTGTGCAACAACCTGGTAACCAGACAAACGTTACTAAATATACAATCGGTTATTGGTTACTGAACCAATGTTACAGTATTCCGGGTTGGTCTCTTGAACAATAAACAGAAATATCAGATATGATAGGGTAAGTCAGTAACAAATTGTACAGCGCTTAGTTGTGCAAAATTATCTTGTTTTTAATATCACTCTGATTTGTGCTACTTATGATCAGAAACCCAGGGGGATGGGTCTTCAAGGTACAGGTTGCCAGTGTTCTTCTTCTTCTTCTTTGCGTTCAGTTTGGTATGCTCATCTAAACCATGAGATGGGCTGCCTCTATGAAGCTGCATGTCAGTTGGAGTTCCTCGAGAGTTTCCCATAGCTTGCTCTATAAGCTTCGTTCATGAGGCCATGTTTTGTTTCGTTGGTGTATGTATGTGCCAGTGTTCAAAGGGTCACAGGAACTATCAGTATGAATACACTCTTTGACATCTGCTGGGGAGAACTTAGCACACATGTGTCTGCCCAGAGTGCTATAATGTCAGTTCAATAGCTAAACACCAGCAAGTCAAGGGAGCCATCAGCATGCATACCCGTTAACATCTGCTGGGGAAGATCGAGTACCTATAGGTCTGCCCAGAATACTATCATATCGGTTTCATAACCAATATCTAAATAGTGATACAAAAACACCATGTTTACACATATTTCCTCCTGTACCTCGTTGACTTGAGTGATAAGTGAAATGCTTGCTACAATACGGGTTTGCCAGGACAGATGTGTTAAAAAAGACAAATCCTGCCCAGGAGAGATATCACAATATTTCAATGCTTTACAGACCTGTCCATTTCCACACATTTTAAGTTCAACTACAAAGATGTCTCCAGAGGCTGAGCAATATCTAGTACATGGAAGATGGTCAAATTACCAAGGATCTGTTATAAAGACAACTGATCTCTGATCGGAAAAAGAAATCGATTGGAAGACCCCAAAGCAATATAAGAATATATGCAGGATTTAAAGGCTTTTGACATAAGTACATGCGAAATAGTCTCCAAAGACAGATGTATCTGGAGAAAGGAGATACAGAGTGGTGCTGTTACATGTGAAGCACAGTATGATCGAGCAGAGGATTCCCTCCTGGAAGCAGTCCCATCTTAAGAGACCTGCCTTATAATTTGGATGTGCCCGTCTGCCCAGCGTGTTCGTAGCGCGTTGGACTTCGGGTGACTATCCCTCTGTGTGTGCGGGTTCAATTCCGCGGATGGCAGAAAAAACCACAGATTCCCCAGATTTACGGTGTTCGTGGCACCTAAGCCAAAAGAGCTGAAAAGCTCAAGGGCTTCTGGATCGGAAAAAAATAATTTGGATGTGAGAACTGTGACAAACTGCTACTACTGCATCTGACTTTACAGTTACCATTGAAGCTGCTGAGTACCTATCCAGCAGCACAGCTCTATGGTCCATCATGGCCCGCAGGCACCTGTGTCATACATTCATTACGCCCTGTTTTACTCTGATAAAAAAAAACCCCAACTAGTTTTCAGTTTTCTTCATAGCACTCCCATAAACACGATATTCCTGTTTTAACAATCTTGTTTTATTTTGTGACCTTCTACTGCCCCCTAACCTCACCCTTTTGTTTTTTCACTGGAGAAAGCTTTGGCATCTTAACCATATTAACATTAATTTTATTATTATCAGTAGTAGGATGGCAATCATCATATGCGCCCGCCCCCAAAACCATAGGTTAGATGCGCTCCAATATATACAAATGTTGGACAGCACTGATCAGGAGTATATATACATACACACATAAATATATACATTAAAAAAAAAGAATGCATTTATACCTTCACTGAGGGCTGCGCTGTATCCACACTGGGGTCTGAAGGTTCATCTTCCAGTTCAAAAGAGTCATCATAGCCGGGTGGATCTCTATCAGGTGACTGCTCAAAACTTGCTTTTCTTACAGCAATGCTAGGATATTTTGGCCGTGTTCGAATCTTGTCAATCTCTGTTTTATATCGACCGTGTACATCACTGACTAAAGGAGGAGTATTTTCACTTATGCCTGCCTCGAACAAGTACTTTCGTATGCATACTATGGGTTGTCCAATGGATTTCTGGATTTCAATATGTGCGGCAGTTGGGGAGCGGGTAAGAGTATATGTTGTGCCGAATCTCTGACGGACAGGTATATAACTTGGCTCTGTCACTTTGGATTGTTGTTGTGCTTGCTGCCCACATGGAATGCTTAATACAAATGTCTTTGAGCCAGTACTGGGATCTGTTTTCTCAGAGCAAACTGAACTTTGATTAAAAGCATTAACTTGTGCTCTTTTATCCACATTCTCAACACCTATCTGCTGCTTGTTTTCAGATATCACTGGGATGTACTGGCAAGATCTAGAACTATCTGATACACTCTCATTGGTAGGTTTGACACAATCTGATGATTTTCTTAAAGATTGATCAGCATTGCCACAACTAGAGGGTGATATAGTGGATACTGTCTGGGACCGTGATATGACATATGTTGGTCGGTTATCAGTTGAGTAACGCTCAGAAAAAGTTGAGTATCTGGGAGAGTAGCGATTCCTGTTATCACTTGCAGCTTTGTCTGAAGAATATCTGATAAAAAACTCTCTAGATCTTGCCGATGATGACAGTGCCGAGTTATCATCCAGTGATGTTTTCCTGTAACCAGTACCAGGTCGTTTCTGGTTGACATCAAAAGTTTGGGATTTGCTTAGCCCGGGACGATCTGATGAAACTTTATATTCTCTACCTGGATTCTCAGTACTAACATTGTGACTGCCACTGCTGCCATCTGGAGGTACAGTAGAAGACTTGGGAGTAAAATAGAGACCGAAAGAGTACTTAGATCTGTTGGGGATGTTGTATGTAATGTTGGAAGTCATGCTGGGGGGTTCCAAGTCCTGAGGCATAACAAGAAAAACCAGATTATGAAAGTAAAACCATGAAATTAATATGTTGTAAATGCATTCATGAAATAGAAAGTGATTATAAAAATGGAATCATATATAATTGGACACGTTAAACATCATAGTGGTTTGGCGAGAATGGTAATGGAAGGCACGGTTCCTGGAGTACTTGGCAGGGGACGACCAAGATGAAGGTGGTAGAAGAACATCAAAGAAACATTGAACATGATGCTGGAAGAGGTGAGAGAACTTGCTAGAGACACAAGTTTTCAGACAGGCTGTGGTGACGTGATGTTCTGCAAAGTACATGCGACAATGATTGATCAGACCATCATCATTGCACTTCGGTGAGTAATCATATGTGCTCTGATCTCTTTCTTACACAGGAATATCTCAGCTGCAGTGCATGAACTTTGTAGCAACATGAGGGACCTCGATGTCATTTTGAAGAGGGTGAAGATATTTTTGTGGGAATTTAATTTAAAAAAATCTTTCTGATGAATTATGCCCGGGCAGTGACTTTCCAGCCTGCTCTTCTCGATTTTGAACTGCCAAGGGTTCTTTTACGGGCTCAAATTCAACATGGGACCTACATTTTGTTGTCCGTCTTTGATAGGACTAGGAACTCGATCTCACCTACACTGAGATCATGGATCTTTGGAAAAATATCCAGATGGCTCCACAAGGGAGCGAACCTGGTACCTTTGGCATGAGACATGAGCACCTAACCACCTCTATGCCACAAAGACCCATTTTCTTGAGACAAGATGATGATAAGTGTTTGACAGACTAAGAAACCAACAGCAATCTGATTATTGGTAATTTCAGCAGTTACTGTAAAACTGAGAATTAAATAAATATAGAAATACATGCAATATACAGATTTAATCAAATAAAAACACCGACAAAAAATGTCGAAAATCAATGTACAGGCTGAAAAAAGAACTCATCAAGGTACAACAGGACAAGAAAAGTAGTAAGTATAAACCAGCACATAAAGAAGAAATGCATAGATCCTTATACTGATCAATGTTTCTATCATTTTAATTCTATTTGTAGCAATGATTCTATTGTTTTTGTGCAGAAGTTTCAGTTTGGAATATCTTCATTGTTCTCCAACATGTCCATAGGTGTCTCTGACATCTTCTTCGCAATATCTCTAACAGCACCCAACCATAACCGACATTGATTGCTGAGCCTACTCATACACCTGTTGCGCTGCTCTTTTCTGGCCACTCCAATCTTCAATCCATACTCTTGCAATCTAGCAGTTGACATGGGTTGGGGTTTAAATGAAAATACTCTGCGGCCACACTCTATGAGGGCATTCAGAATGTCAGCTCTATCCATTGGCTGGCTCCCTGATATGGTAAAAGAGCCAGCCAGCCTGTCTGCTTTCTCATTGTCATCAACACCCATGTGTTCCCGGAACAAAGATGAATGTAATTCTGCGAATTGTTGATGCTTTCAGTGATTCAGTCTACTGTCGAACAACATTACAACAAGAGAAATGAGATTCTGGAGGAGAATAATCATTGTATCAAAAAGAGACAAAATCAGAAATGAAACAATGAGATTCAAAGTTGGTGTAACAGCAGAAACAGAATTCATTCAGAGACAACAAGGTCAAATAGTTCCGTCAAATAGAATGATTGCATTAAAACAGTATACCACAACACGCGAATGATACTAAGAAAAATAGAAACAGGGGAGAGGAAGACTATGCAATCACTGGACTGATGAAATAGCAGAGTTTGTAAACACCTCTAACGAAATAAAACATGACCTCATGAACAAAGCTTACAGACCAAGCTATGGGGAACTCTCGAAGAACTCCAACTGACATGCAGCTTCATAGAGGTAACCCATCTCATGATTTAGACGAGCATACGAAACCGAACGCAAAGGAAAGGAAAAGGAATGAAGCATATAAAAGAATCTGCACGCTATGCTTCACCTTGAAACTGCAAGGGTACAAGAGCAACAAGATGATGCGAGATATTTCTGTAGTATTTTGATTTGCATAAAACTTGAGTGATCTATGAGCACTCATAGTCATCTGATAAGGCACACCTGTATGGGGGGGACACTGATAATAAGGAAAGCATGTCTTCATGCAAATATCAGTCAGAAGCATCATACCAGGAGACCTGACTATGTCTGAATTTAAAGCGGGCAAACGCAAGAAGAAGAAGTCACCTTTGGTTATTGGTTACTGAGCTGACAACACATAACTAGGGCAGACCCATAGGTGCTCAGTCTCCCCTAGCAGATGTCGAAGGGCATGCATACTGATGGTTTCTATGGCTCCCTGGTTAAACATACTCCTCTCTCTGCTCCTCAAGCATCTATCTCTAATTGTAAAACATACAATTCCAAACTCCTTAACTCGTTGGATTGATTCAACATCAATTTGATTGTTCTCATCCAACAGTAGGCCGCCAAGAGACCAAAGAACATCCCACTTCTCCATCCTAAACTCCCCAACAATCGATGCATATTCACCTTTAACAATGTATATGATAGGGATTACTAGTCATTCTTGTTCCTCTATAAAATAGAACAACCCAGTGTATAGCAAGTGCTACATTTCACAAAATCTTAAAACACAATTAAAAGCAAAAAAAAAAACCCATCTCAACCTGAGACATAGAATTCTGCTGCTGGTGAGAGATGAAGCCTGTGTCTGTGACTGTCTGATTATGGCAACCAGCACTCGACAAAGACTCCCCAATATAAGCCTCGGAAGTGCTGCTGGAAGAATAATCTTCCAACCTGAAAGAATGGAAAGAGAATGTAGATGCAAGATGTGTCGCAAACATAATCTAAAATCACAAACATAATGATTAAGAATATTTATTCACCCTTCACTCCTAGAGAGGCATTAGTCCGCAACCAAGGTTTTCCAAGCCCTCCTGTCCAAGGCCATCCTTTCCAGATCTCTCCACCCTTTCCCCATTTTCTTGCATTCCGTTTCCAACCCTCGCCTCCAGGCGTCCCTGGATCTTCCCTTACCTCAATTACTGTGGGAGTTCCATTGGAGGGCCCTTCTCATGATGCTGTCAGGAGATCTCCTAAGTTCCCTTGTTTGTGGTTTCTGTAGCTATCTGGTGTTTTTTACGGGGTAGGGTAGATAGCCCCATGCCCAACCTCCTTAGTCATCTCTTATGACACGCGTGGCAGGTAGCAGTGGTTCTATTCTTTACAACCCTGATTTGGGACCAGGTAACCAATTAGGCAATTAAGAATAATAATTTGTCAATATTATTACTGTCTGAATCTTATTTATGTACTTTTTCTGCAGATAAGTTCAGGTTTAACAAACTGATTAAATTTTATGGGCAAAGCAACTATTCTTATTTCTATACTCTTTCTGCAGAATAAGTTCAGGGTTTAACAAACTGACTAAATTTTATTTCTGTACTCTTTCTGCAGAATAAGTTCAGGTTTAACAAACTGACTAAATTTAATTTCTGTACTCTTTCTGCAGAATAAGTTCAGGTTTAACAAACTGACTAAATTTAATTTCTGTACTCTTTCTGCAGAATAAGTTCAGGTTTAACAAACTGACTAAATTTTATTTCTGTACTCTTTCTGCAGAATAAGTTCAGGTTTAACAAACTGACTAAATTTTAGTTTCTGTATTTTCTTTCTGCAGAATAAGTTCAGGTTTAACAAACTGACTAATTTAATTTTATTTTCATGTAAATACTTTTCTCTTTCTGCAGAATAAGTTCAGGTTTAACAAACGACTAAAATTTTATGGGCAAAGTAACTATTCTTATTTCTTCTCTTTTCTCTCTTTTACTTTCGTTTAATCCCTTTTTAAATTCAATATGGAACATAGAGTAGAACATTATCATGAACATTTATGCTAGTATGCTTAGGATACTCATTGAGTCACTGAGAAAATATTCATGGACAAAGGTCTTTGATTCCAGCAAGACCATCACTTTAGTTACTGAATCACATGTGTCCTTGATATGGATTGTAGTTTTTATTTCTTTGAAGCACAAAAATATGATATTTGCAAAAATGGAAAGGTGTCAACCATTACCGTGACAAAGCAAATATTTTGGGCTACCTTCGAATATTTGTATTTTATGGTGTGTGGTAGCATTAGACTTTTGCACCAATAAAAAGGTCTAGAGTCAAAGGATTGACTACATATCATCTCATATGACTCCATCCCTCTTGGCAGAAATGGCACTTCCCCTGATGAGAGTGTTGCACAAAACTCTGTAGCTCCAGCAAAAATCCTAAGAATCTCGGGAAAAAGTTTCACATGTGACTCGATCCAGATTCAAACCTACAAATCATCAGAACGCCAGCAAACATCTAAACCCTTTTGCCATATAGACCCCCTTTCCACCAATGCTAGTAAGTACCGTTTCTCCTAAATTGCAATATGATAATAATAATAAAGCCCATAACCTGTTAGGGTCGTAGGGGTGTCACTGTGGAGACATCAGCACAAAAAGCACGCCATGAATCTCTGTCTTCAACTCTCGAGTAGTGTGGAGAAACTCTGTCCTGACCAGCTTTTGATGTTGTCAAACCAGGATTTTCTCTACCCTCCTTTCCTTCTTCCACCCTCAACTGTTCCTTGTAGGATAGTCTTAGAGAGTGAGCTATGTCTCATCACATGCCCGAACCACGCAAGTTACGCCGTATCACGATTGTCAAGAGTGGTACTTCTCAATCTGCATGGTTGTTTATTTGGTCTCTTACATAAATATTTGTCTTATGACAATTATCACCACATGAATGAAAATCTTGGCATATCCCTTACAGGACGTCGCTGGCAACCACAGTAAACAAGTCAGTGATTTTCTAGGCACTACTTATATGATCAGCCGCTGTAGCGTTGTTGTTAGTGAACTCGCTTCTCAAGGCTGGTGGTCTGGGTTCAGCTCCGCAATGTGCGTGGAATTTTTACCAACCATGACAGCTCTCAGGTCGACCCAGCCTCAACTGGGTACCAGACATGCTCTGGGAAAGTAAGGCGGCTGGCGTGATGCTGACCACATCACCCATCATGTGCCGACGGTCAATGAAAAATACAGGCCTAACACTGTATTGACCCATATACCACGAGGTATGAAAGGGTTCCTTTACTTTTTATTTACTTACTTATACGTTCAGTGGTTTGCCATTGCTTTCTGAACAGGGAGGTCTATTTTTACCCTTCGTAAAAATCCATGGGAACATAATTTGCTTCCAAACTGCCCACCATGGAGTTTGAACCAGACACTTTTGGTTTATGATCGAGCTCACTACCGCTAAGCGATATAGCAAATAATAGTAATAACAATAGATAATGTGGTAAAGGTTAACACTATCTTATGAAATGTATTATATTATTACCTGAACTCAGCACCGTTGCTTGCCCACTGGCTTAGTGGGTATGAGTGACGAATCTCATGTCGACCATATGGTAAAGTGTCATTACAACTAATGCCACAACCCTTGTCTGGAGTCCCATGTACTATATCACTAGAACTGTACAACATAACAAAGAAATGAATATGTATCTGTATATATGTATCTGTATATATATATATACACACACACACATATATATCTTGTAAGTTAAAAAAAAAAGTAAAGAAACCCTTTTATACCTCAAGGTTTATAGGGTAATACAGTGTTTGGCTCATATTTTTCTTTGACTGTGGGCACACAACGGATGATGGACTTAGTATCATGCCGGCTGCCTTTACTTCCCAGTGATTTCTGGTACCCAATTGAGGCTGGGTTGACCTGAGGTCAGAAAAATTCCATGCCTACTGTAGGATTGAACCCGGACCACTAGCCTAAGAAGTGATATCTATCTGTGTGTGTGTGTATAGAAAATGAAGTCTGTGCAAACATTTTTATGTGTGTAGGTTGGTTTCTATGACTAATCGTTTTCAACAGCATGTCATGAGTCTGAATGTGACCAAAATATCTCATTTGTCTCATTTCTATCTTCTTGAGCAGTTCTCTTATCACTCTTAAAGTTGCTGTTTCTATGACACTGGTCTTACCTTTCTGTCTATCCCCATTTCACAAGTTTCAATTCTTCTCTTCAGTTGTCTTGGTCGTCCCCTGTATTATCTTTCTGAAACCATACCCACTATTATTTTTCTCTCGAAGCCCCCTGTAACGTTTCATGTGACAAAATATTTCAATTTTCGAGACATATTATTTTGGGACTTCATTTGTGACCATCATGATTTCTTGGCAGTATACATTCAGTAGTTTGTCATTGATTTTTGAATGGTTCTGGTCGCTTACCAGCTATGATCCCCGGTGCAAACCTTGTATTAAAAGGATTGATTTGTTGCCTCCTTTGCTTATATATAGTATAATACAACTAATTAACATTGATAGATGTTATATATAATATAATACAACACTGATAGATGTCAGATGTAATATAATATGACATTTATATATATATAGTATAATACAACATTGATTATATGTAAAATAAAACTAAAACAACATTAATATATATTTTATATAATAGCTTTTCAAATACTAAACAGATCAAAAAGAGACATTCAAGATAGATTGGAAATATTCTTCTTCTTCCAACGCTTTCAGACATCGATTTGTATACTGTTTCTAATAGTAGTTTGAGTGGTTCAACCAGAGTCCATGTACATCTCCATATAGCTTGTCTTGAACTGACATGGGGATTGGTCATGTCTGTTTTCTCTGTTCATTGTATGTTGGACAATCTTGTAGAATGTGTGTCTCTTGTCATCTTGCTGATGCCACATGTGCATATGTCAGGAGGGTCTATTTTGTACTTCAAGAAACTGCACTAAGATGGACACCAGGTGGGCAAAACAAATATGTGGAAAACATAAAACGACCTGAAGGAGAACAGTAGAACAGGAACTGAAAGAAATGACTTACAGCTGGAACACGGTACAGAGAACAGCTAAGAACAGAGAAGAATGGTGTGTATTTATTCCTGTCCTTAGCACAATGGGCGTCACAGGCTCGAGAGAAGATACTAAACAGTAATGAAAAAGTTCAGGATAAGGAGGGAATTGCTGAAGGAGATAAAACCGAGAATTCAAATAGTTTTGGACACATAAAGAGATACAACAATGCTGAACACCATAGACCAGGGAAAAATTGAGGACAAGCACTGCAAGACAATAATATAATTGGAATGGACAGATTGCCTGTGTGTTGCCGGGTCCGCAAGGGCAACAAAGAAAACTAACACTGCGACCTACAAGGCATGTCATAAGAGGCGACTGAGGTAGGGGTCTAGGGAAGCTACCCTAGTAAATAAAAGCATTCAAGAAATCAGATGTGCTGGTCAACTTGTAGGAGCATAACTATCTCAACGTACAATCGCTCAGGCTCAGATCATATACAAATCACATTGAAGTGGTTGATATGGAGTGTTCGAAGGTTCCTTAACTTTTTTACTACTTCTGTGCACCTTGTAAGTTGGTATTAATTTCTCTAAAGTTGCTCTCGATGTCATTACTCCATCTTTTGTATGGTCTTCCTCTTAATCTGTATTCATTATATTTTTCAATGTGGCTCTTTATGGTAGACAATACCAGGGCATTCTTGTCTGGTGACCAAACCAGTTTTGGAATGAAAGGTTTCATTCATAATCTTCTTGGAATTTCTTCATTAACAAGTGGTCGATATAGAACAAGTTATACGAATCGATGTGTGAAAGACAGAACCCACTCTTTATAGCTTCTGCAACGGTTCTCAACTTCCTTGCTTAACATCAACCTAGACACTTTTTGACAACTCAGTTGACTGAAGCACAAACCACTATCATGAGAAACCAGTTCTTCAGCCATCAACACTCTAATGTATGTCTTACTATTCCTTCTTCTTTTGATGTCACACTCACCAGGGGGTTCGTAAGGGGAGCAAAGAATAGTAACACTGCGACCTACAAGGCATGTCGTTAGAGCGACTGAGGCAGGGGCCTAGGGAAGATACCTTAGTAAATAAAGAACATTGCAGATCTCGGATGTGATGGCCTACTTGTAGGCGTATAACTGGCTCAACGCACAATCACTCTTAGGCTCGGATTACTTACAGATCCCAAAGAGTGGGTTAACAAGAGAGTGATATGGAGCATTCCAAGAAGAAGCTGTCACACTGTTACCGGGTTGGTTAGGGTCCAGCATCATGCTTGCTATTCCTTAATACCTTTTAAAGCACAATTCTATAACTCATTCTATCTCTTTCTAAATAATTTCAAGGTTAGTTAATTCTAAGTGGACCATGGTAAAAGCCATGTTTTTACAAACCATTTCTTTTTAGAATTAAAAAATGCCCTTTAGTGTGGCTTCTGGTAAAACGGAGTCCAACGCAAAGCCATGTAGTGTGGCATTTGGCCCACAAGGAGTTTTAAGTACCTCAACAAATTAAGAAAAGTGTAAGGTACTTGGTTTGAAAATGATGAAGAAAAAAAAAAAAGAACCCATAACTGAAATGAAAATCGTGGTGTATCCCAAAGGACGTAGCCATCAACCACAGTAAACAAGTCATTGATTTTCTAGGCACCACTTATACGTTCAGTAGTTTGCCATTGCTTTCTGAACGGGTGGCGCCATCGTCCTTTGTTAAAATCAACGGAAACAATTTGCAAGCAAACTGTCCGCAGCGTGATTCGAACTCAGAACGTCGGGTTAATAGACCGAGTCACTAACCCCTAGGCCACAACTGAACACATGTATAAAATATTTTGCATGAAAAATGAAACAACCCATAAAATGTAAATGTCTTGTCTGGTATAGGACCCACCTATGGCTGTGTTGGTGTAAGTTGTTCACACCAGACAACCTGACATTGTCTGACATGGAGGAGGTGCTTGTAAACATGCAGTCCCTTGCCTGGGATTGGTAGGCCTGTAAATATGGGAGGAGCAGGCATACAGTGTAAGCACATAAGCAGGATCTTCTATTGGAGTACAACAAAGGGTGCATTAGAGTAACTAGAACCAGGATAATCTATGACATCTTTCAGACTAAACTGTGAAATAAATGAAGGTCAAGAAAATATGATATGATGGGTCAAAAAAAAAGCAAGCAAAACATTGAGGCCACTATAAGGCAAGATATATTTGATTAGTAATAAAATATATGAATAAAAGATAAAAGGGTATGTATAATTTTGCAATGGAGAATATACAAAGGCAAGATATAAAATATGTGAGGATAAAATCTGAAAGCACAGTGAAAAAGGTATAAATATTGGAGAAATGGTAAGTACAAGAACAAAATTTAAACACATTGTATATAGAATATTATAATGTAATATATGATTACTATTTCAATTGAAGTAAAGCCGATAATGCAAAGACTTGACTGCATTATCCACGCATTGGCTAAGGGCAATACAGGACAGAAGACGAACAAATCACGATCTTAGACATAACTTTGTGCTGGGAAAAACAGGACATCACAAAGAGTAATTTACCATAGACAAAAGACATTTTATTGACCTAATAAAGACAATGACAACTTGCACCATATAATATTCTAGAAGATTCTGGATAAGAATAATAGAATGATAAACATGTAGGTAGCAGAAATATTTCTCATGTGTACAAATTTCACAGACAGCAAGTACAGGTTGCCTGGAGTATTTGATAAGTACGAGCATTTCTTATTTTCCAAGCACAAAAAAAAATCTCACAAAACAGCAAGAGAATGATTATAAACACTATCATGATACACATGAAGACAATGATAATGTTAATATCTAAGAAACAGAAGTCTTAGAAATTAAGCTTAAAAGAAAATATCCCACCTGAAAAGAAACTCAGAGATTTAAATTGATTGATAGGACCATCGTCCTTACACTTCGGTGAGTAACCATGTGTGCTCCGATCTCCTTCTTACACAGGAAGATCTCAGCGGCAGTGCACAAACACCGTAGCACTAGCGAGGTCCCGATGTAATTTAGAAGATGGTGAATATATTTTGTAAGAATTTTATTTTAAATATTTTTTTCTAATGAATTTTGGGCAGCGGCTTTTCAGCCTGCTCTTCTCAATTTTGAACTGCCAAGCGTTCTTTTATGTGCTCAATTTGAACACAGGATCTATGTTTTATTGTCTGTCTCTGATAGGACTAGGAACTCGATATCACATACACTGAGATCAGGTATTAACACTATCATGAAGACAATGGTAATTGTAATATCTAAGAAACAGAGTTCTTAGGAAGAAAGCATGAAAGAGAATTTCACACCTGAAAAGAAATCAAGAGATTTAAAAACAGAGATATACTGATAAGAGAGCCGCTGTAGCGTAGTTGTTAGTGAACTCGCTTCGCAAGGCTGGTGGTCTGGGTTCGCTCCGCATGCGCGGAATTTCCAGACCACGGCGGCTCTCAGGTCGACCCAGCCTCAACTGGGTACCAGACATGCTCTGGGAAAGTAAAGGCGGCCGGCGTGATGCTGACCACATCACCCATTGTGTGCCGACGGTCAATGAAAAATACCTAACACTGTATTGACCTATATACCACGAGGTATGAAAGGGTTCCTTTACTTACTTTTTCTTTACTATATACTGATAAAAGATGATGATAGTTGATGCATTTCAGAAATAAAGAAGAAGAACATTATGTATAAACAAACAAAATAACTCTAGATATAATCTATATAAATAATGATATAAAGTATATCATTGCTTATGGAGGTTAAGAAAAAGCTTTTCTGTATTTAAAAAAAGGGTTAAAACTTCAAATGTTTATTTGCATTCATTTATAAAACTGCATTACAACTTGGAAAGGTGTTTAAATAGAAAATAGACCCAACTACTCAGACATCCAAACATATCCTTGCCAGATAAACAACAAATGATTTTTTTTCTTCTCATGCGATCGTTCTTAGGCCGTTTTATCATTCTAATGTGATATATAAACAGCCAAACACCAAGAACAGGTGTACGTGCACAACCTTCAGTACCTATTGGAGCTCAGGTGCTTATACTTCGGTGGTGTGTTCGGTTTAAACCAGTGTTTACTGGAATCGTTCTCCATTAGCCCTTTGCTGTACCAGCCAAACATGCAAGGCAGCAGGTTACTATTTTCTTTTAGGGCAGCGACCCATAGATGGCCTGCCCTTCCAGGTTTATGAGCCCCATCTGCACAGCGAACCAGTTGTTTTGTGGACACCTTGGTTTGCCGTCCGTCCAGTTTTGTGTACGGTTTGCTCCGCTAGCATTTTATTGTCCCCAATCAAACTACAAGGCAGCAGTAGTTCCCTGCGAGCGGAAACATGCACTGGCTTTACTTCTGCTGGGCTTTCCAGTTTTGTTTTTGAACATTTGGGTGGTCCGCACACCCTCTTGCCTGCAGCGCCTGCTGTGCCCTTCCGAGCATCCATGCCCGTGTTCTTCTGCCCACCAGTGGGCCACTCATGCATTGCCCGGTGCCTGCCTTATCGTCACTGTCAGTTTTCGCCATGCTCACATTTGCCTGGGTTGTCCAACCCCGGAGCTTAAATCGTGCTTATGTGGACCTACGAGCAACTCAACCCGGGACCCAGCATATCGGGCTCTAGGGGGACGAGAGAGAGAGCTAGAGCTATACTGGCTCCGAGTTTTGCCCCACATGGTCTACTTCTCTTGGAAAAGCACCTCTCACCCTTTACTTTTGGTGCGTTCATTTACTCCGAGGAGTTTGCATTAGTTTGCGGACGACTCGTACACTGCTGTTTCTTACTTTTAGCTACTTGGGCATGTTTTATCGGACCCCGGCCAGGAGATGCGTGCATTTTGTTCTTATTTGTGAACCTGCCTTGCCTTTCCGTACTTGCACTGCTACCACCACCTGTGGCTCTTCTTCGATCCCTGTTGTTACCCCCTTAGCCAGACCGGAACCAAAGTCTGTTTCCAGGGTCACATGTGGAGGTGGGGGACAGGGTCTTGATTAGTGCCGGCTCACTAATCCTGGCACACCCTCATGTGCCTTTGACCACACAAATGATCTAAAGCATCTTCATTCCTGCTTTAAGATACTAGTGTCAAATATGGATAATGAATAAAACACAAGCAGAAAATAACCACAGGTAAAATAAGCTGTTGTTGAAAGACCAACAAACATCACAAGAAGATATAGAACCAAAAATACCAGCATCAGAGAGAAGGTAACTCAATTTTGTATGCGAAAGAGCTTACACATGTTTTTGGCCGAATACTACCTCTAACCAAGAACTGCTTGCACAGTGCCAACAGGAGAAAGATTCCAAAATGTGATACACATGAAGACTAACTATGTCTGGAAAACTGCACTGAGATGTACACAAGATTATCTGCCATTCACAGTTAATGCAAAAAATGTAGGAAAAATATGACAGACACATATGTGCTTAGTCTCTTACAGCAAATGTCATGGGGTATGCATACTGATGGTTCATGGGACTTGCTGGTTAAACACACTCCTCCTTCTTCCCCTCAAGCATCCAGTACTACTTGTTATCATGTAATTACAAACTTCTTCAATCACTGGAGAGATTCAGCATCAATTTTAGTGTCCTCATTAAACAGGCGGTCATCTAGATACCAAAGAACATCCATCTATTCATCTTCAACTCCCTGACGATCAATGCTGTTGATGCAATCCTGTCAACTCTCTCATTGCCGCAAACACCCACACATCCAAGAAAATAGATCCACGTAATAATAGATTGATGCCCGTCTGCCCAGCGTGTCCGTAGCGCGTTGGACTACGGGTGACTATCCCTCTGTGTGTGAGGTTCAATTCTGCGGAATGGCAGAAAAAGCCACAGATTCCCCAGATTTATGGTGTTCGTGGCACCGAACCGAAGAGTATCACGATGCAAAGAGCTGAAAAGCTCAAGTGCTTCTGGATCGAAAAAAAAAAAAATAGATTGATTGATAGTACCACCATCGCTGCACTTTGGTGAGTAACCATGTGTGTTCCGATCTCTTTCTTACACAGGAAGATCTCAGCTGCAGTGTAAAAACTCCATAGCATCGGAGAGAGTCTCCGATGTAATTGTGAAGCTGGTCAAGATATTTTGTAGGAATTTTATTTTTAACTTTTTCTAATGAATTTTGCATGGTCAGTGGCTTTCCAGCCTGTTCTTCTCGATTTTGAACTACCAAGGGAACTGTGCTCAAATTGAACTCAGGGCCTATATTTTATTGTCCGTCTCTTATAGGACTAGGAACTCCCCTACATTGGGATCTGGGTTCTCTGAAGAAATATCCTGATAGCTCCACAAGGGAGCGAACTGAGTACCTTTGGTACATGAGGCAAGCACATAGCCTCTACACCACCTCATGTAATAATAAAAATGACATAATAATAACATAATACACACTACATAACCACATAGAAGAGACAGTATAACAAATAATATAAGATTATACATTGGGTGGGAGATATAAATAAGATGAAATGACTAGCAGAAGATATGATTACACATCCAAGCAGAATTAACAATCTACATGATTACAGTGTCTATATTTATACATATATATGATTATTGAAGTAAATTGAATTTCCAGTTTTTGTGAAAAAATCAGAACATACCATCTGTAGAATGTCCTCATCTTTGGGTACTACAAGAAGCTTCAGGGTGTGACCACTAAAGGAAATACAAAAGAAAATATTTAAGTGATATTAAATGAGTGACCAAGTGTTACATACATTCAACACTAAAGGTTTAAAGGCAAAGGGTTTATTTCATTGCATCAGGTTTCTCCGCATGACGCAGTTTCTCTCTGCAGAAATGGTACATGATCTGTTATGGGTATTGTACAAAGCACAAGCTTCATAACTTCAGCAACAATCCTAGGGAACTTGTGAACCAAATGATGCTCTCTAGATTAAAATCCACGAAGTCCTGTAAAGGATAAGCAATTAACTAAGTGTGCCTTAATGACCTGGAGAGCTATGCAGGCAAGAACGTTGTTCCAGACAGGATTACCCAAGCCAAACAGGTCAAAGTAGAGAAGTTAAATGGCAAGAATTTGACAGTGCTAACAATTAGAGATGATTGCAAGCCTCCCATGAGGTTATTATTAACTTGTGTGCCTTAATGACCTGGAGAGCTATGCTGGCAAGAACACTTCCTGACAGGGTTACCCAAGCCAAACAGGTCAAAGTAGAGAAGTCAGACTAAATATGGCCTCCAGGTTGGGGGTTGTGCGATGGGTTAACTGCCCATCTATTTTAAAAAATGATGCAATTACAGAAACTAAAAACATATTTTTCAGCAAAATGAACAAGTCTCAGGCGAACTAGAGCTCCACACCAAAGACAGATGAAAAGTATCAGCCAAACCTGCAAGAAAGCTCAAGTACTGACAACCCTTTTTTAAATCGCAGAAACTGGTAACAGAATAAGATCCTGACGCTAAATAAGAGAGACATTAAACAGACCAACAAATAGTATAGCACGAAAGGCCTTGTTATGAAACCCATAAGGAAAGAAAAGAAGAGGAAGATCAAAGGACATGTGGAGATGAGAGCTGGAAATGGATAATGGAGCAGCTGAGAAGACACTGAAAAAGATAACACAGGATGAAATGAATGATGAATGTTTGTTGAGGATCTGTGTGCTTCAATGAAGGAGGAATGCTTGAAAAAATTCTTATTATACATTGAGAGCTGCAGTAGCGTATTTGTTAGTGAACTTGCTTCTTACACTAGTGGTCCGGATTCAATTTCACAGTAGGAGTGGAATATTTTTCAGACCGTAGCGGCTCTCAGGTCAATCCAGCCTCAATTTGGTACCAGGAAAAGCACTGGGAAGTAAAGACGGTCGGCATGATATTGACATCACCCATAGTGCTAGACGGTCAATAAAACACTGTATTACCCCAATACCTCTAAGGTATAAAATGGTTGCTTTACCTTTACTTATTATACATTGACAAAAATATAGTGATACTCATTCATGATAGAACACTTTATATTATTCATAAGCAACACAACTTAATCATGCAAATGCATTTTTGTGATATGCATGAGTTGTTCTTCATTCAAAGCCAGCAAGTTTTTACTAATCATTAATATTCACAGCAAAGACTGCTAACATAGCAGAGAACTGATATCACAATTTAGAAAGATGGACAACTTGTAGGTTTAGGCCTCGTTCTTGTTGACCAAGTTGTAATTTGATTGTTCACTGAGCTCAGAAATTTATTATTATTTATGTTAGGTTTTGTTCGCCTACTATGAATTCAGGTGAAGGCCTAATATTGCGCCTCTGATTGATTTTTGCGCAAAGGCTCGCTCTCCTTATCACCAGTGACCATGCCATTCAAGCGAGCCTTAACTCCAACTTCAGAGGTAAGTTAGTTGTTATTAACCTAAACTTACAGCACTCCCCACCATGTTGTTTCTAGGATAGCAACGAATAGAGCCACTGTCTCCACTTGCATGTCATAAAAGGCAACTAAGATGGGTTGGTATGTGCTGGCGACACATTTGTCATTTACCTTGTCATCAGGTAATTTCTTCATACTCTTTGTAATAATCTCATCTACCCTGTCCTCAAACATTTCTTGATACCTTTAGTCATGTTTGATATTAAATTTCCTCAGTCTGAGATCAGCTTTCTAATGTACCCTGTCATTACCCAAGAAGTGGTCACTAGGTGGTGATTTTAATATGTTCCTTTATTCATATCTAACCTACTTCTTATCAATGCTATTGAAACCAATGCTATTGAAATCAATGCTATTGAAACCAATGCTATTGAAATGGTGGTTTTTATTACTGATAACTCCTGTGCATCAAGTAAAGTAGATTAAAAAGTAGGCACTGAAGGCTTGAAACTAATATAATAAGACATACACTCTTTTTACTCAAATGAATGGATGACCTATGATTCTTAGCTGATGGGTGACTTCTTGCAACCTTCTCTCTCTCTACTCTATGATGCCACTAACATTTAGGGCAGCAATAAGTGAATGGATGACCTAAGATGCTTACAAATGAATGAATGACCTAAGATTCTTACAAATGAATGAATAACCTAATATTCTTACAAATGAATGAATGACCTAGTTCACAATGAATGAATGACCTAAGATTCTTACAATGAATGAATGACCTAATATTCTTACTAATGAATGAATGACCTAATATTCTTACAAATGAATGAATGACCTAATATTCTTACAAATGAATGAATAACCTAATATTCTTACAAATGAATGAATGACCTAAGATTCTTACAAATGAATGAATGACCTAAGATGCTTACAATGAATGAATGACCTAAAATTCTTACAAATGAATGAATGACCTAAGATGCTTACAATAAATGAATGACCTAAGATTCTTACAAATGAATCAATGACCTAAAATACTTACAAATGAATCGATGATCTAAAATACTTACAAATGAATCGATGACCTAAAATACTTACAAATGAATCGATGATCTAAAATACTTACAAGTGAATTGATGACCTAAAATTCTTACAAGTGAATGGTAAATTACCTATTGTGAATGGCTGCAATTACTTCCCTATATGATTTATCAGAAATAGGGTCACCGTTGACGGCAAGGATTCGATCACCAGTGTTCAAACCTGCACAATACGCGGGACTGTCTTCTTTGACAGTCTTCACAAAAATAGTTTCCTGAGGTTCAGTACTGAGCTCCCTTGAAAGACTTGAATGAGAATCTGTATAGAAAATAACAAGACAACCTTAAATTTCAAAGTTTAGTTTATCAGATCTGAACATATGACGCTGACTAAAATGACTGATCTATTTAACAGCCTAGCAAACATTCAAGAAAGCTAACGTATTACTTATATTGCTAATAAACATGACATTACTTCCTTATCTTCTGATGAAAAAAAAATGATTCCAGGTTTTAGAAGTGTACATTATTGTATTTATACAAATGCTGAAGTGTTAATGTAGCATGTGATTTGTAGAATGTTACTCTCATGACAGCCAGTCTTATCAACTCTAAATCTCTAGCCAGTTCATCCACCTCTTCCACCGCCAAGTTCAAGGCTTATTTAATGTCCTATTCCCCCTTCCTCATCTTTCACTAACGATGCGCTCTATTACTGCTCTATCTAAGCTCACTAAAATATTGATATACGGATATAATTTATAAATAAATACATGAACATAAACATACAAGTCTTATTAAGGCAAGCTATTTTAAAAATAACTTGTTAAAACCGATCTTAGAGTAACATGGTAAAACTGATCTTAGAATAACATTGTCAATGAAGATGTTAGCGTAAATGTATGTCCAATGAAGATGTTTTATGTCCAATGAAGATGTTTTATGTCCAATGAAGATGTTTTATGTCCAATGAAGATGTTTATGTCAATGAAGATGTTTATGTCAATGAAGATGTTTATGTCCAATGAAGATGTTTTATGCCCAATGAAGATGTTTTATGTCCAATGAAGATGTTTTATGTCCAATGAAGATGTTTTATGTCCAATGAAGTTTTATGTCAATGAAGATGTTTTATGTCCAATGATGATGTTTTATATTCACAACAAAGAAATACAAAAAAGTGTAAGAAACCTACCTTTAGAAAGGTGACCACCATCTTCCTGAGGATAGAAACAAATCTCAATATAATTACTGGCAACAGAGAAATTGAATATTAACTCTCTCTCTCTGTCTGTCTTTTTAACCCGGATTGGGTCATAGGCCCTCAACCAACTCATGCCAAGTCTTCCTATCTCTAGCTATCTCTGTATCTCCTCCAGCTCTTCTTTATATTGTTGATCTCTGCCTCCAAATCTCGTCTCCATGTATTTGAATAATTAGCTATTAAGTGATTAATTTGAGAACATGAGTCAGTTCTGCTGGTCTCTTCTATAACAAATCAGATCTAGCACCATACTACAGTATAACTTGTTACATGTTCCTGAGAATGTTCCTACTCCGGAATAAACTCAAAGTTGTCAGAAAAGTACGGCTGACAATGTAAAGATTTAACAGGCTGTCCAAATCCAAACATTGGCATAGGCCGACACTTTTCACAGTGTGTTATATGAGTAAGACGCCATCACAGGACAATCTTATGTGCCCCAAAAGACTGAGAAATGTTCCTGATCCGGAACGAACTCACGGTCAGAAAGAGCGCAGTACTCTCCTTCTTTGCGGCGTAGATCGAAGTAAAAAAATATACGGCACAGGATCGGTAGGACTTGTACAATCTAGGGTAAGCTACACTAGTAAATAAAATGCTGGCTGAAACCGGACACATCGCCGAAGGATAAGCACCAGAGCTCCAAAGGTGCTGAAGATGTGACGTACAAAACCATTCTTGACAAAGTTGTTTATATCACAACAAGAGTGATCAAAATCGCAGAAAAGAATGACGACAGAAGAAGATCTAACACTATACTACAGTATTACTCGATACATATGGCACATTAAAGTAGGGTTTTATGTTCATAAAGTCATATTGGTAAGTGGGGCTGCAACTATGGTGCGATCATTGACTCTTAGTGACTGAGTTTATGCTTACAGATGACTCGTTAACACAGATGATTAAGTTTGTGACTTTTCTCAGGCATCTCATCTCGCAGGTGTTGATTTTGCGCAGTCCTTATGTACAATCTCAATTACTCGTAATAAGAGCTATGAGTTTGTACCTAAACTACTAAATATAGTAGCATCTGGCTGAATGGATTAGAGCACGGCTCCAAAGCGTGTTCAATCCATGGTAAGGCCAAGGATTTTTTCTGTCGGGGTATAAAATAAAAATTATAACCTGAACAGTTTCGCAGCAACTGCAATCGCCATTCAATTCCTCAGGCTCTCGTCCCGCTGTCCTACACAGTCCTACAAAAGAGGTACTACAGGCAGTCTGCTTCTTCTTCACCTTTCAACTCCCAACGGAGCACAGGTCTTCAACAAACTTCTTCCAGCTCTTCCTCTCTCTTTCCCTGTTTTACCTATCCTTTTAATATCAGCCTCCAGCTCTCTTCTCTAGGTCTATCTAGACCTTCCCCTACTCCTCTTTCCCTCCGGGTTCCAAAACAGTGTCTGTCTTGCAATGCTTCCGGTTGGTCTTCTCAATGCATGTCCTATCCATCACCAGTGTCTCTTCCTGAGCTCTTACTACAGGCAGTAGCGACTGCTAAATATTGATAGTAAAACAGCTCTGAAATTATGATACAAATTGGCAAAGCAACATCAGCTTTTAAAAGTCTAAATAAATTATGGAACTGCAAATTATATAGTATTAAAACTAAATTACGAATTTTCAATTCAAATAGTGTATCAATCCTAACATATGCCAGCAGAGTTGGAAAATGACTAAAGATATAGAAAGCAAGTTGAATGCATTTGAAAATAGATGTCTGCGAAAAATAATGAATATAAAATGGAATGAATTCAGAAGAAGTGATGAAATCAGAGACATGTCTGGTCAACCACTAGTGACAACTGTTATAGAAAGAGAAGATGGAGATATGTTGGACACACCTTGAAGAGAAGTGATCAACGAATATCAAAGCAGGCATTGAAGTGGGATGCAAAGGGTTCAAGAAAGAGAGGTCGACCTAAGGAAACCCTGAAACGAACTTTTCTGAGAGGCAAGAGGTATCGGGCTCAGTTCCATGGATGAGATTGAGCGAATTGCCCAGGATAGAGTGGTATGAAGAAGTTACTTGCAGGTCCTATGTAACGTATAACGGTAGGAGAGGAAATATTATTATTATTAAAACAGCTCTGAAGTTGTCTTTATGTACAATGTTAATTAGTAACAGGAATGTTTTCACCCATCACTGCATGACAACACTACCCAACTAGGCCTTTGCTTTTGCTCTGTGGTCTAACAAAACTGAGATCTAATAGGATAAATCACCACCTATCATTCTAAATATGTTTGTTATATTGTGGTTATATACACATTCAGTTGTCTGATATAGTTGTCCTGTAAACATTATGTAGAAGCACATGCTTTTGGTAAATGATCGTTCTTCATCTTCTAGTATAGTCCCTTATGTTGTAAAGAATCACAGAAAGTATAGATTCCTGCTGTTGAGCTAAGTATGTCTCAGTAGGAGTTATGATCCCATGCTGGTGTAGTATTTCTTTGATGATGTCTTTCCATTTGCCTCTTGACTTTGATCATGCTCTCAGACAAATCTTCTACCATTGTAACCATATTTAAGAAAGACACTACTTAGTAAAGCTTATTTTAGGACAGCTAGCTGGCTGTGTTCTTAAACACGCTTGTAGCGTAGGGCTAGGCAAAGGGTGCAGTAAGAAATAAGGGTTTGTGGTTCAAATTCTGTGTTTGGTAAGTTTTATTATTTTTCCTGGAAGCCCCTAGTACTTGTACACTGTCTATTTATTGATGACTATTGTAGACCGCAATGTGGTAGTAAACTGAGATACAGTTTCATATGATGGCTGAACTATTTGAGTTGTGTAGTTGGGACGGGCTAGAACAATGTGTAGTGCGTTCACTTTTTGAATCTGACACAAATGTGTTGTGGGATCACTTCCCAGACCCAACATTTCGCAAGTGAGGTAAGGAATTGACCCTCCTACCTACTTGGTGCTAGAAATGTGAAGTGACAGGCACTTTCTACCCTACTGTCTGCAAAGGCCATATAGCATTCCCATATGTTGTTTGTAAGGATGCCACGACTGCATATTGGTCAATAGTTTTCCTATCATTATATACTGAAGCCTGGAGACACAATTGATATTTTGCTCAATATTCTGGAAGTTTCTGTGTGCTCAAGGTATGCATCAAAGAGCTACCTTATTCTAGATTTAGATGTGTTGGAGAACCCTAGGATTGTTGCTGGAGTTACGGAGTCCGTGCTGTGTGCAACACTCTCTGAAGGTGACATGCCCTTTTTTCCGAAAGGGACGGAGCCATATGGAGAAATCCGCTGCAATAAAGTCAACCCATCACCTCTAGACCTTTACTCTAGATGTAGCAGTTCTCAGACCAGTGTTCAAAGTCTACATTCAGTTTGATATGTCAATGGTTAATTTCTAGTTCAGTCATTCATGTCAAGCACTTTCAATTCTGGTTTCCAGATATACATGTAGCGAAGGTAAGGCTATTCCCACAGTTCTTCTGCTAACAAACTTTTCTATGTACATTCTTCTTCTTCTTCTTCTAACGCTCCATACTGACCACTTGTTAACCACTCTTTGTGATTTGTATGTGATTTGAGTCTAAGAGCTGTTGTACGTTGTGCTAGTTATGCGCCTACAAGTAGGCCAGGACATCCGATTTCTACGACGCTTTTTATTTACTAGGGTAGCTTCCTAGATCCTACATCAGTCGCCTCTTACACTCTTACGACATTGTCTTGTAGGTTGCAGTGTTACCATTCTTTGCTTCCCTTGCGATCTCCGGCAAATCCCTGGCGAAATTTCTCTATTTAAAATACCTTTATCAGTCGGCTCTCTATCTTGTACAGGTGACTGGAGTTATCTAATAAAGTATTGAAGGAGGAGTGCAACCATTCTGGAAATTCAAGCGTATTCCAACACACACCACGTTGCTTTGTAACTCTATCATTACAGTAGAATCCAAGCGTACGATCTCAGGAAGTGCATGTGAAATGCATTCACTTTTTTTTCTGTGATGCGCGCAGGAATAAGTTTTATATATATACATAACATACGCTAATGTTACTCACATAGCCTCATACTAGGTTAGTGCGTCATCGTTCACAACATACAGACCATTTTTCAACGCAACTTTTACATGCGATGCCCATGTGGTAGTGGAAACTAACACATGCCAGATCAGATGTTAGCTATAGTATATTGTTGAACAAACTAACAGGTTACTCATAGATTTCTTCCTAGTATCAGATTTTGAAACAAGGTTGTTATAATATTACAGGTGGAAGACGGCGGTTTAAAATCCATATCAACATTGGTACTCCTTTTTTTCTTCTTTTGTCGTCACACTGTTACCGGGTTGTTGTCCAGTGTCGTGGTTTTCTGTTTTTGTCTTGCGCTGTTCTGGTGGCTTCGATGATTCTTCTTTTTGGTTTTTGTACAGGATTCTGCTATGCCATCTAGACATGTTTTTCGTGGTCTTCCTCTCACCTTCTTTCCTGATGTTCTCTGGTAGAAGACTGTATACTGTGGGGTTTGAATTGATCTTATTAAATGACCAAACAACTTCATTCTTTGTTTCTCAATGTAATTCAAGCAAGGTTCTGTACCAACTTTTTTTGGGGGGGGGGGGCTGCTCCTGCTAAACAATCTTCACCTCGTATTTATTTCGCCCACTATGTATTCACTGATTTTTGAGTGAAGGTTAGCGTTCCTTATCAGTGTTTAATATCACCATTCAGGCGAACCTGACTCCAACTTCTGAGGTACTAGTAATTTAGATAGCAAACTAACGCATCAGGAAACCTGTAGTTCAGCAGCGCACTTCAGCACACGCATATTTTTTGGGGGGGCTAAAGTTGGCCACGAACCTGGAATTAACACGACACGTGGTTACTAGCAAAGCGTGTTATCGACTTCGCTATCGCCGTCCCGCTCCTCCGTGTTGATTGTGGGTTGATGTATTTTGAAGAAACAATGTGTCAACTGCTTAGCTTCATACTTATGGCGAAACACATACAAAACAGAGTACTGTAGTTTTACAAAATTAAATACACAACAAATGTAGATTTCGCACTGAATTAGTAGCAAACACACAGAAATTAGTAATGCAAGACACACAGAAATAATATCAGAAAGATGCGATTATCGTTTGACATGCAAGTTATAAGTAAGAAAAGGTGGTTTTCAATACATTGGGACAACCGACAAAATCAATGGGGACAAGATAGAGGACGACAAAGAGAGAAAACAATTCAGGACGGTTCAACTTCACGCAAAGGAATAATTGAAATGAAAATCGTGGCATATCTTTCACAGGACGCAGTCATCAACCATAGTAAACGAGTCGTTGATTTTCTAGTCACCACTTATACGTTCAGTAGTTTGCCATTGCTTTCTGAACGGTGAGATCTATTTTTACCTTTCATAAAAATCCAACGGAAACGAATTTGCTTCAAAAAATGTCCACCGCGGGGTTTGAACCAGGTACGCTTGGGTTTGTGATCGAGCTCACTACCACTTAAGCTACAGACGCTCAAGGAATAATTACTAATTTTAATTTAGACAAACTTTTATTGAGATACATGAGCGCCAACATCAGCCGGTACAGCACATGATGACGATGAAAGATATAATTAATGATTGTCATGCTCTTTATTCCCATTACTAAGATTACGAAGGAGGATTGTATAGGACAGAGAATTACGAACGCTTTCCAAAGCTGTGTCCACCACGCGTGTGCAGGACATACGTTTTATTTTATCCACAACAAAAACAAACGTTTGACCCGACCCTATCGAGGGGTCGAAAACGAGATGTTTCTACCATCATGAAACACCTCCCGTTTAATCATTCGACACCCCCTACCTCCTTTCTCTCCATACCTCCTGGACACTAGGGTCTAGAAATATGAAGTGACATGCACTTATACCCTTAGGTCTGTAAAGGCTACGGGAAATTTTGTATTCATTTCATACAATATATATATATATACAAGGGCGCATTGAAAAGTAATGCCTCCAAGTCCATAACTTTGTTAATATACATAATTTACAAATGAAACATACATTTTCAGAAAACTTGAGATGTCCACTACACAATAGAGTCATTATTTTTCGACATAGTCACCTCCACGTTCCACACACACGCCAACGTCGAACTAGTTGTTGCATCCCGTCGAAGAAAACATCTGATGACATCAGGCGTGTCAGGAACACCTGATGCGATATGAACAGAAGGCGATGGCTTTATCTGCGAAATTGTCACTGGCGATGAGTCATGGGTGCATCATTACGACCCTGAAAACAAGCGCCAGTCTATGGAATACAGGCACAGAAACTCACCAACCCCAAAAAATTCAAAACTGTCGCGTCAGCGGGAAAAGTTTTGATGACCATTTTGGACTGCCAGGCGTAATCCACACATAATTTTTGGAACGCGGCAATACTGTCAATTCTGATCGGTATGTGGAAACGATGAAGAAACTACGGGCAAGACCGCTACGTGTTCGTCCTGGAAAACACGCAGCCCTTCAACATGACAATGCTCGTCCACACACCAGTAGACAAACAGCGGCAGCATTAGAGAGTCTCAATTTTGACGACATTTTAGCGCACCCACCATATAGCCCCGATTTGGCACCTTGTGACTTTTCCTGTTCCCAAAGCTCAAGGAACATCTCAAGGGAAACAGATATGCTTCTGACGAGGATGTGCGTACCTGGCTTCGTGAAAAATCATCAGATTTTTTCTTCGACGGGATGCAACAACTAGTTCGACGTTGGCGTGTTGTGGAACGAGGAGGTGACTATGTCGAAAATAATGACTTATTGTGTAGTGACATCTCAAGCTTTTGAAAATGTATGTTTCATTTGTAAATTATGTATATTAACAAAGTTATGGACTTGAAGCATTACTTTTCAATGCGCCCTTGTTATATATATATATATATATATATATATATATATATATATTCCATACATCTTACAAAGAGGCAGCAATTGTTGTGAATCTCCTGAAACAAATATATATATATATATATATTGACGTATATATATCATACATCTTAAACAGCAAAGCAATTGTTGAATCTCCTGAAACAAATATATATATATATATGACGGCATACATCTTACAAAGAGGCAGCAATTGTTGTGAATCTCCTGAAACAAATATATATATATATCGCATACATCTTACAAAGAGGCAGCAATTGTTGTGAATCTCCTGAAACAAATATATATATATATCGCATACATCTTACAAAGAGGCAGCAATTGTTGTGAATCTCCTGAAACAAATATATATATATATGACGCATACATCTTACAAAGAGGCAGCAATTGTTGTGAATCTCCTGAAACAAATGAAGAGAAGGTAATTGATATAATCTCTATCAGTTTTCAACAGTCCTGCTACAGGCAGACTACATCCACATCATCCTGGCATAAACAAACTCCACAACAACATAACTACAAGTTTCCGCCTCCCAGCTGTTGCTGTTCTGGCGTGGGTAAATATTCCTAACTTTGCCAAGATAACCTTCTATAACCTCTGCGTTCTAATTGAGAATATGAGATTTGTTTTACATGTGGTAGTCTTGTACTTACGCACGGACGTAATAGAAAATCTATGAAAATGCGATCACACCTACACATGTGGCATGACGTGTTCTTGATATTCAGTCGACTAAATTTTATAAAATTACGTTTATATTCAGCTGACTAAATTTCACAAAATAAAGTTTATATTAAGTCGAATAAATTAAACAATATTCAGTTTATAATAAGTCAAATAAATTAAACAATATTCAGTTTATAATAAGTCAAATAAATTAAACAATATTCAGTTTATATTAAGTCAAATAAATTAAACAATATTAGGTTTATAGTTTGTCTGACATGTGACTACACGAGGGTTTCAGTTGGGTCGACATTCACAGTTCTATTTCTACACGAGACTGACTACCTAGGATTAATATGGTCCGATCGTTTCATTCCATACTTACTTTAGATTTATAATTTCGTTTATTTAGTATTTCGTGTTCGTATATGTTTTCTTGATAAAGACCTATGGCCGAAACGTCGAGCATTGTCATTTTTCATATTTAACCATTTATTTTCCCTTAGTTATGTAATACTGCAATATACATGTCGTTATCTATACCACCCTATCATTTGTTGATGCGTAGTATTGTAGAATGGGGATATTGGTATGCCTACTATCTAATCTAATCTTAATCAAGCGGCTTCCATTCTAGCAAGTATTTTTTCTCGCATATTCTTAGAATGACTGCTACTCGTTCGTGGTGTTGTCAACCTCTCGCCAAGAAATAAGAACTGTTTCACCTGTTACAGTGAAACTTCTTCCATTGCCTGTCCCCCTGCTCTAGTTAATCCCCGAAATATGTAGATTGTCTATTTTCATTTCTGCTGTTATCTGCGATATTTTCCCTGCTTCATACATTGCTCTTACATTCCAGAATCCAATTCTGGTTTTGGCATTCAGGACTTCCAACCTCTTGAAAGAAGTTTCCTTTCGGCTAGTCATATGAGTCAATGACTGGTAGGTCTTCATGTCCGTGAATATTTGTTGCTGCTTCCGTAACGTACACATTTGTTACAGGATGGAATTGTTAGTCCCAAGCCAAACCCCTCAACCTGGAGGACCAGAAAGCCAGATTTAGTCTGGCACCTTCTCGGTGACCTGTCCGGTCTGGGTGACCCTGACAGAAACAAAAGTTCCCGCAGTCCTAGCCCACTGTATCATTGGAGCACGCAAACCTCCCCACCACTACAAGGTAATGGCATCATGGAGAGGATACTGACTGACAACTAGGTGGAACAAATTACCGACAATTTGATGACAGTGCATATAACATTAACATTCGTTAAATTCTAAGCGTCATCATGTTGTCTTGTTCAGCTCTCATCTCCATTATCTGTGTTCCGAGATGAGTCATTCATGTCATGAGATATAATGTGCAGACGTAAGTGCAAGCATCAAGGTCGGGTGTCGGCGCTATTTGTTAACATACCAGTGTTTATGTTACGTCTTGAGCTAATGCAAGAACTCCGAGATTACCTGATGTTTGCAAGCATTTAACTGGCAATACTGAAGAATGCATTGCTTAAAATCAACGTGTTTTTAACACATCTTTTTCTTCATTTAGATAAAGTAATTCTATGGTGTCATTTAGTTGATTGTTGGTTATCACATGTGTTTATCAGTTAGAGAAATAGTAAACTATATTCTTCTTCTTCTTCATCTTCGTATTATCTTATCTTGAAATAGGATGTTCTGGTCCTAAGGGCACAAGGCCAACTTATAGTAAGACGTACTTACGTTCTTCAGAGCAAAACACATGCAAATCACAAATATTGGTCAACGAGTGTTTATGCTTCTTCTTCTTCGCGATCGCTATTTTAATGATTATACCGTTAGACGTGTTCTTATGATGAAGTCGACTGTTGTCTGGAGCTCATCTCTAGTGCCATGTAGTTTTGATGATTATACCGTTAGATGCGTTCTTATGATGAAGTCGACTGTTGTCTCGAGCTCATCTCTGGTGCCATGTAGTTTTGATAATTATACCGTTAGACGCGTTCTTATGATGAAGTCGACTGTTGTCTGGAGCTCATCTCTGGTGCCATGTAGTTTTAAATTTGGTGTTGGGTTATAGGGTCAGTATTCCTTTCTGGGGATGACAAACATTGTTTATGCTAAAATGCACCCTTTCTCTCTAGTATGTCCGTAAATGCCCTTTCTCTTAGCATGTGCCGCTCATGACGCTTAGACAGAAACTCATGCATGGCATTCTTCTCTGTTCTTGGCTGTCCACTGTCTAAAATGTCTAAAGGCAAAAGATTGAATTCATTCCCCCGGGGTTTCGTCATACAGCTCCGTCTCTCTCGGAAGAAATGATATGCCACCTGCAAAGAGCGTTGTCCAAAGATCGACTTTCATAACTTTAGCAACAATCATAGGGATCTCCGAAAAGAATGCACATGTGAACAGAATGACATAGTCCGGATTCGAAACAAAAACCGTCAGAACGCAAGGCTAATGTCTTAATCACTTCGTCACAGAGACTCCCAGACGTCTTCTGTACTGTGTTCCATCTGAGATTCATTTATTTCAGTGACTGTTCTACTATTATCCTCCAGCTAATTTTGAGTATTTAACGTCGTTACGCTTGCACGAAAGCAAACACACAACAAACAGAAATGAACTTGAATTTAAACGCCCGCATGCCAAGGACAGTAGATCCACATACGCTTCTGGAAGTTGGAAACGACATCGACTCCTACGCAGCCTTCGATTTTGCATATTTTGCCTAATTAAGTAAGGGGCACTATATGTGTGCATTAGATAGTCGTCCTAACTAAGCAATGTGAGCTATATGTGTGCACTAGATAGTCGTCCTAACTAAGCAATGTGAGCTATATGTGTGCACTAGATAGTCGTCCTAACTAAGCAATGTGAACTATATGTGTGCACTAGATAGTCGTCCTAACTAAGCAATGTGAACTATTTGTGTGCATCAAGACGAAAAGAGTTGGAAGTATACAGAGGGCATGTACTCACCCTTGAATCAGCAAGGACTGACTGCGGCGGGTAGACAACCAGGTGTCTAAGAGTAAAGCCAAAGTCGACCTGTGCTCGAGGAATGACCACTGTATGTGGACCAGACCAGTCTAAGATGCTGCTACTGCTACTACTGGTTCTCGAACTCTGTAAAACAAAATGAAGAGAATAAATTATAAATTATTGAAGCTAAATTATATACAAAACAAATATAAAATCACTTACTGCAACAATATGTTGTTGTGGTTTATTCCTCTCCGCTTCTCGTGGCGCATAAGGACTCAACAATTGTTGCCCCTTTCCCGCTCTGGCTGTTTTCTTTATGGCTTCCCAGGATAGTCCTCGCCCGTGTGCTCTCGGGGCCCGCAAGGGGAAACAAAGAATAGTACCACTGCGATCTACAATGCATGACGTAAGAGGCAACTGATGTAGGACCTAGGAATGCTACCCTAGTAAATAAAAAGCGGCGCAGAAATCGGATGTGCTGGCCTACTTGTAGGCGCATAACTGGCACAACGTACAATCGCTCTTAGGCTCAGATCACATACAAATCACACAGAGTGGTTGACAGGTGGTCTATATGGAGCGTCAGAAGAAGAAGAAGGTAGTGCAGCATTCTTTATTTTACCAAGAAGGCTCAGTCTGCAGGTGTAATACCAACATTTCAAAGTCGCCTAATATACATGTTCACTGTCAGTTCTTGCATTGCATCGGTGATACAATATTCAAAGTCACAAAAATACATTTCACTGTCAGTTGGCACCATCTTTCGTTGCCGTCGATGATACAACATTTCAAAGTCGCCTAAAGACAATGTTACGGTCAGTTGGCATCATCTTGCTGCTCGATGATACAACATTTCAAAGTCGCCTAAAAGACAATGTTCACGGTCAAGTTGGCACCATCTTCTTGCCGTCGGTGATACAACATTCAAAGTGCCTAAAGACAATGTTCACTGTCAGTTCACCATCTGCGTTGCCGTCGGTGATGTACATTGTAAAGTCGCCTAAGACAACGGTCACTGTCAAGTTGGCACCATCTGCGATGCCATGGTGTCAACATTTCAAGTCGCTAAAAACAACGTTCACTGTCAAGTTGGTACCATCTTGCGATGCCGTCAGTGATGCAACATTTCAAAGTCGCCTGAAAGACAATGTTGACGGTTAAGCCGGTATCATCGTGTGTTACCGTCGGCCATGCACTATGCGATACAACCACGTAATATATTGTTTTCTAAAGCCACATTCTTTATTGAGGATCATTTTTGCATGTGTTCTCAGCAACATCATCTAAGCTAGAACTGTCTAACGTTCTTATACATTGGGGCGCATTTGACTGATGGCTGTGGTATCGAATGCGCCGTGTGGCGATTGCAATAATATTAATAACATGGAAAATAATAACGTAATATTAATAGTAACATTAATTAAAAATAATAACATATGTGCTATTTGTTTGAAGGGATGAGTTTAAATGCCGATACATGGTGACAGGGCCAGGTGACAGTAGAATGGTTAAACAAAATAAATTGCAAAAGCGTTAGAATTGTGTTTATATGAGTGCTATAAAACAAAAACCCCATACATTAAAAAACTAATGAAACACACTTCTATTCTTGATCTATACATTTATTCTTGAAATTCTGATTAACGTTAAAACAGGTTAGAGTAAAATAAGGGAGTCAGGAATGTATAACAAGGAAGCCATGGTGCCCCGGGCGTCGTGTTAGGCAGCGCTGAACTATGCCATCAATTGCAAACGTTGCTGCGGTATGACTTGCAGTTAGCATCTTCACGACATATACTATAGTCATTTCATCTAATTAGCGAATCACTTTAGAAAGCACGTACTATCTTCTTGATCTGTGCTTTCCAACGTTTTTATATATTAGGGCGCATCTGACTAAGGCTTGTGGAAGCAAGGGCGCTATCTGGTATTTGCAAGAATAATACTAACAATAATAATAACAATAAGGTAATATTTATAGCAACATTAATAAAAAAAATGTTTAATGTTTACATAATATAGTGTGATAACGAAAAAAACCACCTTAAATATGGTGTTATTTAGAAATCCTTTTTTTCTTCCTGAAATTCTAATTAGTGATAAATCCAGCGGAGTCAAAAAGGGCGATATCACACGGTCACCATGGCTCCCGTGAGGCATCGTTGAACACGTTTAGATCTATGACATTTCAGTCAACCATTTTATGTGTATCATGACTTATGATAAGTCGACTGTCTCAAAATCGTTTTCAATCTATAAACATAATTGGTTGCTTGTACGTAACATAATTGTATACTATTGTAATTATACATAATTGTATGTATAATATGGTGTAAATAATGTAAGTGTATAAATAATTGTAAGTATAAATAATGTAGTTAAATAATTGTATTATAATAATTGATGTAACATATTGTAGTATAACAATTGTAGTATAAATAATGTAATAAATAATTGAGTGTATAAATAATTGGTATAAATAATGGGTGTAAAATATTGAGGTGTATAATAATTATTATAATAATTGTAAGTGTATAAATAATTTATTATAATAATTTAAGTGAAACATAATTGTAAGTGTATAATAATTGTAGGGCTTAGTGGAAAAGAGGCATATTCCACGTTTTTCAAGTTTTGAGAAAACAGCATTCATAGTTTTTTGAGTTGACTAAATCATCATCTTCATCTTATCTTCAATAATACAAATAAAAATGTTGGGTCTGTTCAACAACAAAGAACTTTTGAGGGTACATACTACATGGTTCCAACTATAGTATTTTGGAAGAAAAAAAACCTAATTTTGATGGAAGAGTTGGATCGGACATTCTGCCACTACGCCCTACAATTTATTCGCCTCTTCTTCTTCGCGTTCGTTCTTTACGACCAATTTTAATCACTCTTTGTGATATGTTTGATCTTTGCCAAGAACGTGTATACGTTGCACATTGGTTTGTAGGCCCCTAAACGCATAGATTTCTACACGTTTAGGACAAGTGCATCCGATTTCAGCCAAATCTCCTTAGTCGCCTCTTACGACATGCGTCGAAGGTTAACAGTGGTTCTATTCTTTACACCCCAAATTTGGGCCCCGGTAACCACTCGAGCACTCTCATCCGTCTCGTGATATACTTAGTATCCATTTCCAGTTGACATACTTGTTGAGATGATTGTTTGAGGTAAACTACTTTGTACTGTCTGATTGTTCAGTAAATGTATCACTATCATTGATCTGTTACATTCTACCATGTTGGATTGTTTCTTCGTGAAAATTATGGTATCCAGCGTTGTTCCATTCCTGGTCTTCTTCTGGGGGTCTCGATGGCGAAGTGATCAAGACGTTTGAAGGTTATGGGTTAGAATCCGAACCGAGTAACATCTGCAATTTTTCCATGAGATCCCCAGAATTCTTGCTGGAACAACGGGGTTCGTGCTTTGTGCAACACTTTCGACAGGTGACGTGCAATTTCTCCCGCGATGGACGGAGCGATATAAAGTTAATCCTTCACTTTTAGATCCTTTTAGTTGTCAGATATGTTTGTCCTGTAATCATTCTGTAGAAACAGACGCTTTTGGTAAATGATTAGTCGTCCTCTATTCTAGCGACCGCAAGATAACTGCTTCTTCTTTTTCGAAGACACGAACTGACAGATCACTCAGTGACCGACACACGTTTTGGCGTCTTGTTTTCTTTCTCTTTCCCGATCCAGAAGCACTTGAGCTTTTCAGCTCTTCGGCTCGGTGATATGGACATCGTAACCCTTCGGTTTGGTGCCACGAACACCGTAAATCTGGAGAACATGTGGCTTTTCTGCCAGCCCGCGGAATCGAACCGAACTCACAGGGGGCTTCTAGGCGTCTTGTAAGGAAATAACAACATTTCTACATCGTGTCCAAGTCAGTGACCATCTTCCGTAGGGAGCCACATGACTGACCTACACCTTGCATCTTCTTCTCCTTCACTGTTCACCAGGTTGTCATTGGTTTATTCCCTCCTTCGTCTTCGTTGCAGGGCATCAGTACACGTCAGTTCTTGATATGGTATCTGCATCACTTCTGAGTATGCATCCATATCCATCTACAGCGTCTATATCTGTTATCACTGTGTGTATTTTCTCCTGATTGCATGTGTTGAGTAGTTCTTGGTTGCTAATTTTGTCCAGCCAAAATATTCTGATAATTTGTTATCAGGCAGGTTGTATGGAATGTCTAGATATTTCCTTTTCTGTTGTTTTCCAGCATTCTAATACATACGAAAGTACTGAAAATACGCAGTTCTCAATGTAGTTTTTGTGTTATAATGGGACGATCTCCAAATGTTGTTTAGATTGGCAAATGCAATTCTGACTTTATTCTGAAGTTATCATTTGTTGACATCCTCGCTGGCAAATTGTAATTCTTGCTCACATCACTTACAAAAAAATGCTCAAGAGGATGTGTTCGTCAGGTTGTCAATATTATATTTGATTTGTTTTAACGTCTTCAGACTAGTAACTGTCCTGAGATCCATCCCTATTCTTGCCACAACTAGGTGGTGGAATGTTTTGATTCTGTCCCCGCTCTCACCTTTACATCTTGCAAAGAATATTTTCAATTGTTGTTGATCACTAGGTGATCTATCTGATTTCTGTCTCGTCCGTTTGGCGATTTCCATACTAGTTTGTGCAGATATTTATGTAGGAAAAGTGTGCCCCCTATTACCATCTTATGTATACTACCGAAATCCATCAGTTTTACACCCATTCTGGCTTACCGTATCTGTTCTACACTTGTCCATCACCCTTTATGTGAGTTATCTAATTCAACTTTGGAGTTAATATCTCCCATTACTATGACTAACTTATGTCTTGGGGTGACAAGTCGGTAGGATGTCCAGATATATTGGGAGCACACATACATACAATTACATCCAACTGATTCTTATAGATATATAGATAGATAAGTAGAGCTGGATGCTTGAGAGGTAAAGACAGGAGTGTGTTTAATCAGCGAGCCACATGAACCATTATTATGCATACCCTTCGATATCTGTTGGGGAGACTGAGCACCTATAGATCTGTCCGTAGTACTGTGAAATCAGTTGAGTAACCAATAATCAACAACTATTCTACCATCGACGAAAATATTACTAGACCTTACTGGATTTTAAATGCTTTATCGTGGGGGAATCGAAATGCGTATATATCACTACGTAGCTATCGTTGGGGGAATCGAAATGCGCATATATCACTACGTAGCTATCGTTGGGGGAATCGAAATGTGCATATATCACTACGTAGCTATCGTTGGGGAATCGAAATGGCATATATCACTACGTAGCTATCGTTGGGGAATCGAAATGCGCATATATCACTACGTAGCTATCGTTGGGGGAATCGAAATGCGCATATATCACTACGTAGCTATCGTTGGGGGAATCGAAATGCGCATATATCACTACGTAGCTATCGTTGGGGGAATCGAAATGCGCATATATCACTACGTAGCTATCGTTGGGGGAATCGAAATGTGCATATATCACTACGTAGCTATCGTTGGGGGAATCGAAATGCGCATATATCACTACGTAGCTATCGTTGGGGGAATCGAAATGCGCATATATCACTACGTAGCTATCGTTGGGGGAATCGAAATGCGCATATATCACTACGTAGCTATCGTTGGGGGAATCGAAATGCGCATATATCACTACGTAGCTATCGTTGGGGGAATCGAAATGCGCATATATCACTACGTAGCTATCGTTGGGGGAATCGAAATGCGCATATATCACTACGTAGCTATCGTTGGGGGAATCGAAATGCGCATATATCACTACGTAGCTATCGTTGGGGGAATCGAAATGCGCATATATCACTACGTAGCTATCGTTGGGGGAATCGAAATGCGCATATATCACTACGTAGCTATCGTTGGGGGAATCGAAATGCGCATATATCACTACGTAGCTATCGTTGGGGATCGAAGCTGCTTATTCCCTTGTGAGGTGAAGACTTTTCTGGGGGAGTGGGAGCTGATGGATCCACTTTTCATTGGTAGAGTGGATTTGGGAAGCACTGATAAATCTGCTTATCACTGGTAGAGTGGAAGTGAAGGAGCATTGATGATGATGTCTGTCGCAGGTATCGTGGGGGCACTGATGAGGATGTTTGTTATAGGTATCGTGGGGGCACTGATGGAGATGTTTGTCCCAGATATCGTGGGGGCAATAATGAGGATTTTGTCACAGGCAGAGTGGAAGTGGGAGGTAAGGAAGGAGATGGTAAGGAATAGTACCTCACGGTGAGAGGCAGTCGCGTCCTTTTTAGGGCGGCCTAGAGCCTATTTGGTTTTCCACTTCCGCCCAGCTCCTCGAGTCTGCATGTGTACAGCAGCGCCACCTCCGGGCAACGGCTCTAGCCGGCAAAACTACAGAGAAAAATTAGATGGAAGTCTCCTTTCTACAGTACACACGGCGGCCGGCAGAAAAGGCGGGAGATTGACAATATAAACAACGGCTTCGAAGGCGGGAGCTGGAACATCTTTTTATCGGGCTCAGGGTACACCAGAGATTATCATGGCTAAGTGGCCAGAACCAATCAGAAAGCAATGACAAACTACAGATTATATGTACTGATATCATTAATGCGGTACGCTCTCAGTTATGTGACATGGGCAAGTCTCAGACACTGGAACGAGTTCAAGAATTAGGCGTTAAGTTTGGACATGCCAGACAGTGTCGTCTTCGTGGTAGAGAGAGAAGACATAGTAATCAAATTCTCTTGAGTACGGTGAGCAAATTTACTTTGGGATGGCTGCTATAGCGGAGGACAGAGCACGAACGGGAATGCCCAATGTACCATGACGTCGATCGCATAACATAACATAACTGATTGTATCTTGCCAAGAACTTGATGCAGAACATGAAATTAACTAAAATTCAAAGATCTGAAGAAGTTTGTTGAAGACATGTGCTCCGTTGTGAGTTGAAAGGGAAAAAAAGAAGAATGTGTTGTTTGTACATCACACATGATGATGATGCTGAGTATTATGAACATCATATGTTCATCCCTCTGGATGGAACAGTTTTAATTTGTGATGTGTGCGGAGATGATAGGACACTCAAGCCTGATTTCTCACCACGATGCATGTGATGCAAGATAATACAAGCGATGATGATATTGTTGTTTATACCAATGGGTCTCATCGGTATCACTGATGCTTTATTGCTAGTTCAGCCTTCGTGTTGCCCCAATCTCTGCATCTCCTTTCTAGTTCTTTCTTTTGTCGTCACACTGTTACCGAGTTGTTGCCTTGCGCTCTTCTAGTGACATAGGTGATAGTTATTTTTGTTTTATAACAAGATTATCTATGACATTTGTCCATCTTTTTCGTGGTCTTCCTCTCGCATTCTTTCCTGATGATCTATTATAGAAGGTTCTGTATATAGTGGAGCTTGGTTGAGTTATTAAGTGATGAACATTTCCTTCTCAAAGTAATAATAACATTGTGGAAGTTGGTCATCTCTCTCTCCGATTCAGAAGCACTTGAGTTTTCAGCTCTTCGGCTCGGTGCCATGGACATCGTAACCCTCCGGTTCGGTGCCACCAACACCGTAAATCTGGAGAACCTGTGGCTTTTTCTGCCAGCCGCGGAATTGAACCCGCACTCACAGAGGGTTTGACTTCATTGCACCGGATTTCCCCCATATGACTCCGTCCCTGTCGAGAGAGATGTCGTGCCATCTGCTGAAAGCAATGTACAAAGCACGAACTACGTAGCTCTAATCATAGGGATCTCATGATAAAATTGCACATTTGTCTCGGTTCGGAGCCGAACTTACAAGCTTCAGCACGAGAGGCACTTGGTCATTGAGACTTGCCAAGTTGGTCATGCTACCATTTATTAGTATCGATTCTTCTCTTCTTTTGGTAGAGTCGTAACTTTGGTCACTTGGCTAACTGCACTCCCAGCTTGGGCCATCCACGACATGCTACGCTTGATTCTCGTACCTGTAACATCATTAGTATTCTTGTGCAACTAATGTCACTTATCCAAAGTAACTTTCATTTGTGCTTTGTCTTGGGCGATAGCATTTCCAGAATGTTGTGGCAGAAGTCCAATCGTATGATATAATGATGACGATGATTAAAAAAAAAAGCTTGACAAATAAAAAAAAAAATTAAAACCAAAACACTCGAAAAGTGGAATGTTAAAAATATGTGAGACCTGTTCTCACTTGGCACGGATAGGTAGTTGGTCTCCAGATTGGTCCATAGTGGTTTGCCAGTCGAATTTATCATTCTCACAAAAACAATTATGCAATCGTTTATCCTGTATGCAGAAGTCATGCCGTCATACGGCGGCTGTCAACTTTCACAAATGGCAGTGACCACGAACTTCTCTGGAGACCAGGGGTCAGACAAGGGTGACATCCATGTATGACAGCGAGCACCCCCTGCTCATCATACACAGTCGGGAGAGTCCAGCAGTCGGCCCTTATCTGCTACCGTCTCCGTGCGAAATGAAGCGGAGAAAAACACGGCATATCTATAAGGGTTGAGAATGTCCAGGAAGACACGTTTTGTTTCTTAGTGTAGTCTTGGAATGTGAGTGACGTCACATACTAACTTATGCTATTAATTAATTACAACTTCTACAAAATACACAATATTAATCAACTCTGACGGTCTCCTCTCTAAACAATCAGATCTGAAACCATGTTACAATATAACTAGTTAGATGTGGTACTATAATGCTGGTATTCTATATTCGCAAACTCTTTTCATTAACAGTTCTGAAATAAATTGTGTCTTATGTGACAATATTCCCATATGTTATCGAATATATATATATATATATATATATATATATATATATACGCCCACACTTTTGTTTTCTTTCATTTTCAAGCTATTGAAATTTATTCCATTTTATGCCGTTTCGTTTTGAGTCACATTCCTCCTCACAAATATCGCTGTGATTTTGCATGTACCGTGTTTCGTATAATTAAGTCGTTTTTTTTTTTTTACCTTTACTGTGTTTTGTATCCTTTGATTGATAACGACTTGTTGATCAAAACGTCGATTTAGTACGCTTTTATACTTTGTAAAAGTATCTATCTTACTTCATGTTCTGATATTTCGTCTTTGATATATAGTTTTTGTAAAGTATGTACAATTATAGAAGAATAGAAGAAAGATGATATAGTTAATGAATAAATAGATTATACAGAATAGTAGAAGAATAGAAGAAAGATGGAGATGATATAGTTAACGAATAAACAGATAATACAGAATAGTAGAAGAATAGAAGAAAGATGGAGATGATATAGTTAACGAATAAACAGATAATACAGAATAGTAGAAGAATAGAAGAAAGATTGAGATGATATATTTACTAACAGATGATACAGAATAGTAGAATCGTGGAAGAAAGAAGATGATATTTTAACGAACAAACAGATAATCGAACAAATAGATAATACAGAATAGTAGAAGAAAGATGGAGATGATATAGTTAATGAACAAACATATATTAGAGCATGGTCTGTCTCAAACAATGTCGTCGATAAGTTAAATAAAAAGTATGTGAAAAGCAACTAAACGAGAACCAGGTCTCTATCTGGTGGATAGTTCTGATACCTACATGTCATTCACGAATAAGATCAAGATTTAATGAACTAGAACGAATGTGGTAGCAAAACATATGAGCCACTCGTGCCGATACCCCATGTAGAAGTATCTAGTCATCAAAGAGAGGATATTATAAGTTCCACATCTATGACTGGTTGTATAAGCTTTAGCACAGCGTTAACATACACTCTATTACATCTATGAATGGTTGTATAAGCTTTAGCACAGTGTTAACATACACTCTATTACATCTATGAATGGTTGTATAAGCTTTAGCACAGTGTTAACATACACTCTATTACATCTATGAATGGTTGTATAAGCTTTAGCACAGCGTTAACATACATTCTATTACATCTATGACTGGTTGTATAAGCTTTAGCACAGCGTTAACATACACTCTATTACATCTATGACTGGTTGTATAAGCTTTAGCACAGCGTTAACATACACTCTATTACATCTATGAATGGTTGTATAAGCTTTAGCACAGCGTTAACATACACTCTATTACATCTATGACTGGTTGTATAAGCTTTAGCACAGCATTAACATACACTCTATTACAAGAGGGCATTATGAACTGTTTAAAGAAATAAGATGTAGACGTTATGAGGAAAAATACAGTTGAAAATTGAGTGGCAACTGGCAAACTTAGAGATAACCCAGGTCATGAAAAGGATGATGCATACCACCAACTATGTAGAGAAAAATAGGTTGTCATTGTCCGTCTACGAACCCGGCACAATAGGATGAGTTATCATCTGTTAAATAAGTACATAATAGACCCTTCTGACATATGCACATGTGGCACCAGCAATATGATAGAGACACACATACTGCAAGAATGTCCAACATACAGTGAACAGAGAGAAAATCCCCATATCAGTCCAAGACAAGTTATATGGAGATGCACATGTGCTCAGATTGACCACTAACTGCTGTAAAAGTAAACAAATCGATGTCTGAAAACGTTGGTAGAAGAGGAAGATCGGAAAAAAGTAGCAAACACTGACCTGTGAATAAGAACAGGAATCCATGATGACACAGTTCAAGGGGGATCACTACGTAGCTATCGTTGGGGGAATCGAAATGCGCATATATCACTACGTAGCTATCGTTGGGGGAATCGAAATGCGCATATATCACTACGTAGCTATCGTTGGGGGAATCGAAATGCGCATATATCACTACGTAGCTATCGTTGGGGGTCCTGAAGAATCTGCTTATTCCTTGTAGAGTGCGAGTTGGGGAGGGCTGATGGATCCACTTTTCATTGGTAGAGTGGAATTTGGGAAGCACTGATAAATCTGCTTATCACTGGTAGAGTGGAAGTGAAGGAGCATTGATGATGATGTCTGTCGCAGGTATCGTGGGGGCACTGATGAGGATGTTTGTTATAGGTATCGTGGGGGCACTGATGGAGATGTTTGTCCCAGATATCGTGGGGGCAATGATGAGGATTTTGTCACAGGCAGAGTGGAAGTGGGAGGTAAGGAAGGAGATGGTAAGGGATAGTACTTCACGGTGAGAGGCAGTCGCGTCCTTTTTAGGGCGGCCTAGAGCCTATTTGGTTTTCCACTTCCGCCCAGCTCCTCGAGTCTGCATGTGTACAGCAGCGCCACCTCCCGGGCAACGGCTCCTAGCCGGCAAAACTACATAGAAAAATTAGATGGAAGTCTCCTTTCTACAGTACACACGGCGGCCGGCAGAAAAGGCGGGAGATTGACAATATAAACAACGGCTTCGAAGGCGGGAGCTGGAACATCTTTTTATCGGGCTCAGGGTACACCAGAGATTATCATGGCTAAGTGGCCAGAACCAATCAGAAAGCAATGACAAACTACAGATTATATGTACTGATATCATTAATGCGGTACGCTCTCAATTATGTGACATGGGCAGGTCTCAGACACTGGAACGAGTTCAAGAATTAGGCGTTAAGTTTGGACATGCCAGACAGTGTCGTCTTCGTGGTAGAGAGAGAGAGCATAGTAATCAAATTCTCTTGAGTACGGTGAGCAAATTTACTTTGGGATGGCTGCTATAGCGGAGGACAGAGCACGAACAGGAATGCCCAATGTGCCATGACGTCGATCGCATAACATAACATAACTGATTGTATCTTGCCAAGAACTTGATGCAGAACATGAAATTAACTAAAATTCAAAGATCTGAAGAAGTTTGTTGAAGACATGTGCTCCGTTGTGAGTTGAAAGGGAAAAAAAGAAGAATGTGTTGTTTGTACATCACACATGATGATGATGCTGAGTATTATGAACATCATATGTTCATCCCTCTGGATGGAACAGTTTTAATTTGTGATGTGTGCGGAGATGATAGGACACTCAAGCCTGATTTCTCACCACGATGCATGTGATGCAAGATAATACAAGCGATGATGATATTGTTGTTTATACCAATGGGTCTCATCGGTATCACTGATGCTTTATTGCTAGTTCAGCCTTCGTGTTGCCCCAATCTCTGCATCTCCTTTCTAGTTCTTTCTTTTGTCGTCACACTGTTACCGAGTTGTTGCCTTGCGCTCTTCTAGTGACATAGGTGATAGTTATTTTTGTTTTATAACAAGATTATCTATGACATTTGTCCATCTTTTTCGTGGTCTTCCTCTCGCATTCTTTCCTGATGATCTATTATAGAAGGTTCTGTATATAGTGGAGCTTGGTTGAGTTATTAAGTGATGAACATTTCCTTCTCAAAGTAATAATAACATTGTGGAAGTTGGTCATCTCTCTCTCCGATTCAGAAGCACTTGAGTTTTCAGCTCTTCGGCTCGGTGCCATGGACATCGTAACCCTCCGGTTCGGTGCCACCAACACCGTAAATCTGGAGAACCTGTGGCTTTTTCTGCCAGCCGCGGAATTGAACCCGCACTCACAGAGGGTTTGACTTCATTGCACCGGGTTTCCCCCATATGACTCCGTCCCTGTCGAGAGAGATGTCGTGCCATCTGCTGAAAGCAATGCACAAAGCACGAACTACGTAGCTCTAATCATAGGGATCTCATGATAAAATTGCACATTTGTCTCGGTTCGAGCCGAACTACAAGCTTCAGCACGAGAGGCACTTGGTCATTGAGACTTGCCAAGTTGGTCATGCTACCATTTATTAGTATCGATTCTTCTCTTCTTTTGGTAGAGTCGTAACTTTGGTCACTTGGCTAACTGCACTCCCAGCTTGGGCCATCCACGACATGCTACGCTTGATTCTCGTACCTGTAACATCATTAGTATTCTTGTGCAACTAATGTCACTTATCCAAAGTAACTTTCATTTGTGCTTTGTCTTGGGCGATAGCATTTCCAGAATGTTGTGGCAGAAGTCCAATCGTATGATATAATGATGACGATGATTAAAAAAAAAAGCTTGACAAATAAAAAAAAAATAAATTAAAAACCAAAACACTCGAAAAGTGGAATGTTAAAAATATGTGAGACCTGTTCTCACTTGGCACGGATAGGTAGTTGGTCTCCAGATTGGTCCATAGTGGTTTGCCAGTCGAATTTATCATTCTCACAAAAACAATTATGCAATCGTTTGTCCTGTATGCAGAAGTCATGCCGTCATACGGCGGCTGTCAACTTTCACAAATGGCAGTGACCACGAACTTCTCTGGAGACCAGGGGTCAGACAAGGGTGACATCCATGTATGACAGCGAGCACCCCCTGCTCATCATACACAGTCGGGAGAGTCCAGCAGTCGGCCCTTATCTGCTACCGTCTCCGTGCGAAATGAAGCGGAGAAAAACACGGCATATCTATAAGGGTTGAGAATGTCCAGGAAGACACGTTTTGTTTCTTAGTGTAGTCTTGGAATGTGAGTGACGTCACATACTAACTTATGCTATTAATTAATTACAACTTCTACAAAATACACAATATTAATCAACTCTGACGGTCTCCTCTCTAAACAATCAGATCTGAAACCATGTTACAATATAACTAGTTAGATGTGGTACTATAATGCTGGTATTCTATATTCGCAAACTCTTTTCATTAACAGTTCTGAAATAAATTGTGTCTTATGTGACAATATTCCCATATGTTATCGAATATATATATATATATAAATCGCCGCACACTTTCGTTTTCTTTCATTTTCAAGCTATTGAAATTTATTCCATTTTATGCCGTTTCGTTTTGAGTCACATTCCTCCTCACAAATATCGCTGTGATTTTGCATGTACCGTGTTTCGTATAATTAAGTCGTTTTTTTTTTTTTACCTTTACTGTGTTTTGTATCCTTTGATTGATAACGACTTGTTGATCAAAACGTCGATTTAGTACGCTTTTATACTTTGTAAAAGTATCTATCTTACTTCATGTTCTGATATTTCGTCTTTGATATATAGTTTTTGTAAAGTATGTACAATTATAGAAGAATAGAAGAAAGATGAAGATGATATAGTTAATGAATAAATAGATAATACAGAATAGTAGAAGAATAGAAGAAAGATGGAGATGATATAGTTAACGAATAAACAGATAATACAGAATAGTAGAAGAATAGAAGAAAGATGGAGATGATATAGTTAACGAATAAACAGATAATACAGAATAGTAAGTAAAGATACTAAAAAAAAGAAAGATTGAGATGATATATTTACTAACAGATGATACAGAATAGTAGAATCGTGGAAGAAAGAAGATGATATTTTAACGAACAAACAGATAATCGAACAAATAGATAATACAGAATAGTAGAAGAAAGATGGAGATGATATAGTTAATGAACAAACATATATTAGAGCATGGTCTGTCTCAAACAATGTCGTCGATAATTTAAATAAAAAGTATGTGAAAAGCAACTAAACGAGAACCAGGTCTCTATCTGGTGGATAGTTCTGATACCTACATGTTATTCACGAATAAGATCAAGATTTAATGAACTAGAACGAATGTGGTAGCAAAACATATGAGCCACTCGTGCCGATACCCCATGTAGAAGTATCTAGTCATCAAAGAGAGGATATTATAAGTTCCACATCTATGACGTTGTATGCTTAAGTTAACATATACATCATGAATGGTTTATGCTTTAGCACAGCGTTAACATACACTCTATTACATCTATGACTGGTTGTATAAGCTTTAGCACAGCGTTAACATACACTCTATTACATCTATGACTGGTTGTATAAGCTTTAGCACAGCATTAACATACACTCTATTACATCATGACTGTTGTATAGCGCACAGCATTAAATACACTTATTACAAGCAGAACTGTTTAAAGAATAAGATGTAGACGTTATGAGGAAAAATACAGTTGAAAATTGAGTGGCAACTGGCAAACTTAGAGATAACCCAGGTCATGAAAAGGATGATGCATACCACCAACTATGTAGAGAAAAACAGGTTGTCATTGTCCGTCTACGAACCCGGCACAATAGGATGAGTTATCATCTGTTAAATAAGTACATAATAGACCCTTCTGACATATGCACATGTGGCACCAGCAATATGATAGAGACACACATACTGCAAGAATGTCCAACATACAGTGAACAGAGAGAAAATCCCCATATCAGTCCAAGACAAGTTATATGGAGATGTACATGTGCTCAGATTGACCACTAACTGCTGTAAAAGTAAACAAATCGATGTCTGAAAACGTTGGTAGAAGAGGAAGATCGGAAAAAAGTAGCAAACACTGACCTGTGAATAAGAACAGGAATCCATGATGACACAGTTCAGGGGATCTTTATGTATAAATTCAATAAACTACAAGTATCTCTGAAGTCGGAGTAAGGTCCACCACAATGACGAGAGACACTGATGATAAGGAAAGCTAGCCTTCATGTAAAAGTCAGTCAGATGTGCCATATCAGACGCCCTGACTACGCCTGAATTCATAGCGGGCGGTCGAAAAAAAAAAGCAAGTAGTGTTGTCTTGTGCAGTGAGTATATCTTATCTGTGTTAACATACATCTTTCTCTGTGCTTATTAAGCATAAGTATAACGAGAGTGTATAAAGAGGCGGAGATCGGAGCACCTATGGACGTGTCCGGAGTGCTATGATGATAGTCCTCATATAACTGATTGACAGAAGTCTAAGCAGGCATTTAATTTTCACAATCCCTAAATGCAGCTGAGGATTATGTGCACGCTATCTTTTTTAATGGCGAAACACGTAATAACAAAGTACTGTAGTTTTACAAAATACATAAACAATACACAGAAACGTTTCGACCAAAAGGTCTTTATCAAGTAAACGATACAACCCTTGATAAAGACCTTTTGGTCGAAAAGTTGCTGTGTATTGTTATTGTTTTGTATTTGGTAAACCACAGTACTTTGTTATTGCGTGTTTCGCCATTGCTATATAGTTTTACTGCAGTCTTCCCTTATATCGATAATATTTTGTTAAACAGGTTTTAAGCGATCACATTGTGATCACGAGACTGCCCAATGAAAAAAACTGACTACCAACACATACACACGCAACTGATGGAACAGTAAGATAAACAAGGGTCTGTTTGACGTGCACAGGCACCACAGCTTTAAATAATATCAATATGAATCATCACTGTCGTAATGCAGGTGGCTGGAAATCAACAGCAAACAAACCGCAACATTTATCAGCTTGTCACGTACAGAATGTCACATACGTAAGCACCTGATGCACAACATAACTCAACTGTTAATGAGACGAATATCTGAATGTGTAACACATGGCATCATCTATGAGAGCAGACCAGTTGCCATTATCATTTCAATACCATGTTTATTTCGGGTATCGCAATGTGGCTCACATGGAGCAAGCATGCAGTTTGATCAGTGGAGTGTATATTTAAGGGAAATATGTGTAACTTGTTGCTATGATACATACACGCACACACAAATAAATTATTATGTACGAAGGTAAAAAAAAAGGGTAAGCAAAAAACCCGTTTTCATACCATGAGGTATATGGGGAGTATGGTGTTAGGTCATATTTTTCTTTGACCAACAACGGCACACTATGAGTGATGTATTCAACATAACGTTGAACGTCTTTACTTCCCATTCTTTACTTCTCAGTGTTTCTCTCATACCCAATTGAAGCTTGATTTGAACTAAGAGCCGCTACGGTGGTAAAAAACCCACAAACCCCGTGGAATTTGATCATGGATAGATACTACTCATCTCTCTGTTTAGATATCTGATCATGGGAAACTGATAATCTGTTAGAATATCCTACAGAAGATACTACCAATCTTCGTTTAGATACAGATCAGTGGAAAGATACTACTTTTGTTTAGATATCTGATCATGGATAGATACTACCCATCTCTCTGTTTAGATATCTGATCATGGATAGATACTACCCATCTCTCTGTTTAGATATCTGATCATGGATAGATACTACCCATCTCTCTGTTTAGATATCTGGTCATGGATAGATACTACACATCTCTCTGTTTAGATATCTGGTCATGGATAGATACTACACATCTCTCTGTTTAGATATCTGGTCATGGATAGATACTACTCATCTCTCTGTTTAGATATCTGATCATGGATAGATACTACTCATCTCTCTGTTTAGATATCTGATCATGGATAGATACTACCCATCTCTCTGTTTAGATATCTGATCATGGATAGATCCTACCCATCTCTCTGTTTAGATATCTGATCATGGATAGATACTACCCATCTCTCTGTTTAGATATCTGATCATGGATAGATACTACCCATCTCTCTGTTTAGATATCTGATCATGGATAGATACTACCCATCTCTCTGTTTAGATACTACCCATCTCTCTGTTTAGATATCTGATCATGGATAGATACTACTCATCTCTCTGTTTAGATAGCTGATCATGGATAGATACTACCCATCTCTCTGTTTAGATATCTGATCATGGATAGATACTACTCATCTCTCTGTTTAGATATTTGATCATGGATAGATACTACCCATCTCTCTGTTTAGATATCTGATCATGGATAGATACTACTCATCTCTCTGTTTAGATATCTGATCATGGATAGATACTACCCATCTCTCTGTTTAGATATCTGATCATGGATAGATACTACTCATCTCTCTGTTTAGATATCTGATCATGGATAGATACTACTCATCTCTCTGTTTAGATATCTGATCATGGATAGATACTACTCATCTCTCTGTTTAGATATTTGATCATGGGAAACTGATAAATGAAGAGAAAAATAAAGAATAAAACCTACAGAAGTATACAAGTAACTTCAATTCTTCAGGTAAAAAGTCAAAGATGACAAGAGACGAGTAAGGCAAAGATATGCATGAGCTGATAACATCATGAAGTGGCCAGGAAAGGACTTTTCTAAACTCGTTCGTCCTGCAAAGGAAAGAGATCTTTGGAGAGATTGGTTATTTGTTACTAAATTGTCGTCATTGCACTCCGGGCAGAACGATCGTCATCTTTATCACCCTTTACTGTCTGTTCCACGAAACGATGAAAGAACCCCTGCCCCTTTTCTGCATCTGTTGTCAACCACGGCTCCTGATGAGTCGCGTACATTAGGAAAACACTGGCTGGTAGTCCTCCTGTTAATTTTGCGATGAAACTGCCAGAATTGATGTTGAGTCTTATCACCACAGACTTGTGTTATGAAAGTCTCACATAACCCACTATTTGTCTCACTAGCCAATTCTTTGAAATCAACATTGGATTTGTGTTGGACAGCATACTTTTCAGCTACATCACACATATTTCTAGGTCGTTTCTTTCGGGCTATCTACCATGACGTTGTAGCGGCCTATTTTGCCAACCATGCTTTTTCAACATTTGCATTCCACCACAGCGGTTGCAGGAAAGGAGTCTTCTTTCTGGCATTCTTTGTAGAGAATTCGGTGTTAGTGATTCCGTCGTAGTACATATTACTATTCTAATGAATTATGAACCTTGATTGATTGGTAGGGCCATTATCATTGCATTTCGGTGAGTAACCATATGTGCTCCGATCTCTTTGCTACACAGAAAGAGGCAGTGCACGGACTCCGAAGCACCGGCGAGGGTCCCCGACGTAATTTAGAAGATGATGAAAATATCAACCTTTATTAACTACAGTAACCATATGATGATTTGTATTACACTTAATGGGTATAGGAAAATATCAACCTTATTATTACACATACAAGTAACTTGATGTGATTTACCACTTCAATGGGGTATAGGAAAATATCAACCTTATTATTATACATACAAGTAACCATATGACGTGATTTATATTACCACTTCAATGGGGTACATGAAAATGACACTGTTTTTCGGCTAAGCTCGGTATTGTCTATTGGTGTACTACCGAAACAACTAGCTTATAAGCTGTATACATCTCTACACAATCGTTAGACTGGAAGACTGCCAGAAACCATCATGTGCTCGTATTGATTGATTGTATGGTTACAGGTTTTGGTTTTAACACGTTACGGTTGCTATCCCAAGTACCAGCTTTCAACACTCTTCATTGTTCATTCGCTTCACATCAAGGTAAACCAACCGTTTTATAATTCTCCTATACCCAGAATACCTGTGCCGATGCAAATACATACATAATATATATTCACATATATACATAAACACATACACAACGTAGTACATACACATGTACGTAGTTCATACATACATTCATACATACATGCATACATATCCACACGTGCGTACGTACGCACACATACATACATACACACACACGTTAAGTACTACATAAATACATTCACACATATATACACACACACATTTACAATACTCACACATACATACATAGTACTCACACATACATACATACATGCCTATGCATGCATACACACATGCTTATACATACTTAATACTCCAACATACATATGCACACACATACATACATACATACACACACATACATACATACATACATACACAATACGCACACATACATATATACATACATACAAGTTGACAAGACTGAAACAGTGAATATCGCATAAATCGAACGTTCCCCGGTTACACACTACTGATACCAATGAACTAGCTCGATAAAGCGTCGGTATCACATGAAAACCTAATTACCCCAGCTACAAATATGCCACCTCTTGACATTAGCCAAGTTGTCCATATGTCACTGATCTATTACGTTATGTGTTGTGTGCTTACCTGGTTGTTGTTGTATCTATTTTGTGCAGATCAAGATCGTATACGGGGGGGCATGTGTTGTTGCTGCTGTTGGTTCACTACTTAAAGGCAATGGTTGTATATTGAAGTTTTTTCCGAAAAATAATGCATTGATATTCTCTTTAAAACGTGTGTACTTGGTTGAGCTGAACGTTAATAGCCAAATGTAGGTGTAATCGAGTTGTAGGTGTAATCGAGTTGTAGGTGTAATCGAGTTGTAGGTGTAAGGGGTAATCTGTGACATGGAGGTTGGGAGCTCGTCTCTCGTGCCAAAGGTAACAGGTTCGCTCCCTCGTGGAGCCATCTGGATATTTTCCCAGAGATTCCTGATCTCAGTGTAGGTGAGATCGAGTTCCTAGTCCTATCGGAGACGCACGATAAAACGTAGGTCCCGTGTTCAATTTGAGCACGTAAAAGAACCCTTCGCAGTTCAAATTCGAGAAGAGCAGGATGGAAAGCCACTGCCCGGGCACAATTCATTAGAAAGATTAAAAAATTCCTACATAAATATCTTCAGTATCCTTACCGGGGACCATCGCCGGTGCTACGTGCTACGGAGTTCGTGTAATCCAGATGAGATATTCCTGTGTAAGAAAGTGATCGGAGCACACATGGTTACTCATCGAAATGTAATGATGATATTTCAATCAATCAGTCGAACTACACAGATAAACAAATAAACAACATTACACACAATTAAACATAACTCAAGTTATACACAAAAACATTTCCCATATAACGTACACATCAGTTGTCTTGTCACAACTATTGATGTTTAACTAATATAACGTCAACGGCAGTTCCAGTTTGATAACTAGGCGATAACAATATGAACAAAGTTACACATAAATTAGAAGTGTACCCAAACACAATCAAACATACATTATGACTACATGCTCTTTGTTCCAGTTTGATAACTGTAGGCGATAACAATATGAACAAAGTTACACATAAATTAGAAGTGTATCCAAACACAATCAAACATACATTATGACTACATGTTCTTTGTAAATAGTCAACAAATGAAAATAACTGGCCAATGTATAAACATAAAGAAGAATGCTTATTCAGAAGTGCAGAGATTCATATTTCATCAGATAGTCAGTCTGTAGATCACCAAACGACATCGTTTCAAGCAATATTTATGTACATGTTTGCCCGATAAAGGCATTTTGAGCGAAACATCGATTTCGTCTTCTGGTGTACTTTTTGATGCTGTTTTGACACTATGCCGAGTGCTTACCGGGCCCCAAATTTGGGATGTAAAGAATAGAACCACTGTAACCTGCCACGCATGTCGTATGAGTCGACTAAGGAGGTTTGGCTGAAGTCGGATGCACGTGTCCTAAACATGTAGAAGTCTATGAGTTTAGGGGCCTACCAAACCAATGTGCAACGTATACACGTTCTTAGCAAATATCAAATATATCACAAAGAGTAATTAAAATTGGTCGTAAAGAACGAACGCAAAGAAGAAGAAGACACTATGCAGCAGATAGAGTAGACTCTCAGTTTATCGGAACTCAAGCAACCGGTATTCTAAAACAACCGGCAAAAAATCGAACACTACATTAAATCAAATTAAAATGCATTCAAATCAAATTTTAGCTGAAATGTAAGTTTAAACTTGACTCCTCGTGCTGTCATTAAGCTTCGTTCATCGCACATGCTTGTCTCCACCTCCCTACAATTCATTGTTGGTGAACATACCTGTCGGTTGGGGTCTATTGTTATTCAAATTGTGTGTTCTCACCAACCCCAAAAATGCCGAAACAGGTCTCAAGTAAGCGTAAACACAGCCAGGAAAATGGCTCATGTAAGAAAGGCCCATGTAAGATATATTAGCTACAAAAATAACTTGACTAAGAAGGCAGGAAATATGACCCTATTCCATCAATTATATAATACTATTAATTATTAATACTAATTTGTGCTGTCCTACTAATGAACAATAATATCTTCATTGTCCTACTAATGAATCTCTTCATTGTCCTACTAATGAACAATAATCTCTTCAATGTCCTACTAATGAACAATAATCTCTTCAATGTCCTACTAATGAACAATAATCTCTTCATTGTCCTACTAATGAACAATAATCTCTTCATTGTCCTACTAATGAACAACAATTGTTGCATTGTCCTACTAATGAACAACAATCTCTTCATTGTCCTACTAATGAACAACAATTGTTGCATTGTCCTACTAATGAACAACAATTGTTGCATTGTCCTACTAATGAACAACAATTGTTGCATTGTCCTACTAATGAACAACAATTGTTGCATTGTCCTACTAATGAACAACAGTTGTTGCATTGTTCTAGTGAAGAATTCTAATCTTTATAAAGTGCTATTTAATCTAATACGATTTCTATCGGTGGTTATATTTGGATAGAAAAGAGATGGGCGTTACAATTGATCAACTTGCGTATTTGCTGTGTAACACACACTTTAAAAAAAAAAAGTCATTCAATTTGAATTCCCAAAATTCCTGGGTTTGAAGTACACAAGCAACCATCTTTCAGTGCCCTCTGGCGGGTGAATATAAGTCATTAACCCTCGAGCACGTGTATGTTGAACGGCTGAAAATGGAAGCTGGTGCGCGCGTGTGCTTGGTGGAGTAAGTGCACGCAGAAAAAATTTGACTCTATTTCTTGAAACACCAGACTCGGAGAGAGAGAAGAAACTACATGGACATTATGTGCACTTGACGGTCTAGTATAGAAATAGTGGAGAGTGAGAGATGTAGTTCTATGTTATACTATAAACATAACAGAGAAATGTGACAAATGTAGTCTTATGTTACACTATAAACATAACAGAGAAATGTGACAGATGTAGTCTTATGTTACACTATAAACATAACAGAGAAATGTGACAGATGTAGTCTTATGTTACACTATAAACATAACAGAGAAATGTGACAAATGTAGTCTTATGTTACAATATAAACATAACAGAGAAATGTGACAGATGTAGTCTAATTTACATATAAACATAATGAGAAATGTGACAGATGTAGTCTTATGTTACACTATAAACATAACAGAGAAATGTGACAGATGTAGTTCTATGTTACACTATAAACAAAACAGAGAAATGTGACAAGTGTAGTCTTATGTTCCACTATGAACAAGACCAGATCAAGTCCTATGCTCTTGCAGGCACAGAACAGATATCAGTGAAGGGTGACAATTGTACCTTTATGGTCTCCTAGTAAAAAGGACCAAGTCATGTCACAGGCTCTTGGAGGCGCAGAGTAGAAATCATTGGAGCGTGACAGTGGCATCATCATGTTCCAATAAGAACAAGAAGTACCAAATCCCATGCTCTTGAATGCTGTAATCTACCATGAAGATCTATCTTCATTGAAATCCCAAACACTAATTATTGTATCAGTACAATTTTAACTGCAGAAAACATCGAGTAGTCGAGCAGTTAAGATTCTTATTAATGAGAGCGCGGGTTCAAACTTCGGTAAGGTCATATCTTGAGTTTCTTCTTATTTAAATAATTGAAAACAGGTAATTCCTCAACATGAACTACCTATGACCAGCATTGTCAATCAACATTTCTTCCCCAACGTAAACTCCCCCATAGTGAAGATTTACTAATTAACCGGGTATACGTTTTAAAGAAAGTTAATTATAGAAATGTTTAAAACAGTGTGACGGTTTAGCATAAGCGTTTGCCTATCGAATGGGACAAGATGGGTGTGGGTTCATTTTCCCACTCGACGTTATGCACGCGAGGAAAGGAATTGACCCTCCTAACTCCTGCACACTAGGATCTAGACATGTGAAGTGACACGCACTTCATACTCTAAGGTCTACAAAGGCAGCGGGGCATTTTATTTATGTTAACTTAAACAGAACACCAAGGACCGAGATTATACATTTTATTATTGTCTATCGTCGAGTCTTGATGCGTAAATTACACTAATTTGTATGTTTCTTGAATCACAAAACAGTAATTAAAATGCCAATCCGCCACTGTTATTAAAAAAAATAACAGTTTGAATGAAAACATATAAACAAGTACATATTTTTTTGGTCTTGATTGTCCATTTATTTTCTACAACATCTACGTCATGAGTTTCTACGTCAGACAACTGTATTTATTATGTCTATATTATAAACATTGTATACGCGATGTACGGCAACCTACAAATCTGATCTGGTCACAGCGGATCAGATCAGATCTGGAGAAAACAGAGAGAGGCTGCGGTGATGCGTAATAAATTGGCGTTTCAGGACAAAGACACGTATGTATGGTATCACATAAGCAAGCAAAAATGAATAATAAAATAATAAAACTAACAAAAATCCAATGTATCGACTATACGTCTTCTCCAGGGGAAAATACAAACACACACAATGAATACTAAATGAACTAAATCGTGGATATAAATACGCAGAATGCTGAGAGTATCAAGAAGAGACCGGTTTAGAAATGAAAACATTAGGAAAAAAAGTGGGTGCAAAATTAGTACTGAACTTCATCAAGAAACAACAAATTAAATAATTCGGCTACATAAGGAGATAACTAACAGACAGGGCGCCTCAAAAAGCAACGATACTCCAATACAGTGGATACAAAGCAAAAGGCCGTCCACGAAAAAGGTGGACGTCAGAAATAAAATAGGCGGCGAAAAACAGTATTTATGAAGCATACACTAAAGTACGTTCTAGAAATCACTTCTTATCCTGACTGTGAGACAAAACATGGTTAGAGAAAAGAAGAGAGACAGTTGAAAAGTATGTTCTTCAGTTTTATATAGAGCAAATACTGACATATAGATACGAGACTTGGACAATACATAACTAAATAGCGAAATCTCTTGAAGTCACAAAGATGTGGTTTTTCAGAAGAATGCTAAGAGAACAATGGACTGTTAAAATGACTAAAGGTAATGTGATGAAAGAGGTCAACAAACAGAGAAACGTACCCAATAGAAGAAAGAGGCAGTTGTCATTTTTCTGATGAGAAAGGGAAATTTATAGCACACTGTGACAACCAGTAAAATCAATGTGAGATGAGACAGAGGAAGACACAGAAAAAACAAAATTTATGAACAGTTTGGTTAAATGGCGCGAAAGAGTGTCCACATCCGAACTGATAGGTAACAATGACAGAAGTTTATGGAGATCCATGATCGTATACGCAGGTCGGCATGGCACATGGCAATGATTATAAACAAATGTAAACTCTTCTTCTCTATGACTCTTGAGAGATGGCGTCTAACCAATAATATACTACCTAAACTGTAAACATTCATCAACATATGTCTGATAACAAGGTAGGTGAAGTTGAGTTCCTAGTTCTATCGAAGACAGAGGATCAAACGTAGGTCACGAGTTCAAGTTAAGTACGTAAAAGAACCATTGGCAATTGACAATCGATAAGAGTAGACAGCAAAGCAGCTGCCTGAGCAAAATGTATTCAAGTACATTTTTTAAAACACAATTATCCCCATCTTTAAAATGACATCGGGGACTCGCCGGTTCCACAGAGTTAATGCACACTACCCCTGAGCTTATATCTTCCTGTGTAAGAAAGAGATCGGAGCACATGTTCACCGAATTGCAATGATGATGGTCCTATCAATCGCTCTCTCTCTCTCTCTCTCTCTCTCTCTCTCTCTCATATATATATATATATATATATATATATATGTGTGTGTTCGTTAAATGCATATCCTTTACATGACTTTGTGAATCAACCCCAGTTTTGTAACGCTGTTTGTGATTTTTCTAGGCATTATTACGTTCAGTAGTTTGTCATTGCTTTCTGAACGGGTGGTGCCATCCTCCTTTTGTTAAAATCCACGCGAAACAATTTGCAACCAAATTGTCCGCAGGGTGATTCGAACTCAGAACGTCGAGTTTAATAACCGAGTCATTATGTGCACCTTATTCATAATTGTTAAAAGAAACACACACCAACAAACGCGCGTTTTTTTTTTTTTTTTATATATATATATATATACATACACGCACATACCAAAAATCATATGCACTGCGTTTCTGACGACTGATGGAAAGAAGGCTGGAAGAAAGAGCACTCTGACGTATTCAAGAAACCACAGGCAATTACTAGATGATATACGGTAAAGTAACTTAGCTTACTGGGGGTTGAGAAGGAATCGGAAAAATCTATCTTCAGCGTATGCATAGCAGAACACTATATATACATCGAGCCACATGGCGAGCTAAAATTCCAGTCGAGAAATTAACTGAAACAATGCAAAACAATGTAGAAAAACAGAAGAGGCTGGAGTTAAAACATGTTGAGATAGAAACAACACTGGGAAATAGCAGCAGATATAAATGAAGTCTATATTGTAAGAAAAATTACAAGTAGATTGAAGTTTGTTGATTAAAGAGATAAACTGCAAGAATACAACAAAACTTGCCAGAACATGATATGTATCAATACAACGAATTTACAGATATAATCGTGAGATTTTTAGCTAGTGAAAAATAACCAGTATGGGGGGGATTGTTATGCCAACTGTTTGGACAGACATGAAAGAAAATACCTCTGTGCCCGGTTTACTAAATGAAGCCAGTGCGAGTTGCAGAGACTAAACCTGGCCTGCTCTTAAGATATGTTTAGATCTATCTATACAGGTGGGTTGTGATAACAGGTAAACAAAATGATATGTTGATTTCTTCATATTTCAATCTGAAATCTCGTATAAGAGGTTTGCTATTCCCTTTAGCTGCTACGGACGTGTATAGACGTTTTCCCATTTACTGCTAAAGACGCATTACCACGTCTGTTATTATCTCTCCTATGTGGGCTAAAGACGTGTTAACACGTTATACATTTCTTCTGTCACTGCTATAGGCGTACATTCACGTTTGTGACCTAGAAACAAAGAGTAGCTATTTTTAGCTCCGTCTTGGGAAAGTATGTAGCAGCGAAAGGGTTAAGATATATTCAAATATTATCACATGTAGGTTGTGATTAAAAGATTGTATTAAATATATTCATTTCCTCATATTTCTATCGATATAAGGAAATAATGCAGTAAAACTATGTAGCAGTGACGAAACAATTACAAACAAAATACTGTAGTTGTAAAAAAAAAAATATAAAAAAATCGTGGTATATCCTTTACAGGACGTAGCCGCCGGTCTGCCCAGCGTGTTCGTAGCGCGTTGGACTACCGGTGACTATCCCTCTGTGTGTGCGGGTTCAATTCCGCGGGATGGCAGAAAAAGCCACAGATTCCCCAGATTTACGGTGTTCGTGGCACCGAACCGAAGGGTTACGATGTCCATGACACCGAGCCGAAGAGCTGAAAAGCTCAAGTGCTTCTGGATCGGAAAAAAAAAAAAAAAAAAAAAAAACAGGACGTAGCCATCAACCACAGTAAACGAGTGGTTCATTTTCTACGCATCCTTTATACGTTCAGTAGTTTGCCATTGCTTTCTGAACGGTGAGGTCTATTTCTTTTACCTTTCGTAAAAATCTTTCGTAAAACTGTAGTTTTGCAACGTACAAAAAACAATACACCGCGACGTTTCGACCAAAAGGTCTTTATCCAGCAAATGATACACCAGAAGGGAAGAATTATCTTCTTAAACCTCAGACATGAAATGATAATCGTGGCATATCCTTTACAGGAAGCAGCCATCAACCACAGTAAGTCGGTGATTTTTTCTAGGCACCACTTATACGTTCAGTAGTTTGCCATTGCTTTCCGAACGGTGATGTCTATTTTTAAATATCCCACGGAAACGAATTTGCTTCCAACTTGTCCACCGTAGGGTTTGAACCAGGTACGCTTGGGTTTGTGATCGAGCTGACTACCGCTTGAGCTACAGACATAATAAATACAGTTAGACAATAAATTCCTAACGGCTCTAAAAATGATTATAGTCATTTTCATATTTATATCCACAATTTTGTTAAAGAGGTTTGATTTGAATATATATTTAAAGATTATTATATCACCCGTGTGGTGCCGGGGCCCGCAAGGAAGCAAAGAATAGTACCACTGCGACCTACAAGGCATGTCGTAAGAGGTGACTGATGTAGGACCTAGGAAGCTACCCTAGTAAATAAAAAACATCGCAGAAATCGGATGTGCTGGCCTACTTGTAGACGCATAACTGGCACAACGTACAATCGCTCTTAGACTCAGATCACATACAAATCACACAGAAGTGGTTAACAAGTGGTCGATATGGAAACGTTCGAAGAAGATCATTATATGTGGGTTGTAATAAAACGATTTAAAAAAAATGTTCATTTCTTTATATTTCTATCCAACATATTCGTGTGATCTTGTTAAATATATATAATGCAATGTGGATGTTCACTTATTTTTACTTCTGTTTTCTCCATTTAATGGTTACCAGTTTTCTGTGTTAAAGCTATACACCGAAGTTACAAATAACGAACAATCAAGACATAACTAGGGACAAAGATGATCTCATGAGATGAAAAACATTGTCTCAATGCCAGTACATTCTTAGCACAACATGCTTATAGCTAGGTACTACCTGGCTGTTTCAACGATCTCACACAACAATAGCAAGGGCGGTTCCCCTGTGTGGATTACGATCATGTCAAGCAAAGGAAAGACTAGTCAATTGCAGCATAACAAACATGTCAGAAGAAACGATTGAGATGCAGCGGTTGGTGATATCAGATCTAACACGTAAAATATATTGTTACAGAAAACACAACTGCTAGAGTGGATACTGGACTGGAAGCAACAGGAAAAAGGAGAGCGGGGAGCCGGATTACCGGATAAAGAATAGTTGATATGACCGGCCACATGAGTGGACTCAGAATTGAAATCCGTAGAGTGATAGTTGCATATGTATCTTCCCCATGTTGCAGAAAGAATTAAATTATAATCAAATTGTTTATAAACACATAGAAGCTGGTATAATTTTCAGACACGTTTAGAAAAAAAACGAAGGACAGAAGATTGTTTTTTAAAAACCAACATGATAATGCAAATGTTAATTGAGTAAAAATTTAAGATAGAGAACATCTCAGAAACCAAATCGGAGACAATGAAGACATCTCTAGATGCGTTCAGGTTTCACAATGTTTCAATGACAAAAGTTGAGCCGACAAAGGCCAGATACAAACTTAGGATATATTAAAGGAAATATGTCTGTCACCTCACATATTCCTAATTCCAAGTGAAAGAGAAGCAGGCGGACAAGTTCCTTTTCTCACACGTGAAACGTCCGTTTCGTGAATTGAATCTCGAACACCTATCTATTTTATTTGCTCGGCTTGATAAACGAATGTTTCATGCCATGAATATTCCATGTCTTATTCTCACATATATATAAATATATGAGTATGTATGTGTAAATAGGAAAACTGATGACTTTAACAAGTAATTATTCGATTAACTGGTAGATATATTAACATATAGTTGCTCGTGTGTTGCCGGGGCCAGCAAAAGTAGTAAAGAATAGGAACACTGCGATCTACACGGCATATCGTAAGAGGTGACGGCCTAGGAAGCTACCTAATAAATAAAAAGTGTCGCAGAAATCGGATGTGCTGACCTACTTGTAAGCGTATAACTGGCACAACGTACAGTCGCTCTTAGGCTAAGATCACATACACATCATAAAGAGTGTTTTAACAAGTGGTCGATATGGAGCGTTCGAAGAATAAGAACCTATGGTAATTTTGATGATAATAATGTGCCAACAAATAGTAACTGTTACTCGAATATCAAAAGGTAATATGTGGATTCGTTAGTAACGTATATGATCGATGAGAATACACCAGCTACTTTACAAATATTCACTAAATGACCACTGTTCGTTCTACATACGTAAATGGTAGTTTTAACAAATGTACCTGTTTACTCACAACCTTCACATTTTTGTTAAGAATCTTGTGATGTTTGAAAACACAAAGATGTGTTCTCTTGAATAAATTATACATTGCGAAAGTACCTGTGCATTACGACTTTCAGATGCAAACTTTGAAGAAGGTAGAACATCACTTAGTTATCTCCACATACGTTACTTACTTTCTGTACATAAGTGGTTAAGTTACTCGCTCCACATACGTTACTTACTTTCTGTACATAAGTGGTTAAGTTACTCGCTCCACATACGTTACTTACTTTCTGTACATAAGTGGTTAGTTACTCCTCCACATACGTTACTTACTTTCTGTACATAAGTGGTTAAGTTATCGCTCCAATAGTTACTTACTTTCTGTCATAAGTGGTTAAGTTACTCGCTCCACATACGTTACTTACTTTCTGTACATAAGTGGTTAAGTTACTCGCTCCACATACGTTAACTTACTTTCTGTACATAAGTGGTTAAGTTACTCGCTCCACATACGTTAACTTACTTTCTGTACATAAGTGGTTAAGTTACTCGCTCCACATACGTTACTTACTTTCTGTACATAAGTGGTTAAGTTACTCGCTCCACATACGTTAACTTACTTTCTGTACATAAGTGGTTAAGTTACTCGCTCCACATACGTTAACTTACTTTCTGTACATAAGTGGTTAAGTTACTCGCTCCACATACGTTAACTTACTTTCTGTACATAAGTGGTTAAGTTACTCGCTCCACATACGTTAACTTACTTTCTGTACATAAGTGGTTAAGTTACTCGCTCCACATACGTTAACTTACTTTCTGTACATAAGTGGTTAAGTTACTTGCTCCACATACGTTAACTTACTTTCTGTACATAAGTGGTTAAGTTACTCGCTCCACATACGTTACTTACTTTCTGTACATAAGTGGTTAAGTTACTCGCTCCACATACGTTACTTACTTTCTGTACATAAGTGGTTAAGTTACTCGCTCCACATACGTTACTTACTTTCTGTACATAAGTGGTTAAGTTACTCGCTCCACATACGTTACTTACTTTCTGTACATAAGTGGTTAAGTTACTCGCTCCACATACGTTACTTACTTTCTGTACATAAGTGGTTAAGTTACTCGCTCCACATACGTTAACTTACTTTCTGTACATAAGTGGTTAAGTTACTCGCTCCACATACGTTAACTTACTTTCTGTACATAAGTGGTTAAGTTACTCGCTCCACATACGTTACTTACTTTCTGTACATAAGTGGTTAAGTTACTCGCTCCACATACGTTACTTACTTTCTGTACATAAGTGGTTAAGTTACTGCTCACATACGTTAACTTCTTCTACATAAGTGGTTAGTTACTCGCCCACATACGTTAACTACTTTCTTACATAAGTGGTTAGTTACTCGCTCACACTTAACTACTTTCGCTAAGGGTTACTGCTCCACATACGTACTTCTGTGACATAAGGTTAAGTGTACCAGCTCCACAGAGTAACTCGTACTTCTGTACATATGGTTAAACCTCGCTGCCACATACGTAACTACTCTGTCATAAGTGGTTAAGTTTCGCCAACAATACCAATTACTCGACATATGGTTAAGTTACTTCGCTCCACATACGTTAACTTACTTCTATACATAAGTGGTTAAGTTACTCGCTCCACATACGTTAACTTACTTTCTATACATAAGTGGTTAAGTTACTCGCTCCACATACGTTAACTTACTTTCTGTACATAAGTGGTTAAGTTACTCGCTCCACATACGTTAACTTACTTTCTATACATAAGTGGTTAAGTTACTCGCTCCACATACGTTAACTTACTTTCTGTACATAAGTGGTTAAGCCTATGCCCTGCGTTCCAAAGGTCGTCGGTTCGAATCTGGACCGCGCCGTTCTGCCCACGAGTGCATTTTCCCCAGAAATCCCTAGGATTGTTGCAGAAGCTACGGAGTTCGTACTTTGTGCAATAATCTTGACAGGTGGTGTACCATTTCTACGCAGAGGGACCGAGTCATATGAGGTAAAACCCGGTGTAATGAAGTCAATCCGTCGGCTTAAAAACCCCCTTTAGGCAAAAATACCCATTCTATTCTTCACATCAGATTTCTTGCTTTGTTTCAGGTACAATATTTGTTACAGGTAGAATATTAGTATACTCCCGTATACTCAATGCGAGTGGGCAGTCAGGAACGATGCAAATATCCGTTATAATAAAATCGAGGCATATCTTTTTTACATCCGTAACCATCAACCACAGTAAACGAGTCGTCGATTTTCTGGGCGCCCCTTATACGTTAAGAAGTTTGTCATTGCTTTCTGAACGGTCAGGTCTATTTTTACAATTCGCACACATCTACGGGAACAAATGTGCTTCCAAACTGCCTGCCGCGGAGTTTGAACCAGGTACGCTTGGATTGTGATCGAGCTCACTAACAATTAAGCTACAGGCGACCACAAATATCGGTTACTGTTGTAATCTCATTTACATTTTTTTCCCTAAGAATTCACAAAGGGAAAATTGTTTTCTTATTTGGTAAAATTATAGAAAAAGTAGAAATGATAGAAAAGTAGAAATGATAGAAAAGTAGAAATGATAGAAAAGTATAAATTATAGAAAAAGTAGAAATGATAAAATAAAATAGAAAGGAAATTATAGAAAAGTAGAAATTATAGAAAAGTAGAAATTATAGAAAAGTAGAAATGATAGAAAAGTAAAATATAGAAAATGTATGAAAAGTAGAAATTATAGAAAGTAGAAATGATAGAAAAGTAGAAATTATAGAAAAGTAGAAATTATAGAAAAGTAGTTTACGTGTTACTTGAATTCGTGACTATTATATATATATATATATGTTAGGGAATAATGTATTACTGATAGAATCCTGATACTCTCTCTGGTATTGCGTAACAGATAGTTAATTATTTTTAGAATGATCTTGTTGAATAGTATCTTTATTCTAAACTGTTTGACGGTAAGAGATATAAGTCTACATCAATTCTGAAGCCGGAGAAGCATGTATTCACGCAAAAATAAGCAATACCAAGCGCACTGACTAGCCCCGAATTCCTTGAGGGCGACTGCAAGAAAACGAAGAAGAAAAATAAGTCTACTTACCAAGTTGTAGCTCGTTATCAAAATGTCAATATCAATATCAAACAATATCAAAACTACACTACATAAACACGGATATAACACAACAAGGGAGACTCATCCCTAGAACGCATATTAAAGCTCCCATCCCTATGCTTAACGGCAAGAGTGGACAACCAATTCCAGCTTCCACCTGGGGATAGACAATAAACAATTCAAATGTCGGTTACAGTTAGTAGTGATCAATACTAGGTAACTGGTACAAAGTAACTGGTACGTAGTAACGAGTATTTCATTCAAAACTAACTGATATCATACTTGCAAGTAACTGAAACGCACATTGTTGTTGGGCAAATTGTTGCTTCCAGAATGCAGCTATGCGCGTGTTATTAAGGAAACGCAGTCATATAGGAGAGAAGGTGGAAGGGGAAATGGAAATCAGATTAGGTCATAAACTAGTTTGAAACTAATCAAACTGTCAAAAATATTTGGTACCGTACCCCATATTATGAGACGAGACTCCGGACGAGGAACAGAAATATAAGGAAGTAGTTGTAGGAGATTTATTATTGCCAGATATTTATTGATTTGGAGAAGATTAGAAGAGGTATACCAAATATAACGATATTTGTCTGTCACACAAACATTGTAGCAGTGTGGTATGTACGTAATACTTGCAAGTAGGAAATATTTTCCATTAGTAAACTGTAGGATGGAAAATAAAATATAGAGACACTGAGGAATACATCTAATAGAGATGTCAGTGTAGAAGATATAAAGAAAAGTTATTGTGAATGCAAGAGTTTGGAGGAATCGACTGAAGAAGATGCCATTCCTTCCTTTCTTTCTTCTTCTTTTCTTTTTCCAATCCTGTTTTGCCAGGATAAGTAGAGATTTCTAGAACGAGCTCTTGTGTGTGATTCCTAAACAATATTTTTCGCCGACTCTGTTATCTCGGAAGTCGGTCTTGTGCGCGGACGGCCTTTTGCTTTGCATCCAATGTTTCAGAGTATTATTGCGCTTTGTGGTGCACTGTCTGTTGGTAATCTGCTCATGTGGCAGAATTCTTTAATTTGTTGTTTTTTATGAAGTTCAGTACTAATGTTGTACCCACTTTGTTCCTGATGACCTGATTTCAAAATCGGTCTCTTCTTGATACTCCTAAGATTCTGCGTAGACACTTCATCTCTGCTGTGACTAGTTTTCTTTTATCTTCCTTCCTTTCGTTCATTTGAACTATTGTCGATATATTCAATGTTGTCTCTTTTATAAACTTCAGTGTCTCCTGTAGTTCACATAGAGGCCCATACATATTTCTTTCTAGTGCTGTTTCGCTAGGTCAGTGCGTTTGCCTCATTATATCATATTTGGGCTGTATTGAGACATTGAAAATATAAAAGAATTGCGTACTTTCAGTACTTGTGTATGGATCTGAATGCTGGAGATTACAAGAGAAAAGGAAACATCTAATATTCTATGATTTCTAACAACATGGTCGAGTAAATTCCTCAAAGTATTTTAGTCAAAGAAAAGCACAAATAACTACTAAACAGGTGCAGCTAAGAAAAAATACACACATAAATTAAATGCCGACGTTGGAGTTAAAAACGTACCCAAAAGCATCCAAGAGAACATTACAACTATTTTCATCTTCTATGTATATGTGATTTGTATATGTGATTTGTATAGGTGAAAGAATTTTGCTTGGAGCACTTTGAAAAATAAAATTAAAAAATAACATTATCTGCGCCCACACAATCAGGTTGTCTCTAGCTAGAAACCGCAGCGACAGAACACTTACACGGTAGGTAGCGTTGGCCCCATCTTCATCTGTGTTAAGTGGATAAACGAGTGTACAGGGACTTGAACACCGCTTATCGGTGCGCAACACAGCTCAGTGTCATTGAGCAAACCACGACTGCTTCCATAATATTAATGTTGAAACAGGACAAATAGAAGATATGAAAAGTACCTTTTGAAATCCAACTCATACAAGTCGTAGTATGCACAATGTACCACTCGGTAATGTATCGTGAGTTGACAATAAGATAGCAAGATAAACCAGAAAAGAAAACTCGCATACGAAATACGTTAACACGTTAAGTGAATGTACTGTGTTAGTTACAGGCTGGTGATATCCTAAATGAACTAGGTATAATATTCGGCATGTAGCATCACTATTTCGAATAAAAATTCCCTGCCGAAACTCGGACATCTTTCTTTCTTTCTCCGAATCCTGATGCCTCACAGCGTCACGTCAGGAAGAGATTTCTAAAACGGGCCTAGTATGCGCTTCGTAGATAGTCTCTTTCGTCGCCTCTGTTATCTCTGAGGTCCATCTTTGCGTGGCCGGCCTTTTGCTTTGTACCCATTGTATCGGAGCAGCATTGCTCTTTGGGTGCACTGTCTGATGGTAATCTGCTTACGTGACCGAACCATTTAATTTGTTGTTTCTTGATGAAGTCTAGTACTGATGTTGTCCCCACTTTTTCCTGATGTCTTCATTTCTCAACCGGTCTCTTCTTGTTACACCCAGCATTCTGCGTAGACACTTCATCTCTGTTGTGACTAGTTTTCTTCTATCGTTTGTTGTCAGCGTCCAGGTTTGGCACTGGTAACATAATGTGGGAGAAAGATTGTGTTGAACATTGCTCTTTTTGTGTTCATGGTGACGTGTTTGCATCTTAAAATTGGCGCCATTTGCCCTATCATTTGATTTGCTTTGTTGCATCTGTGTTGAATTTCATTAGTTATTCTTCCATTTGCTGAAAAAATGCTCCCAGGTATGTGAAATCTTTTACTTGATTTAGTAGGTGATTATCGATGGAGATGTTGGTAGTGTTTTCCTCTCTGGCGAATGTCATTACTTCTGTTTTGTCGATGTTAATTCTCATGTTGTATTCGTTGCATGCTAACTGGAGTCTGTTAATGTGTTGTTGTAGCTGTTCTTCTGTTGTTGATATGATTGCCTGATCGTCTGCAAAAGAAATTCATTTAAGAGTTCTCCGAGATTGTTTCCTTCGCTGGACATGCTGGACCGAAAGACACAAATATCCCAGCTGTGTGTATAACGCTGTAAATATATGTTTTATACTTAGTTTAACGTCTCAGAAAGAAGTTGTCTTATTTTTCATGTTATTTGACCTACACGCTCTGATATATCTAAAACAAGGTTCGTCCATAAGTTGAAATGGCGTGCTTCGGCGTAAAGGAGCTTTAATCTCATCTATAACAAACCGTGGCCTCCGCCAAAAGATAAGGTCGGTGGGTTCAGGTAAAAATTCTAGGAAATCAGACTATTACCGTCGCGTGATAAAGACAAATTCATTTAAAAAACAACAACACAACATGCTAAGTGAAGGTTATATTATGTGACAAATTCAGTTTAACAAGGAATATAGTAGTAATATCAGTATTATTCATATTTTCCATCAATAAATAATCATGGACTCGTGGAATTGTGTACAATCGCAGGAAACCTTACAGTGTTCTATCAAACACTTATAAAAACCAGCCCCATTAAAAAGAAATTTTGATTTTCCCACCTGAGCTAGTTGGCCTTATGTTGCCGGGAGGCAGGAACAAACAAACAAACAATAACACAGCATAACCCCGTTCTTAGACACATAAACATATACAGGGGTCAACAAAACGTATTAAGAACGAACGCAGAAGAATAAAAATGCAAAATGTACATCAAAACTATTGACTGCTGGCCTGGGCTATCTGGTCTCTGAACAATTTAGTTGTGAAATTCTTTCCGTTTCAAACAGAACACTATGTTGTAACGTATCACTTAACATTGATATATTTTCTATTGGAAGTTAACAGCATATATTCTCCAAATAAACATCACAGTTTGAAACAGTCCAGTTTACGTAATGTTATCTTCTTCTTCTTCTTCGAACGCACCACATCGACCACTTGTTAGAACACAATGTGTTATATTTATGTGATCTGAGCCTAAGAGCCATTGAACGTTATGCCAGTTATGCGTCTACAAGTTGGCCAGCACCACACCCGATTTCTGCGACGTATTTTATTTACTATTTTAAGAATGATAGTGATAGTAATGAAATGAATCGTCAGTTTTTAACGTAGCTTCAGTTTGAAAGAAATATGCTTTTAATTTGTTTAGCTATATTTCTTAGCTATATTTCAGCTATTATCTGAGGCTTAAAACCACAATTTTAATCTGACAGCCGTAAGCCGAATAAGAAAGTACATATATTGTTTTCAAACTCAGTGCAAAGAGGATTGTAAAACCGTATATATATATTACCGCCCGTGTGCTGCCGCTGCTCCAAGGAGCAAAAACTGACGATTCATTTCATTACTATCACTATCATTCTTATTGTAATCAGTGTCTTATACAGAATTGTTAGGCATAAAGTCTGAACATTTTTTGTTGATACTTTACTGTTTTTCGCCAGTGTATTTTCGGGGTCCTGCTCAATGGGAGCAAAGAATAGTAACACTGCGACCTACACGGCATGTCGTAAGAGGCTAGTGAGGTAGTAGCATACGAAATCTACAGTAGTAAATAAAAATGGTAGCAGAAATCGGGAGTGCAGGCCTACTTGTAGGAGTATAACTGGCACAATGTACAATCGCTCTTACGCTCAGAACACATCCAAATCACAATGAGTGGTTTAACAGTTGGTTGATATGGAGCGCTTGAAGAAGAAGAAGAAGACTACTGTTTTTAAAATAAATCTAAAGTGAAATAAAAATCGTGGCATACAGGACGTCGACACCAACCACTGTAACGTGATTTTTCTAGGCACCACTTATACGTTCAGAAGTTTGCCATTTCTTTCTGAACGGTGAGATCTATTTTTACCGTTCGTAAAAATCCACGGGAAATTGTTTCTTCCAACCCGTTCGTCGCGGAGTTTGAACCAGGTACTTTTGGGTTCTGATCGAGATCACTACCGTTTAAGCTACAGAAGCCACTTTGTTGTCTACCATATTTAAAAATAAAAGTCTTGCTTTGAATTATGTGTTAAACTTTGATAAGACAAAGTCAATATTAGTGACATAAACTGTTACTTCTTTCTAATTGATGAAATTATTTATTATAACCTCTTCATGAACAGGCCCCGCCCAACAGATGAAAGTTTTCATATGAAAAAGTGGGAGCAGTTTCGGTTTATTCCAATTTCGTAGAATATGCTCATCACTCTAAACATTTCTTTGAAGTTTTATGTTCTTAATTCCTTATGACAAACCTGTGTAGATGTTTATGAGAGCAAAAATTCACTGTTTAGTGCACTTTTGAAAGCAAAAGCATTGTGTAGAAGGAAGATATATATTCTTTGTACAAATAATCGAATCCAAAAACCAAGAAAAAGCCACAAAAACCTAGTCAATTCTTTGGTGCCAAGCGAGTTGAAAAAAAGCCAGATATAGTAAATTTAGCTAAATAAAGAAAGCCAATACGGAAAACGTGATTCGGCGGGGCGGCGCTCGGTAAACGTCAGAGCTATGTCACAAATGTGGACAAGTCAGTAAGGTCACGTCAACCCCATTTCCTGTGGATATATTTTGTGCGTCATAAAGTGAGTGCACAAGCCTTTTAAACATCCTGCATATGTATATATGTGTATGCATGCATGCATGATATGTATGTATGTATATATTATATATATTATCTAATCTATATGCTATATATAATATATATAAAACTTCTATATCTTTAGTAGTTTTCTGCCTCTGTATCTAGCCATCTTGCGTCCGGCCTTTGCCTGTACACACCTTGTATGGAAGCTGTCTTTGATGTTGAGTTTGACACGTGAAACCCATTAATTTTTTGTTCTGAGAATCAACTGATTTGACAAAAGTATGTATCTAAAATATAATATATATATATATATATATATATATATATATATATATATATATAAAACTTTCTATATCTTTAGTAGTTTTACTACTCTGGCTAGCAAGCGCACGTACTGCACACATACACACACATATATATGAACGTGTTTTATTTTTAGTTTGAACACATGAAAACAAATATCTCAAGAGATAACGATTGAAAAAGATGTACTTAACAATACTAGAAAGGTTGGAACAAAACAGCTCATGTCTGTATGAGATAGATGATTGGAATCTCCAGGGTTCTACGAGAATCTATTCTCGTGTACATGCAGATAGTGGCGATAATGAGAACATATAGATTGTATTCCAACTTCAACGATATAATGCTTAGTCTCGTACCGTTATACGTAACATAGGGCCTGCACTTAATTTCTCCATACCGCTCTATCCTAGGCAACTCGATCAATCAGTTCCATGGAATTGAGACCAATATTTTTTGCTTCTCTCAGTAAAGTTCGTTTCAGGGTCTCCCTAGGGCGTTCTCTTTTTCTTGAACCCTTTGCCTCCCACTTCAATGCCAGCTTTGGTATTCTTTGATCCTTTCTTCTCAATTAGCAGAATTCAGGTGGGTACCTCAAGGATACATCCTCCTGCTGGATATGCAGACGTTAGAGGTAATGAAAGAACAGATAATCTGGCATCATAAATACATATTCTGGAGGTGTTGGAGATATATAAGAGGGACACAAGGCAGTACAGAATGACGACACTGCAACTCATGTGGCATTTATACTCACCCGTGGGTTGCCGGGGCTCGCAAGGGGAGCAAAGAATAGCAACACTGCGACTTACAATGCATAATGTAAGAGGCGACTGAGGTAGGGGTCTAGTGAAGATGACCTAGTAAATAAAAAGCGTCGCAGAAATCGGATGTGCTGATCTACTTGTAGGAGCATAACTGGCACAACGTACACTCGCTCTTATGCTCGGATTACATACAAATTACAAAAAGGGGTTAACAAATGGTCGACATGAAGCGTTCAAAGAAGAAGCATCTATACTGTTGTTAAGGGAATATGGCTTTAAACGTTTCCCTCGTAGAACTGAGCACCTACTGGACATAATAGAAAGTGTGTTTAATCAGGGAGCCAGAGGAACAATCAGCATTCTAACCCTTCGACATCTGCTGCGAAAACTCAGCCTAAATGAATCTGCATGGACTTTTATCAAATTAGTTAAATAACAAGTATCCGATACTCATTTAACCTTGTTAGTCGTCCTCAGAGAAGAATTATGTAATTGACGTACTAGAAATACACAGGTCTCTCAAATCACATTTGTATTCTTTCAGGGGTAAAATAATTGAAGAAAAAAAAACCTGCTTACTACATACAGTCAGACAAGCCGGCGTTATTTAATTTTCTTAGCGTCATCAGAATTACACTATAACAACAGTTTTTGTTGGAAAGTGATTCTGTTTGGATGTCATTGCTGACCTTCCCATTCTGTGTCTGTAGCTTGTTGTTAAATGTTATAAACCTTACGCTATAACTACTGCTGTTATTTCCTCTATTCTACTGCTTTACCTGTGTTTAATTTACCTATAATTCTGGGTGTTCCTTGCACGTGTAGGTTCTGGTATATATACATCGCTTTTGTGCTTCTTTCAAAGAGGCTAGTCATTTTGATGAGGTCATCTCAGTTCTTAACAAGACTCTTGGCACATTCCTCACATATTTAGTTTCATCTTACTTTTCGGTGACGGTTGTTCTAGTCATTTCATCTTTTTTTTTAATCAATCTCACCAGATCTTGCATTTTTCATTTGTCCTACGCACTTCGTCTCCGCCAGACATTTGATTGTTATTGTTGTCATTCTACTTTGTTTTGTCAGTAATCCGGTCTTGCTCTTTCATTGGTTCTACTATTCTGCATCTTTGTTTGGCATCTTTCTTCGTTTCACCGCTTTTTAACAAATCTAACACCTTCCAATATCGTATTCTTGGTGTATGTATTTTTGTACGCAGCTTCAAGCACTCTTTCTTCCATCTGTCTGCGGATCTAATGCATTTGTTGATACAGTGCCAACGATAATCATTTGCTTCACTTCGTACAAACTATAACTGTACATATTTTCTATACCTCTTGCTCTTTTCTCATAGTTTAGCTTGTTCATGTTGATCTTAGATATAGGTGTTGTGTGTTTTGTTTCCACTTAATGATTCATTCTACTAAATGGAACTTGAGATTTCAGCTTCCAGGCCTGGTCTCTTATACTTTTTCTTCCTCTTCGAGAGCTTCATACCGACCACTTGTTAAATTACTTTGTGTGATTTGTATGTGATCTGAATCTAAGAGCGATTGTACGCTGTGCCAGTTATGCGCCAACATACGCCAGCACGTCCGATTTCTACGACGCTTTTTATTTACTAGGGTCGCCCTTGTATGGCCGGGGCTCTCAAGAGGAGCAAAGAATAGTAACACTGCGACCTACACGTCATGTCGGAGAATGCGACTCCATGGGCGAGCTAGGAAAGCTACCCTAGTAAATAAAAAGCGTCGTAGATACCGGATGTGCTGGCCTACTTGTAGGCGCAAAACTTCTACAACGTACAATCGCTGTTAGGCTCGGATCACATACCAATCACAAAGAGTGGTTAACAAGTGATCGATATGGAGCGTTTGAAGACGGAGAAGATTTACTAGGGTAGATTCCCTACCTCAGTTACCTTTTACGACATGCCTTGTAGGTCGCAGTGTTGCTATTCTTTGCCCCCATGCGAGCACCGGCAAGACACGAGCGAGTCTCTTAAACAAGATTGATTATAATACATCTCTAACATGTTAAGTCACTTGACATGTTGTATAACCACAGTGCTATTCCGGGCATATCTTCTATAGATCTTCAAATGTGTTCAGTCTACACAGAGAACAGATCATGTGATAATATACACATCCTTGTATGATCTGACTCTGACTATCTTATTTGATTGCTGTTGTACGCTGCCAATTCATGATTTAGAGTATTCTTAGATCAATGCCATCATCTATATGTCAACTGTTTATCATGTTGATAACTTCCTTGTGTTTTATATTCTCAAATGCCTTAATCTAATCTATAAAGCAAAATATACACATATATAACTAGGGCATACTGAAAGAATGGTATATAATTTGGAGAGACCAAAATTGCATTAAAAAGATAAAGTGGACAAGACCAAGAGACAGACCAAGAAAGCGAGAGATAACATTGAAGTAAACCTAGAAATGAAATTGGGGGTGTGTTGTTGTTGCTATGGCGAAGTAGTTATTACAACGTGTGCAATTTTTTTTCCGGAGATCCCTAACATTGTTGCTGAAGCTACGGAATACGTGCTTTGTGCAACACTCTCAGCAGGTGGTATGCTATGTCTGCCGAGATGGACGGGGCATATAGGGAAACTCGGCGCAATGAAGTTTTCGGGTCTGGTCTCTGGCATAGAAAAGGTCTCCAGACCTACAGTTTGATATATAGAATTACTTCTACTACTATCTCATAGTCAATCATTTTGAAAGAGATATTCAACACATCTCCCATCGTTTGCATGTCGGTTTAAAAACATGAATTTTGAAATTAGTATGCACATGCTGCATGCATGCCGTGTAATACAGAACACCGATTTGCAAGGATGTTGCATGAGACAGTGGGATTAACGAATTGGTTGTCACGCTTCGTATTTGTAGAACTCTTCCAAAATGGCGCTCAATTAAAAAAAAATAATAATAATGATTAAAACTGAAGATATCTGAAAGCAAAAGTTAACGAAATGTTAAACCTTGAGATTTACTTCCATAATTATTTGTGGACTTCTGTCTAGTTTATAAGGTAATCAAAGATTAATTGTGTGGTGTTTAATATCGTCGGGAGCAACGAAAATTTCAACTTGTGGCTCACACTGTGTGGCGACACCCACCTTTTGGTAGCACGGTACATAGAAGATTTAAACACTGAAATTTTCATCACAGAATCAAACAATCATGGGTATAGCGTTAGTGTGTACTATATTTCAACCTGCTTACCTCATAAATTATGTTAATTAGTTTTCCAGATGAAGAGCAACAATTAGAAACATTCGTCAAACAGCATAACTATTGTATGTCTTATAATATTCTTGCATTCTCCGACATGAGTTAAGTCTTATTTTTCATGCTTGTTGGCCTACACGCTCTGTCTAATATAACCATTAAAATGATCGTCCTTAGGTTGAAAGTTTCTGCCTCGGCTTAAAGAGGATTTAATTCTCTAAATAACAAACAAACAAACTACAGTATTTCTAACAAGATCGGACTGAAACTTGCCTAACTGAATCAGTATATGTAGAATATGGGTTTGCACTACAATGGATGCACTGACAGAACCGTTTGTTAAAAATGGATCTTACAAATTACAACTACATAAATGTTTCATATGTGAGTCTCATTATTTATGCCGAACGGTCACAAAACGACGCCTTTCAACTCAATTTTATCTATCTCAGTTCCTAGTATGTGTTAGTATAAGACGGATGTCTTAATTTTCAAGCTAATTAAATGTGGTGCAGATCCATGCCTATTTTTTTTGGTAAGGTCACTAATAGTTTAAGCACACAATTGTGAGAAAACAGTAAATAAAGAGAGGGGAAAGAACAAGTTACACATTTTCTTAGGTCAAAGTCTAAAATTGGTACATAACAACATTTATTCTATGTAATTTAATGAAACGGTTAACAGATCATCTATGCCGTTTACTGTTTCCCATTATGAAACAAAATAAACGCTGATAACTAACATACTTTCGACACAAAATAGCAAAACTCCAAAGTATATATGGTTAAAAACACATGAAGAAAGAAAGCAATCTTGAAATTGTAAGTTTTATTTAAGATTATTATTTGCTTTCAGTATGAATAGTTCCGGCAGTAGATTGTCTCTGCACTTAAACGATCTTAATAAAAAACGTATACAATGTATGTTTATGTGTGCTATAATTGATGATGACCAGACAGGTCAATTGCTATATAAGTTGAGTGAAGAATAAACATAGCGGGTATATAAACATAACATGGTCACAACACTTAATCAAGCTTTACACTCCCTCAGAGATGCGTCAACAACATTTTTATATAGACCAGGCATGTGTTTAAGGACAAGAAAATAAGTTTTTAAAATAGTTTTAGTTAGTGGCCATATTGTGTTAACAGCTATATCGTTTGTAACAAATAATAAAAATAAGAAGAACACAACTGTTCACGAAAAAAGATTAAGAAAGAGACTGTATATCATCAACAGAAAATGAGGAAGCTCCAGCTGATTATCAAAAGAGACTGAGAAAGCACTAGAGGATCAAAACTGAGAAAGCATCGGATGATCATGAAACAGAAAGCACAAGCTTATCATTAAAAGAGTCCTTGTTCATCACGAAAAAGGACTAGAAAGCAGCAGTTGATCATGAAACAGGACAGAAAGTATCATATGATCAAGAAAAAGGAGTCAGAAAGCACAATCTGATCATGAAAATGGAATGAGAAATCATTGACCGATCATGAAAACAGACTAAGAAAAAATAAGCTGATTATGAAAAAGGACACAGAGCGCACCAGTTGGTCATGAAAAAGGACTGAGAAGGCATCGGCTAATCATGAAATAGGACTGAGAAGGCATCGGCTAATCATGAAAAATGACACAGAGAGCACCAGCTGATCATGAAAAAAGACTGAGAAGGCATCGGCTGGTCATGAAAAAGGACTGAGAAGGCTTCGGTTGGTCAAAAAAAGGAATGAGAAGGCTTCGGTTGGTCAAGAAAAAGGAATGAGAAGGCTTCGGTTGGTCAAGAAAAAGGAATGAGAAGGCATCGGTTGGTCAAGAAAAAGGAATGAGAAGGCATCGGTTGGTCAAGAAAAAGGAATGAGAAGGCTTCGGTTGGTCAAGAAAAAGGAATGAGAAGGCTTCGGTTGGTCAAGAAAAAGGAATGAGAAGGCTTCGGTTGGTCAAGAAAAAGGAATGAGAAGGCATCGGTTGGTCAAGAAAAAGGAATGAGAAGGCATCGGTTGGTCAAGAAAAAGGAATGAGAAGGCATCGGTTGGTCAGAAAAGGAATGAGAAGGCATCGGCTGGTCATGAAAAAGAATGAGAAGGCATCGGCTGGTCAAGAAAAAGACTGAGAAGGCATTGGCTGATCATGAAAACAGACTGAGAAAGAATATGCTGATCATCAAAAAAGAAAGCACAGACTGAACATAAAAGTACTTAAAAAGCAAAAGCTGGCCGTAAAAAAAAGATTGAGAAAACACAAACTGATCATTACAAGAGACTGAGGGCTACTATTTACATAGTGCTGACAATCATAGGAAACGTATACAGTAAACATAAAGAGGCGTGTACTTCGCGCGTAATCTAGCAATAGAACCAACACAGCACAAAGAAACATACAAATCTTGCAATAAATGCTTGATTGATAATTAATTTGTCGTTGAAATGTGGCTGTTTCTTATTTTTATACATTGTAAAACTGCATTAACTTCGCATTTTCAATATCGTCTTTGGTATATAGATTTACTGCAGTTTTCACTTGTTGCTATAATAAAATCCCCACAAAACACAGTGTAATCTTGTAATGACACCAAGAAAGCATAGATAAACTTAAGACAAAATATGTTACGAACTCTTATAATAGACATTGTCGAAGGTTGTCTTATACAACGTGAGAATAATAAATAATTACAGGATACTTAACAATCTTAAATAAAAAAAGGTTTCATAAAAAATCAAAAGATAAACATATTACACAAGAATTTAAAAACGAAATCATCAAGAGATAAATAACACAATATTACATGCAAAGTTTTTTTGTTTTTCTCTCAATCCAGAAGCACTTGAGCGTTCAGCTCTTCGGCTCAGTGCTTTGGACATCGCAACCCTTCGGTTCGGTGCCACGAACACCGTAAATCTGGAGAACCTGTGGCTTCTCTGTCAGTCCGCGGAATTGAACCCGCACTCACAGAGAACTTGTCACCCGTCGTCCAACGCGCTACGAACACGCTGGGCAGGCAGGCACATGCAGGAATAAGTCAAACAGCTCTCTGCCAGTGTCAGCAGGCGGAACAGACACCAGAGCATATCCTGCAAGACTGTCCTCTCCTGTGTGAGCTGAGAAGCAACATGTGGCCACACCCAGTCGACCTGAAAACTAAGCTTTGGGAAACCTGACAGACCTGAAGCTGACTGCCCAGTTGTGGTCCACAGTAAATTAAACGCATGACCAGAGATCGCTGAAGAAGAAGAACTCGTTTCTTATTGCAAGGCGACATGCCTACGTCTGAATTCAAAGCAGACGAAGTAACAAAAATATAATGCACACAAAACAAAGAACAAATACAAAAGTTATATAAGACAATATCTGACACACTGAAAACAATGCATATCAAAACATACCCTTACAAGATCCGAACCTGATCACTAAACGAATGGCATCATTCCCATATGCCGAATCTAGCTAGCTCCTAGTCACAACGCACGCACAAAAAGACTGTCGAATAAAAGCTCAGTTAAGAAATATGATAAATTCGCACATCTGTTGTTGTGTAACAATAAAAATACAACGAGCGCAGTTAACAGAATGTTAACAAAGAGCTTGTATCTATGTCCGTGACGGATAAGTGGTGTGTAAATATAGCACCCATAAAAACAGATCTAATCTTTTTTGGAGTATATATATATAAATATATATTTGCGACTTATTTGGTGTAGATCCTTGAAGGTTGTTTCGCCCCCGCTCGCTTATATATTGTCAATATCTGTTCTATTTTGTATCGTTCGACCCAGTAATTACAGTAGAGACTAAAGACAAATTAGAAATGCAATCTTCATACCAACACTGTGCTACCAGTGCGAAACTTGAGCACTGACAACAGAATTAGACTGGAGAATTATCACATGTGAAATGAGATGTTTGAGTAAAGCGGTAAATAAAACAAGGGAGACCATATAGGAAATGAATAAATTAGAAGCACAGTCGGAACAACAGCTGCTATTAGATTCATTGAAAAACAGAGACTCGAATGGTTTGGCCACTTGGTGAGAATGAACCCGAATACACCAGTTGCAAGAGTGTACAACCTGAAAATGGAATCCTCAAGAGTAAGGGGCAGACTACGAAAAAGATGGATTAATGTCCACAATATGTGCACTATCTCGGAAACCGAGCATAAACCTGCGACGTATAACGGCAAAAAACAAAGAAAGACAAAAGAAAAAGATCGTTCAACTGCAATGGCTCTCTGGATGCATAACCTCAAAAGTGTACAAGAGAAATACTGGGATGCAAACGTGGCTGGTGTGACGCTGACCACATCGTCAATCCAACGCCGTTGGTCAGAGACAGTTACCGTATTCACTAGCATATCATACTGTATTTTTTACTTTATTCTTTTATATTTTACGTCTATGATTCCCAAGCAGAACGGTTATGAGAAGGCTTCATGGAGGATTCGCCGCTAGAACCTTCGGTTGAGTTCTCTATCTAGAGCAGCGTTTCCCAAAGTGGGCGGTACAGCCCCCAGTGGGCGCTGAAGCGTTCTAGGGGGCGATAGTGGGTTCAGAAGAATTTGGGAGTGTTCAGGCGATTAGCGGTCGGTGGCTCCTTAAAGACGAAATTAATAATAAATATTTTAAAATAAACTATTTTCGTGATTTTGCGATTGAATAATCATTTAAAATGTAAATTCTGCATTAAAATTCATCTTATGCCCATCTTACACAATCCATTTTTTCATCAATGTTCTATTTCATGCATATAATCATTTGAAAATTGACCATGTATGACAGAAATATATATCAATTTTCTATGTCAAAGAGAAAATAGAGCATATATATTAGGGAAGGGGTGGGTTGGCAAACTGTTATTATGTGGTGGGGCGTTACAAAGTTTATGTTGTGCAAAGTGGGCGATAGGCCGAAAAAGTTTGGGAATCTATGATCTAGAGGTTTCATTATAAGTATCCATGTTAATCAATGGCTACATCATTGTAGACTTGTACATTTGAATATGCTCTAGCCATCATGTGCACAACCGAAAGACTATCATATCAACAAGGGAGCAGGGTAGAAACGAGGGTGCACTGCGCTACACTCAGAGATACTGTAGGTAAGGTTGGTCTTATAGTACTTTTTCCAGACATTAATTACCTGTTCATTTGTAGCTGGAGGTCAATCAATGAATAATGCACAATGAGCATCCCTGTGGGTTCTTTTTATAATTAACCAGTCAAGAGAGCAGCCCATATTTGTTCACAGTCTTCTGTAACTTTATAGAATCGATACGATTGTCCAGTGATCACCCGTGTGGTGCCGGGGCCCGTGAGGGAAGCAAAGAATAGTACCACTGCGATCTACAAGGCATGTCGTAAGAGGCGACTGATGTAGGGCCTAGGAAGCAACCTAGTAAATAAAAAGCATCGCAGAAATCAGATGTGCTGGTCTACTTGTAGGAGTAAAACTGGCACAATGTACAATCGTTCTTAGGTTCAGATTACATACAAATCAAACAGAGTGGTTAGCAAGTGGCCAATATGGAGCGTTCAAAGAAGAAGAAGTCAAGTGAAAATGTTATGTATGTGTTAGTAACAACTGGTAAAATCAGTGGGAAACGATAATGAGAAAGACAGCGAGAGAACGTTATGGATTTCGTGGTAATGGAAGAGTGTCAACATCCGATAGTCAGTCAGTACGAAGGACATTTTTACGAACACATTACGTTACCATTACATAATAAACGCGAATTTGCATTTGAATTTTTTTTTAAAATACGGATCCTTCAATTGAGAATGAAAAGTGCAGTTCCGTTGCCGTTTAGCTGTGTTTTGAAATAACAGATAATACTAATTTATAATTGTTGCACACCTTTCGGAGTTAGTACATATTCAAATATTATGTTATAATATCCATTCAGAAGAATAAATATGATCGCTGATAGATGTAGAACACACTGTTCCTACTCTGAGCAGAAACATCCTGCCTCTCTTCTTGGAAGCTGAAATCACGCGGTAGCCGGTCTCTCAGAGCAGAGTCGGCTCAGATGTGTTATTTGTTTGATGACATTAGTTCAGGCACCGGCGCTTTCAATAGTAAAATAGCAAAGGCTGTGGTTAGAGGCAATATAATGTATATAAAAAGAAACAAGATTGCAAAAGCGGGATGACCGTGTTCATGGGAGCGGTGCCTTAAAAACTGAAACACAATGCTTTTTAGAACAACAATTTTCTTGAAATGTTGATTAACATTAAAACCGATGGATTAACATAGGGCGCCATGAATGTGTAACATGGGCGCCACGTTGAACCTTCAGCACTTCCTATTCCTTGTCATGGTAGTGCATTTTGGGAAATATTTCTTTTTTCATTTCTAAAAGTTTTCCTTCAAAGGATGTCGCTGTTCCGAAAGTAGTAGGTTTGAATACGGACCACGCCGTTCTCTTCACGGGTGCATTTTTTTCTCCTCAATTTCATGACATTTCTCTGGAGAGGGGACGAGCTAAGATGGGGTAAAACCCGGCGCAATGAAGACAATCCTTCAACTTTAGACCCTTTTTTAAAAAAAACGTAATTCATAGAAGTTACACATTTTGCTTACAAAAGTTCTTGATATTCACCACCATCCTTAAAAATCACGTGGACTGTGTGACATTTTAAAATAAGACCTTTCCAAATCCATAGTCAGCAAAAAATATGACCAGTTTTGAAATGGGTCATGCAGATGATGCATGTTGGCTTCCCACACCGTGTTTTGCTTAGACTTGCGCGTACAAGCAATTTCTTTAAAAATGACTTGATGGCTTCGTTCTCTCTATTTCTGTTTCGCTCATTTTCGGGATAAAATCAAGCTACCCACCCGTCCCAGTAACACTGACTTCCCAAACTCACGACTATCCGGTATGATTTGTTTGTGTTGGATGAAGTAGCACGCAGTGTGTATATGCTGGTGAACGCGCGTGATCTGAAGGAGATACAAGCACGCGCCAATCACATGACAGCTGCGAGTTCTAGGAAATCTTGCAATCATTTGTTCAGAGCTTAAGTTATGGAGATAGCAGCCGTATATTTACATGACGCTAGTCGTGATGATACTTAAACCATCTTCAAAGTTATATTAGTAATATCAACAAATGCTAAGAGACACGGTGAACGGAAATACATGATATTTAGAAGTGATTCTGAGAAACGTAGGTCACTGTCTTGCCGGGACTCGCATGGGGAGCAGAGAATAGTAACAATGTGGACCTACACGGCATGTCGTAAGAGGCGACTGAGGTAGGGACCTATGGAAGCTACCCTAGTAAATAAAAAGCGTTGCAAAATCGGATGTGCTGGCCTACTTGTAGGCGCATAACTGTCACAACGTACAATCACTCTTAGGTTCAGATCACATACAGATCACAAAGAGTGGTTTAACAAGTGATCGATCGCCCGAGTGGTTACCGGGGCCCAAATTTGGGTTGTGAAGAATAGAACCACTGTTACCTGCCACGCATGTCGTAAGAGGCGACTAAGGAGGTTAGGCTGAAATCGGATGCACGTGTCCTAAACATGTAAAAGTCTATGCGTTTAGGGCCTACCAAACCAATGTGCAACGTATACACGTTCTTGGCAAATATCAAACATATTACAAAGAGTGATTAAATTGGTCATAAAGAACGAACGCAAAGAAGAAAAAGAGAAGTGACAGATAAGGAGCGTTAGAAGAAGAAGAAGGTTGTATATTTTAAATGTAAAAAAAAATACATTTGTTCCAACGCAAAACATAAATAGAAAAACAGATGAATGAAAGATTACGGAAAAGAGGTAGGTGAATGTGATAATTGAAGATCTATGGATGGCATATTGATAGAAGAGGAGAAAAAAACCCCGAATACGCTGATAACGTCAAAGAAAGGTGGACGCGGAAAGAGCAATTCGTTCGAAATTTTCAGAGGTAACATAAACTGTGTGCTCTATGGGGGCAAGCCATGTGCTAAACAGAGAGGAGAGTAGCGAAATCAAAATATCATGTGTTCAGACTGGGTTTTTAAGTCTTTATTATTATTTGTTATATTTTATATATATATATATATATATATATATATATATATATATATATATATATATATATATATATATATATATATATATATATATATAGAGAGAGAGAGAGAGAGAAGAGAGAGGTACACAAATACATATCTACTTTGATGTTTGTTTTAGGGATTTTAACCTCAGCCTTATTAAGTTCGAATATCTACCCCTGAGGGAGAGAGGGAGGAGTGTGTTTAACCGGTGATCCACATGAACCATCAGTATGCATACTCTTCGATATCTGTTGGGGAGACTGAACACCTGGGTCTGCTCGAGAGCAATGACGTCAGTTTAGTAACCAATAACCAGCTGGTATCAGGTTATAAACCAGCCATTCGATAAATTGTAAAATGTGGCCTTTCTGCGCAATGTATTGTTACCATAACACTATTATAGTAGAGTTTTAGTAAAATTAATAATCTATATTGAAGGTAACATCAAATGTGCTCATGGGGGCAGGGTAGGGCGTGACAAAGTTAGCAAGTTCTGGGGACCATAAACAATTAAGTAGACTGTTAATTTCTACAATAAATCTGTTTTGGAATCTATATTGTGACACCAAATGGAAAAAAAAGAAATAAAGAACGCAATATCTACAGGTAAACAATTCACAAATGTTAAAACAGAAATAGAAGTCATTACGGTGGCAAACCAAAATGCTAATAAATCGTAGAGATACGCACAACAGTCGGATAATCTTTCTAAACGACGCACAATCAGTATTATGTGTTATTAAAGATCCCCAAAACATTTAAAAGAAGGAACTCACATTCTCTTTACTGCAGCTCAGCATCATACCAAAGGAATAGTATTGTATTAGATCATGTTCATACTTTGAGCAGGGCACAATAGATATAGAGGTCGCGTATGAAGGGGAGTTAAAGAGTAACTTGCATGCAAAGAGACTGATTAATCAACATCGAACTGGTGTGCTGGGCCGCTGGACGCTGCTGGATTTGTTGATGCGGAGATCGGAGCACCTATGGACATGTACGGAGTGCTACGATGCTATTCATCTGATAACTGAAAGAATAACTTCATCTTCTTGAAATGCTCCATATGAAAAACTTGTCAAACCACGCTTTGTGGTTTGTATGTGATCTGAGCCTAAGAGCGATTGTACGTTGTGACAGTTATGCGCCTACAAGTAGGCCAGCACATCCGATTTCTACGAAGCTCGTACTTATTTACTAGGGTAGCTTCCCTAGATCCCTACCTTAGTCGCCTCTTACGACATGCCTTTCAGGTCGCTGTGTTACTATTCTTTGATCCACTTGCGAGCCCAGACAACACACAGGTAAGAGTAACCATAATACTGTAATTAAAATGTCAAACTCACGGAGTACAGAAATGCATTTACGTCTATGTTCTGTACCCACGTTTGAGGTAACACAGTGCCCGTAGGATGTGAGACCCCTGTGAAGTATGACGTCTGATAACCATAACCGAGATGCCCTCTTCCCGGGCAGTATACACCAGAGATCAGCGTGACGTTATTCGTTATCTGGGTAGCTACGGTGAGAAACCAGCAGATAGTTATTGGATTATGAAAAGGCAGTATGGGGTCCATTGTGGGTGGCTTTAGCAATTGGGGTGTCAACTGTGACTGGTACACGCCTGGTATGGTGTTTCTTACTGATTTTAAAAGATCGGGAGTAGATAGTCACTGTTTTGTGTGTGTATGTATGTGTGTGTGTGTCTGTAATAAAGCGTGTGTGTATGTGTAGGTGGGGGAGAAGAGTATAATATAAGAAACGCGTTGGAGAACATGGCGACAACGTCCACAATTTACTGGACAAAAACAATAATAAAATGACAAAGATATAAAACGTTGACCGACCGGAAGCATTGCAAGACAAGCACTGTTTACGAACTCACAGGGAAAGAGAAGTAGGGAAAGGCCTAGACATACCTGGAGAAGAGAGCTGGAGGCATAAAGATAGTAAAATATGGAAAGAATTGAAGGGATGGAAGAAGAAGCTGGAAGAGTTTAAAGAATGGCATGGGAGTTGAGAGAGAGAAGAGCTGGAAGAAGTTTATTGAAGACATGCGCTCTGCTGGGAGTTGAGAGAGAGAAGAGCTGGAAGAAGTTTATTGAAGACATGGCATCCGGGATTTGAAAGTTGAAGAAGAGGAAAGATATAAAATAGTGAACAGTTTAACATCAAGACATGGAATAAGATAAAATAATGAACAGTTTAACATCAAGACATGGAAGAAGATAAAATAATGAACAGTTTAACATCAAGACATGGAAGAAGATAAAATAGTGAACAGTTTAACATCAAGACATGGAAGAAGATAAAATAGTGAACAGTTTAACATCAAGACATGGAAGAAGATAAAATAATGAACAGTTTAACATCAAGACATGGAAGAAGATAAAATAATGAACAGTTTAACATCAAGACATGGAAGAAGATAAAATAATGAACAGTTTAACATCAAGACATGGAAGAAGATAAAATAGTGAACAGTTTAACATCAAGACATGGAAGAAGATAAAATAGTGAACAGTTTAACATCAAGACATGGAAGAAGATAAAATAGTGAACAGTTTAACATCAAGACATGGAAGAAGATAAAATAATGAACAGTTTAACATCAAGACATGGAAGAAGATAAAATAGTGAACAGTTTAACATCAAGACATGGAAGAAGATAAAATAGTGAACAGTTTAACATCAAGACATGGAAGAAGATAAAATAATGAAGTTTAACATCAAGACATGGAAGAAGATAAAATAATGAACAGTTTAACATCAAGACATGGAAGAAGATAAAATAGTGAACAGTTTAACATCAAGACATGGAAGAAGATAAAATAGTGAACAGTTTAACATCAAGACATGGAAGAAGATAAAATAATGAACAGTTTAACATCAAGACATGGAAGAAGATAAAATAATGAACAGTTTAACATCAAGACATGGAAGAAGATAAAATAATGAACAGTTTAACATCAAGACATGGAAGAAGATAAAATAGTGAACAGTTTAACATCAAGACATGGAAGAAGATAAAATAATGAACAGTTTAACATCAAGACATGGAAGAAGATAAAATAGTGAACAGTTTAACATCAAGACATGGAAGAAGATAAAATAATGAAGTTTAACATCAAGACATGGAAGAAGATAAAATAGTGAACAGTTTAACATCAAGACATGGAAGAAGATAAAATAGTGAACAGTTTAACATCAAGACATGGAAGAAGATAAAATAGTGAACAGTTTAACATCAAGACATGGAAGAAGATAAAATAGTGAACAGTTTAACATCAAGACATGGAAGAAGATAAAATAGTGAACAGTTTAACATCAAGACATGGAAGAAGATAAAATAGTGAACAGTTTAACATCAAGACATGGAAGAAGATAAAATAGTGAACAGTTTAACATCAAGACATGGAAGAAGATAAAATAGTGAACAGTTTAACATCAAGACATGGAAGAAGATAAAATAGTGAACAGTTTAACATCAAGACATGGAAGAAGATAAAATAGTGAACAGTTTAACATCAAGACATGGAAGAAGATAAAATAATGAAGTTTAACATCAAGACATGGAAGAAGATAAAATAATGAACAGTTTAACATCAAGACATGGAAGAAGATAAAATAATGAAGTTTAACATCAAGACATGGAAGAAGATAAAATAGTGAACAGTTTAACATCAAGACATGGAAGAAGATAAAATAGTGAACAGTTTAACATCAAGACATGGAAGAAGATAAAATAGTGAACAGTTTAACATCAAGACATGGAAGAAGATAAAATAATGAACAGTTTAACATCAAGACATGGAAGAAGATAAAATAATGAACAGTTTAACATCAAGACATGGAAGAAGATAAAATAATGAACAGTTTAACATCAAGACATGGAAGAAGATAAAATAATGAACAGTTTAACATCAAGACATGGAAGAAGATAAAATAATGAACAGTTTAACATCAAGACATGGAAGAAGATAAAATAGTGAACAGTTTAACATCAAGACATGGAAGAAGATAAAATAGTGAACAGTTTAACATCAAGACATGGAAGAAAGGAATAAAAATAGTGAACAGTTTAACATCAAGACATGGAAGAAGATAAAATAATGAAGTTTAACATCAAGACATGGAAGAAGATAAAATAGTGAACAGTTTAACATCAAGACATGGAAGAAGATAAAATAGTGAACAGTTTAACATCAAGACATGGAAGAAGATAAAATAGTGAACAGTTTAACATCAAGACATGGAAGAAGATAAAATAGTGAACAGTTTAACATCAAGACATGGAAGAAGATAAAATAATGAACAGTTTAACATCAAGACATGGAAGAAGATAAAATAGTGAACAGTTTAACATCAAGACATGGAAGAAAATAAAATATTCATTTAGAGGTGGACAAAGACGAATTGGGAAGAAAACACTCACATAGCAAGGAACGTTAAGTGTTGGGGATCCCTTGTAGTCGACCCTTTATGTAAAGGATAGTACATAATCAAATAATCAATCAAATACAATAGAACTGGTTAACAATACTAGAGATAGTAGTAACGTATAGAGATCGATACTAGCTTGAATCAGTCTGAGTGGCATCAAAGAGAGACAGAAAAGATAGAGGGGGCGGTATGATAATTTAAGAAACAAGTCTCTGGGGGGTATACAAATAAAACACAACACAGAGGGCATTGACACTGTTGTAATTCCACTGGCAACCTGACCTCGGATCATGGAATCCATTCTGGCAGGCGAGGTCAAATTCTGAATTTAAAAATAAAGCACACATCAGACGTACAAGTTTGCTAGTATAGAGAAGTAAGCTGATGGAGACATGAGGTGGCGTACATGATTCACAACTAGCGTGATGTATCAATGTCTTATCTATTTAGGTATCATACCACTATGTGCTGTTACAATACAGTTGATAATTGATAAATGTACCACGCAGTGACGGACATGAGGTTCTCAACTTATCGTGGCTTCGAACACAACTGTATCATACATAAATGTGTTCACTATAAGACAATCTTAGAAACAATATGAGAATCAGTACAGCTAAGTGACTGTTGTTGAGAATCTCAAAAGAAGCACGAGTTGTGTAGAGAGTTAGCTTCGTATTCGAAAGTGACTGGGATTGTTACGTGTTTTCGTAATACACGTTCCAGTTGGTCCAGACTGTAAAATAGTGCATGACTCGCTGAGTTATGAAAGAAGAGATAGCGAAAAAAGGAACTCGCTATGCAAATAGATTGTACTGTGATACCTCTTCAACTTCGAACCCCTGAGGAATTATGTGATATGAGAATGCCATAAATTACTTATAAATATTTAGCGTCAAAGTTGCTTGACTGACATACGCTGTGGAAAACATCATCTTCATCATCTAGCTTGTCCTGAGCAGAACTTTGTCACCGTATCAGCTCTTCGGAATGCCTCTCTCTCTCTCTCGTAGGCCTCTGCAGCCGTCATGCTCAAACCATCAGTTACATCCTGATTCAATCTTCTTCGTGGTCTTCCTCTTCTTCTTCTGTTTGCCGGGATGTCTCCTTCCCTTATGGTCTTCTCCAGCCCTTCGTGTATCTTTATATGTCCAAAATATTTCAATTGTCTCATTCTTATTTGTAGCACCAACCAGTTTTCTTTGATTTGGAGTTATGTCTGGACATATATATATTTTTGTTGTCTTCTCTGTCCATGTTATACGAAAGACACTTCTGCAACACTTATATTCAAAAGCAGATATATGTTTTTGCATCCTTGTATTAAATATCCATGCTTTTGGCAAACATACATCTAAATGAGAATTTATTGTCAGAGAAACAAGAGGCATACGTTTATAATACTTCATTGAAGAGCACTCAATTATGCTTTCAATTATGTCAGGTATAGATAGATATATGCACATTCAACTTGAAAGTTAGAAGGCTATTCTTAGTACGCTAGGCTGTGTGTATACATACGCCACTACAACATGTATTCTACCTTAAATCATTTATATCATGATGTAATGGAGTATGCTAAGATAAATATATATGTGTAAAATATGTCTTCACTGCAAGAGTTATATGTTAACAAAATGACATGGGCAGGCAGGGATATAAACGCTTAATATTCATATATATGTGAAAATATGTCTTCACTGCAAGAGTTATATGTTAACAAAATGACATGGGCAGGCAGGGATATAAACGCTTAATATTCATATATATGTGAAAATATGTCTTCACTGCAAGAGTTATATGTTAACAAAATGACATGGGCAGGCAGGGATATAAACGCTTAATATTCATATATATGTGAAATATGTCTTCACTGCAAGAGTTATATGTTAACAAAATGACATGGGCAGGCAGGGATATAAACGCTTAATATTCATATATATGTGAAAATATGTCTTCACTGCAGGAGTTATATGTTAACAAAATGATATGGGCAGGCAGGGATATAAACGCTTAATATTCATATATATGTGTAAAATATGTCTTCACTGCAAGAGTTATATGTTAACAAAATGACATGGGCAGGCAGGGATATAAACGCTTAATATTCATATATATGTGAAAATATGTCTTCACTGCAAGAGTTATATGTTAACAAAATGACATGGGCAGGCAGGGATATAAACGCTTAATATTCATATATATGTGAAATATGTCTTCACTGCAGGAGTTATATGTTAACAAAATGATATGGGCAGGCAGGGATATAAACGTTTAATATTCATATATATGTAAAATATGTCTTCACTGCAGGAGTTATATGTTAACAAAATGACATGGGCAGGCAGGGATATAAACGTTTAATATTCATATATATGTGAAATATGTCTTCACTGCAAGAGTTATATGTTAACAAAATGACATGGGCAGGCAGGGATATAAACGTTTAATATTCATATATATGTGAAAATATGTCTTCACTGCAGGAGTTATATGTTAACAAAATGACATGGGCAGGCAAGGATATAAACGTTTAATATTTATATATATGTGAAAATCGCGGCATATCCTTTACAGGACGTCGTCATCAACCACAGTAAACGAGTCGATGATTTTCTAGGCACCACTTATACGTTCAGTAGTTTGTTAATGCGACACACAAAAACTGGTATCTGTACATGAATCAACAAACTAACAAGAAAATGTGATAGGTAATTGGGTACGGCACATGTGCACGATTACCGTCAACGTACACTGGACGCCAAATAATGACAATTATCACATTATACATACACGGTCTTAGATACTATGCGACGGCCTTCAAATTTCACCATTTATATATACTATAGTTCGTTCCAAAATTCGTTTGTACGAAATCTATCTGATGGATACAAGTAATTTTTGCATGCAGTCTTATATACCTCACGACCTTATGAATCCATGTTTAACTAATTGGTAGGTAGCTTAGTTGATGCAAAAACGTTTTTGTTATATAATTTTGCATAAGCACAACAAAAGGATAATCAAAGTTTAGAACTTACAGTAATACACAAAATGGTGGCGAATGATTGCAAAGGCGTATTCTTATTACATATTATAAAAGGAAAGGTCACATAGTGAACAAATGATACCTTCCACTTCTATAAATGAAAGTAAATGTTCCGTACATACGCCAATGACAGTCGGTAGGAAACATTGTGAACTGATTAATTCCACGGGATTCCCGATTTTGACGTGCGCTGAATTGCATTTGGAACACAGAAATGCTTAGTTATAGACAAACTTGACAATCGTACTGTAAAATTTCGACAAGTATACCAGATCAACATCGCGGTAAATTTAGTAATAACATATAATAAAATTCTTACAGAACTAAAGGTTTGGGTGGGCAAAAATACTTTTGAAACGCGTCATTGTTACCTATATAAAAATGCAAAAATCAAGAATTTCTGTCAAGTGGATGATTTTATATCGGTCGGTAAAGATGATCACGAATTTTGGAACGAACTATAGTTATATCTTAGAGGGTATTAACTAGGACATCCCTCCGATGGACAGCGGATGGGAAGAGAAGACCTGGGGGTCTGGGGGGAAAAATAGAGAAGAACTGTGGAAAGAAAAGTGAAAGATTATGTCCTGACGAAGGTAGCAATTGGTAGAAAGGCGGCAGAAAAGCAACAATGGAAATCTCTTGTGGAAACCTACTGTGTTAAATGGGACACGAAGGGGATATAGATACATATAGACATTTTATAGGATTAGGTGGTTCGGTGGTTCGGACACTGGTATCTTAGTCATGAGAACGGCCATGTGTTGCCAGGGCCCGCAAGGACAGCAAAGGATAGTAACACTGCGACCTACAAGGCGACTGAGGTAGGGGTCTAGGAAAGCTACCCTAGTAAACAAAATGCGTCACGGATGTTCTGGCCCACTTGTATGCGCATAACTGACACAACCTAAATCGCTCTTAGACTCGGATCACATATAAACCATAAAGAGTGGTTTAACGAGTGGTCGATATGCAGAATTCGAAAAAGTACCTATAGTAATTTTCATGAGAATTTTGAGTTAGAATTAAGGTACGGATATGGTTTTTAACGGGGAAAGGGGGTGTCAAATATATCATAACGCATACTGTATGGCGACATACAAGGCAATCTGTTACAAATATGTCATAACGCAGACTGTATGGCGACATACAAGGCAATCTGTTAGAAATGTATCATAACATATACTGTATGGCGACATACAAGGCAATCTGTTACAAATATGGCATAACGCATACTGTATGGCGACATACAAGGCAATCTGTTACAAATAAATCATAATGTATGTGGTGACATACAAGGAAATTGAACGTGGAATATCATCACAGAATAAACTGAGTTTGAGATATATAAACGGTTTTTTTCAATTTATGATTAACAACATAATTCTGTTATCCTGTAATCAAAAGACAGGGAGGCGCTGTTCAATCTCAAACAGTGACATTATACAGTCCACAATGCAAGCATGTCGACAGTTTCACACAAGACAACCACGACTTCTTGTTTACACGTACAGACAGATGTAAGCACCCGTTATTGACCTTTTATTGGGTGCACCATCTTCCTGTTTACCCTTAAAGAGCTTGACAGTCGATAGCTTAGTCCTGGCGTACGTGACTGCTGCATCTTACCACGATCGATGACGCAGCTAATGTGACGCACAGTAATGATTTTTCATACCTTAAGCTGTGGTAATGAAGAAAACATCAGATTCTACGTTACCTATCATTCCAATTCGCGAACATTGTTTTACATATATACGCGCCATTTCTTCGTCTTCTTTTTCCAACGCTCCATATCGACCACTTGTTAAACCACTCTTTGTGATTTGTATGTGATCTGAGCCTAAGAGCGATTGTACGTTGTACCAGTTATGCACCTACAAGTAGGCCAGCACATCTGATTTCTGCAACGTTTTTATTTACTAGGGTAGTTTCCCTATGCCCCTACCTCAATCGCCTCTTACGACATGCCTTGTAGGTCGCAGTGTTACTATTCTTTGCTCCCTTGAGGGCACCGACAACACAGGGAGGGGGACGCGCTATTTAAAGACTATTAAAAAAAGCATAGTTTGAGTAAGTTTACGAATTGACTACTTACGTTTTAAAGGATACACGTTTCTCAGCAGCAGCTTACAGATGATGAGTTTCTACGTTCGTGGCAAGTCACCAAACACACGATGGTAAAGCAGTACCAGGGCAAAAAGTCATGAAGAATGACTTGGCGGCTACCAACACAGCCATCGAGAGAAAACTTCAGATTATTTATTTCGGCTGCTTGATGGCAGCGTTGTAAGACCGGGATAGTTGACGGGCACACCAGATCTTCTTATGCTACAGGCAGGTGGGCGCGAACGAGACAGTGCGCCATCTTCCCACCTTCCTGGCACCGGGCCTAAAGGAAGCTCGACAAACATGAGAGTTTGTGCATCAGCGTATAGTAGTGCAGCACGTATCCACACACATACTATGAGAAACAGGTCATGAACATACAACAAACAATATGATAGTACCATCAAAGCGGAAGATGTGTGAGAATTCTAGAACAATACACGTAGGACAACGTCACACATTTCATCTAATCTAAGAGCTATCTACATGCGACTGACGCAGTGTGCCAACAATTTAGCATTGTTCCTAAGATTATCTATTATTACTATGTGTTCCTAAGATTATCTATTATTACTATGTGTTCCTAAGATTATCTATTATTACTATGTGTTCCTAAGATTATCTATTATTACTATGTGTTCCTAAGATTATCTCTTATTACTATGTGTTCCTAAGATTATCTATTATTACTATGTGTTCCTAAGATTATCTCTTATTACTATGTGTTCCTAAGATTATCTCTTATTACTATGTGTTCCTAAGATTATCTCTTATTACTATGTGTTCCTAAGATTATCTCTTATTACTATGTGTTCCTAAGATTATCTCTTATTACTATGTGTTCCTAAGATTATCTCTTATTACTATGTGTTCCTAAGATTATCTATTATTACTATGTGTTCCTAAGATTATCTCTTATTACTATGTGTTCCTAAGATTATCTCTTATTACTATGTGTTCCTATGGTTATCTCCTATTCCTATGTATTTCTATGGTTATCTCCTATTCCTATGTATTTCTATGGTTATCTCTTATTCCTATGTATTTCTATAGTTATCTCTTATTCCTATGTATTTCTATAGTTATCTCTTATTCCTATGTATTTCTATAGTTATCTCTTATTCCTATGTATTTCTATGGTTATCTCTTATTCCTATGTATTTCTATGATTATCTCTTATTCCTATGTATTTCTATAGTTATCTCTTATTCCTATGTATTTCTATAGTTATCTCTTATTCCTATGTATTTCTATGGTTATCTCTTATTCCTATGTATTTCTATGATTATCTCTTATTCCTATGTATTTCTATGGTTATCTCTTATTCCTATGTATTTCTATGATTATCTCTTATTCCTATGTGTTCCTAAGATTATCTCTTATTCCTATGTATTTCTATGATTATCTCTTATTCCTATGTATTTCTATGATTATCTCTTATTCCTATGTATTTCTATGGTTATCTCTTATTCCTATGTATTTCTATAGTTATTCCTATGTATTTCTATGGTTATCTCTTATTCCTATGTATTTCTATAGTTATTCCTATGTATTTCTATGGTTATCTCTTATTCCTATGTATTTCTATAGTTATTCCTATGTATTTCTATGGTTATCTCTTATTCCTATGTATTTCTATGGTTATCTCTTACTTTCGTCATTTTTTTCTGTATTGTGATTTGTCAGTTTAAAAAAATGTCAAGTGAAATATTATTTTTATATTATATTTTTGCACAGTCGATGGACATATTCAAAAGTCACACTTCTATTACTCATACTTTGTCCTTCAAGTGGAACATAGGACTACAATTGTTGTTTGAAACCAAACCTGTAGGCGTGTTTCAACTTTACCTAAAACGACTCATACTATATCTGCCCTCTTTCTCTACTTGAACTGTTAAGTTGAGCACGTAAACAAACCGTTGACAGTTCAAAATCGAGAAGAACAGGTATAGTCTGTCCATTAATTCGTGAGCACGTTTGAAATTGATTTTCTCGAAAACTACCTGTTGGATCTCAGTGATTTTTGCAAGCAGCCTTAGAATATCCATGACGCTACAGAAATATTTTTTTTTCCAAGAAAATTTGATGTAGTTTGAAATATTTCTTCTTCAGGTTATATTAAAATCAACCTCACCGGATTGTACACAATAGTAACAGATCTACGGTACACAGACGCGTTGTTCTAAAATACATTATGGTAACATAGAAATATCGTGAGTATACAACAATTTCACGAAATCCCGTGCACCTAACCCAGTCGACTTTGAAAGCGGAAAGCATATGACGTTATAATTGGGATACCGTTGTATAGGCGTATCTCGCTATTTGTATGAAGCTATTGTATCATATTTGTTGGCTTATCAAAACTGACATTGATATCACATTCATAATGAGTCTGAAGTGCACATTTATAACAATGCAGAAGGTTACAGTTTTACTATACCAACACTTCCGTAGGGAATCTAAGAGAGGTCATCTATATTGCGATATTCATAACCTGAGAAAGCAGCGCAACTGGCGCTTGGTCTGAATAGAGAATCCTTTTCCCGATGGATTAAACAGGACACAAAGTGCACTAATGTCAAGCAAGGACGGAAAGAACAATTGACGACTTTGACATAGATGTCATAAGACAGGAGCTCTTGAAAATGTTTGCGACAAATCAACTTGTTACTCTCAGGAAACTGAAATTAAAACTGCAATCAGATTGCAGCATAGACATTTCTAAAAGTACTCTATGGAAAATTGTAAGAGCCGCCGGCTTCACCTTCAGAAAAACTATAGGCGGCAGGAATATTATTTGTGAAAAGCCACATTTAATTGCTGCCCGAAGTAAATACCTGAGGCAGATCCGTGAGCGGCGGAGGCAAGGCTATGATATTGTATATTTGGACGAATCCTGGGTCAATGCTCACCACACCAATGCTAAAGAATGGCAATCAGTAGACGGTGAACAGAAAAGAAAAATACCAAGCAGCAAAGGCCAGCGTATTATACTAACACATGCAGGAAGCAGTGAAGAAGGTCTTGTCCATGACGCTGGACGTATTTTCCAATCAAAAAGTACCGACGGTAGGGACTACCACAGAAATGAATGGACATATTTTCAGGCACTGGATGGAGAAAGATCTACTTTCAATTCTAAACAGACCATCATGCTTGGTAATGGATAATGCATCCTATCACAACGCAGTATCAGCGGAAGACAAAGTACCAACTGCATCAAATACAAAAGATCAAATTAGGACTTGGCTTGCTAAGGAAAATGTCAGCTTCGATGATACATATTTGAAACCCGAGTTGTTGCACCTGGTGATGATGACAAATAAGACAAAGGTGTTTCATATTGACAAAATCATTGCGGAATACGGCCACACGTCTTTGCGACTACCTCCATATCATGCTCAATCCGATAGAGCTTGTCTGGGCTAAAGTAAAAGGGCAAGTTGCCGAACAGAACAGGACGTTTAAAATGTGTGATGTTGAAGTTCTGACACGTGAGTCCCTCTCAATGATAGACATGCAGTTCTGGAAGAAGTGTGTTGAACATGTGCTCCGAGAGGAAAACGAGTACTGGCACCGAGATGGATTACAATTTGTCCATCCAGTAACAATTATCAACCTCATGGAATCGTCAGATTCGGAGATACAAATCATATTTTGATTACAGACTGAGAAATAGCAACGTATACATTTCCATATCCAAATGCGTCTACCATCATACAATTTGTGGTGAAGTTAAGACACCCTGGGGTCTAATGGTGACCGAAGGGAGGACTAACTGTTGCATATTGTATCCAAGTTCACGATTGCACATAAAGGGCAACACACTTAATTACTTGACCTATCAAGTTAATATGGAGATACACCTATGAATAGAATTGACATGGACAAATTCTAGGGATTACTGTAAAATCTAAAATTTGAGCCCCTGTATTTGCAATTGTCATAAAAGATCAAAGGAATTCGCTGATGTGCAAAATCCGTAGCATCTATGGACTACTGGTTAGCTTTATTTTAGCGTCATGGATATTCTAAGGCTGCATGCAAAAATCACTGAGATCCAACAGGTAGTTTTCGAGAAAATCAATTTCAAACGTGCTCACGAATTAATGGACAGACTATAGTACAGCCACTGCCCAGGCAAAATTCATTAGAAAGATTAATAAATAAAATTCCTACAAAATAGTTTCACCATCTTCTAAGTTACATCGGGAGAACTCGCTGGTGCTACGGAGTTCGTGCATTGCCGCTGAGATCGTCTTGAGTAAGAAAGAGACCAGAGCACACATGGTTACACACCGAAGGGCAATGATGACGGTCTTCTATCAATCAATTGGGGGTTTCTGTGGCTCGGTGGTTAAGCCCTTTGCCTTTAGTCGAAAGTCGTGGGTTCGAAATCCGGATCGCGCCGTTCTGTTCACGAGTGCAGTTTTCTCCAGAGACCATAGGATTGTTGCTGGAGCTACGGAATTCGTGTTTTTGCGCAATACTCTCGGCAGGTGGCGTGCCATTTTTCGGAGAGGACCGAGCCATATGGGTAAAACCCGGTGCAATGAAGTCAATCCTTCGGCTTTAAAACCATTTAATTAATCATCCAATCTTCCTCAACTGTTCTATGCCAATATATTTTGGGACTACTTTTCACCTGCTTGTCACAGTCAACTGCACATTTGACTATTGTTAGGTTGTTTCCTGAAAGTGTATGAAACTCATCGTCACTTTCTCTCCTTAACCTCCAGTTGTATTAACTTCTGTCCTGTTATCCACAATTTTATTGTATTTGTTATCACACCTGGTCATTTGTTACGGATCATACGATAAAGTCAGTTGTTGGTGACTGTTCTTATACTGTATTCAAGTAAGAGTGGTGAATCTACAACTCTAACCAGAATGCAATAATTCAAAGTTAAATGTGGTGAAGCTAGACAAGAGAAATATACTGGTAGCCAAAGAGAAATAATAAACCAACAAATAACCGGTGTCGTTAGAAGCCACACGATGAGAGACATACTGAAGAGATCGGATCAGTTTCAGTTTGGAATATCTTCATTGCACTTCAGACATGTCCATATGTGCTCCGATCTCCGTAATATCCCCAACAGCATCCAGCGACTGACCGTACCAGTTCGATTTTGATTGATGAATCTACTCGTATACATGTCGTACTGTTATTTTCTTGTCACACCAATCTTCAAACCCAGCCCAGATCGGATCACTTATGGACTTATCGGTTCGGTGTGCAGTGATGATGGATGATCCAACGACTAAACGAAACCTTATTTTTTCTACGATGTCTATTTTATGGTCTCCCATTCATCTCTTCCCTTGTTGGTTCCAGTCAAGTTCATGTATATAATCTAAGTACTGTAGACATTTATAACAGACTCAAACCTCGTTTTAACAATAACACACACACAATTACAAAATAAATATTACAGAGGATGTGGTGACAACAAACAGTTTCGAGTGTTCAGGTGCTATGTTCAGAGGAGAGGTCGTCGGTGGTACGCCCATCTCTGTTCTGGTGTGAGAACTATGCGGTTTATTGTACGAGTACACCAGGTGCTGTCATCGGAATGTATACATGCAAAACTAGGATGATAATAATAATAATAATAACTAAGATGAGATAAAGGAGTTCACATTTTTATAATATCTATCCTGACATACTGTACACGTTTGTGGAAACCAAGGTAATCATGGATCTGGTCTTTATTAGAAATGATATAATCAACAACCAGTCTCCTATTATTATACTGAACTCAATTATCTATCATTATCATCATCATCATCAAGTCGGCTGGCATAGGCTATACGTTATCTTTAAAAAAATCTTCCCAAGATTGATTACTAGAAGCAAAAATTGTGTGGTTGCACAGAGGATGTTCTGGGAAGGGTTTCTCTGTGGCTGAGCATTGTGTTGCGTTCTGAAGGTCGTGGTTCGAATCCGAATGGCGTCGTTAGGTTCGTGAGAATGTTTTTTCCGGAGAATCCTAAGGATTGTTTCTGGAGCTACGGAGAGCGACCGATCCATATGGAAATGTAAACAAACAAACAAGCAGCTACCTTTGATACAAACAAACTGTATGACTGAAACGAACAAAACGCCACCCTTGATACAAACACAATGATGATTGTCCTATCAATCAATCAATCAATCAATCAATCAATCAATCAATCAATCAAGTTGTACCATTAAAATAAACAAAAAAGCCTCACCATCGGAAAAACCACAAAGCGCTACTATTGAATACATGACTATGTTTACTAAGCAATGAGAACTGACAAGCGTATTACTTTTCATTGCATCAGTTTTGATGTAGATATGCAAAAGCATAAAACCAATACGGAAACAAGAAGGCATTTCTTCAGAGCGATGTATATGCCCACGCACATCTTCATTTAACGACTAGCCCTGTTTGTGGTTATGTTTTTTCTTGTAGCTGTGTGTTACAGTTATCTGTGTGATTCCAATAAAAGTTGGTGTTATCAATGCCAGTAGAGATAGTGAATGATGAGAAACGAAGCGTCGTATGTCGGTCAGGATGCTTCTGCATGTTTGTTTCTACTTACAGTGAGCTGTGCTCTAGGAACTGGGCAACAGAAATCATTACCTGGATTACGCTTCAGTTGATAACGTTAGATACTAGAGAAAGAAAAATGCATTTTAAAATATTGGAATGTGTGAGCACGCTAGTGGTGGGTCTGTACTAAAAAATGAAAATATTGGAATGTGTGAGCACGCTAGTGGGTCTGTACTGAAAAATGAAAATATTGGAATGTGTGAGCACGCTAGTGGGTCTGTACTGAAAAATGAAAATATTGGAATGTGTGAGCACGCTAGTAGTGGGTCTGTACTGAAAAATGAAAATATTGGAATGTGTGAGCACGCTAGTGGGTCTGTACTGAAAAATGAAAATATTGGAATGTGTGAGCACGCTAGTGGGTCTGTACTGAAAAATGAAAATATTGGAATGTGTGAGCACGCTAGTGGGTCTGTACTGAAAAATGAAAATATTGGAATGTGTGAGCACGCTAGTGGGTCTGTACTGAAAAATGAAAATATTGGAATGTGTGAGCACGCTAGTGGTGGGTCTGTACTGAAAAATGAAAATATTGGAATGTGTGAGCACGCTAGTGGGTCTGTACTGAAAAATGAAAATATTGGAATGTGTGAGCACGCTAGTGGGTCTGTACTGAAAAATGAAAATATTGGAATGTGTGAGCACGCTAGTGGGTCTGTACTGAAAATGAAAATATTGGAAGTGTGAGCACGCTAGTGGGTCTGTACTGAAAAATGAAAATATTGGAATGTGTGAGCACGCTAGTGGGTCTGTACTGAAAAATGAAAATATTGGAATGTGTGAGCACGCTAGTGGTGGGTCTGTACTGAAAAATGAAAATATTGGAATGTGTGAGCACGCTAGTGGGTCTGTACTGAAAAATGAAAATATTGGAATGTGTGAGCACGCTAGTGGGTCTGTACTGAAAAATGAAAATATTGGAATGTGTGAGCACGCTAGTAGTGGGTCTGTACTGAAAAATGAAAATATTGGAATGTGTGAGCACGCTAGTGGGTCTGTACTGAAAATATTGGAATGTGTGAGCACGCTAGTGGGTCTGTACTGAAAATATTGGAATGTGTGAGCACGCTAGTGGGTCTGTACTGAAAATATTGGAATGTGTGAGCACGCTAGTGGGTCTGTACTGAAAATATTGGAATGTGTGAGCACGCTAGTGGGTCTGTACTGAAAATATTGGAATGTGTGAGCACGCTAGTGGGTCTGTACTGAAAATATTGGAATGTGTGAGCACGCTAGTGGGTCTGTACTGATGGAATGTGTGAGCACGCTAGTGGGTCTGTACTGAAAAAAGTGATATATCCTTTACAGGACATCGCTATCAACCACAGTAAACGAGTCGTTGATTTTCTAGGCACCACTTAAACGTTCAGTAGCTTGACATTGCTTTCTGATCTCTCTCTTTGCCTTTTTACCCCAGGTTGGGGCATAGGCCCTCAACCAACTCATGCCAAGTCTTCCTATCTCTAGCTATCTCCTGCAGCTCCCTCCAACTCTTCTTTATATTGTTGATCTCCGCCTCCAAATCTCGTCTCCATGTATTTCTCGGCCTCCTTTTCTTTCGCTGTCCCTGCGGGTTCCAGGAAAAGACCCTTCTTGTTATATTCCCTCCGGTTTTCGCAAAGTGTGTCCTATCCAGCGTCTTTTTAAACCTGTTCGTTCACTGGAATCTGTCTTGATCTCTCCATAAGTTCCTCATTTGTGACCCTATCATACCATCTTATTCCCTCTATTATTGTTTTCTGATAGGTGAGGTATATTTTGACCGTTTGTAAAAATCCACAGGAACAAATCTGCTTTCAATCTGCCCGCCGCGGCGATTGAACCAGGTACTCTTGGGTTGTGATCGAGCTCACTACCGCTAATCTACAGACACCCACACAGACGCTGTCGGAAATTTGGATGTGACTTCTCAGTATCGTAAGATGCAACATCGTTGCATAGCAGCGAGGATCTTACAATACAACAAACTTTAGTATGAAAAAAAACAACTAAGTATCTCAACATAAACGAATATCTGAGAGACCGGAAATAAGAGAAATTATCATTGTCAGACTCTCATAGATTAAGATAGGTTTAGATGGGGCAACATGAATGAATAAATTCTATACTTAGAATCATCAAAATGTCAGTTATTGGTGAGATCTATTACCATGTCTGTGCTTGAGTTTAAGATAACACGACATATTTATGATTTGGAAAGTGTCTAACGTGCAAACAATGGATATAGATAAAATAGAGACACTACAGACGTAAAATAGTCACCGTTTGGCCGGTGATGTTTGAGTGAACAATTAAACAATGGGTCTGCGACTGCAGTACAGTAACCCCCGTTTGGCTGATCATGTCTTATTGATCGATAAAAACAGCGAGTCTCATACTACAGGACCATAACCACCGTTTGATTGATGATGTCATAGTGATCGATTAAACAGTTAGAGACTTTACAGGAATGCACCTCTTTCTTCTTCTTCTTTCTTTCCCATCCAGAAGCACTTGAGCTTTCAGCTCTTCGGCTCGATGCCATGGACATCGTAACCCTTCGGTTCGGTGCACGAACACCGTAAATCTGGGGAACCTGTGGCTTTTTCTGCCAGTCCGCGGAATTGAACCCGCACTCACAGAGCGCTTGTCACCCGCAATCCAACGCGCGACGAACACGGAAGTTGGAGTAAGGCTTGCCTGTATGGCGAGTGACAATGGTGATAAGGAAAACAAACCTACGCGCAAGACTACCCCTGAATTCATAGTAGGAGAAAGAAAAACACATACAGGAATGTGTGATTAAAAGTTGGAATAGTTTAATATAATCCAGTTATAACCAGTGCGATACTAGACTGAACATGGATGTCCTTTGCCACGCTTTGAAAGGTAATGTCGACTTATATGTTTGCTTAAGATGATACGAATCAGTTCTTCTTTTTAACTGTCACAACGTACAATGAAGAAAATGAAATTATAAGAAAAAACTACTTAGAAAGTTATCTGTAAGGGTTCGAACCACGGATGTTCAAATATGCAGCAAAATGAAGTAATGTGGTACAGGAATTTCTAGAATCAAAACAAGTACAAATAGCACACAAAGTCACACAACATTCGTCTTTTAACAAATAAAACAACACATGTGACCATGCATGCGGGCAGATTATAAGAGTTCATCAATACGAATCCATTGTTTTAACATCATCAATAACAACAGCTGACCGACACATAACAAGCAGGATATATAGCTGAACTAGTTACTGGTTCATCAAAATATGCGATTATTTATAATATGATGAAACCTGAAAATAAGATTTATTGCTGAAAATATTTATATATATCTTCACCTAACTATGTCGCCACCTTATAACAATTAAGTGTTAAGATAGACTAGATGACATCTCTATATATGTATATATGGTCTATCTCTTCTTTACAGAGGTTCAATTGACAAGTGTTTTAATGTTACAACTTTTGAGTTTGCGTTTGTATCTCTTGCATTTCAGCTCATCCCCTAAGTATCTTTAAACACAATTCTGCACCTTTGCATAATGTTGTTTTTATATAACTCAGCCATCAGCTAATATAATTGTATCAGCTGTTTTTTTGTTGGGGTCAAGGTTTTCTTCTTCAATGATCCAGCGAAGTTTGAACTCTTGCTCTTCGGTCCAGCGCTATCTAAGTGTGTTTATAAAGTGTTGCTTTGTACCATACAATGTGTCCTAGTTATCCGGTCTTGGAGGAAGAAGAATCGTTCGGACATCATACAACGCTTGGCATCCCAAGAGGTGGGTGTGAACGGATTCAGGATGATGTGTACACACAAAGCTGGCACACTGAAGTGTGTTGTGATTGAATTATGTTCATTTAATTATCAAGTGACATGTGTTGGGTTCGGAGTAGAAAAGTGTACTCTCTAATCTCCCATTCCTTGTAAGGTGGTCGATGTTGTTATTGCAGTTCTGGCTGGCCATGTGTCTGTATATTTCTGCCAAATGTCTTTAATTCGTGTTATTTGTATTTTGTCTTATGGAGAGTTATTGCTGTTCGTGGTTGTTCTTGTGTTGACCTCTTCTTAGCTAAAGTGTCTGTTTTATCATGTTCGGGTGTATTTGAATGTCCAGAGATTAACTGCATAAGTTATTTTGATGTCATGGAATATAACAAGCTGGTCAGTATCTAGGGCTAGTTGGGAAAGTTCAGATTTACAATGCCCACTATCTTCACTAGTTTCCTGTCCAGTAGATACTGTTTAACAGTGCTGTCCAAGATTTGTATATATTGGGGAGCATATCACTGATGATTGTGGAGGCGCGGGTGCCGTATGGTGATTGCAATACTAATAATTCCTCTCGTACTGGTATACGTTACACAGCGCTTGTAAGCAATTTCTCCATATTGCTCTATCCTGGGCAACTCGCTCAATCTCTTCTGTGGAACTGAGAATGATATTTTTTGCCTCTCTCAGCAAAGTTCGTTTCAGGGTCTGCTTAGGTCGTCCTCTCTTTCTTAAACCTTCTGCATCCCACTTCAATGCCTGCTTTGATATTCTTTGATCATTTCTTCTCAAGGTGTGTCCAACATATTTCCATCTTCTTCTTCTTATACTAGTGGTTGACCAGACATTTCTCTGATTTCATCACTTCTATTACTACTACTAATAAAAATAATAAAATTAATATAGTTGAGAAACTGAAGTTTTCTCCAGTGAAAAAAAAACCAATGGATTGAATTAAGGGGCAGTAGAATGATTACAAAATAAAACAATACCGCAAAAGGGAAAAGATCGTGTTCATAGGAATGCAACGATTAATCTGGGAAAGACTTTTCTTGAGATTAACGTTATAGTCAGGGGAGTTAATTACGGCGCCATAAATATATGACAGACACGGGTGTCACGTTGGACAGCTCTGCTTGTTTTTTTATTATTCTGATCCCGAAGCACTTGAGCTTTCAGCTCTTCGGCTCAGTGCCATGGACATCGTAACCCTTCGGCTCGGTGCCATGGACATCGTAACCCTTCGGCTCAGTGCCATGGACATCGTAACCCTTCTGTTCGGTGACAGACCACCGTAAATCTGGCTCTGCTGTTTAAGATTATTCCCACAATAAACATCGCTCCGTTTACTGATTTAGTAACCAAAAACACAATGCCATTCTAATTTTGTTTTAAACTGGATTTACATTCGCTAGAAAGATAAAAAAAAGTGATGATACAATCTACCAAAAGATACATTTCCACAAAATAGAATAAATACATTCAAACTAGACAACATTTAGTAAAACCACATCTCATCCAAGATATTATTTTACGAGGGGAAGTCAATAAGTAAGCCACAAATGGATGTAGAAAAATAACTAAACATGGTAACAACTTGAAACCAGTTTATTTTTTTACATACATTGTCCCTTTATTTCTCAACATAATATCCACCAACATTGATGCACTTATCCCATCGTTTTATCAATCCTCCCAAACCGGCTGCATAGAACTGCGGGCTCTGTTTTCTAAACCACGTTTTCACTTCACATTCAACTTCGGCGTCATTCGTGAAATGTCTTCCGCCAAGGTGGGTTTTCAGTGGACCAAAAAGATGGAAATCGTTAGGGCTAAGTCGGACTGCAAGATGGATGTTCCAGAACTTCCCACCTTAGTTGGTTAATTTTCTCCTGAGTTAATCGAGCCGTATGTGGTCTCCATTGTCTTTAAAAAGCAGCACTCCTCTAGTCAGCAGTCCTGGACGGTTTTTTCGAATTGCATCATGACGCATCAATAGAACTTCACAGTACGATTCAGAAAGTACGATTCAGAATTCACATTGTCACCTTTCTTCTTGAAATTGGTTAAAAACACCCTTTGACAATCCCAGAACACCGTCAGCATAACCTTCCATGCTGATGGCGTATCCTTGAATTTTTGGACACAAGGTGAAGAAGGATGTTTCCACTGCGTTGAAGCTCGCTTTGATTCGGGCTGGTAGTAATGCGCACCCATGATTCATCCCCAGTAACAATCCTGTTCAGCATGTCTTCATCTTCGTATCAACAGAGACGATGCAAGGACAGTCCAAATCGGTTAATTTTGTGTTCCTCCTTCAATTGTCTGGGTACCCACAATGAGCCCACTTTCTTAAATTTCAATCGATCATGCGTTATGCTGTATGCTGAACCATGTGAGCACCCTATTGCAGATGCTATAGAGTCTGTCGCTACTCGCCTATCACCTCTAATCTTCTCCTCCACACGCTGCACGGATGCTTCTGCTGCAATCTCAGCAGGACAACCAGATCGGATTTCATCAACAATTTTAGAGCGTCATTGAGAAAAGTTATCTATCCCGCTATGCACCACTTTGCAGGACAAATATTTCTCAATATAAACAGGATGCTGGAATGTAAGAACAATGTACGAAACCGGAAAACTGTCACAAATAACAGCAGAAATGAGAAGATATAATCTTCATATCCTAGGGGTTAGCGAGAGCAGATGGACAGGAAATGGAAGAAGTACCACTGCAACAGGTGAAACAGTCCTTTTTCTGGACGAGACGATGACCTACACCATGAAGGAGTAGCAGTAATCCTAAGAAAAGGCGTGGAAAAGTGTCTGTTAGAATGGAAACCTATCAGTAGCCGCTTGATTAAGATCAGACTAAAGGGAAGCATACAAACATCACAATCCTACAATGCTATGCGTCAACTAATGATAGCGAAGATACAAAGAAAGACTCTTACTACGAAAACCTACAAGCAGAATTAGACAAGTCACCATCCCATGATGTTATCATTGTTATGGGAGATCTAAATGCGAAGGTCGGACAAGACAACACGCATAGTTATAGAACTATGGGAAAATATGGATGTGGTATGATGAACGAAAATGGGGAACGTTTAGTAAACTTCTGCAGCATGAACAATCTCGTTATAGGAGGAACCCTATTTCAACATTTAGATATCCACAAATTAACATGTTATTCCCCTAATGGCAGAGATAAAAACCAAATAGACCATATAATGATCAATGGACCCTGGAGACGCTCGCTGCTAGATGTTGTAGTCAAGAGAGGTGCAGATGTTGGTAGTGACCACCACCTAGTCACAGCTTATGTCAAACTTAAACTAAGAAAAACAGGACAACAGAAAAACTTCCAAAAGAGGTTCGATGTGGATAGACTAAAAGACACGGAAGTAAGGGATAAGTTTATAATGCAGATAAAGAACAGATTCCAAGCCCTAGAAAGTAATGAAACTACGGATGAAACTGACAACATAGATAGAACATGGGACAACATAGCATCTATATATGCAAGAGCAGTGAAACATGTCTAGGGTACGCACAAAGAAAAGAAAAGAATGGATAACACCAACAACATGGAAAATAATAGACAGCCGAAGAATATTAAAAAAGAAATTGTTAGAAGCAAAGTCCGAAAGACTGAAAGCAAGATACCAAGAACAGTACAAAGCGCAAGTAAAGAAATCAAACAGGCTGTAGAGCCGACAAAAGAATGTATGTTGAAGACCTGGCAGTACAGGCAGAAGAAGCAGCAAAAAAGTGTGATCAGGGAACAGTGTACAAAATTACAAAGCTAATAAGCGGAAAACATTACAGAAGATCAAATACTCTCATAAAGGATAAGAATGGAATACTATTGACAACGGAAAGGAACAAGAAATACGATGGACAGAGCATTTTAAAGAATTGCTAAACAGACCACCTCCAACGGTAGTAGCAGACATACCAGAACCAACAGAGGAGTTAGAAATTGGCATTGAAACACCCAGCCAGGATGAGATCATTACAGCAATTAAATCTCTTAAGAATAACAAGGCACCAGGGAATGATAACTTAAACGCAGAACTATTCAAAATAGACCCAGAACTTGCAGCTAATATATTGCAACCCTTGTTTACTACTATATGGAATGCCCAAATAATACCTGATGCATGGAACAGAGGAGTCATCATCAAGATACCCAAAAAGGGCTCCTTGCCGATTGTAATAATTGGCGTGGAATAACACTGCTTTCTGTCCCAAGTAAAATCTTAAGCAAAATCATCGTACAACGTATTACTGACGCTGTGGATAAGAAACTGAAAAAGGAACAAGCAGGATTTCGCAGAGGACGGAGCTGTATAGGCCAAATATTTGCTCTTAGAAATATCATAGAACAATGCACAGAATGGCAAAGCAAACTCTATATCAACTTTGTAGATTTTGAAAAGGCTTTTGATAGCATACACCCGAAAGTCTATGGTGTATCTTAAGATGTATGGAATCCCACTGTGTTTTATAAATATTATAAAAGCTGCTACAGCAAGTTTGCATGCAGTGTTGAAACTTCAGAACTAAAGTTTGAAGTAAAAACAGGCGTGCGACAAGGATGTGTTATGTCAGCCCTATTATTCAACACTGTCATAGATTGGGTGATGCGTAAAACAACGGAAGATAAGGCAAGAGGTATTAGATGGACGCTCACAACCACTCTGGAAGACCTAGATTTTGCAGATGACATCGCACTCCTATCTCATACACATAGAGATATCCAGGAAAAGACCTGCCGCCTTAACCAATATAGTGAGATGGTTGGGCTGAAAATAAATCAGAAGAAAACTGAAGTAATGACTCTGAACATAGCAACCCCAGCACCAGTCAAACTAGAAGGTAAAACCCTCCGAGATACAACCGCTTTCACATACCTTGGAAGTGTTATTAGCAATGAAGGAGGCGCTGGATCTGACATTAAAAACAGACTGAGTAAAGCACGCGGTGCATTCAGACCCTTCAGACCGCCTGAAATCTGCCCAATACAGCATCAGAACCAAGACTAGTATCTATAACAGCTGTGTGCTGTCAACTTTGCTGTACGGATCGGAATGCTGGAGAATGACAGAACAGGATATGTCCAGACTCTCCGCCTTTCATACAACTTGTCTGCGAAAAATCTTACGCGTGTACTGGCCGACTACTATCTCGAATCAAAAATTGCTTGCACGATGCCAACAAGAGAATATGGGCACTATCATCCGAAGACGACGCTGGAGATGGATTGGACATGTGATGCGCATGGAGACTGGCCCCGACACGAAAACTGCACTGAGATGGACTCCAGAGGGTAGGCGAAAGCGTGGAAGACCCAAGACAACCTGGAGGAGAACGATAGAGCAAGAGCTGAAGGAAATGAATCATAGCTGGAACACAATACAGAGGAAGGCCATGAACAGGGAAGAATGGTGTACGTTTGTTGCTGCCCTAAACGCCAGGAGCGTAACAGGCTAAAGAGAGAGAGGATAAACAGGAAGCATTTCCTTATGAATGTCCTTTGCAGACAGTCATTTTGCCTACAAAAAATCGCACAACAGCACGTTGCTCTTTGGGTGTACCCTCTGTAAGTACAGTCACCATTTTATTTATGCTCTGCGCATGCGCATGAGACACCTAGCGCCACCTGACGAACGGGAATATAAAGTTCGATGTTGCTGTTACCTAATGACACCTTTGAAACACCAACTACATTTACCTACCATCCACATAACTTTGGCTTACTTATTGACTTGCTCTCGTACTTGAAATCGCGGAACAATATTTCAGAAGTTGCATAAACCAATGAGTAACATGACATCTATCTGCAAACGAGATTACAAGCAAAGAAACACATAGCAATACTCAACACGATACACTAAATTCAGCATTGGAAGTAACTAGGTAAGGAATGCGAGCTATCATGAGAGCATAAAGATACATGTTTGCATACTTCCTAGTACGAAAGCACTGCAAAAAAAACAACACACACACACACACACACACACACAAATCCTATACCCTTAAAAAAAAAAAAACCTGCAAGGTATAAGGTTGGAAAACAGGGGAAATAATGACTTAGCAAGCTGGGTATGTGCACATCAAACTCAACCTCAACGCAAAGAGATACATACTTACAACTGGTAGCTTAAAAACTGCAACAATAAAAAAATATATAAGAAAAGTAAGATACGTAAAACAACAACAATAAATATAATGTCTACGTTGGGGAAAACCGACGAATCATCATAGCACTCCAACAATGTTAGAAGGAGTGGACATATTGATCAGCTAATTTAAGAGCTAACAACTCATCGTATACATCAAGTATACATTTATATTGTAGTTGTAGAAGAAGTCGACTACAAGACCTGCATAACGAGGAGCATTGGCTCATAAATAACATTATGTCCAGGAAGATCCAATATTTTGGCCATGTTAAATGTCACTGTGGTTTGGAGAGAACGGTAATGGAAGGCATGGATACTGGAGCACGAGGCAGGGGACGACCATTCACGAAGGTGGCAGCAGGATATCAAAGAAACGAGCATGTCGCTGGAGGAGGAGGGGGTAGCACTTGTTAGAGACGTCGAGTTTTCCAGGAGGGCTGTGATGTAAGCAACGTTCCGCAAAGGACATGCTACTACCTATGTAGAGGTAGTATCTATAATATCATAATTCATCTCGTACCGTTATACGTTACATAGGGCCTGCAAGCAATTTCTCCATACCGCTCTATCCTGGGCAATTCGCTCAATCTCCTCCATGGAACCGAGACCGATATTTCTTGCCTCTCTCAGCAAAGTTCATTTTAGTGTCTCCCTAGGTCGTCCTCTCTTTCTTGAACCCTTTGCATTCCACTCCACTGCCTGCTTTGATATTCTTTGATCCTTTCTTCTCAAAGTATATATAGGGATGTCTTACTTAGTTCATGTCTCCGTGTAACATAAGACTGTAGCTATCACTCTAAGATGGCGTTTGTGGCCTAGGGGATAGTAACTCGGTCTATTAACCCCGACGTTCTGAGTTCGAATCACGCTGCGGACAGTTTGGTTGCAAATTGTTTCGTGTGTATTTTTACAAAAGAACGATGGCACCACCCGTTCAGAAAGCAATGGCAAACTACTGAACGTAATAATGCCTAGAAAAATCACAAACAGCGTTAAAAGCTGGGGTTGATTCGCAAAGTCCAGTAAAGGATATGCAATTAACTTTATCACTCTAAACCTATTTCTATTTGAAGGCCCGTTTTTTAAGCATAACACGTTCTATTCACATTCGCACATTAGTAACGGATCAGGGTTTCCTGTAGTTCAACCGTGTGCACACCAATAATTTTTTAGCACAAGCTCGCCTGGAGCCTGGAATTTTCTCGGCACGTGGTCACTAGCGCATCGCGTTATCAACTTCTCTATCAGCGACTCCGTCTCGAGACAATGGATGAAGCGGTGCCCTCATGGTGAGTTATTTTTCTACTTTCTTCTGGCACGTTTTATGTCAGCAAGTTGTCTCAGTCCGGCTTCATCAGTTCTCAGACCTTGTCTCCAGCTGGATCTGCTGAACTCTTCCCAGTGTATTGATGTCAAGCGCCTTCAAGCCACGCTTACTTATGTATTTGTCTCTTATGTATTTGTCTTATGTATTTGTCTCTTATGTATTTGTCTGTGTATTTATGTATTTGACAATTGAAGGGTCTCCACACCGGTTGTTTTTTTTTTGGCCAGAAGAAAGCTCAGCTCCCTGTATCCATGTCATAATGAGGATGTAATCCCCTAAAAAACAATCAACAAAACAAACTCCCCGTCCTTTTCAGAACTCCACACTTACCAGAACACAATATTCAACAAATAGTCCACTCTAGGACGAGTCCAAGAGCACATTAAAAAATAGTCAATACACTCTGATATTTACAAAAATATGTTTTAGGTTGAAAGGGCGTGTCTCGGCCACAGAGCTTAAATCCCCACTTAACAAAAAAAAAAACTCCCCAATGTGTGTTCCAGCGTGTGTAGACTACTCCTCTATAGATTTTAGCTTGATGTTATGTGTTGGGCTGCCCCAGTGAATAATTGAGGCGTGCCAGTAGCACTTAATTTTTAAAAAAATATCGATGGGGATTTTCCAACACTCAAAGTTAGATATGTTTAGCGAAATTGTCATCCACACTTTTCCGATAGAGTGAAGAGTTACCAGGTTGCAGTTAGTTAGTTTTCGACATCAGGGTTTCTCATGTGGTGTGGCGAAAGTTGCAGATAATCACGATTTTAAAATTTACAGATTTTCCAGAAATGTATTTGCAAGAAATATACAAAACACACTCATATATATATATATATATATATATATATATATATATAAATATATATATATATATATATATATATATATATATATATATATATATATATATATATATATATATATATATATATATATATATATATATATATATATATATATATACTAAAGTGAGCAATATATGTAGTCAAGTGGTTAGATAAATATATATGTGGCGTCTGTGGCTTAGGTGATAGTGGTTCGGTCTATTAACCCATACAATTTGGTTGCAAATTGTTTCGCGTGGAATTTTACAAAGGACGATGGCACCACCCGTTCAGAAAGCAATGGCAAACTACTGAACGTAATAATGCCTAGAAAAATCACAAACAGCGTTAAAAAGCTGGGGTTGATTCGCAAAGTCATGTAAAGGATATGCAATTAACTTTTTTTAATATATGCGTAAAAATATATGATCATAATTATATTTATTTTGTTACATTTGACATAAGGAATTTCAAAAAAAAAAAAAGTTAAATGTAATGAACAGTGTATATTATGTATATGAACAGTGTGTATTATGTATATAAACAGTGTGTATTATGTATATAAACAGTATATATTATGTATATAAACAGTGTGTATTATGTATATGAACAGTGTATGTATTATGTATATGAACAGTGTATATTATGTATATAAACAGTGTATATTATGTATATAAACAGTGTGTATTATGTATATAAACAGTGTGTATTATGTATATAAACAGTGTGTATTATGTATATAAACAGTGTATGTATTATGTATATGAACAGTGTATATTATGTATATGAACAGTGTGTGTATTATGTATATAAACAGTGTATATTATGTATATGAACAGTGAGTGTATATTATGTATATAAACAGTGTATATTATGTATATGAACAGTGTGTATATTATGTATATAAACAGTGTATATTATGTATATAAACAGTGTATATTATGTATATAAACAGTGTATATTATGTATATAAACAGTGTATATTATGTATATGAACAGTGTGTATTATGTATATAAACAGTGTGTATTATGTATATAAACAGTGTGTATTATGTATATAAACAGTGTATATTATGTATATAAACAGTGTGTATTATGTATATAAACAGTATGTATTATGTATATGAACAGTGTGTATTATGTATATAAACAGTGTATATTATGTATATGAACAGTGTGTGTATTATGTATATAAACAGTGTATATTATGTATATAAACAGTGTATATTATGTATATAAACAGTGTGTATTATGTATATAAACAGTGTGTATTATGTATATAAACAGTGTGTATTATGTATATGAACAGTGTGTATTATGTATATAAACAGTGTATATTATGTATATAAACAGTGTGTATTATGTATATGAACAGTGTATATTATGTATATAAACAGTGTATATTATGTATATGAACAGTGTATATATTATGTATATGAACAGTGTATATTATGTATATGAACAGTGTATATTATGTATATAAACAGTGTATATTATGTATATAAACAGTGTATATTATGTATATAAACAGTGTGTATTATGTATATAAACAGTGTGTATTATGTATATAAACAGTGTGTATTATGTATAGCAACAGTGTATATTATGTATATAAACAGTGTATATTATGTATATAAACAGTGTGTATTATGTATATAAACAGTGTGTATTATGTATATGAACAGTGTGTATTATGTATATAAACAGTGTATATTATGTATATAAACAGTGTGTATTATGTATATAAACAGTATGTATTATGTATATGAACAGTGTGTATTATGTATATGAACAGTGTGTATTATGTATATAAACAGTGTATATTATGTATATAAACAGTGTGTATTATGTATATGAACAGTGTATATTATGTATATAAACAGTGTATATTATGTATATGAACAGTGTATATATTATGTATATGAACAGTGTATATTATGTATATGAACAGTGTATATTATGTATATAAACAGTGTATATTATGTATATAAACAGTGTATATTATGTATATAAACAGTGTGTATTATGTATATAAACAGTGTGTATTATGTATATAAACAGTGTATATTATGTATATAAACAGTGTATATTATGTATATAAACAGTGTGTATTATGTATATGAACAGTGTATATTATGTATATAAACAGTGTATATTATGTATATGAACAGTGTATATATTATGTATATGAACAGTGTATATTATGTATATGAACAGTGTGTATTATGTATATAAACAGTGTGTATTATGTATATGAACAGTGTGTGTATTATGTATAGCAACAGTGTGTATTATGTATATAAACAGTGTGTATTATGTATATAAACAGTGTGTATTATGTATATAAACAGTGTGTATTATGTATATAAACAGTGTATATTATGTATATAAACAGTGTGTATTATGTATATGAACAGTGTATATTATGTATATAAACAGTGTATATTATGTATATGAACAGTGTATATATTATGTATATGAACAGTGTATATTATGTATATGAACAGTGTGTATTATGTATATAAACAGTGTGTATTATGTATATGAACAGTGTGTGTATTATGTATAGCAACAGTGTGTATTATGTATATGAACAGTATATATTATGTATATAAACAGTGTATATTATGTATATGAACAGTGTGTATTATGTATATAAACAGTGTATATTATGTATATAAACAGTGTGTATTATGTATATGAACAGTGTATATTATGTATATAAACAGTGTATATTATGTATATGAACAGTGTATATATTATGTATATGAACAGTGTATATTATGTATATGAACAGTGTATATTATGTATATAAACAGTGTATATTATGTATATAAACAGTGTATATTATGTATATAAACAGTGTGTATTATGTATATAAACAGTGTGTATTATGTATATGAACAGTGTATATTATGTATATAAACAGTGTATATTATGTATATAAACAGTGTATATTATGTATATAAACAGTGTGTATTATGTATATAAACAGTGTATATTATGTATATGAACAGTGTGTATATTATGTATATAAACAGTATATATTATGTATATAAACAGTGTATGTATTATGTATATGAATCATGTTTTAGATCGTTGTGTTGGTTTATGAAATGAAAATCAATGAAAACAATGGCACATCCTTTATAGGACGTCGTCATCAACCGAGTAAACGAGTTGTTGATTTTCTGGTCACCAATTAGTTCAGTAGTTTGCAATTGCTTTGTTTTATACTTTATGGATATACTTAGATTTTTACTATGAGGTCGATGTGGACGACCTAAAGAGACCCTGAAACGAACTTTGCTGAGAGAGGCAAGAAATATCGGTCTCGGTTCCAAGGAGGAGAGTGAGTGAGTTGCCCAGATAGAACGGTATGGAGAAATTGCTTGCTCACCCTATGTAACATATAACGGTACGAAAGGAATTATTATATTAAATGTGTTCAAAATTATAAATAGAATATTGCGATAATTTGACTCTTGTTTCTGTTGATGGCATTTCGTATCAATAATTTAATTGGTGTGCGTAGAAAAAATTATACTGTCAATAATAATATATATAATAATGTAAATAATAATAATAAATATGGCAAGCGGGAAAATTAGTTTTAGAATCCCTGGTCTAAAGTGAGCAATAGAGCGAGCGTTGATGTAGTCAAGTGGTTAGATAAATGATTTCGCTAGTAGCGTAGCAACGGGTTGTGCTAGTAATGCAATGTACAAGTGCTCCAGTGGTCAGAAGGAGCATCAGGAAGTGAGTGTAGAATATTTCTTCTACTTTTAGAATGTAATCAAATCAAGTTAAAATGTACACGTAGGCCTTCAACAGATTTGTTAGCTCTTTAAATAGGCTGAATTTGTTTATTGAATGATAGAACCATCATCCTCGAACTTTGGTGAATAACCATGTGAGCTCCAATCTCTTTCTTACATAGAAAGATCTCAGCAGCACTGCACGAAATCGGTAACAGCACTGCACGAAATCGGTAGCAGCACTGCACGAAATCGGTAGCAGCACTGCACGAAATCGGTAGCAGCGCTGCACGAAATCGGTAGCAGCACTGCACGAAATCGGTAGCTGCGCGAGGGTCTTTGATTGAAACTTTGTGGATGGTGAAAAGTTGTAGGATTCAAAATGTTATTGCTATTCCAAATGTGTACTCAGGCAGTGGCTTTCTAGTCTACACTTACCATTTTAAAATGCCAAGGATTTTGTTTACAACTTGAACACATGACCTACGTTTTATCGTGGTCTCCGATAGGACTAAGAACTTGATCTCATCTACACTGAGATAGGACTAAGAACTTGATCTCATCTACACTGAGATAGGACTAAGAACTTGATCTCATCTACACTGAGATAGGACTAAGAACTCGATCTCATCTACACTGAAATAGACTAAGAACTGATCTCATCTACACTGAGATAGGACTAAGAACTTGATCTCATCTACACTGAGATAGGACTAAGAACTTGATCTCATCTACACTGAGATAGGACTAAGAACTTGATCTCATCTACACTGAGATAGGACTAAGAACTTGATCTCATCTACACTGAGATAGGACTAAGAACTCGATCTCATCTACACTGAAATAGGACTAATAACTTGATCTCATCTACACTGAAATAGGATTAAGAAATTGATCTCATCTACACTGAGATAGGACTAAGAACTTGATCTCATCTACACTGAGATAGGACTAAGAACTTGATATCTACACTGAGATAGGACTAAGAACTTGATCTCATCTACACTGAGATAGGAATCGCTGGAAACATATCACAATCGTCACCACGCGAGCACCTTGCCTCCACGACAAAGGGGCCCCTTATGATGAATTGTTAACTAAACAGTAAAACACAGAAATGTCGCATGTTATTTATGATAGGTCAGATGGAATTTCATTCAAGGTTGTCAACGAATCAATCATAATAGAAATTACATACATGTTGCATACTCTACTCCTATGCTCTGGCACGTGTAGAAAGGATTAGAGCAATGCGTAGTGTTCGCTTATTGGATCTGACACAAAGAGTTGTGGGTTCACTTTCCGCGCCCGATGTTCATAAGTGAGGAAAGAAATTGGTCTTCCTAACTTCCTCATACTTGTATTACAAATGTGAAATGACAGATACTTTCTACCCTACGGTCTGCGAAGGCTACGGATAATGTTCATTTATAAAAATTCTCAAATGCGTCGCTCGGTTAACTAGTGCATTTTCCCCGGAGATTCCTATGATTGTTGCCAGAGTTAGAGAGTTTGTGCAATGCTCTCGGCAGATGTGCTATTTCTACAGAGAGGGACCGAGCCATATGGAGAGATTAGGTGCAATGAAGTCAACTCTTGGTCATTAAACACCTTCTTGTAACTTACTGCTGCGGACTGATACCTTTGTCAAAGTCAATAAATGAGAACTATGAATGCGAACAATGAAGAAAAACAGAGCTTATAGTCAGTCACTTCCAAAACTCTAGCGTTGTTAAAACACTTTACTCGAGCTGTTGTCGACATGGTTAACAATGGACAACTATTATTATAATGACTGATTTGTATTTAACCGAAACCGATTTGTATTTAGCAATAGAAACCGCAATCATTGCAATTCGGTAAACATCAATGTGTGTGGAGATCTCTTTCTTGCCCATGCAGATTTTAGGTAATACGTCTACTTCGTAGTCAATCATCACCGATTTCACTTTTATGATGGTGATATTTATAGGAATGAAAATTGTTTCATATATTTCATATTTTTATTTTATCCCGGTAGCAGTTTTTCGGTTCATTCTTAAATGTGCGCAACGTCTACACAGGATCTCTGAAGTTATCGCCAGTCTCCGATAAGACTAGACATTTGACCTTACCTACAGTGGGCGGGGTCATTGCTGCGAACTCTCCTGAATTAGATCAAGAATGAAACGAAGTTAAGATCTTCAACGTAAAAATCCAATGTCAAACCGCAATGCTAGAGTGGGCATCCGGGTCACAAAATCTTAAATGAACTCAATAAGTGTTGACAATATAGGAAAATGAAGGCATTCAATAGCGGATAATGTGAATCAAACAAGGAATGAAAAAGTCAGATCATATATTATATATATATATATATATATATATATATATATATATATATATATATATATATATATATATATATATATATATATATATATATACTATATGTACTAAAACCAAATATATATCAGTACAGGTCAAAATAGAATTATAAGTTAAATCTGCGATATAACACTGGGAACTAAAGGCGGTTATCGTGATGTTGACCATATCACTTATCGTGTGTCGACGGTCAATGAAAAACACTGTCCTATCACTCAATATGCCTCGAGGTATAAAAAAAAAGGTTCCTTTACTTTTACCTTTTACGTGATATGACATGGATGCCAGTCATGTGCAATTAATAATCAGACAGCAAAATCTCTGGAGGTCACATAGATGTGGTTTTACAAGAGAATGCAGTAATCAGTGGGACTACTAAAATGATTAATGTTGATGTATTGAAAGAGGTCAAGGCACATCGAAAATGTAATATCAATATAAAAAAGGGCATTTGATGAGGAGAGGTTTATAACACATTGTTACAACCGGTAAAATAAATGGGCGACGAAACAGTAGAACACACACAGAGAGAGAGAGAGAGAGAGAGAGAGAGAGAGAGAGAGAGAGAGAGAGAGAGAGAGAGAGGGAGATAATTCTGGACAGTCTGATTTCATGGCACGGAAGAGTGTCAACATCCGAATTGGTAATTCAGCGTCAAGGACACACGTTTATAGAGATTCATGATAGTATATTCCAGCCGGCATGGCACATGATGCTGATAATGTTATATAATCTGCTGATGGTAACACTTTTTTAAGGGAAGGGAGGAGGTGTTGGTTCAGTTCCAAAACATGTTTTTCTAGCAGCGATGTGGGTTTGTCACCTGGACAGAATGTGTTCATCTTGGAGATGTCTATTACTGACATTTCTTTGTTGTTGTCTGCATATAGTGTTACTACTATACAGTTCTCATTCTTGTTTATGAGAAGGAAAACCCCACACTATTACTGTACCTGTTTAACTTGGGGTTGTCTATTACTTAACATTTTTCTTGGATGCTATTTTCAGTATATATTATATTATATTTACGAAGGTTATCATACTTGTATACGACCAAAAGGTACATACCAACACCATTACTACTATTACTACTGACCCACCAACACTGCTACCACCACCACCACTACTACTACCGCTACCACCCATACTAATATTACTACTACTATTATTACCACCATCACCACTACTGCTACTACTATTACTACCACCAAATCAACTTGTTACCAGTAGAACTTAGGGTTGCTACTGTTGCTCTACACTGAATTCTATTTTAGAGTAAGGCCTCGACCTAATTTTCTCATGTACTTCGACAGGTATTCTTTAACTTCATGCTAATCTCTTTCCTTGTGAGTTTCAGTCAAGTGCATGTCAGGTTAAGTTATGTGGTTGTTTCCTAAGGGTACAACAAATTTGCAGCTACCTTCTCGCTTTAACTGTCATCTGTATTTGTTAATGTTTTGTTCTCTTCCACACGTTTGTAGTTGTTAGTACTTTTCACCATCTGATATAGAATAAGTGGCATATACAACTCTTAGTCAATGAAGTGAGACTTTAACATACATAGGGATCATTTTCTCAGCAAACGGAAGAATTACTCAAGAAATCCAACATAGATGCAACAAAGCAAATCAAACACTAGGACAAATGGTGACAATTTTAAAATGCAAACATGTCACCATGAACACAAAAAGCATTGATCAACACAATATTTCTCCCTACATCATGCTATCAGTGTCAAACCTGGACGTTGACATTAAATGACAGAAGAAAACTAGTCATGACAGAGATGAAGTGTCTACGCAGAATGTTGAAGGTAACAAGAAGAGACCGGTTGAAAAATGAAGACATCGGGGGAAAAAGTGGGTACATCAGTGCTGAACTTCATCAAGAAACAACAAATTAAATGGTTCTGCCACATAAGCAGATTACCAACAGACAGTGTGCCACAAAGAGCAATGTTACTCCATTACAGTGGATACAAAGCAAAAAACCGGCCACACAAAAGGTGGACCTAAGAGATAACAGAGGTGACTAAAGACACTATTTATGAAGTGCACACAAAAGTATGTTCTAGAAATCTCTTCTTACCCTGAAGCTGTGAGAAAGGAAAGAAAGACAAGGCGCATAGAGATGCTCGCTCCATGTATCTCATTTTTCGATCTGATGCTGATAGACAAAACATGATTAGGGAATAGACAAACAAACAGACAGACAGTGGATTAGTAAAAGAGAGCAATGTTCAACACTTCCACAAAAAAAAAAATCTGTGCTAACAGTGTCAGACCTGGACACTGACAACACATGAGAAAAAATGAATCCAAAAGACAGAGATGAAGTGTTTACGACAAATTCTAAATCTAACAAGAAAGGATGAAATTAGAAACTATGAAAAAGAAGAAGAGTGGGATTCTTGCTGGTACTACAATATATTAAGAAACAACAGGTCAAATGGTTCGTTCACGCATCAGTGTTACCATCAGACACTCCCACAAAAAGCACTAGAAATCAGATACAAAGACAACAGACTCAGAGGATGACCACGTATACGATGGATCGACAGAATATCCGAGACACTAAATTTCACCTTGTACAACAAAGCGCATCGGGAGGCTCTGCTCCGTGTGTTATTTTTGTTCGGCCTGACGCCGAAAGAAAAAACAGGAATAGTGAGAATAGCATAGTGAATTAATGTTTAGTCTTGATGTCATGGGTGTCATATTCTTGGTCACGTGTCATATTTAAGAGTCATATAAAAGGACAGAGTTTACAATTGTGATGAACAGTCTAAACGTGTGTACACTCCTACTTTCTCTCTTGAGCATCTTAACATGTTTGAATACAATATATGAATGCTAAACAAATCTCACCAGGATTTTTGGCCAACATTATGTTGTAAATGTCAAACAGCGTCGCTCACATCAGTTAATGAACAGTAAATCATAACATAGATGAGATGTCACAAAAGAGACATCTAATCTCTTAAGACACCATTTGTTTTTTGTCAACAGACATAATCGAATAATCATCAATGTTAATATTCGGACACATTTTAAAACATCATCAATTTCTGTAGTGTCATTACCAAACATTCAAGGATGTGTATGATTCCGTGTGTTTCCGGAACCCGCAAAGTGAAGCAAAGAATAGTACCACTGCGACCTACAAGTCATATCGTAAGAGGCGACTGATGTAGAACCCAGTGAAGCTACCCTAGTAAATAAAAAGCGCCGCAGAAATTGGATGTGCTGGCCTACTTGTAGGCGCATAACTGGCACAACGTACAATCGCTCGTAGGCTCAGATCACATACACATCCCACATAGTGGTTAACAAAAGGTCGATATGGAGCGTTCGAAGAAGCAAAAAAGGATGCACATTAATGACTGTAAAACTATATGTCATTCATACTACAAGAAATACATGAAATGCTTTGGGGCAGCGCTGTCCAACTCAGTACCTGCGGCCGCTCGTGTGATACATCCATTACGCCCTATTTTATTCCTCACGTTTTAACATTAATCAAAATTGTAATTTTAAAATGTGTTTCTGAATAACAGTATGATTTCGATTTTTCGTAAGCATAATATTTTTAAAAAAAATTAAGCTTGTCAGGTTTACGTTTCCATCTGTTATTATTTTTACTCATGTTACTATTAATATTATTTTATTATTGCAATTGGCACATGGCGCCCGTGCCTCCAGTCAATAGTCAGATGCGCACCAACATATAAAAACGTTGAAAAGCACTGCTTTGTGGAATAAGACAAATGAACTTAACCTATTCGCCCTTCTGATCTGTTATACTGGCTCGTGGTATTTTCTAAGATAACACACAGCTATTATAGTGGCTTATTCCGTCTACATTGTAGTATAAGTGTGTTCGGAGGTAAGAAAAACAAATTACGGAATGAAAGGTTTAAAGCTACGTCTTCAACTTGAGCGATACAACAGTGCTCCTATATACAGACAATTAGAAAGACAAACGCAAAACAGCTGCAAAGAAGTGTCCAAATTTCTGGTCAGAAGTTACTATAAATAACATATCACTTCTTTTTAAAAATGAGAAATGTGGGGAATAAAGAGGAAAGAGAGACAAATAAAATATAGCAATGCTTTCAGCTACATCAATTGCGTGGCTGAAGTAAAAAAAAAAGGTACAAGATGATACACGAAACAGACACAAATATGTAGAAGAATAGCTGCATGTACTTCGATAACGCTCAATTTCTGTCTGTTTCTCTCGCTCATTCTCTCCCCACACATTTGAAACAGATAATCCGCAACATCGTAATAGCAAATTGGATATTCTTGCTGAGGGATGGGTAGTTGTAGAAATACGTAGAGACAAGTTAAGCTAACATGAGAAAACGAAGAGATTAAAATATCGGTTATAGTTTGGGAAGGGAATGGAGACAGCCACAAAAATGTTAATGAGTGAGTAGAGAAAGTAACACAACAGTTTATGAGTGAAATACAACAGTTTATGAGTGAAATACAACAGTTTATGAGTGAAATACAACAGTTTATGAGTTGTAAGTGAGTAGAGAATCGCGAGCGGTTAGGAAGTGAGCAGAGAAATCCGCGAAGCGGATTAGGAAGTGAGCAGAGAAAACCGTACGTAGAAGAATAGAATCAGTATGAGGAAGTGAGCAGAGAAAATCATGTAGCGGTTAGGAAGTGAAGAGAAATCGCGTAGCGGTTAGGAAGTGAGCAGAGAAAATCATGTAGCGGTTAGGAAGTGAGCAGAGAAAATCGCGTAGCGGTTAGGAAGTGAGCAGAGAAATCATGTAGCGGTGTAGGGAAGTGAATAAAGTCATGTAGCGGTTAAGAAGTGAATATAAGTCATGTGGGTTAGGAAGTGAATAGAGAAATCATGTAGCGGTTAGGAAGTGAATATAAGTCATGTAGGTAGAAGTGAATAGAGAAACTCATGTAGCGGTTAGGAAGTGAATATAAATCAGTATCGTTAGGAAGTGAATAGGAAAGTCAGTAGCGGTTAGGAAGTGAATAGGAAAGTCATGTAGCGGTTAGGAAGTGAATAGAGAAACTCATGTAGCGGTTAGAAAGTGAATATAAGTCATGTAGCGGTTAGGAAGTGAATAGAGAAAGTCATGTAGCGGTTAGGAAGTGAATATAAGTCATGTAGCGGTTAGGAAGTGAATAAGTCAGTAGCGGTTAGAAGTGAATAAAGTCATGTAGCGGTTAGGAAGTGAATAGAAAGTCACGTAGCGGTTAGGAAGTGAATATAAGTCATGTAGCGGTTAGGAAATGAAAATAAATCACGTAGCGGTTAGGAAGTGAATATAAGTCATGTAGCGGTTAGGAAGTGAATAAAAGTCATGTAGCGGTTAGGAAGTGAATATAAGTCATGTAGCGGTTAGGAAGTGAATAAAAGTCATGTAGCGGTTAGGAAGTGAATATAAGTCATGTAGCGGTTAGGAAGTGAATAAAAGTCATGTAGCGGTTAGGAAGTGAATAGAGAAAGTCACGTAGCGGTTAGGAAGTGAATATAAGTCATGTAGCGGTTAGGAAATGAAATAATCAGTAGCGGTTAGAAGGAATATGTCATGTAGCGGTTAGGAAGTGAATAAAGTCATGTAGCGGTTAGGAAGTGAATATAAGTCATGTAGCGGTTAGGAAGTGAATAAAAGTCATGTAGCGGTTAGGAAGTGAAAAGTCATGTAGCGGTTAGGAAGTGAATATAGTCATGTAGCGGTTAGGAAGTGAATAAAAGTCATGTAGCGGTTAGGAAGTGAATAAAGTCATGAGGTTAGGAAGTGAATATAAGTCATGTAGCGGTTAGGAAGTGAATAGAGAAAGTCATGTAGCGGTTAGGAAGTGAATAGAGAAAGTCATGCAATAAATAAGAAGTGAATGGAGAGCACATAACGGTAACAAAAGAGAGAAATGCGACGCAACACCTGAACGCAAAATCAATCAAGTGATACAATAATTGTTGAAACCATCATACCATACTCTAACTAAAACATAAGTATAAGCAAGAAAATGAGATTCCTGATACAGAACATTAACTGATGGTAGCATATGCTCTAGATAGAGATACATCGTGAATGCAAACAGATAGACAGACATATAGATATTTAAAAATTATAGATATATAGATAGATAGCTATAGATATGTAGATAGCTATAGATATGTAGATAGCTACAGATAGATAGATAAATAGGTAAAGACAGACAGATAGATTCATGATAGACACACAGCCATACAGATAAATAAATAACAAGACACACAGAGCCCGCAACTTTAGATAAATGAGAGACACATAACAAAACAGACAGATAGAGCCCGCAACACACAAAAACTGGTAGACTAGTGGAGCCGGGTTGTGTCTGAGGAATGTTTTGAAGGTAAAATTCAATTAATATACAGGGTGTGTTTGGGGAATTGGCAGTAACAAGTTCCCAGACATAATGAACTATGAACGAGCTAGAAGAACTGAACATTTTTCTTTCTTAAATGCATAGGCAGGCATGTGTGAGGAGAGAAGCGAGATCAGCGAGTACTAAAGTATGTTTCCTATGTGAAGGCGCAGCAGGTAGCTCACCGGTATCAGGTGAGTCAAAAGGTAAGAACGCGGACATTCAGTGGTTGCAAGAACGAAATACAGTCGGCTCTGAATGCGCTGCACTTATATACATATGTATTCAACCTTCCTCAAGGTTGCCACGGCTTTGATGTCTCTCACGTGCAGCATTCAACTGGTGATGCAAAACATGCGCAATCTGTAGGAAGCGAGCATGTGAGAACGAGCAGGGACACAATGCACGAAGGTAGATTGAAAAAAAAATCATTGTGTCTATTTTTAATCTACCTAAATGCACATGGCAACACACTGTTGTAGAATACAAAAAACTGACAGATTTTGGTTAAGTGCAATGTGAAATGTTATTTCTATTGCACAATAGTGAAATACTGTAAAACTCAAATAAAAAAAACCAACACCATATAGGCTTGAGTATAGATCAGATAAATACATGATTCATTGTTGGCGAATTTGACAGCATGTTCAAGATTACTAACAACTATAAAGGTTTTAAAGCCGAATGATTGACTTCACTGCACCGGGTTTTAGCCCATATGGTTCGGTCCCTCTCCGCAGAAATGGCATGCCACCTGTCGAGAGCATTGAACAAAGCACGAACCCCGTAGCTCCGGAAACAATCCTAATAGTCTCTGAAAAAAAAACGGTGAACAGAACGGCGCAGTCCGGATTTGAATCCACGACCTTCGACTCGCAAGGGCGTAACCACTCATTCACAGAGACTCCCCAACCATAATACAGCACAGTTTAAGTCAAAGTGAGGCTCGACTGAATGGGGAGGGATACTTGTGAAAATAAAAGACATTCTTCACGCAATAATCAGTCAGAGGAGTCATATTAGGAGCCATGCTTACACCTGAATTCATAGTGGATGAACGAGAAAATAAGAAGCCACTGATGATCTACAACAGTGGTTCTCAAAGGGTGTGCCTGGTGACATTCCTAGATGCGCGATTATTGATGTGGATAATACAGGCTAACAAGCCAATTCTCTAAACATTCAACTCAATTCTCAACATCACGAGCCCAATAATCCATAATGTGAATCAAAATATACAAATCGTGTACCACATTCTACAATTTGTAAAACAAAATTCTTCAAGCCACAAACCTTATTCTCTAAATTAAGCAAAAGACACTTTATGAAGCACACACAAAAGCCTGTTCTAGAAATCTCTTATTATCCTGAAGCTGTGAGACAAAACAGGATTGGAGAAAAGAGAAAGAAATAAGAAGCAAGAACTCACCCACAACTAGTCTAGTATAGACTTTACCTATGAGTAAGTTCATTCGAATGCGACACTTGCTACTAAATGACAAAAAAACCCAAAACAGTGCGCAAGATCATAGAACATATTTTGTTGAATGCAAAATTTGAGTATGAAGCTGTGAACTCTTTACAAAAATGTTCTGATACACTGATACGATTTGTATATACCCCATATAAATAAACATGGAAATTAGCTGTACAATGTACATAACAATATTTTTTTTTTGGTAACGTCTTTCCTATTTCAAGGCTGTATGCAAAATTCCATGATCTTAGATGAAATGGTTGTCCAGCTATAGATTTTTAAACAGCGGCAAACATTTGTAAATGGACTATAGGTATTAAAGTGCCTACAAAATGGGTGTGCAACCCCTCAAATCATAATAGATCAGCTTGACAACTGCATCGCAAAGTTGTACTGTAGATTTGAACAGAATTGATTTAAAAGTTTCAAACTGATCTTGGTGTTACAATCTATTCTATTGTTATTGTTTAAAGTACCTACAAAATGGGTGTGCAACCCCTCAAATGAAATAGACCAGCTTGACAACCGTACTGCAGATTTTAACTAGCCCAGATTCTAGGTGTGCCATTTTAGTAACATAAATAGATAAGAATATCATGAAGACATCACATGCTTAGAAAGATAAAATTTTTAATTGTTTTTTTAAAATAATGACAAACACACAAGTAAACAGTAACCAACGTACAAGGAAACATAAAAATAAAGATTAATGTAAACCAGCATTTGCGGACCACAGGGGGTTCACGAGGTACTCACAGGGGTCCTTAGCACTTGAAGAAATATTATGATCTTTGACATTTTAAACAGAAAATAAATTTTAAGCCTAATTATAGGCTAATGTTTTCTTTGTTGTTTACTGAAATGTTATATTGCAGACATTGTTTACTATTGTAACACACGAATAATTCATTCATGTCCATTTTCATATATAGAAACTTTTGGGGATCCATGCCCGCAAAATGTATTTATATTTAATATGGGGTCTGCGCTAATGCAAAGTTTGGGAATCTCTGATGTAAACAATTAAAAAAAGACACAGGATAGCTTCTGCTTTAATAACTTACCTTGGGCTCCATGTCATAGTGGTATGAATGCTTTTTAATAGTTCAAGTTATACTCTTAGAAGATGTGGCAATGTGATCTAGAGTAACAAGATATGCCATGCTTTACAGCAAAACCAGTTTTAAGAACTACAGTTTATGTCCAAACTTCTGGTCACCAGATACTCTGGTGTAAATGTATCTGAAACAAACAGAAGAATATATTTACAACATATTAATGTGTTCCTTTCATTTACTTTAAATAGTGTGTACGTATTAAACATGTGAACATCTGTAACTCAAGGATAGTGAACTCGATCACAAACTCAAGCATACCTGGTCCAAACCCCACGGTGGGCAAATTTGGAAGCAAATTCGTTTTCATGGGAAAAAAAGACCTCACCATTCAGAAAACAATAGCAAACTACTGAGCGTATAAGTGGTGTCTAGAAAATCAACGACTCTTACTGTGGTTGATGGCTACGTCCTATAAAGGATATGCCACCATATTAAATATTTCTTGTATAAACATTACAATCTTTTGTAGCTCACATAGGTTAGTGCAGTTTTATTTCCAGTGTTGTTTCACTTGGCCAGTGAGTTAGTCTCAGTAGGTCATATTTGGGGTAGTCTTGAACTATGTGCTATGTAGTCTGGGGTGCTTGCCCATATGAATGAATTCCCAATCTTGAACTTTGTATACCTAGAGCCAAGGGAAGACCAGGAAAAGATGGATAGACAATATCAAGACCACACTAAATAAACACGGATATAACACAACAAGGGTGACCAATCTGGCCCTGGAATACAAATTAAAACTCCACCCCTGCGCTTAATAACAAGAGTGGACAACCAATTCCATCATCCAGCTGGGGAAAGACAATAGAGGCTGTGGAGTCGATTTTTTCTGTTCTGAGGCGCAGAATTGCTATATGTTCTAATTTGCTCCTATTTTGGTAGTTCCTGTGTTAGTCTTTGGAGGTCAATCGTGGGACTTTTGATATGTATTTTCGACAGGTCTGGGTAGCATATCCAGTGCTCTGATATGACAGACCCACACATCTTAGCTTCAGTCTTTATGTTGTCTGGAGATTTCTCATGCCGTGATATTCAGGATATTCCTTATGAGTTTTTTTTCTTTTTGGAATTCACAATACAGCCAATGGTTTTGTAGCCTTTTGAGTTTGTTTAACATGGTAAGGATTTTGTACTTTCTTCTCTATGTTCAAGGGTTTCTATATCTGCTGTCTTTTCTATCTCTTTTATGGGATTATTTATCATTGCGGAGAGAGCTATCTATAACCCTTTCATCCTTCTGAGTCGATATATTGGCTCATTGTATTTTTTCAATGACACAAAACAAGCATACAGGCTAAATCAGTAGACATTACAATATAAATGCATCTGGAGGTATTATAAATTACAGAGTGAAAGGTTGATGTCCATATTTTGAACTTTGTTCAGTTTCCTTAAGTTTGACTTGTCTGATATTGTCCAGGTGGAGGAGTATTTCACGATGACCGTGACTGCCCCTATATAGACATGCTAAAATCCATTGGTTTTCTCCCCACGAAATCAGGGTCAGTTTTCTCATAATTACGACTCTTTGAACCACTCTTCCATAAAACAAAATAATCTAAATTTGATTTCCAAGTGTCTCTGGTATTGCAAGTGATCCAAGAAATGTGGGTACGGCTGTTTGAGGTATTAGGTAGTTTTTTTAGCCTCATGGATGGTACATCTCTGTATGGTGAAAAGGAAAATTCCTCTTTGTACGGTGAAAAGGAAAATTCCTCTTTGTATGGTGAAAAGGAAAATTCCTCTTTGTATGGTGAAAAGGAAAATTCCTCTTTGTATGGTGAAAAGGAAAATTCCTCTTTGTACGGTGAAAAGGAAAATTCCTCTTTGTATGGTGAAAAGGAAAATTCCTCTTTGTACGGTGAAAAGGAAAATTCCTCTTTGTATGGTGAAAAGGAAAATTCCTCTTTGTACGGTGAAAAGGAAAATTCCTCTTTGTACAGTGAAAAGGAAAATTCCTCTTTGTATGGTGAAAAGGAAAATTCCTCTTGTACGGTGAAAGGAAAATTCCTTTGTATGGTGAAAAGGAAAATTCTCTTTGTATGGTGAAAAGGAAAATTCTCTTTGTATGGTGAAAAGGAAAATTCCTATTTGTATGGTGAAAAGGAAAAAATGGCTGTTGTTGGCTTGTGTAGTATAGTTTTAGGCCCAGTAATTTGTCCTGTTCAATAGTTTCACTACTGTCTTTTGAAGCAGGTAGCATGTTCTAAAGCTGCACAGATTACAAAGTCTTCCCCATGTAAACTGTTTGAAAAGTGTAGGCAAAGATGGTGTGGGACGATTAGCGTAATGTACAACCGTTCGCATATTGACTTGGACACAAGAGGGTTGTGGGTTCAATCCCACACTTAACAGTCTATATGTGAGTAAAGGAATTGGTCCTCCTATCTTCTTCACACTAGGGACTAGAAATGTGTCCCGAAAGACACTTCATACCCTAAGGTCTGAAAAGGCTACAGGAAATTTTATTTAGACAATGATGGTGCACCTCCAATTACCAAATTTGACAGCATGCATAACTCAGTCAGTCTTTCTCCATTCTCATACACTGAGTTTATTCCTTCTTTTCTTATAACTCTTTCCAGCCCTACATTGTCTCTACCAACCTTTGCATTAAAGTCTCCCATTACTATTAATAGATCATGTTCATGAGATCCCTATTGTTGCTGGAGCTACAGAGTTTGGGCTTTGTACAATACTCTCGGTGGTTGGTGTGCCATTTCTGCCAACAGGGACAGAGCCATATTGGGAAACATGGTGCAATGAAGTCAATCTGTTGCCTTTAGATTCTTTAGGTTAGGTTCTGGAGTTTTGCTAATTTCATCCTGCAGCTCTCATAAAACATGTCCTTCTTATCATCGTCATCCTCTTTAGTTGATGCATGCACTGTAGTATTGAAATTACAATACAAAACCCAAAAAGAGATCTTGCTCAGCTGCCAAAAAGGCAGAAATTCCCCTGCAGTGGATTTCCTTTCACTGTGACATTGAAGGCACCAATGTATTGGCTAAAGAAGGCGTTGTCTAGGAATAAACATTCGAACCACTGTCTCTACAAGAGGTCAAAACTCTTATAAGGAGAAAATCAGCAATAAACTAGAAGGTAAACACTGGATATAATTATGGTAAAAAACTTGCTCAAAGACCTCAGCAGAAAAATACCTGGTCTTTATATTTCGCCTACATAGTGGACATTGCAGACTTAACAAACATCCTATGGAGTTTATGCCATGTCGCTGAGATCTTCCGTATGAAAGAGATTGGAGACACATTGTTATTCACCGAAGTGCAATGATGATGGTCCTATCAATCAATCAACAAACAACCACACAGACCAGGAATAAGTCAAATAGCTTTCTGCCAGTGTCAACAGGTGGAACATACATTGAAGTATATCTTCAATACTGCCTTCTCATAGAGAAGTCGAGAAGCAATCTGGCCATACCCAGATGACCTGAAAACTAAGTTTGGGGGAAACTTGACAGATCTCAAGCTGACTGACCAGTTTGTGGCCCCACAGTGGATTAAACATATGACCAGAGATTGCTGAAGAAGATTTCCATTGTTTCTATAAATATAAAGTCAAACAATCTGCTTCTTCTTAGTTTTTCTACTACTGTTTATTACTAAAACATTGACAAAAATAATTGTGCAATAAATATTCAACATCACCACTTTCACAAATTAATGTTGAGAAAAACAAGTAAGGGAAATAATTTAGTATATATTACCACCTAAATAGTGAAGTGCATCAAGAATTATCTAACTTATCTCCTTCGTTATCAGGCTATGAACACCACAATGTAAGTTGATCTTCATCAATGACAACTTCCACAGTAACAGTATATCTGCTATCTTTAGTTAGCTGTTCATGGTAATGAGAGAGAAGGCAGGTCTGCATCAAGAGAGCCTGTAGTTGTTAACAAACACCTGCTAGATGAGGATATCTGTGGTATTTAAGTTTGGGACTCCCTTATGCTTCAAAGGTACTTGGGTTCACTTCCCATATGAAGTGATCCAAGTTATTTTCACCGCCAGTGTGGTGCCGGGGCCGCAAGGAAGCAAAGAATAGTACCACTGCAACCTACAATGCATGTCGAAAGAGGCGACTGGATTGGATGTGCTGGCCTACTTGTAGGCGCATAGCTGGCACAATGTACAATCGCTCTTAGGCTCAGATCACATACAAATCACACAGAGTGGTTGACAGAACACTCAATATGAGCGTTCAAAGAAGAACTTTCCAGTAATCCCTGATATCAGGGTAGGTGAGACCAAGTACCTAGTTCTATTGGAGACGGAAGATAAAATGTTGGTCCTATGTTGAGTATGTAAATGAACCCTTAAGGGGATGAAAATTTAAATGAGCATGCTGTAAAACCTCTGTATATGCAAAATATGAGATATATTAACTTTTATTCCTACCAAATCTACTATCATTAAAGAACTGGAAAAGCAATCCCCCAAAAAGTGCATGACAAAACCAGGTATGCTGGGCCAAAAGGCTCAGATATGACAGCTTTGCTGTAAACATAGCAACAATATACACACTCTCAAATGATTAAAACCACACAAAAATCCTTGTTTATAAGTAGATGTATTAAAATTAACAAAGAAGAAAGATGAGAATACTAAATTGATAACACATATATTCTGCTTTTGGTGGTATTTTGAATCAAAAGTTGCAAGGGAAAGACTGTATTGTTGGGGCAGAATGAGTATATTTAACCAGAGAGCCACAGGAATTATATGCATAGTACACTTCCCCATCTGCTTCGGGAGACTAATAATAGGGAAGACTGTATTAAAACCATATATCAATCGGCAAAAAAAGGCAATTTTACAAAGTTCAACAAAGATTAAATTAAAGTTTCAACCAAAATATAACAAGAGAAAAAAACAAGTAAGGCAAAAAAATAGGCAGAAAATCGACAATCAGAAATTCAATAAAGGTTTTACAGACTAAAGAGGACTGAAAGTTAAAGAAAAGACAAAAATGCAAAGCAAGAAATTAAAATAATATATGCGACTATGAGAAAGGAGAGGGTAATACTGAATGTATGAAAAATATGCATTTAGTGTGTAAAGTCCAAAGAACTGCTGGATACCATATGTTAAAAATGTCATTTTCGAGAGCACATGAACTGCTCTCATTATTTGAGCATGATTGTATACATTTCACACACATAGGCTACTGAAACAAATTGTTCTCATTTCTGTGTCAAATTTTAAATTCACAAGTTTCCTTGCAATTTCTCTATCACTTGATGCCATTAAAAATTATAAGGATTGCTAAATTATTTGATAAATAAAGTCATAATTCTGCTGTTACATAAAAACTATGTACATAATCTGATCGCTTGAGGCAAAATGAAATAAAGTTTGGGGTCAAAGGCTCATGAGGTTATGGTGGTAACATGAGCCAGGGTTAGCGAGGGGCGCGCTAACCAAGACCCTGCCCCCAACCTCCACGTGGTGACCCTGGAAACAGACTCTGGTTCCGGTCTGGCTAAGAGGGGCAGGGATAGGGGAGAACTACTGGTAGTGGTAGCAGTGGCAGTGCACGGAAATGCAAAACAGATCCATACTAACAAAATGCACAAATCTCCTGACCGAAGTCCAACAAGATATTGCCCAAGTTCCTAAACGTAACGAAACAGCAACGAAAAGTCTCTGACATGGATGAGAGGTGCATCCAGTGACGAAACGTGTGCCCACAAAGGGCAAAGCCCTGAGGAGGGGGCAAACATTGCCAGCCCGTCGGCAAGAATAAATAAAACAGGACCGTAACGAATAAAAGTCTACCTCGTGTCGGTACAAGAGAAGATTGCAGCTGACTCCGCATCGGTGGCCTAGTGCAGATACATGTACTGGGCAAGGTTTGCAGAGCGCAAAAGAACAAGTTGCGTTTTAGTGCATAACGAAACTACTCGCCCTGGGAAAACCGTGCAAGGTACTGTGCGATTAGAAATTAACATCCCCAGAAGAACTGAGGTTGGTGATACCTAAAGGAACTGCCAGCCTTGGGGCAACCGGGCAAGGTTCGATTGCAGTCGCAACTAACATCCCCGGAATAACTGGAGCGGGTGATGGTGGCGGCGCAAAATCCTCAGTTGCGTTGATAGCGCCGACTGAAACGACTCTCTACATTGTTTGTACTAGACCCCATGTCAGTGCCTTTTGAGGTTAATTGCAAATTGCCCCAACGCGCGTCTAGAAAAGGCTGAGAATGTTCCTTCTCCGGATCAAACTCAAAAATGTACGGTAAAGCAAGGCCGATACTTTACGCTGTGTTTTATACGAGTAAGACGCCGTCCGAGGACAAGCTGACAAGCCCGAGAAATATTTCTCAGTCAGAACAGGTAAAGCAGCGTAACTCACTGTCCTGGCGTAGATCACAAAGCCCAAATATATGGCAAAGTTGATCGTAAAGGCGTAGATCCGAAAGGATCGTACCTAGGGAAAGTTCACCCTAGTAAATCAAAAGCTGGCTGAAAACGGACGGGCGGCCTAGTCACCATGGGCGCACAATCGCCCGACGAGATCACTCCGTTCTGCCAGTGGACCAATTATACATCACAATAAGAATGACCAAAATTGGCCGTGAAGAATGATCGCAGAAGAAGAAGAAATAAAGTGAATCTTCTTCATGCAGACAAAAACAAGTGCAATATGAACAGACATTATTTTAGTTAAGTAATTAATATGCTACCCACATCTGGCTCTGAAATAGAATCCAGGAAGCAAGAAGGGTAAGGAAAAAAACTAGAGAGACATGGAGACAAACTGTAGACAGAGAAGGAAATTAATGAACTAAGTTGGCTTGTTCAAGACGGATCTGGTTGGAGGAAATCTGTTGATGCTTTAAGAGGAGATCAGAGAAGAATTAATATTATGAACGATTCGTTGTATCCCAAATCAAGTTTTGTTTAAATCTGTGTATCCTTTAAGTGTTAATGAGTCTCATAAATATCTCATTAGTACTACTTCTGTTGAAAGCTATAGTAGTATAATTGTTAGCAAAGACACTTCTTAGGCATGTGGTCCAGGTTCAATTCCACAGTGGGGATAGAATATTTTTTCAATCGTAACGGCTCTCATGTCGACCCAGCCTCGGATGGACACCAGGAAAGCACTGGGAAGTAAAGTCGGCCAAGGCGATGATGACCACATTGATGGTGTGCTGACAGTCAATGAAAAATACAAGCCTAACACTATATTCCCCAAATATCTAGAGGTATGAAAAAGAGTTCCTTTACTGCCTCCTGACTATTACTGTTACAAAAGTGTCAAATGTATCACATATTAGGACCAGTGATAGCTTACATGCCTAGGAGTAAGCATGAGTGTCTCAAGCAAGGGTGCTCCAGTCATAAGTGGCAGTGTCTCTTAAGATCCATTTTGTATAGGTTAGCTCTTATATTTTAATCATCTATTTTAGGCCAAACTCTGGTGAGCTGAATTCTACTGCCCTATTTGGCTTGTAATCTACTTCTCATCACTCTATTCACATAGACTATTTTAGGAAGAAACGTTCCTTAATAACTAGTGATTGTTTGTTCTCTGGACAATAATGTGGGCAGGGATCTATGGAGAGAGAAGATCCCACAAGTATTCTGGGACACAATTTTATGAGTATGTCAATTTTCTGATGACCTTGGCACATTCAAGGAATACTTTAACAATATTCCAGTTCATTTAGGGCTCAGAAGAGGATCAGCACTTTTGATTACTGACTACATGGTAAGTATTATATTATGAATTAATATTATTGTGTATCCATACACATACAATAAACCAAATATGAGAATTATCAAGTGCTATATTTACTCTATATATTTGTATGGTTCAGAAACATGGACAAAGAACAAGCATTTGGAAGACATAGTTAAGGTCTTAAGGATGTGAATATATAAAAGAATATGTCATAATTAATGGTTGGAAAAACAGACAAATATAGAAGTTTTGGCAAACTAGGAATAAAGGAAGAAGTACTACAGGAAACAAAATTCAAACATACAACAGAGCCATGAACATTGATCAAAACATTATTGGAGTAATAGTCCTCATCGCAAGCGATGATGACAACAATCTCAGACGTGTACTGTTGCACCTCTCTGGTGTGTGCGGAGGTGACTGTAGAGTCCAATCCTAGAACAGAATCCCGACCACAGGTGGGGCATACATGATCAAGGTTAGACATGTGCGTGTTGTGTGCTCTGTCTTTTCGCGCTGCTCGTTTTCTCTGTGACTCAACAATACGATGATTCTCAGCTATTCGGGTTCCTCTTTGTTGTTACAGCGCCACATTTGGCGATCTTGCGCAAGGGATTCCCAGCACGTATTGTCTATATCGAAGCATTTCAGAGACACTTTAAGAGTGTCTTTAAAGCGTTTTTCTGTCCACCAGCTAAACGTCTGCCCCTTCAAGCTCGCCATACATCAACTGTTTTGGGATGCGTTTATCAGGCATTCGAGCAACGTGACCGACCCATCTCAGTTGGGCCTTCTGCAACAGGGTGTTGACGCTTGGGATCTTTGCTCTTGTGAGGACTTCGCTGTCTGGAATTTTGTCCTGCCAGTTTATTTTTAGTATTCTGCGTAGACAGCTTGTGTGGAAATGGTTTAATTTTCTTGCGTGTCTGCTATACACTGTCCATGTCTCGCTTGCGTACAGCAGCGTTGTTAGCACTATGACCTGGTAAACTTTCAGCTTTGTGACTATGCTTATCCCTTCCGTTCCCACACAGTGACACGTAACCTTCCGAACGCAGCACTGGCTTTGGATATCCTATTGTGGACCTCAGAATCTATGTTTGCCGATCTGGATAGGAGGCTGCCAAGATAAGCAAAGTTGTCCGTTGACTGGAGACGCTGGTGTTTAATGTTGATGACTGGATCGTAATACTGTTCTCTAGGGCGGGCTGGAACATGACCTCTGTTTTTGGTGTTAATGGTGAGGCCAAACCTATCACAGGCCATTGAGAACTTGTCCATGTAAGTCTGCATTTCTTCCTCAGAGTTGGTAGCGAGGGCACAGTCATCAGCAAACAACAGGTTTGAGATAGTTGATTCTTTTACCTTGGTGGAGGATTTTAACCTCCGAAGATTGAATATTTTACCGTCTGTCCTATTGGAGTATAAGGTTGACGGGTGGCATGCAATGAATAAGAAGACTAAGGCACAAGAGAGGGGGTACATCAAGAGATGAACAGATTAGTTTGGCAGAGTGCAACATCAAGGCAAGAGAATTTGTGAGGTCCACTGCAGCCAACCTTCGATGGGGAGACACACCTGATGATGACTGTCACTGTTAGTGTTGACTGAGTCATTGCGCTGCCTTTCAAAACCCACAAAATACTTTTGTTTCACTACTTTCAGAGAATACTTTAAACTGATTACAAACATTAATATCATTATTAACTTGCTTATACACATTTATCATATATAATAAATAATATAATAACTTAACTGTAGCACTTTACTGTGCAGCTTTCAGAATGTTAGCTAAAAGAAAAGGCAGCTAAGTAATATTATATATGTTGATTCTCAAAACGTAATAGCTGGAGCATTTTGAACAGAGTGGGTTTCATATCAAGCTCAGACTAATTTCTAAAACAATGTGAAACAAAAGTAACTATTACTATTTGCCGTACCTTTACTAATAATAATCGATAATAATGAGTTTAATCAATTTAAATATTATGATAATGATTCAATTCATTTGACAAGTTTGTGTTATTTTCTGGATCTATTACAGAATTATTCCTACCTTATAATAAAACATATTTGCGCTCCACGATAGTTTCACTATAGTATTCGACTCCCTGGAGTTGATATTCGTTCATTTTAACCCTATATATTATACTTAGTGTAGCTATTTCTTATTGGTCTATTATTAGACTAGCCAGGCTACTACTTAATGTTGTTACTTTCACAAAAATGAACGGTTCAATGAACCCACATTAAAAATCAGCTGATCTTCCGGCTTGTAATTGCTTCGAACAAATATATTCTATGAAAAACAGTATGCATTATCGACTTGCCTGCGTTGTTACTATTTAGTAACAGTTATAGTTTCTGTAATTTATACCTCTCAATATGCACCAAATCTATAATGAAAGATTGTACACAAATAATGGACGGCTAATTGGAGAAATGAGAACCCATTTAAGTGACTTCGACTTCCTGTTAGACACGGGCTAAATGAAAGTCACTGCTATCATTGGACCATTATTTCGTTCATTTAATAACAAACTGTAATTACATTTGTATTTATTTTCTATCTAACATGTTTAGCGTAAAAAATAATACATATTTGACACCGAATATAGTTTTAGTAGTATAGTCTCACTTTACATACAATCCTTCGGCTTTTAAACTCTTTTAAACGGAGCAGACATAAAGGGAACTATATTGTATATAGATATGGAACTGCAGTAAAACTATTTGATTGGCAAAACACGTAATTACAAAGTACTGTAGTTTTACAAATTACAAAAACAATGACAAAATACAGCAACGTTTCGACCAATGCTATTGTATATAGTAATTACAAAATTAGTAATTGTAATTAGTAATTAGTAATTAATTCTTAATTAGTTATTAGTAATTAATTGTAATTAGTAGTTACAAAAATTATGTTGAGATCATTAAACAAGTTGGCCACAATTACAGAGCATCGTTTGAAGAGTGGCAAAAGACAAGCCATAGATTGTAGGATCAGATGTTAGATGTACAACCGGTTTTTTTTAGCGAGAATTCAAAAGAATGTGATATTATTGTTGTTCACACGAATGGGTCAGTTGTTCGTCCCTTACGTACTGCATGCACTTGAAGTCCTTTGCGCAAGATCGCCAACAACAGAAGAGAAACTCGCATAGATGAAAATCATCACACTGATGAAAAACAGTAAAATAGCTGCTCGAAAAGACAGAACACATAACACCTACAAGTCCAACCCTGATCATACATGGACGAAGAGAGTTAAATGCACATCTGACGTTACTAATCCTAGCATTGACATCATCATAGTATGTTCCTCCATCTTTGCTAATATTACTTCCATATGAGAAACTAAGTGTATATCTTCAATTATTTGGTCATCAAACATAGCAAGGTTATTGTGTTTGTTGCTTAATCTCATTTTCTTTGTCTAATTCACATTTATTTTCAGTCCAGTTTCAGTTGCTTTTACTATTGGTCTGTCTGTCATTTACTTATGTCTTATTGTCAACCCCCAAAAAAAAAACCCACCCCATCAGATTTAAAGGCTAAGGAGTGACTTTATTACATCGGGTTTATCCACATAGCGCAGTCTGTCTAAGCAGAAATAGCATCCCATCTGCCAAGAGTATAACTCAAATCAATCAAGTGTCAATCCTGCCGGCATAAGCGATCATGTCTCTCCATAACTCTCTCCGTTTGGTGCATGTAATCAGTTCTGATGTCGGTCTTTTGTCGAACCATGATGTCAGGCCATCCAACAACTTCTCTCTGTCTTCCACGATCTCTTCTTCCCTGAATTCACCTGTAGTCACCAAATGTTCTAAATCTTCTTTTTGCATTATATGCCATAAGAACCTTGATTGTCTGATTCTTATTCTTTTGATAAGGTTTCTTTGTGTGCAGGCTTGATTTAAAACCGCCTCATTTGTTTTCTTAGCTATCCATGGAATTTTAAGCATTCTTCTGTAAAACCACATTTCTATGGCTTCCAATGATCGACTGGTAATGTCAGTGGTAGATTACGGACTCGGAATTCTTACGATATCAAGATCACAATGTGAATGACTCGAACGGGTTCAGAATGAAGGTATGCGTATAGTTCTGGGCTGCACTAGAGATACCCCTATTGTGAAGATGAGATATATGCTTGGCCTTCTGTCACTACGCTCCCGTCATGCAATCGCCCAAACCAAGGCATATATGCGGGTTACTTCGGATAAGAGACATCCACTACACAAGAACACTAATGATGTTAAGGGTACGAGAATCAAGCATGGCATGTCGTGGATGGCCCAGGCTGAGAGAACAATTGGCCAGGTGACTACGGTTGCGACCCTACCAAAAGGGAAGAATGGATCCCAACAGATGTAGCATGACCAACTATCTCAATGTTATCATTACTCTTGGAAGAGAATGTAGAGATTGGGGCAACATGAAGGCTGATCTCACAGTTAAGCAACTGATAGAAGATAATGCAAGGGATGATGATGTTGTTGTATATACTGATGGGTCGGTTCAACGTGGTGAGAAGTCCGACTTGGGTTTCTTGGCTAATGTGCATGGTAGGGTTGTTGCAGAGCGAAGTGGGGCGTACAGAACAACTACTTCTAGTATGAGGATGGAGGTTGAGGCCGTTACTGCTGCCCTCCATTGGATCTCTGGGACTTCATTTACTGGGGCAGTTGTTGTATCTGACTCTCAGTCGATGCTTCACAAGATCCAGAAGGGCAGATTTCGGTATGAGTGGATGTCGTCTATAGAAGTCTCTAACCTCCAACGGCTTACGTGGATATACTGTCCTGGTCATGCGGGTGTTTACGGTAATGAGAGAGCGGACATGCTTGCATCAACAGCATCGATTGTTGGGGAGTTGAAGATGGATAAGGGGATATTCTTCGGTCTCTTCGCGACTCTCTGTTGGATGAGGACACTAAAATCAATGTTGAATCGATCAAGCGATTTAAGCAGTTTGGAGTTACCCGTTGTTCAAGTCGAACTGGATGTCTGAGAGGCAGAGTGAGAGGTGTGTTTAATCAGCGAGCCACAGGAACCATCAGTATGCATACTCTTCGATATCTTTTGGGGAGACTGAGCACCTATGGGTTGCCCGGAGTGCAATGACGTCAGTTTAGTAACCAATAACCAATGCTTTATTGATTGTTTGTTCATTGATTATTGAGATTATAACAAAAAGCAATAACTTCGTAGCTCCAGCAACAATCCCAGGAATCTCCGAAAAAGGCACCCGTGAACCGAACGACGCGGTCTGGGTTCTAACCCACTCCAATCAGAACGCAAAGCAAAAAGCTTGACCACTTTGCCACAGAAACCCCCAAGTTATTTTATTCATATGCTAGAATGTATAGATCCTATGAAAAATCGAGATCTTTCAGCTGGTTGTTATATATCAATGCACCCTTTTTCATGATCAGTTATTTGTCTCCCATCGCTTAATCTATAACCACGAGGACGATTGTAGAGAACAATATCGTCATTTGATTATTAGACATATACCCGCTTAATCTGTTGTTATTTAATAAACTTCATACACGGTTTTAATCTTCTTCTAATTTCTTCATTTCTACTTTTATCCGTCCTTATTCTACAGCTCTTCTAAGACACCTCATCACTGTTATGATCTTACGCTCATTATCTGTCTGCCGTCAGCATGGGTTTTCATACGTTAAGGCAAATACCATTCCCCGGAAAATAGATTTTTAAATAACTATGCGAATCTGGTCCTCTCTATTTTAACATAGTAAACTACCAACTAAATTTTTTTTTTTTAAAATAGAAAATCTCTTAGCGCTACAGAGATGTGGTTTTACAGAAGAATGATGAGAATCTCATGGACTGCTAACTAAAATGACAAATGTGGAGATGTTGAATGAGGTCAAAACACAGAGAAAGCTTATTATCTATATAAGAAATAGGCAATCCTTATTTTTCAGACATGTGATGAGAGAGGGAGGTTTAGAACACAATGTAACAACAGGTAAACTAGAGGGGAGACGAAACGGAGGAAGACAGAGAAATAGACAGCTGACTTTGGCACTGAAGGCGTCAAATCTAGATGATGCAATATGTGACGGTCCATGATCTACTGCCGTACGCATGTGATAATGGTCGCGAAGGAGAATGCCGATACAATCAATCTCTAACTGTCAGATAACATTTGTCGAAATAACTCTGATAACTTTGGCTCTTAAAACCTTATCTGGACGTATATAGTTTTCACATTCACTAAGACGATTACGTCTGTTATATCTCTCCTCTGGGACTAAAGACCTGTTTAACACGTTATAAGTGCATGCACTGCTATAGCATAATCAATTCACCTTTGTACCAGAAACAAATAGCTTTTTTAGCTCAGCCTCGAAATTGGCTCTTAGGTTAATCAGCATTTTATATTACGTGGTTACATCCCTTGCATTGCCGTATACTTTTCAACGTTTACAATGTTGAAATGTTATTTGGTGTTCACCCTCAGACGTCCAATTGATTATATTCAAATACATCAATCAGCTTTCATAATTCACATTACTCAGCACAGTCTAACTGTTCTCACACAGTACATTACCATTAGCTTGACTCATCACATCATCATTAGTCACACTCGTCACATCATCATCATTAGTCACCCTCATCACATCATCATTAGTCTCACTTGTCACATCATCATCATTAGTCTCCCTCAGCACATCATCATCACTAGTCTCACTCATTACATCACTATTAGTCACCCACAGCACATCATCACTAGTCACCCTCAGCACATCACCATTAGTCTCACTCATCACATCACCATTAGTCTCACTCATCACATCACCATTAGTCTCACTCAGCACATCATCATTAGTCTCCCTCAGCACATCACCATTAGTCTCACTCGTCACATCACCATTAGTCTCACTCATCACATCACCATTAGTCTCACTCATCACATCACCATTAGTCTCACTCATCACATCACCATTAGTTACCCTCATCACATCATCATTAGTCTCCCTCAGCACATCCTTATTAGTCTAACTCAGCACATCACCATTAGTCTAACTCATCACATCACCATTAGTCACCCTCATCACATCACCATTAGTCTAACTCATCACATCACCATTAGTCTAACTCATCACATCATCATTAGTCACCCTCAGCACATCACCATTAGTATCACTCATCACATCACCATTAGTCTCACTCATCACATCACCATTAGTCACCCTCATCACATCACCATTAGTCACCCTCATCACATCACCATTAGTCTCACTCATCACATCACCATTAGTTACCCTCAGCACATCACCATTAGTCTAACTCATCACATCATCATTAGTCACCCTCAGCACATCCTCATTAGTCTCCCTCAGCACATCACCATTAGTCTAACTCATCACATCATCATTAGTCACCCTCAGCACATCACCATTAGTCTCACTTATCACATACTAATGCAAACAAACTTTGCACTCAAATAAATAAATCTCCCTAACGAAAAACATAACTAGAAAACAAAACAAAAATGAAAGTTATGAATTTGTTACTAATATTTTATTTATATATATACATGTATATTGTATTTATGTACTAGGGTCGTTCAGAAAGTAATGTACCACATCGGTTTTCTCAAGAACTGTTTAATCAAAAAGTATGAGTTTATACACGATATAGATGAGCACGTAATTGAAGCATTTGTATTATATACAACGTAATCTCCATCAACTTGTACGGATTTATGCCAACGAAAAAATAACGGCATGTATTCCTAGCCTGTACCGGATGTTGTCTTGATCCTCATTGGTTGTATACGTAAACACGCTCGTATTGCTAGGCTATGCGATTGGTGTCGTAAGGACTAGGGTAAGTGGTTCGAGTCCCGTGTTTGTCTATTTGTTTTTCGGAAGCTCTTAATACCTGTACCATGTTTATTTGTTGATCTTGTTCAGGTAGCAATTTTTTCTCTGCACGAATCACTCTGTTATCTTCTTCAAACCTTGTTTCGCGGAGTGCATCTTTAAGTGGATCAAACAGATGGAAATTATAGGGTGCTAAATCGGAAATATTGGGTGGATGGGGTAGAACAGTCCAACCCAATGTGGTGATTGCTTCCCGTGTTGCTAGACTTGTGTGATGGCGCGTGTTGTCATGAAGGAGACGCAAGTCTGTTGGTTTCTTGTTGGGTTGTACTCTGCGGAAACGTGGATTGAATTTTTTCAATGTGTTAATGTAAGCTTTCAAGCTGATTGTCTCTCCTCTTGGCCTAACATTCACAAGAATCACTCCTTCATTATCCCAAAAGACAGTGATTATAACCTTTCCGGCAGAAGGTATTGTCTTGCACTTCTATCTTCGTGGTGATAGAAAATGATGCCGCTCCATTTGCTGTCTTTCTGTCTCAGGTTCAAAATGATAGGCCCAGGTTTGTCACCTGTAACGATCTTAAAAAACTTTTACCCCCATCAGCATTGAAATTCCCTAACAATAATAAAAAACTTGCTGTACTCTGCAGTCTGTGAACAATTATGAGATTTCGAGGACCTATCTTGCGTAAACCTTATAATATCCTAAACTTTTTATAACCATATTTGCACTACGATTGCGGACTGACAGATGTTAGGCAAATTGTTGAGTAGTGATTCATTTATCATTAAGAATAAACTTGTTCTTCAAGGACCTGAAGTCTGAGCAGAACAATTCTGAAAAGTATATTCTTAACAAAACTTTACTAAAAACGTATGAAATGGAACTGATAGGCAAACAAAGATTAGAGTACTAAGAGCATGTATATTCCCAGTGGCAAAGCATGGTGTGAAACATGGACATTTAATAAGGCTGCTGAAAAACAATATATGCGTTTTTGAATATAAGTGCTACAGAAGAGTCCCATATACATCATGGACAGAGAAGAGAACAAATAGTTTTATCAAGAAAGAACTCAAAATCAAAGAAACCTAGCTGATGCTCTAGGTAAGAAAATGGAAGTATTTTGAACATATAAACATACATGAATGGTTGAATAAGACCATTATGAAAGTAGGCATCCCGACAAAGATTAAAGGAAGAAAACCACGGAGAAGATGCATTCTTGATCTGATTGATGATTTGAGCACTACGGCTGCAGAGGCGGACATCTGGTCTATGCGAGAGAGAGAGAAATTCGAATAACGGATGGCAAAATTCTGCTCAAGACAGATTTTTGTGTGATGGCTTTCCTAACAGTGCACACATGTAACATCCCTATCCAGTTGTTACAGTCACAGCAGTTTCCTTTGTTTATGTACTGCGTTATTCTGTTCAAATATCTGAAGTCAGATGGGACCTGTCACTCACACGAGCCCAATATTCTCATGTAAAGCATTTGTGGAACAAGTATATCTTTTCTTCTCTTAATGACATCAACTTTAATTTCCTTCATGTCCGGGGCCTTACCTACATCAATATCATTTATCACACAACAAATTCCTGCCTTCTAAAACAATAGTTTAATCACATTAACTGCTAAGGTTGGTTATAAATTGTTTAAACTCATACAATACGATAAACTACAAGACAAACCATTTGGACAGTTCCAATTTTCCGACCAGCCACCTCACATATCAAAATGCTATGTTAAAAAAACGATTCACAAAATTCATCTGAAGCTATTTGTGTATACATCTGCATATGTGTATATACATGTATATCTATATTTATATGTATATTTTATATTTTAAAAAAATAATGCTTTTAAATTTGCTCATTCTGATATATGAAATATTGTTCTCGTACTTAATATAAGAAAGTTATAACAGACTTTATTACGGAACCATCCATAGAAATATTTTCTAAAACAACAAAACAGTTCACACCAAAAAAACACAAGAGTTTAGTATGTTATACTAAAAGTTAGTGTATATGCTGAACAGACAATAGGATTGGAGACATCCTCCTTTAACTTTTATTTGCATTTAAATTTAAGTAGAGCTACCGCTTAAGCAAATTAGTGCCCTTGGATTTTTACGAACTGTAAAAATAGACATCACTGTTCAGAAAGCAATGGCAAACTACTGAACGTATAAGTGGTGTCTAGAAAATCGACGACTCGTTTACTGTTGTTGATGGCTGCGTACTGTAAAAAAGGATATGCCACGATTGTTATTTTCAGCAGTACAACTTTCAGGACACATCAATTACAATTCAACAATTCAGGTCAGTAGACTTTTCTCTCTCTTACAAACATGAAGATATTGACATCAAAGGTTAGAGCTTAGCACCGACTGAGTATTATCCACAATCAAATATTTACTCTAGTTTAAGCAAGCCAGATATTTCATGTCTTTCCCCAAGTTTGGAAAGCCCATATGCTTTGAGAATATTATCTGCTTCTTGTCTGCTCTCAAATGGCAGAGCCCGTCGGTAGTCCATAGCTAAATCATGAACTATGCCTTTATTGAAATCCACTTTAAGTGCTTCAGCAGCAGAGTTTAAGTGCTCGGCTCGTATGTCTAGACGTTGTAGAAGGATGGATAGTGACCGTCTTGGATTAATCATAAAATCTTCATACAAGATTGAACCAATATTGTAACCTTTATATCTAAGATCCGCACAATGAGAAACACTAGCTGCCCAGGCTGCAGTTAGGATACCAACAGTGTCTAATTTCTTAGAATTAATGCTTGTGATTTTTTTCTCATTGAGAAATACATTGTAATAATAGAAATAGGATCTAACAAAAGGGACAAATGTGGAAAGGATACTGCTGTCCATGATAAAGTTCAGAAAGTTTGGGGCAGGGTCTTGTTGAAATTGGTTGAGATTCGACATGATACTTTTGACACTGTTTCTGTACATGAAAAGGTATCTAAATTTGGGGAAAGCTTGAACGATGTCCACAAGGACACTGGTCGTACTTGGTCTGGCTTTCACAAACACAGCGCTGTATCTTTCATCAGGCTTACACAAAAGTTTGATACAACTAGCAAGTAGTTGCTTATATTCACTTGCTTGGATCATTTTGTTCTTGTAGAGGAAATCTAGGGTTGTAATCGCATCAGGTTCTGACAGAACTAGCATGGCAGGGATCCTGTACATCATCTGAAATAACACATATAATGTTATGAGTTTTGTGAAGCCATTTTGGATTCTCATATATGCAAATAAAAGTCCTTTCATTTAATACATAGGAGCTCTAATATCTCCAGCTGCACTGGGAGTTTTTAAAGATCGTAAACGGTTCTCAACTTTATTATACGGATTAAAATGTTGGAAAATGACAGAGCTCGACTTTCCAACCTTCCATACACCTTGTCTACAAAATATCTTACTCGTGTTATGGTCAAATACTATCTCATTACTAATTACATTGCTTAGTGAAGCTATTTATCTATAAGAACTGCTTAAGCAAGATAATACGAGTACCATCATCCAAAAGAGAAGCTGGAGATGGATTGGACATGTAATACGCAGAAGACTCTCTCACGAAAACTGCACCGAGATGTACACCAGAGGGCAAACAAAACCGTGGAAGTCCGAAAACGACCTGGAGGAGAACAGTAGAACAAGAACTGAAGGAAATGAATCACAACTGGAACACAATACAGAGGACGGCAAAAAAAAAGAAGAATGGCGTGACCTATCGCAGACAGATTCGTGTTTTCATCCAACAGGTGATTACTAAGTAACTGTATTATGTTTTCCTTATCACTCTCCAACACCCCGACTATAGATGTTTTCATAAAGTCTGTCTACTCTTTCATTACAGAGCACACCTGATGTCCACAACAGAAGATACATTGAGATCATAAAGGCTGGAGGCATCAATAGATGCAACTCACACCAACTGAAACTGGCAACAAGACATTGTCAAAGGAAGTAAGAAACAGAACTCACTGTACAAGATAATGAATTGTGAACAATAAAGGAACAAATGTCTGCTGCATTAGATATTGGAATACAAATGTAAAGAAGATTCTGTGTAGGTTATCAAAAACCTTTTTTTTTTTAAATCTAAGAAATACAGGATAGGCGGTTGCTGCTTTTCAATATGTTTCTCCAAGATAAGTTGTTGGCTAATTAGCAACTTCTCCCAGGTGTAAAGCCAGCTTGTTCTTTCCTCAGGGCTCTATAAACTGCTCCTTTGGTTTTATTATACATCATGGACGCCTAGTACTACGCTCCATGAACAGCTTCAGTCATATTCTAACATCATGCAGCATAGACAAAGGTAGATGGGAACAGATGGACATAGACAGGTGGACATAGACAGATGGTATGACGAGCGGCAGTGAGGATGACTCAAAAGAGAAGGAAAAAAACGCACATCGAGGCAGAAGAGAGCACAGAGAGCAGAAAAACATTTCCCACATCAACTTCAGTCGTTGGATTTACCGGCAGCAACCAGGGAAATGATTGTCACTCCAGAATAGGTATCTACAGGCACAGCAGGTGATGTGACTCAGTAAAAACACACTACGTGACGCATAAGAAATTGTCTCCCGCGACAAATAGATCGACGAACACTAGGTTCTAATACAGTTATGAGCCACATGTTATTTTTGAGATAAGATGAGACACAGACAACTTAGTAGAAGAATACATATAATACAACATTTTAGTAGATAACAATCTGCTTCAGAACAAGATTAGAAACATGTTAGATGAGAAAGAATAGAGAAAAGATAGTGCACTGGAACTACAGAAGACAATATCAAGTGCACATAAACTTATATATTATTCTCGTACCATTCTATGTTACATATTCTTTTTCAACGCTCAATATTCACCACTTGTTAACCACACTTTGTGATTTGTATGTGATCCGAGCCTAAGAGCGATTGAACGTTGTGCCAGTTATGCGCCTACAAGAAGACCAGTATATCCGATTTCTGCGATGCGTTTTATTTACTAGGGTAGCTTCCTAGGCCCCTACCTCAGTCGCCTCTTACAACATGCCTTGTAGGTTGCAGTGGTACTATTCTTTGCTCCCTTGCAAGCCTCGGCAACTCATGGGCTTTATTTACATAAGGCTTGCAATCAATGTCTCCATACCGCAGTATCCTGGACAACTCGTTCAATTTCTTCCATGGAATTAAGTCCGATATTTCTCGCTTCTCTCAGTAAAGTTTGTTTCAGGGTTTCACCAGGGCGTCCTGTCTTTCTTGAGCCCTTTGCCTTTCACTTCAATGCCTGCGTTGTGATTCTTTGGTCATGTCTTCTCAGAGTATGCCCACCATATCTCTATCTTCTCTTTCTTACAACAGTTGTTACTAGTGGTTGACCAGACGTTTCTGATTTCATAACTTCTCCTGAATTCGCCCCATTTTTAATTTTTATCCTTTTTCGCAAAAATCTATTTTTAAATGCGTTCATCTTACTTTCTATATATTTAGTTATGTGCCCATAATATGCCGTCAATAAATTTGAACTTTGGGGTTCATGTGTCTCAAGGTCCTTAGAGAAATATCACTAACATAATACATAAGTTGTTGATAAAGAAGGTCTAAAGCTAAATATATCACAATAAAAAAAATGATGAACTTCTTGCACAGGTGATGTTAATTAGTACATATATTTCTATCTTAATTATCAACATATACTTTCTGCTATTACACATACAATCACGTGCAGTAGATTCTATCTCACTGTGACATTGCAGGTAATGAGAGTGCCGATATCTTGGCTAAGGAAGGCAGTGCCAGAGAGCAAATTTTATCAACAACTGTCCTCACAAGAGGTAAAAACTCTTATACAGAGAATATTTGCAGTAGACTGGAAGACAAACACTGAATATGATTATGGAAAAGACTTTATCAAAGACCTAAGCAGAACAGACAAGGTCATTATACATGTATTTCGCTTACGTACCTGACACTGCAGCATCAACAGACAGAGTATGAATAAGTCAAACAGCTTTCTGCCAGTGTCGGCAGGAAGAAAGGACACCGCAGCATGTCATTCAAGACTGTCCTGTTTTGTGTGAGCTGAGAAGCAATATGTGGCCAAACACAGTCGACCTACAAACTAAGCTTTGGGAAAACCTGACAGACCCGAAGCTGACTTCCCAGTCTTTGGTCCATAGTAAACTAAGTGCATGACCAGAGACCGCTGAAGAAGAAGAAACTTTAAGCAGGGAGCCGACATATTATTTTTGAAACAAGAGGCAAGCTTCTTACTCCCATGACACAGAAACCCTCTAAATGTTGATCTCCTCGATTGATGTAAAATAACTATCGATTCTTAATAGCTAACACTGTTACCTGACTCAGAAGAGTTGCACCACTTCTTGCAGTACATGACATCCATGTGATAGGAACACGTGGAGGGCCTATGTCACTAGCCATTTTGTGAAAAGATGCCAATGGCATGGTAATGACGTTAACAGCATGGTGGTACTGGTTCTGGTATAGATATAAACTGTGCTTGGACTTGTAAACGTTGTCAGATTCCTTGACCTCTATAAAGACCGCTTCTTTTTTAGTCATACAGTAAAGGGAGACATTTGGTTTTAATATGCAGCTCGGCTGTCTGAATCCATTATGGACCGTGATGAAGTTGCATGGATCTGCTACAGAATGATCTAGAAATTTTCGCTTCCAGAAGATCTCTTGAACATGTGCGCTCTGTTTGAACTGCAAACCTCTAGCAGCGTCCCTTCGAGTTCCTTCGACGCCTGTCACTGCCCAGGTGAACTTCTGTAACGTTAGTACTAAGCGACGAGTAATTCTGAACAGAATAAACACCAAAATCTGGAGACAATGTAAAGAAAGTGTGAAAGTTGAATGATTTAACCACATTTGGCTTCCATTAACATTTTACAAATTAATATGATGTTTTGTTCAACAGTTATTTCTCTTCTTCCTTCTTCGAATGCTTCATATTGAACACTTGTTAAACCATTCTTTGTGATTTGTATATGATCTGAACGTAAGAGTGATTGTACGTTGTGCCAGTTATGCGCCTACAAGTAAGCCAGCACATCCGATTTTTGCGACGCTTTTTATTTACTAGGGTAGCTTCCTAGGTCCTACATCAGTCACCTCTTACGATATGCCTTGTAGGTGCAGTGTTATCAGTCTTTGCTCCTTTATGAGCCCCGACATGGGCGGTTATGAATTCAGGCGTAGCCATGGAGTCTAATATGGTATTTGTGACTGATTTTTGAGTGAATGATTGCTTTCCTTATCACAAGTGTCCCTCGCCATTCAGGCGATCTTTTCTCCGACTTTAGAGGTAAGGTAATATGATAATAGATAATATAAATAGGATAAATATAATATGATAATAGGATAAATATAATATGATAATAGATAAAGCACGAGTCAGCTCTAATGGCATCCCCTATGACTAATCCGATGCCCGCCTGCTTGCGTATTCGTAGCGCGTTGGACGACGGGTGACAAGCCCTTGTGAGTGCGGTTCAATTCCGCGGGCTGGCAGAAAAGCCACATATTCTCCAGATATACGGTGTTCGTGGCACCGAACCGAAGGGTTACGATGTCCATGGCACTGATCCGAAGAGCTGAAAGCTCAAGTGTTTCTAGATCAGGAAAAAAACATAACTAATCCGATATCACACAATGCTATAGTATCACTCAGTAGATCTGGTACTTTAAGATGAGTTATTATATTCCTAATATATGATTAATTCCTATGTTTAAATTTGCGTACTTTTGAACAACATTCCAAGGGGGACTGCCTAGAGTAGTTGATAGAAGCTCGGCCTGCTAGCTGTGAGACGCCTCATAGCTCGGGTTCGAACCTACTGTCCGGCATTTGTTCGAGTCCCTGGTCTTACTCAGGACGATAACGTGAGTACATCTGAAGTCGGAGAAAATCTGCCTGTATGGCGAGGAATACTAATTACGAGTACATTGAGCACACGGCTGCCAGTGTAAAGTAATTTACAATGTGCACGCTGCCGCCATTGTAAGAAATTGGAAAAACAGATTTTCACGCAAAAATCAGTTTCAGAGATGAAACTTCGTCTGAGTTGAAAGAGGACGAAAGAAAAAAAAAAAAAACAACAACATTCCCCAAAGTTTCCTGGGGTTGGATTAAGGTTATTTAATCCAAATCTATAAACGTAATTTTGTTGCAGAAACTGCAGTAACAAACATATATAATGTTAGAGGCAATTTCAGCACGTATGTTTCATTAGAAACTCTGAAGTGAAAAATTAATATAAATGTTAATTATAAGCAAAGTAGTAAGTGTTACAGATACTGGTACCGATAGTTTCTTCTTCTTCTTTGCATTCGGTTTCGTATGTTCGTCTAAAGCATGAGATGGGTAGCCTCTATGAAGCTGCATGTCAGTTGGAGTTCCTCGAGAGTTCCCCATAGCTTGCTATGTAAGCTTCGTATAGATAGTTTCTCTCTCGCGATCACCGCCCAGGCCGATGTACCAGACCTTCCCATAAATTATGTTCATGTGGAAATCTGATTCATGCAGTCTTAGCATTACGTCACATCTTCAGCACCATTTGGAGCTCTGGTGCTTATCCTTCGGCGATGTGTCCGGTTTCAGCCTGCGTTTACTCGGTTCCCTCTCCGTTCTGTAGCCATCTAGTGTTTTTACGGTGTGGGGTAGCTAGCCCCACATCCAACCTCCTTAGTCGCCTCTTACGACATGCGTGGCAGGTAACATTTGTTCCATTCTGTACACCCCAATTTGGGCCCCGGTAACCACTCGGCGGTATAGATAGTTTAAAATTGCACGTCATGAGGTGCAGGCAGTGTGAAGATTCAGTGTCACTTCAGCTAGTCGGCATGGCACATAATGCTTATGTAACATACATAATAATGCTGAATGGGAAAACATGTTGGAGAACACCAAAACTACACCTCTGAAGTTGGAGAAGGCTCGCCGGAATAGTGAGGGACACTGATGACGAGGAAAGCAGGCTTCACGCAAAAATCAGTCAGATGCGCCATATTGGACGCCCTGACTACGCATGAATTCACAGCGGACGAACGAGAAGACGAAGAATAATAAAACTACAAATGGTTAATTACTTCTTACCTGTAGGGCTCTATCCCTGAACATATTCACAGCTTTACTAAACTGCTCCAAGTGATTCACTGTTTCCGTCTTTGCATCCATCTTGTCTTTACCTGTTGCTTGTTCTTTCTATCTGTCAAAATTATCTAACAGAGATCTTTGCATCCGAAGTCCTAGCGTATCTGATGTAGAGATACAATCTAGCAGTTGTCAATGGCAACGCTTCAACATATAAACGTTGAAGACTACCTGAAATTTAAATGTGTGAAAATTGTAAGAGTTAAGAGTTGAGTGCGTAGCAGAAATACAGTTGTCCAGATTAAGCAAGCGCGACTAAGCATTCGGCACGTTCACAAGGAAACGTTATCAGAGATACAAGTGGGGCCTACGCAACGGCCACAAGTAGTTTGACAATGGAGGTGCGGGCGGTTACATAGGCGTTGACGTGGTTGGCGTCTCATAACTGCTCTCGTATTTTCAAACTTAGTGACTCCTTTAAACACAATACGAGAGAATAGTGGGGATACGGGCGGTTACATATGCGTTTACGGGTTTGGCATCTCGTAACTACATGTTTTCATGCTCAATATGATTACTGACCACTAACTATTTTAGAAGTATACAAATCAATGTCTGAAAACGTTGGAAGAAGAAGAAGAAGCAAACTACATAAGAAATTCCTTTGAGAAAATTCTCCAATATGCAATCAGTTTCAAGCAAAATGTAGAAAAGATGATTAGTTCTAACTAATCTTGTTTCCGACAAGTATTTTAGTATGCTGATGTAGAAGCTACGTGATTAGAATGGTGGTGTTACTATAGCAAGCTGTGCAGACAAGTGGTTAATAGCGTGTATAATCTGAGGTTGTAGTGATGAGGTTAACAGCTAGTGTAGTCAAGTGGTTAGATCGTTTTTGATAAAATCATCATTCTAGTTGAATCTATATGGGGGCCTCATTTTCAACGCTGGAATAGTTGGCGCTTTTAGTACAGTTAGTCCTTTGTGTTTTTGTGATTGTATTATTCTCGGTACGAACTAGCAACTGTTTTGCTTGTGCGTTGAATGATAAATAATATAAGATGTCGAAGAACACTGACTTTTAAAAAAACCAGATACCTTCTAGAGTGGGTACCTTCAACAAAGTCAACAAATTAGTTTACTTATTCCGTCATTCAGTTTCTTCACTTCTTATCGCCTCGTCTTTCTTTATTTCTCTCTTTTTTTTTCAGCACACATTCCGGGAAAGAAAGTGAAATGCGGTTTTATTTTTATCATGAAAAAAAAGTTAAACGACCGTAAGCTTAGCCAATTGCTAAACAAAATACAGGTATTTACTAATAGCTGCATGAGAAAGATCTTGGGCAATACGTTGGCAAAAGGTAATTAGTAACGAAGAGTTGGTGTATATAATCAAGCAAAAGAACTGCTGATAAGACATCCACATGAGAAGATGGAGATGGATAGGAAATATGGTGAGGCAAATGTCCAATAACATAGCGAGGCATGCACTGAGCTGGAGTCCATGGAGCAAACGGAATAGAGGCAGATCAAGAAAACCAAGGAGAAGAGAACTTGACGAAGTCATCAAACATATGGGCCTTATAGAGGGCTGCCCACAACAGAATAATTTGAGAACTATTATTGGTGGCATATGTCCCCAAAGGGGTCAAGGGTATAATATAGATTTAGCCACATGATTGAATGCGTATTGAACAGGTTATCTGCAACTTAAAAACACGTTTTCAAACCATATTGTATGTTGTGGAGTACGGTGTTAGACCCGTATTTTTTAGACCAACAGAATACAAAGGTTGATATGGTCAACACTACACTGGTAGGTCGCCTATACTTCTCCTCAAGTGTTTCTCTGGTACCTAATTGAAGCCGTGTGTTGATATGAAAGCCGTAGTGGTCGGGAAACTCATACTTAAAATTTAAACATGAACAATCTAAAATAAAGCAGTATTGCTATCTCATCTAACATTTATCGTTTTTTAATGTTATGGATAGTAGTAGACAAAGAACAAAGAATAAATATAATGTTGGTATTTGATAATGTAGACTGAAAGAACAAATAATATAAATGTTGGTACTGATAGTAGACTGAACAGAACAAGATAATATAAATGTTGGTACTGTGATAATAGACAGTTAAACAGCAGAACAAAAAAATAAAATATAAATGTTGGTACTTTGATAATGTGACATGATTAAACGCAAGACAAAGAATAAAATATAAATGTTGGTACTGTGATATGTAGGACATGATTAAAAACAAGAACAAAAAGAATAAATTATAAATGTTGGTACTGTTGATAATGTAGACTAAAACAACAAGAACAAAAGAATAAATATAAATGTTGGTACTGTTGATAATGTAGACTAGACAACAAGAACAAAAGAATACAATATAAATGTTGGTACTGTTGATAATGTAGACTAGACAGCAAGAACAAAAGAATACAATATAAATGTTGGTACTGTTGATAATGTAGACTAGACAGCAAGAACAAAAGAATACAATATAAATGTTGGTACTGTTGATAATGTAGACTAGACAGCAAGAACAAAAAGAATAAAATATAAATGTTGGTACTGTTGATAATGTAGACATGATTAAATAGCAAGAACAAAAAGAATAAAATAAAAGAAAGTATAACGGATAAAAAAGTAAGGACAGAACAGTAACACACTAATTTCAAACAATGTCAAAAAAAACCCCCATCTGTAACAGCTATATTCGAGATTGAATGTAGCACGGCGGTCAGTTCAACTGTTTCCTAGACTGTGGGGGACTTTGGTTCGATCCCTTTTTTGGAGATATTTTTTTTCTACCGCTGGTCGAATCAGTCTCCTTTGGATATCAGGGAAACACTGAGAAATAATGCAGCCGGTGTGATGTTGACACCATTACCTGTGTATCTGTAACAGTTCGGACTCTGTACAGGTGCGCACAAATTACCTGTGCTCATAGGTAAATATTACGGAGGTTTGTCAATAAAGCTAAAACAATTGACTTGCTAGAACAGTGTGCAAGATCTCAACAAGCAATGCTTGTGCTCTGCCAGGACAAGAATGTGGTGCGACTAGAGTATTTATACAGCGCTTGCTAGACAGTGTTTCTAAAACTGAGTTCAACGATATCAAGCGGTTTCTAAAGGGACAATAATGTGTATCGAGAAATATCGATCTGTTTAGGAATGGACTGGGGTTGGGGTGTGTGCTACAAACATAATTCATAAACGCTGTGCAGTGAAAGAATGCTGGTTTTAAAACGCGAGTCCCCTTTCAAGTTTTGCTTGGGAACCACTGTTGAAGTTTTATAACATTCTAGTTTAATGTCGGCTCGTGTAGTAATCGTAACTCACCGAAATAAGTTGAGACAACCAACACTGTTTGTGTAAGTGAGCACAAGGATAAGGGGAGCCATTTATTATCAACTAACTTTCGAAAATATCTCACAATTTAGAAACTAAGTTTAAAGACATATTGAAAACGTAATAAATTTCTACAATAACAGACCAACTATGTCTTCAAAATTAGAAATATTTAACAATTGTCACTAATTTTACGTTACTAATTTGCACTTAACTCCGCCATAGCCGATTCTAAGCCTGGATGAAAAAGGAGGAGGACTTGTGCGTGAGACCAGCTACCTCATCACAAGAAATTCTTAGAGCTACAGGAACTTGCAAGACAGGACGCTATATCGGTAAACAGACCAGCCAGGTAGTGTACAGTGCACCTAGTGTATCAATGACAGTTTCTGATCAAAGCCGATTTGCGGAAGTCAGCAACCCGACTCGTACATTACTTGGCTGTAAAATATACACTAAAATTGGAAACTTGAATATCAGAACGATGGCCACAGCTACAAAAGCAGCCAGATTGCTGAGGAAATGTAGCCATATGAGCTGGATGTATTGGGAATGAGTGAGGTGCGATGGTCTGGGACAGATAAAAGAGTGGTTAGCGGATTAACTTTCATTTATTCAGGGAAGAGGTTGAAGCATATAGGAGTGGCATTATAATGACACATAGAGTTGCAAAGAGCATGTTAGAATAGGAACCCATCTCGAGTCCGTCTAATTAGAACTTGCTTTTGTACCAGGCACGATAAGATGACAATAATAATAATAATTCCTCTCGTACTGTTATACGTTACATAGGGCCTGCAAGTAATTTCTCCATGGAACTGAGCAACTGGGCAACTCGCTCAATCTCCTCCATGGAACTGAGACCGATATTTCCTGCCTCTCTCAGCAAAGTTCGTTTCAAGAGTCTCTTTAGGTCGACTTCTCTTTCTTGAACCCTTTGCATCCCACTTCAATGCCTGCTTTGATATTTGTTGATCATTTCTCCTCAAGGTGGGCCCAACATATCTCCATCTTCTTTTTCTTATATGATGACAATACTACAGTGTTATTCATCAACTAACGAGGTCGAAGATGATGAGAAGGATGTGTTTTATGAGCAGCTGCAAGATCAAATTAACAAGACCCAAAACATGATCTGCTAGTAGTAATGGGTACTTTAATGCCAGGTTGGAAGTGATAATGTAGGGGTAGACAGAGTTATAGGAAAACAAGGAATAAACACAATGAATGAGAATGGAGAAAGACTGGCTGAGTTATGTATGCTGTCGAACTTAGTAATTGGAGGTACCATCTTTACCCACAATGAGATTCATAACTTACTTGGTACTCACCAGATGGAGTGACCAGGAATCATATTGACCATATGTGCAAAAATACACAATTAGAACATCATTGCTGGATGTCCGTGCATACAGAGGGGCAGATGTAGGAAGTGATCATTATTTATGCATAATTTATCCATTGAAACTGAAATTGAAAGTGTACCCTTCAAAGAAAAGAACAACTACGAATAAACAGTAAAAGGATACAAAATAAAGAAGTAAAAGAGAAATATCATCTTGAATTTAAGAACAGGTTTGAGTTATTTGATGTTGAAAATGAATAGAACATTGAAGACAAATTAATTTAGATAAAGAACACACTTTTGGAGGTATAATAGCCGATTGAAAACGCTATGAGATCTATACATTTTAATTAATTTAAGTAATACTCGGTAAAGAAACCACAAAAAGAGCTGAAAGTATTAACGTTGACCTGCTAAATCTTGCATGAATAAGATACTTAACTTCTTGATTCCAGAGTGTTCGAACGTGTTTCCTGTGACTCACAAACACAAACCAAAAATGAAGCTTATATTATAAGATACAGTATATTTATACATTCTTCTTCTTCTGCGATCAACTTCTGCTATGCGACAACTTTAATATTTGTCATAAACAGAGCGGTGCGCTTGAGGTCTTTACCGGTCCCTAATAGTTTGTTCTGACGAATTGTTCCTGTTGGCCAGACTTTCATTCTCACGTTGGCTGGCTTAAGCTGGGGTAGTCTTGCAAGATGTGCTTTGGGGATGCTCCATATATCAAATGTGAAAGATCTAAACACAAGAAGTAAAGTAGCTTTACAAAATACCAAGGGACACGCGATAGCGTAATAGTTAGTCATTTACTTCGAACGACGTGTGGTTTCGGAATAAACATTCCAAACGAGAGTGTTTTTTTTAAATAAAGGAACGGCTCTCATGTCGATCCAGCCTCAATAGGTACCAGAGAAACGTTGGGAAAAAATGAGGCAACCGGTGGGATGTTCACATCATCAATCTTCGTGTACAGTTGGCTAAAGAAGACTATTGGCCTAACACCGCATTATTCAATTTAACTCACGGCATGACAATTTGGTGTTTTTATTTTTTAAAAACACTACAAAGTTGAAAAACAAATTAAACGTCGATTTTGTCCGTTGTTGTCTTGACAAATTACCGTACTTTGACAAATTATCTTACTTTGACAAATTACCATACTTTGACAAATTACCTTTGACAAATTACCTTACTTTGACAAATTACTTTAAGCTGACAAATGGCCTTACTTTTACAACTTATCTTACTTTGTGTTTAGAATATTTCGCAATAAGAAAGAATAGTCAGACAGCACCGTGAACATATAAAAAGTGACATTGCCATACTGGCTTAGGGCATCCGCGACTCAATATCTTAAACATGTGAAAATGGGAAACGCATACTGAAACAGGAAGAACAGATGGCCTATGTCTGGCCTATACCTGCTCACTGTTGTATTGTAAAACGAAATGTTTATATCTGCAGTAAATATGTCAAGTTAAATAGTTTACAGTAAAACTGTCTAGTTATATTATGTGGTCTACAGTAAGAATGTCTACATGGAGTACTACAGTAAAAATGTCTAGTTAAATAGTTTAGGAACGAAAGAAATAAATACATTTTGAAGGTCATGTCTATTTTCAGTTAACTAAATGGTTTTTCTTCTTTGTGATCGGTTTCATATGCTCGGTTGACTATATGATGTGTTGCCTCTATGAAGTTGAACGTTAGTTAGAGTTCATCAAGGGTTCCCCATAGCTTGTATGTACTCTGTATGCTTCATTCGTGAGGTCATGTTTAGTTTCGCTGTTGTTATGTATAGTGAACAGAACTGCAGAGGTCTGTGTTTGAGCCTGGCATAAACATGCTTACTGCGCAGTTTGAACAGACTTTATTCTGTGCATGTTATGATTGAGCTGGCAGTGTCCTGTTCTGTCGGAAGATTGCTGTGTTATGTTTTCTGTTGAGTCTGCTGAGTGTTTACTATTGTGTTTGTTGCGTCCACGACTGTTCCCATTTAAAGGGTTTTAAAGGGTTTTAAAGCCGAAGGATTGACTTCATTGCACCGGGTTTTACCCCATATGGCTCGGTCCTCTCCGCAGAAATGGCACGCCACCTGCCGAGAGTATTGCACAAGCACGAACTCCGTAGCTCCGGCAACAATCCTAGGGTTCTCTTGAAAAAAGGGGCTCGTGAACAGAAGTCCGCGGTCCGGATTCGAACCCACGACCTTCGACTCGCAAGGCAAAGGGCTTAACCACTCAGCCATAGAGACCCTATTCACATTTAAAAGGATGTCACTGTTAAAAGCCATACATTTTTGGGAAAGTAAAGAGCATATTTTGATACAATGAAGTATAGTGAGAAATACAGTGGTAGTTTGGGTTTTTTTTACCAACGGAACACGATGTCTGATATAACCAACATCATGCCTCAGCCCTAACTTACCAATGTTGCTGTGGTACTCAACTGAGGCTGGGTTGACATCAGAGCAGTTACGGTTGGAAAAAATGTAATACCCATTGTGGAAATTGATCTTGGGATCACACGACTATAAAGCAAGTGCACTAACTACTACACTATTGCGACTGTCACAGTGAGGAACGGTTAACGGGAATTGGCTGAGAGGAAAACGATACTTTAAGTCAGGAAGATACATTGAGAGACAAAACAGTATGACAGAACATATCTTCATGGCAAAACTTATAATAATGTGTTTGAGATTAGTTACAAACAGTATGACGAACATATCTTCATGGAAGACTTATAATAATGTGTTTGAGATTAGTTACAAACAATATGTATCTTACGTGAAGTGTAGTCCAAGCAATAGTAACTGTTCATGTCTGAGTCGGAACACTTAGAAAAGTGGATAGCAATCACAACTCTGTGTCTAAGTGGTAAATCCTTGTCTTGCTTTCAGAAAGTTGTGGTTTAGAATCCGGATCGACCGTTCTGTTTATGAATGCATTTTTTTCAAGAGATTCTTAATTCTTGCAGGAGCTACGGTATTCGTGCTCTGTGCAATATTCTCGGAAGGTGGTGTGTCATTTTTATGGAGAAGGACCGACCAAATGAGAAATAAAAAACTGGTGCAAGGAAGTGAATCCTTCGTTGATAAAAAAATAAAGCAAAATAGAAAAAACAGCCGCCGTAATACAGGAGTATTGAGCGCAGTGAATGGAATCACCTGTGTGTTGCCTGGGCTCGCAAGGGGAGCAAAGAGTAGTAACACTGTGACCTACAAGGCATGTCATAAGAGGCGACCGAGGTAAGGGCCTGGGGAAACTACACTAATAAATAAAAAGCGTTGCATAAATCGGATGTTCTGTCTTGTGTTGGTCCATAAACTAAGTATACTTTCTGTATTGCACATGTTAATTAGTATTGTAATGTAATATTTACATTAACTAACAACGATTTGTTACAACTGAATAGTGCAACTGCTTGATATAGATTAACAACAGTACACGAAGTTATAAACAATATGCAGCAACAGGATATGTCCACGCAAATATTGCTGAGATAAGAATAATGCAACTATTTTGTGGAAAAACCATTAGGGAATGTTTAAAGGATTGGAGTGGTGGGTAATTGGTAAGAAGGAATAGAGAAGGAAGACAGAACTAAGTAGATTAGTAGAGGAACGTGATGAATATTTAAGTAGTATTGGTCCTGCTGTATGTGGACACTAGCAGAACAAAAAAGTTGTAAAAATTTTTTCATGGACAAAGGTACAACAATAAATTTAATTAAAATTTGATAGAGTCAATGACCTACCTATGATGAGCGTCTGGTCGACCGGATTAGAACGGAAGCTTCCATTCGGTAGACCCTGGTTCAATCCCAGGTAAGTACAATGAGTTTTTTTTATCTGTCGAAGGGCATAAATAACAAAATCGTAACCTGAACAGTTTCGCGGTGACTGTACCAGCCATGCGACCATTAAATTTCTCAGGCTCAATTTACTTCTGTACTACACCGTCTTAAAAAGCGATAACACAGGCTGTAAAGAACGTTTTCTTAATGACCTACCAAAAAAGGGTAAGACATTTAAGTGACATGACCGTTGAGGTGAAGTATAGGTCTAACAACATCCCTCCTTCCCTCATTTTCCCTCTCGTTACATGACTGCTTTGTGGTGAAGGGACTCTTTAACTCTCTCGTCACAAGACCATTTGGATTTTTAACCTTGAATGGGTTGCCTGGCAAGGTATATATATTCATTAGTTTTTGTCCGCCTGCCCAGCGTGTTCGTAGCGTGTTGGACGACGGGTGATAAGCCCTCTGTGAGTACGGGTTCAATTCCGCGGGCTGTCAGAAAAGCCACAGGTTCTCCAGATTTACGGTGTTCGTGGCACCGAACCGAACGGTTACGATGTTTATGGCACTGAGCCGAAGAGCTGAACGCTCAAGTGCTTCTGGATTGGAAAAAAATCAAAAAAACCATTAGTTTACAATTAATAAAGTCTAGAAAGCTAAGGGTGATGGTAATTCGTAACTAGACATCCTGTTTGTGTTGTCAACAGATCTAAACATGTTCTAGGTAGAATACAACGAACAAATGAGCATGAGAACATCTCAATTTTAGAAGATTTATTATTAGAAATGGGAAATAAATAGATGTAAGGGACTAGTCGTCCAGGTAGAACAATCTAAATATTTTAGAAAACTACAACAGAAACGTTCATAACTTTTCCATTTATTTTTCAAGAGATCCCTGATCTCAGTGTTGGTAAGATTGAGTTTCCTAGTCCTATCGAAGTATAGTTAAAAAAAAATATAAAGAAGTCTTTGTTATACCACGTGGTATATAGCGTATAATACAGTGTTAGGCCCGTATTTTTTTATTGACAGTCGGCACATGATGGGTGTTGTTGTCAAGATTACGTCGGTCGCCGTTACTTCCCAGTGCTTTCCCTGGCACCCAATTGAGGCTGGGTCGACCTGAGAGGCTGAAAGGAAAAATAGAACGAAGACAAATATACCACTTTATGATCAGAACCAAATAGTGACATACGAGAGAAGGGAGGATAGGACAGAAAGGGAACCGAAGTTGTCACAACACCTTATTCATTTCGTTACTTTAGGGTTAGTATGCAGCTTAACCCCCCCCCCCCATCACACAACCGCTTTATTTCACAGTGACTCTGGATTCAGTAGCACACTGTTACAGAAAAAGTTGAGGCAGAAATGTGTGCCTATGACCTTTACAATATTTTTTTCTTGAGTCACAGGCAACAAATTCAAACATAAGCTTTGTCACGTGTCTTAAATTAAAGATTTCTATATTTTTGCCGGGTCAAAGGCGCAATGATAGGGACAACGTCGCGCCAGGTTTAGTGAGCTGGCACTAATCAAGATCCTACCCTACCTCCACGTGGTGGTCCTGGAAACAGACAGAGGATCATGTCTGGCTAAGCAGGTAGGGATCGAGGAGAGCACTTTGGTATAGGTAGTGGTGCAAATTCGTTACGTTTGTTCAGTTCAGTTACTTCAGTTATGAGATCTGATCGCAACACAGACGAGCAGATCCTAAATTGATTATTTCTGCACGTCTGTCCAGGCCGATGAGTAAAGCTGAATAAATAAAAAACGAATAATAAAATTGACAAGTTACGAGTCGTCATGAGACCCGTCATCTCAAAACAATAGTCGCACCAAATTTGCCAGCTCTCGGCAAGAATCGGTCAGAAAAGATGCAATGCGTCGTGTTGACACCAGATAAAATTGCAATAAACTCCGTATGAGATGCCAAGCGCAGATACATTTATTGGGTAAGGTTGGCCGAGGGCAACTCCTAAAGTTGCGTTGTAGTGTCTAACGAAACTGCCCTTCCTGGAATAATCGGGCAAGGTACTGTTGCACTAACAGCTAACATCATCGGAAGAACTTGGGTGTGTGATGTTTGCGAGCGCAAAATTCTCAGTTGCGCTGCTAGCGACGATTGAAACGACCCTCTAAAATATATGTGCGCAGCTCCAGTCCAGTGTTTTTCCAGGGACAATGCAGAGTAGACATTGCAAATTGCCAAGTGTCTACACGCGCCCCGAAACGGCTGAAAACTCCTAGTCTGGAACAAACTCACAGTGGATAGAGAAGTAAGGCCGATAATGTAAAGGCTTGATTTGTACAAATCCAAACATTAGCGATGAGCGATACTTTTCGGACGCCGATCATCCTACTCGAGTAAGATCAAGATGACACCCAAGTGGCAAGCCCATCCGTCCCATAGTTCTAGGGAAAGCTACGCCTAATAAATAAAAAGCGTGGCAAGAAATCAGATGTGCTGGCCTAGGCACTCATATGTGCATAACTGGTACGACGCACACTCGCTCTTAGGCTCAGACAGGGGCGGCTCGTCATTAAAGATCAGTGGGGCCCAGCCCCACCAAAAATCGAAAGGAGGAATAACTTCCTGGAATAGACAAATAATAGTAAATACTAAAAAAAACCATGATTTTCCAAAATTTGTTTCTGGCACCACCAAGAAAAATGACCACAAGCTGCCACTGGGCTCAGATCACATACAAGGCACAAAGAGTGGTTTAATAAGTGGTCGATATGGAGAAGAAGAAGATATATTGTTTCAAATTGGATTAAAGGATTTCAAAATGTTTATTTCAGGTAAGATATTCATCAAATGATTCATCATAAAACGAGGAAGAAATAACCACGAAGTCGAGTCTAAACTGGGCAACTGTTTTTACATAACATGACTTTTGCTCTGATCCAATAAGAGTTAAACTTCTTCTTGTAGTTAAGACTATTAACCATAACAAGAATATCAGATCTTAGTATTGTTATAGTTTCATTTATTTTATACAAAATAATGACTGTCCCGGAAAAACGGAACGGGTGGCAAGAAATGTCCCGGTTTCTTGGTTGTAACATCTGGCAGCCCTAACACATGATGATGATGATGAATATCAAATTACTAGAAGGTTGATTATCTTTAGATGAAAGTGAATATGTAAAAAAATATGAATAGAAAATTCCCACAAAGATTCTATCAAACCTAAGCTTACACAATTAGTGATAGTTTATCTTGTTAGTCCAGGGCAATGTCTTGTATATGTTCGTGAAATGAAAAACTTGTAAACAACGACAATCTTACGTGTAAAAGACGCACTTAAAAACTTAATGTTTGAAGCGTTTCAACAAAGAATACATGGTTGTACTTACAGTACTACTTTTCTCAACGTCAGGATATAAACTTAGGTCAGTGAACATCTGTTGTTCAACTTTTACAAGACCACTCCAGTGTTTCCTGTTGCAACAATGTTGTACGTACAACGAGACTTGGGGTCTTATCGTGTCCTGTAAATGTCTCAGCTGACAGCAGTACTCGACATTAGATCAGCGATTTATTTGTTTTCCTAGTGATTAAGATCGCACACTTTGCATATCCAGCTATCACAGTATTTCGTAACTACAGCGTGACTGTTCAGACAGTATTAAAAGTGTGCAACGTCTGCGAACAAGAGACACCGAAATAATTTAACTGTGTTCCCCCCCGACTTCTACTAAACACACAAGTTGTGTATCTTGAAAAGAGACGAGGGGAGGTAGAGGAACAAGGTGCGGACGCGGAACAATGTGTGGACAATCATTCCCAGTCGGCTTAAACTATAAGTGCTGACAGTTAAACTTTGTTCACTTCTTCTCTTTAAAAAAAATAATGGTTGATGTGGATAAGCTATAAGAGCACTGACTTCTCGGCCCAAAATTATCGGAGTTGAGCTGTGGTACGTACACGCTTCAGTCATATGTAAAAGGAAACGTAACGGCGAAGTATTCGTTCAGTTAACAAAGAAATGGCGTTGGCCATATCATCATCATCATATGTTAGGTACTATTTTTTAAAATAGTATTTTGATGTCTTTACTACTTCACACAGTAACAACACCATGTGCTTTGTATGACCTTTACCTTTAAATATATAAAGGGCATTTATTGCAACAATGTCCGGGTTATGTTATTGTACCAGCGCTTCTAAACCACGATACTTTGGTGTTATTTAAATCCGTCTCATCAAGGATGGTAGAGGTGCAATCACTGAGCTAGTAGTAGTAGATTTAATAGTAGTGGTAATACTATTTTTTTTTATAGCATGGGCGTACACATACATTTTTTCCAGGGAGGGGGATGGATTAAAAAAAAATTATAATTGGTAGTTTACTACGTGGAAATAGAAAAAATAAAAGATTCAGATCAGATTTAGATTTCCTACTCCATGTCTAGAAATATTAACTTGTGATAAATGTTTAAACCAAAGCTAGTTAGTAAGTCAATCATATATTCCAACTATCATGTCAAATAATAATAATAATTCCTCTCGTACCGTTATACATTACATAGGGCCTGCAAGTAATTTCTCCATACCGCTCTATCCTGGGCAACTCTGCTCAATCTCCTCCATGGAACTGAGACCGATATTTCCTGCCTCTCTCAGCAAAGTTCGCTTCAGGGTCTTCTTAGGTCGACCTCTCTTCTTGAACCCTTTGCATCCCACTTCAATGCCTGCTTTGATATTTGTTGATCATTTCTCCTCAAGGTGTGCCCAACATATATCCATCTTCTCTTTCTTATAACAGTTGTCGCTAGTGGTTGACCAGACATGTCTCTGATTTCATCACTTCTCCTGAATTCGTTCCATTTTATATTCATTTTTTTCGCAGACATCTATTTTCAAATGCATTCAACTAGATCTCTATATCTTTAGTCATTTTCCAACTCTCGCTGGCATATGTTAGGATTGATACAACATTTGAATTGAAAATTCGTAATTTAGTTTTAATACTATATAACTTGCAGTTCCATATTTTATTTAGACTTTTAAAAGCTGATGTTGCTTTGCCAATTCGTATCATAATTTCTTTTTAACATTTCCTGTGCAATCAAAATTGCTACCCAAATAGGTGAACTGCTCTGTTATTTTTATCATTTTAGATTCCAGTGTGATATCTGCATTACTTGCCATGGGTGTCTTCATTATATTTGTTTTTTCATAGCTTATCTGCAGTCCAACTTTTGATGCTATAGATGACAAGTTGTCTGTTTTCTTTGCATATCTTAGTTGTTTCTACTTAACAAGGCAATATCATCTGCAAAATTCAAATCTTCTATTTGACTATTTTCTACCCAATCGATGCCAGTTTCGCCCTGCAACATTTTCGCATCACCCAGTCAATGGCCACTCCAAACAATAGCGGAGATAGAATACAGCCTTGCTTTACTCCGGTTTCAACCATAAACCAGTCGCTGTGTCCACCATCAGTGCGAACTGCACACTGTGAACCATCATAGAGGCTCTTTATAATGTTTATTATTTTGTCTGTATTCCATAGCATCTCAGAATATTCCACAGAGAGATTATGTGTAGACTATCAAAGGCTTTTTAAAATCGATGAAATTTAGTATGAGTGGTTGTTGCTTCTCAATATGTTCCTCCAAAATTAGTCGTAGGGTAATTATTTGGTCTAAGCAGCTTCTCCCAGGTATAAAACCAGCTTGTTCTTCTCTCTGGGTTGTGTCCACTGCTCCTTTGATTCTATTAAGAATGATTTTGCAGAAAGTCTTGGTCATTACTGATAATAGGATGATCCTTCTCCAGTTGTTGCAATCTTTGAGATCACCTTTTTGGGGATTTTAACAATTATTCCCTTCTTCCATTGATCTGGGACAGTTTCTTCTTCCCATACTTTATTAAATAGTTCTTGCACTTGGCTAATAGTTGTATCATCACCCACTTTGAGCATTTCTGCAGTAATGTTGTCATCACCTGCTGCCTTATTGTTTATCAAGGAATTGATTGTTTCCTTGACCTCAGCTACACTTATCATTTCTTCGTTAATTGGTAGGGAGCTGTTTCTTGCCTCTTCGTCAAACTTGAGTAGTACTGGTGGATCAGGTCTATTTAATATTTCTTCAAAATGTTCTGCCCATCTTTTCTTCTGCTCGGTATCTGATGTTAGAACTTTACCATCTTTGCTCTTGATTGGGCCACCCTTTGAAACAAATGTTCCAGTAAGTTGTTTTAGTGTGTTGTATAGCATTTTACTGTTTCCAGTCTTAGCTGCCTTTTCCCTTCTTCGGCCAGTCGATTGACATATGCTCTTTTATCTCTTCTAGCTGCTCTTTTCACTTCCTTGTCTTTTAGTCTATATTCCTCTTTAGCTTGTATTTCATCTGTTGCATCCTTAGTATTAAATATTGCTAGTTTCATCTTTCTTCTTTCTTGAATACATTTCCAGGTGTCATCGCTTATCCAGGGTTTTCTGTCTTTCGTCTTTAATCCTGAGCTACTATTTGCTGCCCCCAATAGTGTGTCCTTTATCTTAGTCCATTTGTCTTCAATGTTCTGTTCATTTTCACCATTGAGTAACTCTAACCTATTCTTAAGTTCGAGCTGATATTCCTCTTTTACCTCATTATTTTGTAGTCTTTGACTGTCTATTCGCAGTTGTTCTTTTTAGTATGGTGAATTTTCAATTTCAGTTTCAATTTACCTATGCATAAATTATGATCACTTCCTACATCTGCCCCTCTGTATGCACGGACATCCAGCAATGATGTTCTAAATTGTGTATTTATGCACATATGGTCAATCTGATTCCTGGTCACTCCATCTGGAGAGTGCCAAGTAAGTTTATGAATTTCCTTATGTGCAAAGATGGTACCTCCAATTACTAAGTTTGACAGCTTACATAACTCCGCCAGTCTTTCTTCATTCTCATTCATTGTGTTTATTCCTTGTTTTCCTATAACTCTGTCTACCCCTACATTATCACTTCCAACCTTAGCATTAAAGTCCCCCATTACTACTAACAGGTCATGTTTTTAGGTCTTGTTAATTTGATCTTGTAGTTGCTCATAAAATGTTTCTTATCATAGTCAGCCTCATTTGTTGGTGCATAACACTGCAGTATTGTCATATTGACATGCCTGGTACTGAAGCGGGCTATAATTATCCGACTCGAGATGGGTTCCCATTCTAACATGCTCTTTGCTACTCTAGGTGTCATTATTATACCCACTCCTTCAAAATGCTTACCATCTTCTCTTCCTGAATATATGAAAGTTAATCCACTAACTACTCTTCTATCTGTTCCAGGCCATCTCACCTCACTTAACCCCAGTATGTCCAGCTCGTATCTCTTCATTTCTTCTGCAATTTGTCAAATGCAGGTGATAATAACAAGAAAAATAATTAACCTTCTTTTCAGAAAACTAAAAAAATTCGGGAAGAGGGGATTTGCCTCCGTTACCTTAACGTGAGGACGCTCATGAATATTAATAATAGTAGTAACAGTAGCAGTAGTAATAGGTGTTGTAGTAGTAGTAGTAATAGTAGTAGTAATAGTAGTAGTAGTAATAGTAGTAGTAGCGGTAGTAATAGTAGCCGTAGTAATTGTAGTAGTAATAGTAATAATTGTAGTTGTAGTAATAGTAGTAGTAATAGTTGTAGTGGTCAACGTAAGAGTGGCAATATTAGCAATATTAGTAATGGTAAAAGTAAGAGAAGCAGTTGCACAAAGAGTAATTAAAATTGGTCATAAAAAACGAACGCAAAGTAGAAGACGAAGCGTAGCAATAGTAACAGCCGTAGGAGTTGCAATGGTAAGATTAGTAATAGTAATAGTTGTTGTTTGTCAGCATTCGCTTTAGAATAACAAATTCTTAATCATTTTTTGAAAAATGTATGTCTCTCACTCTCTCTAGTCTGTGACGCCATTGTCGCTTATGGCAGCAACAAATACATGCTGTTCTTCTCTGATTTTGACGGCCACTGTATTATGCTCCAGCTGGGATTAATTTCTTTTAGTTACTGTTCAACTATTCACCAGATCGTTTTCTAACTTACACTTTTCGTTTACCCTCTGGTGTTCATCGCAGTGCAGTTGTAATGTCAAAGTTATTATCCATGCGTATCACATGTCCTATCCATCTCCAGCGTCTTTTTTGGGATGATGGCGTTCATACTATCTTGCTGACACCGTGTTCTCGCAGTTCTTGGTTAAAGATAGTGTTTTGCTCCGGCACCACCTACTTATGTGATCAAGTTCTGACAGAAGTTCTCCCACACTTTGCTCTCAATTCTTGCCCTGGCGATACACCAACACATGGGCCATTGTCATCCATCTACATGTGATCTGCTCGTCTGTGCTTCTCAAAGCGTATGTATGCATTGAAAAACACCGGGGATAATGGTGAACCTTGTGATAAACCAGGGTGTATTACTGTTGGTGCCGAAGCCCACCTGCCAGATTTAAGCACAATTTCATTTATATTGTTCTCAACAGTGAATCTAGTATACTAGTATCAGACTTTCTTCTTTTTTTCTGTTCTCCCATACCTGTTTTGCCTCACAACGTCAGATCAAGAAGACATTTCTAAAACGGGCCTTTGTGTGCGCTTCGTAGATCTTGTCTTTCGTCGCTTCTGTTATCTCTGAGGTCCATCTTTGTGTGGCCTGCCTTTGCCTTGTACCCACTGTATCGGAGCACCATTTCTCTTTGAGGTGCACTTGTCAGACCAGTCTGGCTAATGGAGTTAACATAAACACGATCTCTGCTACTTTGAAAAGCGTAGAAAAGCTGGTCGACTTGATAAGAGAGAATCAGCTCTTTCACGTTCATTTTGTTCCAGAAAAAATGCATAAAATGCAGATGAACCAGGTGTTTTCACGACAATATACAGCGGATGCATAGATTTTCACAAGATACAGCGGATGCAGAGGTTTTCAGAACAATATACAGCATACGTATACGTTTTCACAACAGATTACGAGAGAGGTTTTCACAACAAGATATAGCGGATGTAGAGGTTTTCACAACAAGATATAGCGGACGTAGAGGTTTTCACAACAAGATATAGCGGACGTAGAGGTTTTCACAACAAGATATAGCGGACGTAGAGGTTTTCACAACAAGATATAGCGGACGTAGAGGTTTTCACAACAAGATATAGCGGACGTAGAGGTTTTCACAACAAGATATAGCGGACGTAGAGGTTTTCACAACAAGATATAGCGGACGTAGAGGTTTTCACAACAAGATATAGCGGATGTAGAGGTTTTCACAACAAGATATAGCGGACGTAGAGGTTTTCACAACAAGATATAGCGGACGTAGAGGTTTTCACAACAAGATATAGGGATAGAGGTTTCACACAAGATAAGCGGACGTAGAGGTTTTCACAACAAGATATAGCGGACGTAGAGGTTTTCACAACAAGATATAGCGGATGTAGAGGCTTTCACAGCAGGATATAGCGGACGTAGAGGTTTTCACAACAAGATATAGCGGACGTAGAGGTTTTCACAACAAGATATAGCGGATGTAGAGGCTTCTACAGCAGGATATAGCTGATGCAGAGGCTTTTACAGAAAGTTACAGTTGGCACGGAGGTTAGCATAACAAGAGATATCGAAGCATATAAATGCAAATCGTGGAATATCCTTTACAGGACGTAGCCATCAGCTACAGTAAACAAGTCATTAATTTTCTCGGCACCACTTATACGTTCAGTAGTTTGCCATTGCTTTCTGAACGGTGAGGTCTATTTTACCATTCGTAAAATCCCACGGAAACGAATTTGCTTCCAAATATGCCCACCGGGTACCAGGTATGCTTGGGTTGTGATCAAGCTCACTACCGCTTAAGCTACAGACGCCCACTTGAAGCACAGAGAAGTTGATATTAGCTACTTTTTTTTGTATTTTCAACAGTTTGTCAAATTTTCGTTGCTTAATTTTTGTTTTCTCATTACCAGCCCTTGTTAGTTAACGTTATACAACACCAGACACGAGTTGAAATCACATGTTACTTGACTTGATATAACTAAATTAAACTCCGACCCGCCTGTATGTTATCGGAGCTCGTAAGGAGAGCACAGAATAGTAACACTGCGACCTACAATGCATGTCGTAAGAGGCGACTGAGGTAAGAGCCTAGGAAGCTTCCTAGTAAATAAAAATCTACCTGTAAGTGCATAATTGACACAACGTACAATCGCTCTTAGGCTCAGGTCACATAAAAATCACAAAGAGTGGTTTATCAAGTGGTCGATATGGAGCGGTCGAAGAAGAAGAAACTCCGATCTACGGTTGAAAGAACCGAACCTCGCCAAAATAAGTCTTTAAACCAATAAATAGCCCGTCTGCCCAGCGTGTTCGTAGCGCGTTGACTACGGGTGACTATCCCTCTGTGTGTGCGGGTGCAATTCCGCGGGATGGCAGAAAAAGCCACAGATTCCCCAGATTTACGGTGTTCGTGTCACCTAACCGAAGGGTTACGATGTCCATGGCACCGAGCCGAAGAGCTGAAAAGCTCAAGTGCTTCTGGATCGGAAAAAATCAAAAAAACACCAAACCAATAAGTAGCAAATAAACAAGCTAGCTAACCAAAGATGCACGGACTTGTGAGGGTCTGTTGCATTATATACCAACTTAGTGTTTGTTGATTTAAGCAAACTGGACATGAAATTTAAACCGCACAGAAATAACAATATTGAAATCTTCAAAATATATTCTCCAACAGTTTTCCAAGCATCTCAATTTTTATGTTCCTTTCTTCAAGCTAAACAAACAAGTTAAATATTGCGTAAAAAAACTTAAACCATTTTCAAAAATAAAAAGTGTGAAATAGAACTTGCAGCCGAACAAATTTGTAATTAACTGGGTAAAACAAACTTCCTGTTACTTTTAAAAGTGATGGAAGAACTTGTCTTAAACATACACAAACTTTCATCCACTCCGTCATAGAGTTCGAGTTCTAGACCCACTTTACCATGCTGCCAAATTCCATCTTTGAACTTGAATTTTAGGTACAGAATTAAAGAAATTCTTCACAGATGTTCAAAGAAAGCAGATGTTAGTGCGTCAGCATCCCGATGGTCATATCCTGCAAAAGTACAGGTGGTTCATATGTTTCTCCTGCTTCTTAAGATGAGTACTTTTGTAACAGAGTTTCAAAAGTTAGTTTATTAGTCCACTTATCAGAAGTTGCTCTGTTGACCTGGATATCATATTTTGATTCTCGTCGCGAACAGAATGTATACCCATTTTATTTTTCACCAGAAAAATTTAGGATTAAAGAAAATAGTTTTTCAACCGAAGCATTGTGTGCTGGGATAGCAAAAGAGGAACTATGATATCTTTACGATTTCAGAGTACATTTCGTTACTCCTACAGTTTTCAACATAGTCCTTTTCAGCGATTGAATTTTTATGGGTGGATGCAAATTGTTCCTTTTCCGTTTTTCTTGCTGGTTCCACTCAAGCGCTTGTATAGTCACACTCAGCTGCGTCATCCACATGTTATATTAATCTTCATTTTCTCCTCTTAACCTGTGTCCTCATTTATACTAATTTTGAAGCCTGTCCAGCGTGTTCGTAGCGCGTTGGACTGCGGGTGACTAACCCTCTGTGAGTGCGGGTTCAATTCCGCGGGCTGGCAGAAAAGCCACATGTTTCCCAGATTCACGGTGTTCGTGGCACCGAACCGAAGGGTTACGATGTCCATGGCACCGAGCCGAAGAGCTGAAAGATCAAGTGCATCTGGATCAGGGTTTAAAAAAAGAAAAAAAAGTGAATGAATCAGTGAATAAAGTAGAAAAGTGCATGAATGTGTATTCAATGAATCAGTGAATAAAGGAGAAAAGTGCATGAATGTGCATTCATGTTTTGTTTGCTCTTATGAATCTTTGTAGTTTTCCAAATATTGCAGATTCTGGATCGAGTGCCATGTTAGAAAATCAAAATTTACACAGTTACCACACGATGTCGCTGACAGAGTGCTAATTTTGTCTTGGCTTGTAAAATTGCAGACAAATCTACGAATTTACAAAATTGTTTGCGATGCTCAGTTTTACTCGTAAAATGAGGACTTGTACGCAAAAAATGAGAACGTATGGCAACCCTAGTCACACAATGTTATCAAAAATTCATTTTCCAGGAGGAAGGGATAGGAAGGGAAGGGGGAGGGGTTACATGTCCATCCATGCCATTAACCGTTCACTGTAATTTTTTTTTTTTTTACCTCTGGACGCATTTACATTACAATGTATACTGAACTATAGTCTGTCCATTAATTCGTGAGCACGTTTGAAATTGATTTTTCTCGAAAACTACCTGTTGGATCTCAGTGATTTTTTGCATGCAGCCTTAGAATATCCATGACGCTAAAATAAAGCTAACCAGTAGTCCATAGATGCTACGGATTTTGCACATCGGCGAATTCCTTTGATCTTTATGACAATTGCAAATACGGGGGCTCAAATTTTAGATTTTACAGTATCCTAGAATTTGTCCATGTCAATTCTATTCATAGGTGTATCTCCATATTAACTTGATAGGTCAAGTAACTTGGATACAATATGCAACAGTTAGTCCTCCCCTTCGGTCACCATTAGACCCCAGGGTGTCTTAACTTCACCACAAATTGTATGATGGTAGACGCATTTGGATATGGAAATGTATACGTTGCTATTTCTCAGTCTGTAATCAAAATATGATTTGTATCATCCCGAATCTGACGATTCCATGAGGTTAATAATTGTTACGGGCTGGACAAATTGTAATCCATCTCGGTGCCAGTACTCCTCTCGGAGCACATGTTCAACACACTTCTTCCAGAACTGCATGTCTATCATTGAGAGGGACTCACGTGTCAGAACTTCAACATCACACATTTTAAACGTCCTGTTCTGTTCGGCAACTTGCCCTTTTACTTTAGCCCAGACAAGCTCTATCGGATTGAGGTGAGCATGATATGGAGGTAGTCGCAAAGACGTGTGGCCGTATTCCGCAATGATTTTGTCAATATGAAACACCTTTGTCTTATTTGTCATCCTCACCAGGTGCAGCAACTCGGGTTTCAAATATGTATCATCGAAGCTGACATTTTCCTTAGCAAGCCAAGTCCTAATTTGATCTTTTGTATTTGATGCAGTTGGTACTTTGTCTTCCGCTGATACTGCGTTGTGATAGGATGCATTATCCATTACCAAGCATCATGGTCTGTTTAGAATTGAAAGTAGATCTTTCTCCATCCAGTGCCTGAAAATATGTCCATTAATTTCTGTGTGGTAGTCCATACCGTCGGTACTTTTTGATTGGAAAATAAGTCCAGCGTCATGGACAAGACCTTCTTCACTGCTTCCTGCATGTGTTAGTATAATACGCTGGCCTTTGCTGCTTGGTATTTTTCTTTCTGTTCACCGTCTACTGATTGCCATTCTTTAGCATTGGTGTGGTGAGCATTGACCCAGGATTCGTCCAAATATACAATATCATAGCCTTGCCTCCGCCGCTCACGGATCTGCTTCAGGTATTTACTTCGGCAGCAATTAAATGTGGCTTTTCACAAATAATATTCCTGCCGCCTATAGTTTTTCTGAAGGTGAAGCCGGCGGCTCTTACAATTTTATATAGAGTACTTTTAGAATGTCTATGCTGCAATCTGATTGCAGTTTTAATTTCAGTTTCCTGAGAGTAACAAGTTGATTTGTCGCAAACATTTTAAAGAGCTCCCGTCTTATGACATCTATGTCAAAGTCGTCAATTGTTCTTTTCCTTCCTTGCTTGACATTAGTGCACTTTGTGTCCTGTTTAATCCATCGGGAAAAGGATTCTCTATTCAGACCAAGCGCCAGTTGCGTTCGTTTCTCAGGGTTATGAATATCGCAATATAGATGCCCTCTCTTAGATTCCCTACGGAAGTGTTGGTATAGTAAAACTGTAACCTTCTGCATTGTTATAAATGTGCACTTCAGACTAATTATGAATGTGATATCAATGTCAGTTTTGATAAGCCAACAAATATGATACAATAGCTTCAAACAAATAGCGAGATACGCCTATAACTACAAAACGGTATCCCAATTATAACGTCATATGCTTTCCGCTTTCAAAGTCGACTGGGTTAGGTGCACGGGAATTCGTGAAACTCACGATATTTCAATGTTACCATAATGTATTTTTAGAACAACGCGTCTGTGTACCGTAAATCTGTTACTATTGTGTACAATCCGGTGAGGTTGATTTTAATATAACCTGAAGAAGAAATATTTCAAACTACATCAAATTTTCTTGAAAAAAATATTTCTCTAGCGTCATGGATATTCTAAGGCTGCTTGCAAAAATCACTGAGATCCAACAGGTAGTTTTCAAGAAAATCAATTTCAAACGTGCTCACGAATTAATGGACAGACTATAGACAATGTACTAGAAGTGTGCGTAATCTTGAAAATGTATGCGATCCAGTATATCGTCTCGGAAGAGCGAATGGGTTAACGCATAGTCACTCATGCGATATATACATATTTCATCTATGAAAGTGTGTGTACATTATTCTAGTGAACTCTGTATTCCCTTGTAACAAATCACATGGTCTAATCATAAATTATGTTTGTATCTGGTTGAGTGTTTTTCTTTTCCTTCACACCCCTCTCACATTTTCCTTTGCCAATCTGTCAGCCTCATCCTTGCCAGGTTATAAAATTATATAAATAAGCTTCAAAGATTATCTAAAGGTACAAGATGTATAAATATGCTAATTACAGGTAGACAGGTAGCTTGGATGTGATGAAACAACGTAATCTTGCATATACTGATACACAACTCGATTTCAGTTATTGTTCTACATGGGATAGTTGAGGACCGAAGAAGAAGAGTTATTCTTCTTCTTATTCTTCGAACAATTGCATATCGACCACTTGTTAAACGACGCTTTGTGATTTGTTTGCGATCTGAGCCTAAGAGCGATTGTACGTTGTGCCAATTATACGCCTACAAGTAGACCAGCACATCCAATGTGATTTGAACAGAATATAGTAGACGCCCGAATAAACTGATCCACTTCCACTTTCTCAACAAATGTTCTATAGTTATTTTATTCGTGTTACACTCACCTACATTCAGTTGTGATGGATTGAAAATGTTCTCAGAAAGAGAAAGGAAAGGTGACCAAGACATGCTATGCAGTGAACACAGTAGAAACAGCTGAAAAGAAGGAGGCTAGAGGCACAAGGAGACGAAATTTGGAAGCAGATAAGAGAAATGGTTAGGCCAGGTTTAAGGGTAGAAAAAAAGGCACAGGATCAAAACTGAGTGGACATTTTTTATGCCATATATGCCCTAGGCCAGAGCCAACTATAAACTTATGGGCCTTCGGACTCGGTAAGAATTATGGGAAATCAGACCCCAACTACACCACATGATCAGTTTAGTCCCAACCATTTTCCTTCTTTATCATTGCATTAAAAGTCCTGTTATGTCGTATTCTGTTAATTCGAATTTGAGTACGTATTATATTAGATTTGAGAAATAAAAACAAGCCTCCGTTATGCATCATCAGATTGCTTTGTATGTGAAAAATGTACTATATAACATAACTTACAATTGTACAGAAAATGTCACCAGCGCTCTGCACTTTCTAACCAATTCAGTTATTGAGGCGACGGGTTAGGTTTGAGCAGAGCCAACTATAAACTTATGGGCCTTCGGACTCGGGTAAGAATTATGGAAATCAGACCACAACTACACCACGTGACCTCGCATTCCAGTATTGGTGTATATAGACGAATTCATTTTAAAATCAACACAAAATGCTAAATCAAAGTTATATTATGCAACACGTTAATTTTAACAATAAGGAATATCAGTATTATGCATATTTTTCACCAATAAATAACCATAGACTCACAGAATTGAGTAAAATTGCAAAAAGTTTGCAGTGTTCTATCAAACATCTATATTTTCCAGTCCCCTTTACTGATCTAGGTCAGGGAACCCTCATTCAGTTGTCTGGCCTAGTTATCTAGAGTTGGCTGTGCCTAGGCGCAACAAAGAATGATGATGACAGTCACCCTCAGTCACGTTTGATAACTTTAGATTGTAGAGAAGATGACACCTTAGTCTATTGTGACCAGTGTGAAGTTATAAACATTTTCTGTTAAGCTAGTAAAATGCACCATTGAACTAGTGACCTGGATGTTATATTTCTCTTTTGTTTATATTTGTTCTCCAGGAATCGCGGTGTTTATAGAGTGGAGGTAATGTGCTCGCCTCTCACTTCAAATGTACTCGGTTCGTTCCCCGCGTTAAGCGATGAGGTTTTTTTAAAATTTAAATTTAAAAATAAAAAAAACAAAAACAACCAGATATCCCTTATCTCAATGTAGTAAAATCAAGTTCCTAGTCCTATTGGAGACAAACGATAAAACGTAGGCACCATGTTCAAGTTGCGGACATAAAAAATTCTTTGTAGTTAAATATTAATAATAATTGGTTGCAACGTGCTACGCGGCAAAGCTCATTAAAAATATTAAAACAAAATTGCTACAGACATTTTCACAATCTTCAAAATTACTTCAGGACCCTCATGGGTGATACGGAGTTCGTGCAATGTTGGTGAGATCTATCTAAGAAAGAGATTGGGGCATACATGTTTATTTCCCGATGTGCAATGTCGCTGAGATCTATCTAAGAAAGAGATTGGGGCATACATGTTTATTTACCGATGTGCAATGTCGGTGAGATCTATCTAAGAAAGAGATTGGGGCATACATGTTTATTTACCGATGTGCAATGTTGGTGAGATCTATCTAAGAAAGAGATTGGGGCATACATGTTTATTTACCGATGTGCAATGTTGGTGAGATCTATCTAAGAAAGAGATTGGGCATACATGCTTATTTCCTGATGTGCAATGTCGCTGAGATCTATCTAAGAAAGAGATTGGGGCATACATGTTTATTTACCGATGTGCACTGTTGGTGAGATCTATCTAAGAAAGAGATTGGGGCATACATGTTTATTTACCGATGTGCAATGTCGCTGAGATCTATCTAAGAAAGAGATTGGGGCATACATGTTTATTTCCCGATGTGCAATGTCGCTGAGATCTATCTAAGAAAGAGATTGGGGCATACATGTTTATTTACCGATGTGCAATGTTGGTGAGATCTGTCTAAGAAAGAGATTGGGGCATACATGTTTATTTACCGATGTGCAATGTCGGTGAGATCTGTCTAAGAAAAAGTTTGGGGCATACATGTTTATTTCTCGATGTGTAATGTCGGTGAGATCTGTCTAAGAAAGAGATTGGGGCATACATGTTTATTTCCCGATGTGCAATGTCGGTGAGATCTGTCTAAGAAAAAGACTAGGGCATACATGTTTATTTCCCGATGTGCAATGTCGGTGGTCAATCAATCATCATCAATCAATCTCATAACAAACCTCATCATCATCATCATTGTAGTTTAAGGTTGGGGTAGTTTATTTTCTTCTTTGTCAGGATTCTAATCATCAGCGATATTGTTACGGGATGGAATTCACTGTATCACAACTCTTTTTGTAATAGTCTATCCTGGGTGTTCGAATTCTGGTTCACAGGCGCCAAATATGTAACCGTCAAACTTTGGCTACTGATAACTATTTAATATTTATTCTTCTATCTCCTCTCCATTGGCACTAATATGTAACAGTCAAACCTTGTGATCTCTACTAATATTCTTCGACACGTATTTACAACTACTATCAACACCATCCACAACTACGTACATAGACTACAAATAAATGAAATGGCCGTCAAGTACATCGTACATCTATGTGAGAATCAAACCCGATTCTCAACTTTATTTCTTTATATTTACTTATTTAAATATCTCATCTATGTTCAAAATAATAGCACATACATCAAATTATCAAAATATAGAAAATCCTGAAGAGAATCAACAATTCAAAACACATACCAATGCACATAGCTGAAAAATATACCTACTAACTAATATTGATTGTCTCCCCTAAGTGATATCTAATACCCTGACATCCTATCTCTAAAAATGTTCACAGTTCAACTCTACCTTCTTTGCGATGTCCTTAGAATAAATACTTGTTCAGTCAAAATACGTTATACCGCTTTCTAGCTAGGGTTGCTGTCATAATAGTATACACGAAATGTCTCTGCTACTGGTTAAAATAATGCATCCTGAAAAAATGGCTGACATCTCTCTCTCTCTCATATTACTGTTATTGTTGATTCTTTCTGTCCCTCTGTCTCTATCCGAATGCGTATCTAAAGTTGTGTCTTCACTCTTTCTAACTGGCCAATATTAACTGTTGAAGTCTGTCTCGGCACTACCTACACTGCCTGCTCCTGAGTACCTCTCTGTCCCTCTGTCTCTATCCGAATGCGTGTGAAGATCTCTCGAATCTACCATATGTATTCTATTTATCCACTGGCAATTTTCTTTGTTTCCAAATCAGTCATTGTCCTTAGAATATTTCTCACGGTCAAATCTGTTTAGTTGGCCTGGAAAACCCAGCTAATTTGACAATCGTGACCGGACAATCACCCAGACGTTCAAAAAATAATACAATTAACCTCTCTGGCTCCAGGAAAGAAAAACAGGGCATAAATTTACTTCTAGTTAAGAAAAAGTCTCCTTACTAACATATCTGGTCTGTAATTATATGTTCCCAGATGAGGTATATGGTTACCCCTTTTTTAATTGAAAATACGTGCCTAGTTGCAGCTTGGGACTAGGGAAAAACCTGGTGTCATATTCCCTGCTACATTTTATTGAACGACTCGATGAATGTCCTCAAGAAGACACAATTGGAAGAAGCAGAGATGAAAATTATCACCATCAGTGCACTAGCAGCCTGTGTCTTGATACGCGAAACAGAACGATAGCATAGGTATAGAATAGTAATAGTTGACAGAAATATTCCGTCTGATATAGAATGTTCTGCTTGCGCTAAAGATATTTTGGTTGAAAAGTTTATTTAACATGCGCTTTCGCCCGAGTGGTTACCGGAGCCCAAATTTGGGGTGTAAAGAATAGAACCACTGTTACCTGCCATGCATGTCGTAAGAGGCGACTAAGGAGGTTTGGCTGAAATCGGATGCACATGTCCTAAACGTATACAAGTCTGCGTTTAGTGACCTACCAAACCAATGTGCAACGTATACACGTTCTTGGCAAAGATCAAACATATCACAAAGAGTGATTAAGATTGGTAGTAAAGAACGAACGCAAAGAAGAAGAAGAACATGCGCTTTCTAGAGGTCGAGAGACCTGTGTTCAATCCACGATAAGGCCAAGGATTTATTTTCTGTCATGGGCATAAATAACAAATCCTTACCTGAACAGCTATGCAGTGACTACACTAGCCATGCGGCCAATCCTCAGGTTCTCGTTCCACCTGTTCTACACCGTCCTAAAAAGCAGTACCACAGGCAGTAACGATAGTTTTCGTATGTGCGTGAATGACCAAAAATCATTATATTTATGTCCTCGTGGATACAGTTGTCAGTATGTGCCAGGGATGACGTGTACTAGTGTAAGACGTCAGCAATCTAAAGTTTTTAGTTTACACTCTTGCTAAAAATGTCTCACCCCAACACCCGATGCATAGTCGTACACACTGCACAACTTATCAAATTATTTAAAATCACTCTTGACAGTTTGTTTAACTCATTCAACCTTCTGAGATGATATACTGGCTCGCTATATCTTTTAAGATGACGCAAAGCCAGTGTAATAGCTGGTTCAGTATACACTGCAATACAAAAATTTTAAGGTTTAAAAAAAATCAGAAATCTTCTGCTTCGAACGCTACATATCGACTACTTGTTAAACTATTCTTTGTGATCTGTATGTGATCTAAGCCTAAAAGCGATTGCACGTTGTGCCAGATATGTGCCTACAAGTAAAACAGCACATCCGATTTCTGCAACGCTTTTTATTTACTAGGTTAGCTTTTCAAGTCCCCTACCTCAGTCGCCTCTTACGACATGCTTTGTAGGTCGCAGTGTTACTATTAATTGCTCCCCTTTTGAACCCCGGCAACAGATGGAAGAAATTCAGAATGAAAGGGTTACATCGAATACAGTATGCATTTCATATCACTGCAGTCTCCATGACATTGTCACCGACTAAGTAACTTATCTCATGCGATCATGACATTAATTGCCTTGAGAAGTTTATTACTGTCTCTGTGGTAGCAATAACATATGTAAAGCCAGAACAATAGTTTAGTTCAGCGTTTCTTAAACTGTATTCAGACCAGGTGGTGCCGGGACCCGCGAGGGAAGCAAAGAAAGGTACTACTTCGACCTACAAGGCATGTCGTGGAGGCGACTGATATAGGACATAGGAAGCTATCCTAGTAAATAAAAACATCGCAGAAATCGAACGGACGGATCTACTTGTAGGCGCATAACTGGCACAACGTACAATTGCTATTAGGCTCAGAGCACATACAAGTCACACAGAGTGGTTAACAAGTTGTCAATATGAAGAGTTCAAAGAAGAAGAAGAGATTATTAATTGGAGGAGAAGGAGGGGGAAAGGAGGCTCCGTCAGATGGTAAAAGATAATGTTACAATTCTGACGAGGAAAGTATGTTTTTTTCTCGTCTACTTTATATTGTGATCTCAGTAAAAATGAATTCACTTTTTGCACCCACTCTACCCTTTCCAATTCTCTATCATATGCGATTATATATATATATATATATATATATATATATATATATATATATATATATATATATATATATATATATTAACACAGACATCTTCCCATCTTAGTACACTTTACCAATTATTTGCTGACCTTCCCCGCCATGAAGTTAAGCTATATAGTAAGTGTAGTATCTGTAATCACTGTAGTCCTAGTGTCTCTTTTCAAACAACGTGGCCTGTTGGTATTATCGATATAAGGGAAGACTTCAGTAAAACTCCTGTTGGTACAATACTGTACAACCCACCTTATCTCCTTATATGATAAAATATCATTGCTGTCTCTGCTTTATCAAAGTGATATTTCATTCGTTAACTGTTCCTTCTAGAGCACAATTTTTATTCTACTTACACATGGTATTATTTCAATTCTTCCATGAAGCCATGACTGCTTGCTGTTAAATATAGTAACATTGAACTTAAATAAATAATAAACATTTAGTTAGAAAGGCTGCAAAATATAAAGGTAACAAGGCTCTTTGGCGTATATCCAAGCCAAAATATACGACAAACGGATCATTAAATAGAACTCGTACGAAGAAAGAGGAAGTGTTGGGAACTGACTGTCAGCGAGACAGACTCAAAACACTTTCCGTAGAGAAAACAAAGCCCTGACCTATACGTGTATGGTACCATACACTAGTAGGGGCCCTAATTTCAACCAGGGTTTAACGTTAGTCGTTCTTGTCAAAGATCAATTATATATCACAATAAGAATGATCACATTAATAGCACCAAAGAACGAACGTGAAGAAGAAGAGAGATATTACTGTACATTTTTTAATAAGAAACTATTGAAGTATTTCACTTCTTCTTCTTAGTCTGTATGTATACTTTGTACAAATGTCGTACTTTGATATTTCGTCTTTGATAGGCTTACATCGTTCTACTACATGCTTCCCTATTATCGATACTAATACTGTTACGTTGCGTCACTGTTTTCAACATGACTGCAATATCTTTGCAAGAACACACTACTTCTTAGCACTGACATTTTGTAGCCGAATTTACCTTCCATTTTCCACTCTTACTAACTTAGCAAGACTGCACTGATGCGGCAAGCAGAACTAACATTTAGAGGGAGAGCAAGGTTTTGATTAAATCTGGCTTGCTGACCCAGACAGAAACTGATATATGTTATCTCATTCACTGACTGTCTCTTAGGCCTCAACTAAGAACTCCCATGTTCAGCGCTGCTAGCTTGGATACTGCATACGCACTTTAATTGATAACGACTCTACAGTCATAAGATTTGAGAACCACTGACTTGAACCATTACAATATGTATGTATTGGTTAGAAAGAGGAAACTATACATCGCGATCTAGTACTAATTGCAGATTCAAACTGAAAACTTTGGCAGGTGAAATTAAAGGTATGTGCTTTGATCTGCATGTAAAGACATGTTAACAGTAATTGCGAAAATTAGTTGATCTAAATTGATGGTATATGATATTGCACATACAGACGGCATAATGAAAGACAGACTAGTTTACTTCCAACTTGAATTAGCTGACAAACATGTTTACCAAGTCTCAATGTTAATTTGGAAAGCTGTCAAGCTGTTTAACAAATAGCAGCTGTTTACATCTCGTTTCTGCTTCGAGCTCTTGATGTAATGCGTTTTCAATATTTTATATGTCCTCCCACGGTGGGACAATATAACATACGCCTTTCTTATAACTTAACATCTTTTTCTACAATATAACATACGCCTTTCTTATAACTTAACATCTTTTTCTACAATATAACATACACCTTTCTTATAACTTAACATCTTTTTCTACAATATAACATACGCCTTTCTTATAACTTAACATCTTTTTCTACAATATAACATACACCTTTCTTATAACTTAACATCTTTTTCTACAATATAACATACGCCTTTCTTATAACTTAACATCTTTTTCTACAATATAACATACACCTTTCTTATAACTTAACATCTTTTTCTACAATATAACATACACCTTTCTTATAACTTAACATCTTTTTCTACAATATAACATACGCCTTTCTTATAACTTAACATCTTTTTCTACAATATAACATACACCTTTCTACAATATAACATACACCTTTCTACAATATAACATACACCTTTCTACAATATAACATACGCTTTTCTACAATATAACATACGCTTTTCTACAATATAACATACACCTTTCTACAATATAACATACGCTTTTCTACAATATAACATACACCTTTCTACAATATAACATACACCTTTCTACAATATAACATACACCTTTCTACAATATAACATACACCTTTCTACAATATAACATACACCTTTCTACAATATAACATACACCTTTCTACAATATAACATACACCTTTCTACAATATAACATACGCTTTCTACAATATAACATACACCTTTCTACAATATAACATACGCTTTTCTACAATATAACATACACCTTTCTACAATATAACATACGCTTTTCTACAATATAACATACACCTTTCTACAATATAACATACACCTTTCTACAATATAACATACACCTTTCTACAATATAACATACACCTTTCTACAATATAACATACACCTTTCTACAATATAACATACACCTTTCTACAATATAAGATACGCTTTTCTACAATATAACATACACCTTTCTACAATATAACATACACCTTTCTTATAACTTAACATCTTTTTCTACAATATAACATACGCCTTTCTTATAACTTAACATCTTTTTCTACAATATAACATACACCTTTCTACAATATAACATACACCTTTCTACAATATAACATACACCTTTCTACAATATAACATACGCTTTCTACAATATAACATACGCTTTTCTACAATATAACATACACCTTTCTACAATATAACATACGCTTTTCTACAATATAACATACACCTTTCTACAATATAACATACACCTTTCTACAATATAACATACACCTTTCTACAATATAACATACACCTTTCTACAATATAACATACACCTTTCTACAATATAACATACACCTTTCTACAATATAACATACACCTTTCTACAATATAACATACGCTTTCTACAATATAACATACACCTTTCTACAATATAACATACGCTTTTCTACAATATAACATACACCTTTCTACAATATAACATACGCTTTTCTACAATATAACATACACCTTTCTACAATATAACATACACCTTTCTACAATATAACATACACCTTTCTACAATATAACATACACCTTTCTACAATATAACATACACCTTTCTACAATATAACATACACCTTTCTACAATATAAGATACGCTTTTCTACAATATAACATACACCTTTCTACAATATAACATACACCTTTCTACAATATAACATACACCTTTCTACAATATAACATACACCTTTCTACAATATAACATACACCTTTCTACAATATAACATACACCTTTCTACAATATAACATACACCTTTCTACAATATAACATACGCTTTTCTACAATATAACATACACTTTTCTACAATATAACATACGCTTTCTACAATATAACATACACCTTTCTACAATATAACATACGCTTTCTTATAACTTAACATCTTTTCTACAATATAACATACCTTTTCTACAATATAAAATACACTTTTCTACAATATAACATACGCTTTTCTACAATATAACATACACTTTTCTACAATATAACATACGCTTTTCTACAATATAACATACACTTTTCTACAATATAACATACACTTTTCTACAATATAACATACACCTTTCTACAATATAACATACGCTTTTCTACAATATAACATACGCTTTTCTACAATATAACATACGCTTTCTACAATATAACATTCGCTTTTCTACAATATAACATACGCTTTTCTACAATATAACATACGCTTTTCTATAATATAACAACACCTTTCTATAATATAACATACCACTTTCTACAATATAACATACGCTTTTCTATAATATAACATACACCTTTCTACAATATAACATACACCTTTCTACAATATAACATACACCTTTCTACAATATAACATACACCTTTCTACAATATAACATACACCTTTCTACAATATAACATACACCTTTCTATAATATAACATACGCTTTTCTACAATATAACATACACTTTTCTACAATATCAGACATGCTGGCTGGGTCTGCCACCATAGCAGAGGTCAGCCAATGGATTGAGCTGACATTCTCTCTCTCTCGCGATCGTTCTTCACGGCCAATTTTATCATTCTAATTGTGATGTATAATTGGTCCACTGACAAGAACGGGTGATCTACGTCGGGTCGATTGTGCGCCCATGGTGACTAGGCTCGCCAATCCGGTTTCAGCCAGCTTTTGATTTACTAGGGTGAACTTTCCTAGGGTACGATCCTTTCTACCGACTATGTCGGCCCGGATCTTCGCCATTTCGATCAGCTTTGCAGTATATTTGGGCTTTGTGATCTACGCCAAGACAGCGTTACGCTGTTATGCCCTTTCTAACTATGAGGTCGTTCCGGATTATAAACATTTCTCGGGGCTTATAAGCTTATCCTCCGACGGCGTCTTACTCGTATAAAACACCGTGTAAAGTATCGGCCTTCGCCAATGTTCGGACCCGGACAGCCTGTCAGATCTTTACATTGTCGACCTTACTTTACCGTTCCCTTTTGAGTTTGTTCCGGAGTTGGAACATTCTCAGCCTTTTCTAGACGCGCGTTGGTACGTGGCAATTTGCAGTTAACCTTGGAAGACACCGGCCTGGGTCCAAGCACAAATAATGTAGTGGGTCGTTTCAATCGGCGCTAGCAGCGCAAGTGAGGATTTTGCGCTCGCCACCATCACCCCCCAGTGCTACCGGGGATGTTAGCTGTGACTGTAATAGTACCTTGCCCGGTTGCCTCAAGACTGGCAGTTCCGTTAGGCATCATCCACCTTAGTTCTTCCGGGGATGTTAATTGTTATCGTAACAGTACCTTGCTCGGTTTTCCCGAGGAGGGTAGTTTCGTTATGCACTAAAACGCAACTATTTTGTTTTGCGCTCGGCTAACCATGCCCAGATCATGTATCTGCACTAAGCCACCGGTACGGAGACAGGTGCAATCTTCCCTCGTACCGACACGAGGGTAGACTTTTCTCCTTTGCGCATCAGACTTATTTATTCTTGCCTCCGAGCTGGCAATGTTTGCCCCTCCTCAGGGCTTCGAGTTTCGCCCTATGTGGGCACTCGTTTCGTCACTGGATGCACATCTCATCCTTTCATGTTTACTAGTCTCCCCATCCGCAGAGAAACTTGTAAATTTGTGACGGGACCGTTGACTTACACGTCGAGCTTGTGTATGGAGTCTCCTGCTCCGGGGATGGCGATTTGTTTTCGGCCCTTACTCCGGGGAGTGGGGCTTATGTCAGAGACGTTTCACTGCTGTTTCTTTTTGTTCGGGGACTTGGGCAATATTTTGTTGGACATCGGCCAGGAGACTCGTGCATTTTGTTCAAGTGACGTATTCTGTCCATATCCCGCACACCTATGCCAGGCCAGAAGGAAATTAAAATTAAAGTAATTACTCTGTTAAGTATTCAGAGTAATATTTGCTATAAAATATTTATAGAGTAGCTGTATGCATGTCTCCGAAAATCGATCGACAGTTTCCGTCTTCACGTGTGCTGGTCTTCGGAATCTAACTATAAACATTTTGTGATACGGGCGAGGGGTAAGATTGAGAGAATACGTGCGGGGGAAAGTCAGCACTAACAATTGAAAGACGTCTTTTTAAAACTATATTTACGCCCGCGTGCCCAGCGTGTTCGTAGCGCGTTGGATTACGGATGACAAGTCCTCTGTATGTGCGGGTTCAACTCCGCGGACTGGCAGAAAAGCTACAGGTTCCCCAGATTTACGGTGTTCGTGGCACCGAACCGAAGAGGTACGATGTCCATGACACTGAGACGAAGAGCTTTCAGCTCAAGTGCTTCTGGATCGAAAAAAACAAAAAAACAAAAAACAACCGATGTTTAAGGGAATGTTAGACTATGTACGATTTAAAAATGAGCTTGTAGTACTTATTATTCGGATGAGTTCTACAATAAGTCAGTTCATGATTTATTGCAGTTTTTAGCTGGAAATGATCTCAGTACAGGTTTTTTCAGCGTGTTCGTAGCGCGTTGGACTACGGGTGACTATCCCTCTGTGTGTGCGGGTTCAATTCCGCGGGATGGCAGAAAAAGTCACAGATTCCCAGATTTACGGTGTTCTTGGCACCGAACCGAAGGATTACGATGTCCATGGCACCGAGTCGAAAGCTCAGTGCTTCTGGATCGGAAAAAAAGAAGTGTTCAAACTGGCAGAATTGAGCTTGACTATTCTAGCAACTACTGCGTCAGTTGAAAGGTCGTTTTCAGCATTAAAGCAAATCCACAGTTGCTACAGATCTACACAAGATCAAGATACTCTTTTTTTGTCGATTGAAAAGGAACTTTTGACCAGGGTTATAATGAAGAATACATTTTATGATGTCGTCACAGAGAAGTTTTTGCAAAAAGGAAGAAGAATTGATCTATTCTTTAAGTGAAACATGTAGGTGGACATATGTACTATTTAAAAGTGTATTTTTTTCTCAGTTCAATAACTATCGTTACGTAATTGAATGGGGAGAAAACAAAGATCATGAGATTAAATGCTGGTTCCAGAGACCCAAACTTATTGAGAGGATCACCACTAAAAGAGGTGGACACATTTACATATCTGGGAAGTGTCGTCAACATTCAAGGTGGCACAGATGAAGATGTTAAGGTTAGAATACAAAAGGCAAGATCAGCATTTGCCATTCTGAAGAACATATGGAGTTCAAGAATGATTAGGAATAAAACTAAGATAATGATATTTAACTCAAATGTCAAGTCTGTCCTTCTGTATGGAGCAGAGACATGGAGAACAACTAAAGGGAACACCAAAAAGTTGCAGACATTCATCAATAGATGCCTACGCAAGATACTACATCTGAGATGGTACGACATGACCACAAACAGAGAACTGTGGGATAGGACAGGACAACGGCAGGTGGAACAAGAGATAATGAGCAGAAGGTGGAGATGGATAGGACACACACTGAGGAAACCCTTGACAGCATCGTGAGACAGGCTCTCCGATGGAACCCCAGGGCAATAGAAGTAAGGAAGACCCAGAAACACCTGGAGACGGGAGTTAGAGATGGAATGCAAGAGGACGGGGAGAGAGTGGCGAGATCTGGAAAGGATGGCCTTGAATAGGCGGGCTTGGAAGGCCTTGGTTACGGACCTATGCTTCCCTAGGGGCGAAGGGTGAAGAAGAAGAAGACGTAATTGAATATAGTTGGCTTTTCAATTTAAAGAGAAGTTTAAATAGGAGGTGGCACCTATTCATTTTTAGTAGCAGCACACCTATCTCGCATAATCAGGCTACGTTACTGATATGGACATGTCCGGAGTACAATGAAGATATTTCTAACCTGAAACCTAACATAAATAATGTAACCTTTTATGTTTGTAGAAAATACAATCCTTGTTCAATTCGCTTGTCAGCTGATAAAATATTGCATTCATTTCTTATTATGAAAAAATAAAGTTGGTTGAGTTTTATACAATGCATTTTGACAACATGAATTGACATAGCAACAAAGGCATGACATGTAGTTTAAGTATGAGAGAGTATTCATTGTGTGTGTGTCCTTGAAAAATAACTTATAGTCGAAACGTCGGATTTTTGTTAGTTTTATCATTTTATTATTAATTTTGCTTGCTTATGTGATGCTATACATACGTGTCTTTATCCTAAATCGTCAATTTATTAAGTATCACCGCAGGCTCCCCACGGTTTTCTCAAGTCTGATCTGACCACCTCATATTTGTATGTTTCCGTACATCGTCTATGACTGAAAGAAATTATGAAGGACTGAATGGTGACAAAGCTTGACTATATGGTGGCAAAGATTAGCATGGGACAAGGCACTGGATGATGACTGTCTCTTTGATATTTTTATTTCTATTGTTAGAGCCGCAAGAAAACTGGACAGGCCTGTTCTGTTCAAATTCCGTGTTCACTGTTCAGTTACTACTTGCCACTTTGGCAAACAAAATGGATTCCGACTGTATTGAAATCACAGGTTGTATTATTTTACAATCTATTTTTATTGTTATTTCCTTTCTATTACTGTTAATTATTGCATTAAAATTTGATATTGAAACTGCAAAACCAATTTACCATTGTTTAACAACACCAGACATGTGTTCTATGTTGTATGTTTTGTTTTATTGGTCTGGTGGAACGATATCGGCCGCTTTTGATCTTGAAAATGTAAACAAGTTTTTATATAATTTCTTATTGCATGTTGTTTACATTTTAAGCTTATAGACAATAATATAATACGGTGCTATGGATAATGTGTTCGGCGTCCCCACCCTCGGAGATGCTGAACTATTATTATTATTAATGTGAACTACGATGAAATCAAGTCCATTTCTCATGAAGAATAAAAAATAAAGGTATTTATTAACTAATAGTAATTATAAGTAGTATCATACTATCATTATCATATATGATATCATTCATAGTATGAAATAATGAAGCACCCAGAGCAACACTACACAATGTAACACTCACTTACTGTGTAACACAATGTCAGGGACAGCATCACTATCCAAAAAAAGCAGCCTTTACATATTGGCATTTGGAGACCAATTTGTCCTGAGATATTTTGGAGAAGGTTTGTTTTCATTTGAATATCTTGATGTGATGAACTCAAAGGGCTATATCGTCGGCAAAATCAAGGTCTTCTAAAATTTATCAACCCACTTGATGCCCATATTTGCGTTATTTGGTGCATTTTCGCATGACCCAGTCAATTGCTATTCCAAAGAGCATTGGCGATAAGACGCAGCCTTGTTTCACTCCTGTTTCCACTGGGAACCAGTCAGAGTTACCGAAATCTGTTCTTACACTGCAGCGATTCACTGTAGAAGGATTTTATGATGTTGATGAATTTAGCAGGAAACCATAGTTTTTAGTAGTTTCCAAAGCGTAGGACGGTGAATACTGTCAAACGCTTTCTGAAAATCAACAAAGTTGATGATTAAATTCTATTGAAATTCTACGAACTCTTCAATGATTACTCTTAGTGTGAAGATGTGATCTATGCATGCTCGTTTTGGTCTAAACCCTGCTTGTTCTTCTCTTAGCCTTTCATCTATAGACTTTTCAGTCTCTCGAGTAACATGCTACAAAAAAGTTTGCCTGGCACTGACAGTAGGGTGATCCCAAGCCAGTTATTACAATCAGACAAATCTCCTTTTTAGGTAATTTGAAAATAATACCATCTTTCCACTGTTGTGGTGGGGATTCATTTTGCCAGATTTCAGATAAACACCACAAAAACAAAAATTGTTGACCTTACCAGCAGTCCAGAAAATATTCAACTAAAAACTACACTCTTGAAAAGTCAAAGTTTTACATACCTAGGAGTATGATGACATCTACGGGATACAGCGCCAGAAATTCCACACAGAATCGCATTGGCATCAAGTGCTTTTAACAAATTGTCAAATATATGGAAGTCAATTCACTCAGCAAGCACTTAAAATTAAAGATCTTTAACTCTTGTGTGATTCCAGTATTAACTTATGGATGCAAGAGTTGGAAAGCAACAAAAGCTCTAGAAAGAAAATTAGATAACTTTGAGAATAAATGTCTTAGAAGAATATTGAACCTCAAATGGTCAGATTTCAGATCCAATACACAAATAAGACAAGAGACCAAGCAAGAAAATGTATCAAATTTTATAAGAAAGCGCCGCTGGAACTACATCGGCCACACACTTAGAATGGATGAGAAGACTCCCTTACCAATCCCTCATATGGACACCAGAGGAAAAAGAAAACGAGGAAGACCAAGAGAGACTCTGAACCATCACCAGAGAAGGCTCAACGATGGGCCTAGTAAACATTAAAGACCTAAAACAGATAGACTGAACCGCGAGACATGGAGAACTATGACCTCTGCCTATCGCCGCCCACAGGCCCAAGAGGAAAGACTAACTAACTAACATATTGGCATAACAGTCTAAGAGAGGCTCAGAGAAATGCAAGACGTTTCGTTTGGTTCAGTATGGGTATACAAGAAGATCAGATCTACTAAATATATGCAGAGAAAAAAAATTCTTAAATGCTTCTAGGATGCCATGACAACTGTTTCTTGCTCTCAGACCTCTTACCCAACTTATGTAAAAAAACTTTTTCTCACATGCTTCATATGCTAGAACCGTAATGCTGGGCAATGCTGTCCTCAACCATCCAACCAAAATATGGGCTGAAGCCATAAAATGCTTACCTCAGGTTTAAATTAATACCAAAAGACATTTAAACATTATACACACACATATATATATATATCGGATTCATACGTTCTATGCCCATGTGTTGTCTGGGCTCATAAGGGAGTAAAGAATAGTAACACTGTGACCTACAAGGCATGTCATAAAGGTTGACTGTATAAGGGACCTAGGGAAACTACCCTAGTAAATGAAAAGGGTGGCTGAATTGGATATGCTAGCTTACTTGTAGGAGCATAACTGACACACCATACAATCGCTCTTAGGTTCGGATCACATACAAATCACAAAGAGTGGTTAAAAGTGGCCGATATAAAGCGTCGAAGCGACATACATTCTAAAGTTTGTTATGACAAATTCAGTCAAAGGGGCTAAGATAATTATTGAAGTATGTAATATTTGATGTCTTGTAAATTTTTAAACGTCATGCAAATGTTCCATGAATAATTAATAATTTTTTGTTTTAATTGCAGAATGTAATAACAAAAGAGAAGTAAATGCTGATTGTAATGGAAAGGATTTGGCAAGTCAGATGGTAGACATATTGATTATTTATTATTATATACTTCTCATACCGTTATACGTTACATAGGGCAAGAAATTTCTACATACCATTCTATCCTGGACAATTCACCTCTCAGTAAAGTTCATAGCAGGGTTTTCCTAGGGCATCCTTTCCTTTCTTTTTTTAACAAGTTGCCTCCCACAAAAGTGCTTGCTTTATAACTTTTTGATCATTTCTTCTCAAAGTATGCCCTACAGATCTATATCTTCTCTTTCTGATAACAATTGTCACTAGTGGTTGACCAGACGTTTCTCTGATTTCAACACCTCTTCTGAATTCATCCCACTTTATGTTAATTTTTTTCAGCAGATATCTATTTTCAAATTCATTCATTTACTCTCTGTATCTTTTATATAGCTGTATGTCTTCTTTTATTTCATTACAATCATTTCATATATTAATAGTTGCAGAGGAGTTTATAAAATATATTTAGCTGCGTGTATGGTTTTCTCCAGTAAGTTGTAACTTATCTGAGATGTACAGATAAATCTGTCACATAATTTTAAAGCAGTATGGACAATTGTACTTGAGTGGAGCGTGCAAGGAAAATGGAAAAGGGAACATTCTAAACAGATCTTGAAACAGTCTTCATGAGGAACTAAAGGATGTCGAATTATCCATAGGATGTAATAAAAAAAATGTCCAGAGACCGGGAAAAGTGGAGGACAACTGTTCAGACCCTGGGGTCCATGATGAGTGGAGGAAAGTAAGTAGTATGTACTTTTGTCTAGAAGGGGTGATAAGACCATTGTACCAACAAATTAAAATGACCATTATTTGTACGATTAGCTGAATGTAAAGCGTGGCAGTGCACACATTGAATATTCATTGCCTCCAAACTGTGCTCAGATACAGCCATTTTGGGACATTTTTTGTCAACAATAAAGGGACATAAACATGCAAATACTGTTGGCATCTGTAAGATTGATTTGTATGAGTGGTGCTGAGTAGAATCTGAATGCTGACATGAAAATTTTCTACAATATGTAGACATTACGGAAACTGAGAAGCAATGTGTTATTTCTTGCCACTATCCTGAAACCGAAATGTGGTTTCAAAGTCATCTCCTTTGGTAATAGGAAGCCATCAAGTCTCACAATATTTGTTGATCCTTTGGAATTATATATGTTAAATTATAGGTTAAATGGTAGGTATTGTTCGTATTTGACTGATAATGGTTTGTATAGTTTGTGATTGATGGAAAACAATCAATTTTGATAATGATGGACTTTGATTGTATATAAACTTAAAATGGATATAAATTGCACATACACTGGAGAAATGTTTTTACTTCATTTATTCACAGACTGTGACTAATGATGCAACAAGTGTGACTAATGATGCAACAGGTGCAATAAATGATGCAACAGTTGCAGCTAATGATGCAACAAGTGCGGTAAATGATGCAACAAGTACAACAAATGATACAAGTAACTCTACTGATGTAAACAGTTCACAACTCCAAAGTAAAGATGAAGACACATCTGCACGAGAAGTTGCAATCCAAGCAAATGATTATGATATTGAGAGGACCTCTAGCCACTTGCCTATCAGAAAAAGATATATACCACTTAAATTTAGGTAATTATCATCATCATAATGTGCCATGCTGGCTGGTGTAAGCAATCATGTATCTTCACAAACATCTGTCCTTAGTACTGACTATAAGTTTGGATGTTGACACTCTTCCATGACACAGAGCCAGGCTGTGCAGAATTCTCTCTCTTTGTCATCCACTGTTTTATCTCCCATTGATATGGTCAGTTGTCACAATGTGATCTAAACCTCCCTTTCTCATATCATGCCTAAAAAATAATGAGTGCTTATTTCTTATGTTGATAATGAATTTTCTCTGTGCCGTGACCTTCTTCAGCACATCAACATTAGTCATTTTAGCAGTCTGCTGGATTCTTAGTATTCTCCAATAAAACCACATCTCTGTGGCCTCTAGAGATTTTTGTGTGTTTATTTGTTACCCATGACTCACATCCATATGTCAATACTGACTCTATGTAGAAATGAATAACTCTCTCTCCGATTTCAACAGACAACAAACAACTTGTTGCATATTATTTATTTTATATATTATGCCTTTTATTTTCTGGAATGCTGTTTTTACCTTACCTATCTTACTCTTGATTGACCATCTACCATCTGCTGTTATCAGGATTTCAAGGTATTTAACTGATTGGCTCCCATGAATCACTGGAAGCGACATTGTGTATTTCTGTTAGATCTATTTTAAAGAAAATTCATTTACCTACAAAATGGTATATTACTCATAAAGATCGGTTAATAATTAAGAAAACTGCAGCTGAATTTGTACATACACCTACAATGGGAAAATAGAACATAATTTCAATTCAGCCACAACCCGTCTTTTCAATTCGGTAGCCAATAAGTTAGTTAATGGACTTGTTTTTAACTTTGTCTCATTTACTTTGATGGTGCATTTTGATGAAGAAGATAATGAATTAGGAAGTTTACATCAATTAGTCTGGTTGGAAATATTTGTTTAATGAATTAGAAAGTTTTCTTCAATTAGTATGGTTGGAAATATTTTTTAAAATGAACTGTATAATCTTTGTTGGTCAGTTAAGTTGGAAGCATTGCTTTTAACGAATTGATTGACTCGTTGCAGTGATTATCGTATTTTTGCTGGAGGATCGCAGATGGAAGAGAAAGAAGAAGAGGAGGAGGAAGATGAAGATATAACTTTTGATCCTGACAAAAAAATCAAGAAAGCACAAAAAACTGTGAGTGGAAGAGGAAGAGGTAAGTCCCGTATGCTTTTTTGTTCCTGAATATGTTCTCAATGGTAGCATAATGTTGTTACGTGGGTTGACCTGCTTGTTTAACCTTAACCAAAGCACTTCTGTTCACTTGCTCTAAGATTTAAAGATGGACTGACTTCAGTGCATCGAGTTTTACCCTGAATTGCTTAGTCTCTCTCTGCAAAAGTGGCACACCACCTGCTGTGAGTATTGCACAAAGCACAGACTCCATAGCTCTGGCAACAATGCTAAAATCTATGGAAAAATGCATTTGTGAACTGAACAACACATTCCGAATTCGAACCCACAACATTTTGAATGCAAGACAATAGCGTAACCACTTAGCCACAGAGACCCTGTGCACTTGATGATTCTGTAGCAGTGTATTTCGTATAAGGTTATTAGCCATGTGAACTATCCACCGTACTGACCTTTCGCAGCATGTTTGTTAAGGATCAGTTCTGTAGTTTCCATTAAGAGACAGTAGAAATATCAGAAGATTGGCTATCAAGTATTGCCATTCCTCGTAGTTAAGCTTCTATAGAAGATTACTGTTTGTTCTTGCTCATTCCCTTCTTTTGTCAAGCTGTCTTTTCATACACTTTTTTCAATTTTTTTCTTACGGGCAAGATATTTCTTGAATCCTCTCTAATATTCATGTCATGTTTAAGCATTATTGTGTAAATGCTTAAACACATCTAATATCTCATTTTTTAAAACAGATTTACTTTTCTTACTTGTAAAAAAAAAAGTAAAAAAGTAAAAGGAACCCTTTCAACCTCATGGTATATAGGTTAATACAGTGTTAGGACTGTATTTTTCATTGACACGTGTCAGATGGGTGATGTGGTCGCATTCCTGCCGCTTTTCGTCCCAGGCATGTCTGGTACCCAGTTGAGGCTGGGTCGACCTGAGAGACGTGGCTGGAAAATTCCCAAACGCATTGCGGGCTGAACCCAGACCACCAGCCTTGCGAAGAGTTCACTAACAACATGCTAAGGCTCTTTTATATTGTATCAACATGTATATTTTAGTTTGATTTCTTTCTTGACCTGATTTTGACACCTGCCTTTTATCTATTTGTTGCAGGGAGGCCCAGGAAGAATGCTGCAGAAGGTTAGTGTCAACATTGGTGTCTTAACTTGGTTCTATAGAATACTGAAGAATTATAGACAATCAAATACAATAAGTTTTATAATAAAGGTATAAGAAGGTATCCAGCGCTAACTAAATCTAAATGATTTTAACAGATCCAAAATCCAACAGAAATGTTTAAAATTTAAAACATAATTTAAAGTCTGAGTTTATGTTTTGTAAATTTGTAAAAGTAAATTTGTGATAACTAGTCCTTCTTCCTGTAGCATATCTTTTGCAGAAGGTGGCTTTCATTATAGCTTCATGTAAGAAAATCTGCATTTTTAACAAGTTCTTTTATCTTATCCATCATCATTCTTAAATTTTTCTTAATATCCTGTTGCCACTGTTTTGTATAAAAAAATGCAGAGAAACTGGGTTAAATGGGTTTTTACCTTTGACTGCATTATCCACCATCAATTGAGACATTCTTATACATCATAGTCATTTCAGTATAAGAGTGTCTGACCTTAATTTGTAATTTTATTTTTTCATTCTAATTGAAGCATGTTATTACCACTGCAGTTGGACTGCAGATAAGCTATTAACACTTTTGCTGCCACCCATTTTTCAACCAAATCTGGCTCACTGCTACGTTATTTTTTGTGCAGGATCAGTTTTCAGGGTAATAATTAAAAAAAAATCATAAAAAATAAACTAATAAACTTAGGACTTTTAAACTATGGAATAGTGTTCATATATTAATGAGCTACAAACCTGTCTTTTTATCGAGTATATTCTTCATAATCCACTAGCTATTGCTGTAACTGCTACATTTTCAATGCGCCTTCTTTGGGATTATTATTTTCTTATTTACAATTAGCACTGGAATAAATATCTGAGTAGCATAGCTCTTTGACAAATGCTATCTGTTTGGTAATCTACTTATGTGTCCAAACTATTTAATTTGTTGTTTCTTGATGAAGTGCAGTACTGATGTTGTACCCACTTTTTCCTGATGTCTTCATTTCTAAAACTGGTCACTTCTTGATACCTTTAGCACTCTTATTGCACTATTGTGGCATAAATTAGGGAAATGTAGACATAGGCAAGAAAAAAGCAAGAAGTGTGCATATATAAACAAGTATTTTAAATAGTACAGAAAATTGTTCTAAATCACTTCAACTGTTTAGTCACTGCATTATTTCCAGTAAATGTAAAAATGTATAGAACTCATTTCCATACCATGAGGTTTAAGGGAGAATATGGTGGCAGGTCCATATTTATTTTTATCAACGACACACAGTGGGTGCTTGATGTGACTAACATAATGCCAGCCGCCTTTACTTCTCAGTGTTTCTCTGGTATCGAATTGAGACTGAGGTGACCTGAGAGCCTTTGCAGTCAGAAAAAATCAAACTCCCACTGTGGAATATGATGTTGAGATCACCTACCCGCATAGCAAGGGCACAAACAACTGTTCTACCACTGATCTCTTCTAGTGAAGACTCTCTTCTAATGGATGCACCTGTGTTTTTAAAATTCTATTTCTTTTTCTTCTCCGTGCTGTCTCAGTTGTTGATTTGAATATATTTTTAAAAAGTAATGATCAGCTTGAAACTGTGTCTTCAAAGAACTTACACAAAAATAATCAATTTTTGAATCTGATTTATCCTGGTTGAGTAATTTTAAATTCTTATTATACAATGTCTTACCACATTCGATCAAATACACAATGTAGAAATGGCATACTTTCGGAACATTGACTAAACATTTTATAAATTTAATTAATCACAGACATTTCTCACCAGTTAGACAAATTTTTTCAGCGTTGATTATTATAAATTTGTTAATTACTCTGTTATACTTAATCTTGTTTAATTTATATCTTCACTACCTGCAGGAGCTAAACAAACTGGATGTGATAGAAAAACCACTATTACTAAAGTCTCTACAGGGTTCAAGTGTAGTATTTGTGGTCGTATTTTCTCATTGCGAGGTCAGTTGCCCTTATTGTATGTGCTTTTATTTTTAATGTCTTTGCTGGATCTGTTAATGTAAAATGAATGATGTAAAAACTATAAGTAAGATTACCTACTTCTTCTTCTTCCGTTCTTTTTTTCCTTTTGTCTTTCTCTGCTTTTTTGCCATTAAGTGTAGCAGGTTTAACTGATGATCGGTTTCCAAGATAGTGCACACTTAGTCACTTGATATGCTGTGGTATTGTGGAGTTTTAAGATGTCTGTAACTCCATCAATCCATTTTTCTTCTTGGTCTGCCCCTTCTTCTTCCTGATTCCATTTTCAGGCTGTACCTACTTGCCCAGTTTATTATCCAATTTTTATTTTAGTTGGTTTATTTTTAATAGTTTTTTTACACATTAAATTGTTATTGGTTGGTACAATCCAGGAGTATCAAGAAGAGACCGGTTTAGAATAAAGACATCAGAAAAGTGGATATAATATCAATACAAAACTTTATCAAGAAACAACAAGTTATATGGTTTGAACACATAAGCAAATTACCAACAGACATTGCACATCAAAGAGCAATGCTACTATGATACAGTGGATGCAAAGCAAAAGGTCATCCACACCAAAGGTGGACCACAGAAATAACAGAGGCAGTGAATGATACTATTTATGAAGCCTGTTCTATAAATTTCTATTTACCCTGACACTGTGAGACAAGACAAGATTCAAGACAAGAAGAAGAAGGTTAACCACACTGCATTGCTCTTCAAGCTGACATAGTACCCCAAAAATTGTTTTTAATTGCAGCTTCTCTGTGAGTCATTCATTTCATAGCTAAAATATTAGCATTTATATTTTTATTGTATTTATATCTTTATTGTAAATAAATATTAGCATTTATATTTTTATTGTATTTATATCTTTATTGTAAATAAATATTAGCATTTATATTTTTATTGTATTTATATCTTTATTGTAAATAAATATTAGCATTTATAGATTTTATTGTATTTATATCTTTATTGTAACAAAACATTTGCAATTAACATTTTTATTGTATCTAGAATTGTAATATTTATATTCTTACTGCACAGCTAAAACTTGTGTCCTTGATCTGTATCCAAAATAATAATATTTATGTAAGCAGAGAATATATATTATTAACTGTCTAGAAGAGAACAGGTAGTCATACTTTGCTTCAGAACAGGGCACAACAGAATGAGACACAATGTGTACACTAAATTCAAGATAAGCATTGCTAGCCACTGTCACTGTTAGTTAGCAGATATGGTGGCAGAACATGTCCTTGAAACTGTTCACGCAGGCAGACCTCAGACAAATAATGTGGCCAACACCCACCACCTTTGAATAGAAACTGCATGGTGAAGCTGAAGTCCTGAAACAGGTGGTTTACTATTATCAGAGAATAAAGAATCCCAGTCTAAAATGAATGGTAATGCAGAAGAAAGAAGAAATCATATTTACAGAAATATTGTAGTTAAACTGTTAATAATTTTAACCTTATTTTATATAAAATGCTAATATTTATCCATAATTGGTAAATGTTTACTCCATATCTTGTAGGAAACGCCAAAGCCCATATTATTACACATACTGATCAGAAACCTTTTGCATGTGACTTTGAAGGTTGTGGTAAACGTCTAAGGACCAAGGAAAGTTTGCGGAGACACCAACTCAGTCATTTGGGTACAAAACCTGTTGGTTATGTTGTTAGTTAATGGACTAAACAATTTTAATTTTCAATGTTTAAAAAATATATTTAACTGTAGGGAGATCGTGGACATAAGAATGTAGTTGGCATACCTGGACAATAACACTTTACATAGAATGTAGTTGGCATACCTGGACAATAACACTTTACATAGAATATGGTTGGCATACCTGGACAATAACACTTTGCTAGAATGTAGTTGGCATACCTGGACAATAACACTTTGCATAGAATGTGGTTGGCATACCTGGGCAATAACACTTTACAGAGAATGATAATGTGTTATACATCTTGTATATTTTTAAAATGCTTCCCTTATACACATGAAAGTACTTACCATTTGCTTCCTCTCATGAGGCACACTTATTTCTGATAATTATTCCTAAAAATTTGTTTGTGTTTTGTTTACATATAAACAGTACAAGTGTTAGAGTTTGTGCTTAATCAGTGAATAATCATGTGTACTCCAATCTCTTTCTTACACATTAAGATCTTAGCAGCATTCTACAAGCTCCATAGCATCTGTAACGTTCCCTGATGTTGAGGATGGTAACAATTTGTAGGAACTAACAAAATTGTTGTTGACTGTTTTGCGCAGCAGTGTCTTCTTCTTTCTTATTTGTTCTCATACTCCCACTGGTTATAGCAGAATGCAGTCCGGAGAATGGATTGCGTTGTCTCGCAGTTTTCAGCATGAGCTGTGGTATCTGCACCTTTTGGTCAGACACATCCAACTACCGCATAACTTTTTTTGGTCACCAGGTTTGCTTCTCCTTCTTCGATTTCCACAGACTTAGCCAGACTTTTTGGTAGTTGTCTCTTTCCGGGGCTGCCACAGAAATGCAGAGTTAGTCTTGGTCAGCTTTGTTCTTACCCTGACCCTAACGCTAGCAGTCAGCTATGAGTTGCTGACTTATACAAGTCCATGCAGCTTAAGTGTAGTCCCCCGAATGGAGACAGAGCATCAGGCCCCCCTCCACTTTTCACAAAATTTTCATTTGCTAAGAATTATATTACATGCTCAACTTGAACACATTTTGTTTTCTCATTTGTCTCTGATAGGACTAGCTACTCAACATTACCTACATCAAGATCAGGGATGACTGGAAAATATCCTCATTACTTCACATGAGATGTGAACCATGTAATTTTAGAGTGTATGGCTAGTTTAATGCTACAGAGAATCAATGACACACATATTGCAAATTTTAACAAATCCAAATTTGACAATGAACACGCATATTAGATTCCAAAATCGTGAACCCAAAAAAGGAGAAAAACCTGTAGCTACTGCCTGTAATACCGCTTTTAGGATGGTGTAGGACAGGGGGACATGAGCCTGAAGAATTTAATGACAGCATGGTTACTGCAGTCGCTGCGAAACTGTCCAGGTATGATTTAAAAAAAATAGATTTCAGAGTAGCAACAAAGAATAAAGTTTAGTTGTACTGTTAGGTTTGTTGTATGCTGAAACATTCATAATCACATTTCTAATAAACAGTTCAATGATTTTCAGGAATAAAGATGTTTGAATGTTCAGAGTGCAAGAAAAAGTTCAGCAGTAATGCAAGTCTACAAGAGCATGTGGCTCGACACACAGGGGCCAAACCTTTGTCGTGTAATGTGTGTGGTAGTAAGTTCCGTCAGGTGGCTGTGTTGAAACGACACATCACAACACATTCTGATGACAAGCCTTTTGCGTGTGGTATATGTGGCAAGAAGTTTGCCATGAAAGTCTATGTACAGTCACATATGAAAACACATACAGGTAAGATTTAAAATACAATTGAATAGAGAAGTAGATTTTAAAGTTTGTAGGTTCATGAGGCGATGTACAAAGACCTACACATCTGAGGTGGTCAGAGCGGATCAGATCAGGTCTGGAAAAACAGAGGGCTGCGGGATGCTTAGGTCCCTGTGAAGATAATGAATACATATTGATTCATTCTTTCAGATACCAGGTGGTGTTACACTTAAGGCTAGGGTGAATGCATGGTTTTCACTAGAACTAGATTTGTGCACCAGTTGTTGGTGGTTTGAAATCTGGTGATTTTCAGTGAATCATTGCAGGAGCTACTGTGTAATAGCTCAGTTATTTTAAGCTAGTGCCCAGTTATATGAAAGAAACAGAGCACTTATATAATCCAGAATGCACTGATATCTACTGTATCCAGTTTTATAAAAAATTCATCGACATATTTATTTATTCCTCATGCTTAGGAACTGTGTAATTCTTACATTGCACTTTGTGGTAGACTTATTTGTATGGTAGTCTTTCTTGTTTCATAAAGAATATATAGCTGTATCTATCACTGTCCATAGTTTTATGTTCTGTACTGTTTTATTGAGGTCCACAAAAGCATAATGATTAGTGTACTTGCTTCCTAGAGCATCGGTCACAGGATCAAATTCCCAGATGATTGATTTAATATTATAGTTTAAAATCCTTCAGCATTATGGTGGTGATTTAATTCCCTTTTCTATCCACTGAGGTTTTCCATTTGTATAGTTCTTTTAAATTCTTTTTGAAGAATTAATTAAAGAATGTGTTGTCAATAGTCAGATGGTTCTCTTTGCATAATTCTAGAAGACTTTCTCCTTTATTGTTTCTTGATGTCATACGATATTATCCTATGATTGTTTTCTATTTCTCTTTTTGTATTCATAACTATTAAGATTTTCTTAGATTTCACAGGTTTTAATAGTTGTTTGTCATAGTACTGCTAGTTCTTCATTGCTATAATTGAAGATTTGTATGTATGTTTGTGGTCTGAGGTTTTATAGCCTCATTCTGCCATGTGTCCAGTATCCACAATTGTGTTTCTCTGTTTTTATCAGCTTTTTAATCCAACTTCCCATGCATCAATAGGAAATGGTGCCTGAGAGGGTGGAGAATGAGTTTATATAGCTATCAAGCTACAGGACCCACCAATAAATGCACCATTTTTTTCTGAAAGAGACTGAACATCTGTAGCTCTACCTGGTGTAAATTGATGCTGGCTGTAATAACTTCTTAAATTCTAATTTATGTTTCAGGAGAAAGACCATTTACCTGTGATACCTGTCATAAATCCTTTGCCCATGCATCAGATCTGAACCGTCATAAAATTATACACACAGGTAAGTAATTGTGTGATATTTACATATCAGACATGTCCTTCAGCGTCATTTTCATTAAATGCTTTGCTAGAATATTGTGTTACACAAGATCGGGGACCAATAAAGTAGAGTTATGTTTGGTAGTTTGCATGAATGTTGTGTTACTGTTTATTTTTTTCACACCAGCTTTTCATAATGCTTGTAATTGTGAATTTTTTTTAGCATTGCTATGACAGTCTTTAATATTATGTTGTTGTCTATGAGTCTCTTTCTTCTTCTGTGTCCTTGGCTTCAATACTTCCTTTTCTAACTCTTCAAGCTCTTTGATCAGAAAGGTTTGTAATCTTTTCTTCTTGGTATGGCATGCGTGACAGTTTGTGGAAGGGCAGAGATCAGGAGTAGTGCATTTTTGACGATATTATAAATCCTAGGATTTATCAATCCTTTCTTTTAGTATGGTGGTCTCTGTGGCTAAGTGGTTACGCGTTCCGAAGGCAGTGAGTTTTAATCCGTATCGCACCGTTCTGTTCACAAGTGCGTTTTATACAGAGGCATCTAAGATTGTTGCTGGAGCTATGAAATTGTGCATTGTGCTCTACTCTCGGCAATTGGCATGCCATTTCTGTGGAGAGGGACTGAGCCATATGGGGTAAAACCCAGTGCAATGAAGTCAATCCTTCAGCATTTGAGACTTTAGTGTGGTTTGCAGCACATCTTTTATGTGGCTGCAATATTGATTGAGCGTTTGATTTAATTCAGTAATTCTCTTTTCATTTCAATTCTTTTTGGTGACTCTTAATTTTTGTCAATTTTTCATTTCCAAGGCCTTGATTTTGCTTTCTTATTCGTGTTCATTGTTTATGGTTTCACATCATACATAAATTTTAAATATATATATATAACACTTTATCCTATTAAATTATTACCTGTTAACCCGTCTTACTCCCACCATTATGCTATCACTGCTAAACCTGGACATTGACATCAAATGACAGAAGAAAACTAGTCATGACAATGATGATTAGCAAAAATTAATACTGATCACTGTATAGAACACTGTGCTATAATTAATAGTGATCACTGTATAGAACACTGCTATAATTAATAATGATTACTGTATAGAACACTGTGCTATAATAAATAGTGATCACTGTATAGAACACTGTGCTATAATAATTATTACTATAGAAGATTATCGTGATCATGATAGACACTGTGCTATATTAATAGTGATCACTGTATAGAACATACATAATTGATAGTATTACTGTAGAAACTGTCTATAATATAGTGATCTACTGTATAGAACACTGTGCTATAATTAATAGTGATCACTGTATAGAACAATGTGCTATAATTAATAGTGATTACTGTATAGAACACTGTGCTATAATAAATAGAAATCACTATAGAACACTGAACAGTATTTATTTGAGAACTTGAGCTGTAATACAGTAACTGGTGAGAATATATTTATTAGATAACTATATATATTAGGTGTGCGTACTACAAAACAAATTACTTTTTTTAAACAGGTAAGAAACCATATGCTTGCTCTGTGTGTTCAATGCGCTACAGCGATGCATCTAGCAGGAGGCGCCACGAGCGTGAACACCAAAGCAAACAGCAGTACATGTGTCATCTTTGTGACCAACATTTCACACGGGCTGGCCAGCTACGCAGTCACCTCATGAGAGAGCACAATACAGAAATGGAGACTTTATTTGAAGTTCAAGTGGGGGATAAAGGATCTCAAGTTAGTTGTTGCATCATTAAACATTTTCTTGCAACATTAACCAAAACTATGCTGTTCACATTTGTCGTCATCTTTCTACATTCATTACAATATGCTGTTACACTTTTTAATTTTCATCATTCTTATTCATTAACCAAAACTATGCTTTACAGCTATTTTAAGAGTTTGTCATCATCTCTTCCTTTTACATTCATTAGCAGCAGCTTTAATTATTTTTGAGCTTTACCACTGTTATCAGTTATCTTTTTCTGAGACCAAAAATAGCAGAACACCAAGCCTAGCAAACATACAAATAGATAACACTAGGGTAAAGCAAGTTTCTGAATTCAAATATTTAGGCAGCATTTTCACGGACGGAAAACTCGATAGAGAAATAGAGACAAGGTGTCAAAAGCAAATGCAGTGACCTACCAGCTGGCACCATTACTACAACACCCAAAGATCAAGATGGAAGTGAAAAGACAGATGATAAAAGTATTTTCCTACCAACACTTTGTTACCAGTGCCAAACTTGGTCTCTTACAGCAACACACCACAGAAAGCTCACCACTTGTGAAATGAAATACTTGAGGAAGGCAGTGGGAGTCACCAGAAAAGACAGACTACAAATGAGGACATCAGAAGCAGAGTGGGCATAACTTCATGCATCGAATGACAGCAAATGTAGTGGTTTTGACATTTAATGAGAATGAAATACAACCAACCACCAATAACAGCATACAATAAAAAGAGATCGGGTACTAGAGTAAGGAAGACCAAGAAAAAGATGGATAGACAATATCAAGACCACACTACATAAACACGGATACAACACAAGGGCGACGCATCTAGCACTATAACGCAAATAAAGCTTCCATCCCTAGCTAACGGCAAGAGTGGACAGCCAACTACATCTTCCACCTGGGAATAGACAATGACAATAAAAATCAGTTATCTCAAAAGAAAAGAAGTACAAGACCATCACATATGGAGGCAAAGAGAGTGCAGAAGACCATTCTATGTATCAGTTTCAGTCTCCAGTTTCACCTACAGCTACTGTGGCAAGGATTGCCACTCCAGAATAGATCATTACAACCACAACAGATGTTGTGATTCAGCACAGAACAAACCATGTGACGCAAAATGTCTTGTTTCCTGATACAAGAGCATTGAATGATGATCCGCCCGTCTGTCAGCGTTTCGTAGAGCGTGGACTACGGTGATTCCTCTGTTCGGGTTCATTCGGATGCGAAAAAGCCACAGATTCCCGATTTGGTGTTTGCACACCGAAATTGATCCATCACGAGCTAAAGCTCAAGTGCTTCTGGATCAAAAATTTTCATCATGCACTCAGACATGTTCATAGGTCTGACTTCTCTCCGCTTGCGAAAAGGTTCGTTGCCTTTTGTCCACCTCGTTTCATATGGGTGCCCCGTTGTCCATTTCTGCTTGTGCCCTCGTCCACTGACTGGGCCCGCCCTTCTCTCTTCATCACTTGTGCTCACATTGTTCTACTGGGCGGCACCTCACCCATTTCTATCTCACTGTGTACAGCTTATCACCATTCGGTAGGAACATTAGACAGATATTAACATCTAAACAAATAAATAGTAAGATAAAAAGTCAGCAGGTCCCTGTGGAGTCCAAAGGCACATTAGGTAGCGTCAATAAGTTTTCACTCAATTCAATCTTGTACCTTTCTCTCTACCTCAAACCTAGTTTTTTTTATCATTGACAGTTGTTCGATTCCCTTTCACTATGGCATCCAGATATTCATAGAGTTTTTGTTTGCATATTTCGTTGTTTCGTTTTATTAGATTTCATTAGATAGGTTTATGTTTCCACATAATCGTCCATTTGTAGTGTTCTCAAATGTCATTCTTGTTGTAACGTTTGTTGATAAAAGCCTTTGGTCGAAAACGTTGCTGTTTATCGTCACTGTTGATGTATTGCAAAACTGTAGTACTGTCTAGTTTAGCTAGATATTCATAAGCAGTTTTGGTTTGTTTTTGCTGTTTGCTTTTTGTTATCTTACATTGTGAGTGCTGGTCAACTAACCCCAGCCTTTACATGCATTATGAGAGACAGTGGTATATTCTTTCCTCAGAAACCACAGGACTGGATGGGTACATAAACACTTAATAAACAGAAACAAATGCTCATGCAATCAGATCCCAAACAAAGGATGTTTTGTTGTTCCTGAGTCCATGGCTTGGTAATAATCATTACAATTGTATCATATTATTACATACAACTGAAATAAATAATTGTAGCTTACATAGTTTGTTAATTTCTGCATACATTTATTGCAACTATATATATTGTGTTTGCATATATATGTGTTTGCATTATATATGTGTTTGCACTTTCTCTTAAGAACAACTGGTCTGGTAATGGCGTCAACCAAAGCTGGGTAACATTCTTCAAAATATGCCACCAAATATTGTTGTCCAGCAAGTGAACGTACTGGGACAGGAGAGTCAAAATGGTGATTCACTTGGAGATATTGTGCCTATATCTTCTTCAGTGCAAATGATAATAGAAGCATCACAACTTGCACAGGTTTGTGCTTTTATTGTTGTCAGTTCTTCTTCTTTCTTCCACCTTATTTTAGGAAGTGGGTGAAGAATATAGTGATCTTGTTGTGCTTGTTTTAAGGCACTTTGTAAGCTGTCATTTTCATAAGCTGTTCTTGATGCCGTCACTCTACTTTGCTTTGGTCTTCCTCTTGTTGTACTTATTATACTTTTTCTGTGGGGCTCTCTGTGGTAGGCGATACCAGGGCATTCTTGTCAGGTGTCCAAACCATTGAATCTGTTGTTCTTTTATGAATTGCATGACTGGTTTCATATCCAGTCTCGCCGAGTGGTTGCCGGGCCCAAATTTGGAGTGTAAAGAATAGAATCACTGTTACCTGCCACGCATGTCGTAAGAGCGACTAAGGAGGTTTGGCTGAAATCGGATGCACATGTCCTAAACGGTAGAAGTCTATGCGTTTAGGGGCCTACCAAACCAATGTGCAGCGTATACACGTTCTTGGCAAAGATCAAACATATCACAGAGTGGTTAAGATTGGTCGTAAAGAACGAGCATAAAGAAGAAGAAGATATCAGTCTTCTGATTTCTTCATTTCTTGTTGTCAGTTATTTAGTGATAATTTGATTCAAGTATTTTACTTTGGTTCCAGATATATTAGGATAGTATTGTATAACTGTGGATTTGTGAATAGCATTTATTAAAAGGTCAGAACAACCACCACTCTGACTAGAGTCACAAAACTACACTCATCGTGCATTCTGAGTGATTCATTGAGTGATCCAAAAGCTGGAGGATGGTTCAGTGCGCAGACAATGTAGTGAATCACTACAAGCATCAACAATTTACAAAATTACACTTATCGTCGTTCCGGGGCACATGGGTGTCATTGACAATAACAATTTGCAGAATTACACTTATCGTCGTTCCGGGGCACATGAGTGTCATTGGCAATGAGAGAGCAGACAGGCTGGCTGGCTATTCCATCATATCAGGGGCCAGCCAATGGATAGAGCTGACATTCTGAACACCCTCATAGAGTGGGGCCAGACAATATTGAAGCAGACAATAGGGAAACAGACAATATTGAAGATATATTTAGCTACTTTCATGCAGAGATACCATATGATCTGAGCATGACAAAATTCATGAGTACATACCCATTTTGTGCTTTTGTGTAGTACAACAGTATTGTAGTAACAGTATTGTATGTATTTTGTATTATATATATAAGTGGGATGCAAAGGGTTCAAGAAAGAGAGGATGACCTAAGGAGACCTGAAACGAACTTTGCTGAGAGAGGCAAGAAATATCGTCTCAGTTCCATGGAGAAGATTGAGCGAGTTGCCCAGGATAGAGTGGTATGGAGAAATTACTTGCAGGCCCTATGTAATGTATAACGGTACGAGAGGAATTATTATTATGTATGTATTGTTCGAATTTTTAATGAGCGTAAAATCATAACGACAGAGATGAGGTGTCTTAGAAGAGCTGCAGGTGTGACAATAAGAGACAAAATTAGAAATGAAGAAATCAGAAGACTGGATGTGAAACCAGTCATGCAATTCATAAAAGAACAACAGATTAATGGTTTGGACACCTGACAAGAATGCCCTGGTATCGCCTACCACAGAGAGCCCACACAGAAAAAGTATAATAAGTACAAAGCAAGAGGAAGGCCACCAAAAGATAGAGTGACGCATCAAGAACAGTCTTATGAAAATGTACAGCTTACAAAGTGCCTTAAAGAAGCACATAAAGAGCCCCCTTACACTCCTATAAAAGTAAATTGTGGAAGAGAAGAAGAAGAATATGTATGGCCTTTTCATATTACAGCTGATCAATTGGCTAGTGTAGTATCAGTATTGTATGAGTTTTGTAGACTACTAATTATTTCATTGTTTTCTGTTTATCTTTTCCTAAATAGTCATCCAGTGATAGCAAAGAGAATGGAGAAGATGTTAGTAGGGCAAGTTGAAGACTCAAAGTCCATTATCATTTCTGAGCCACCAAGATCCATAGAGGACATTGCAAACCTCCAGACAGGCTGTACATACAGACTCATTAGACATGATGATAACCAGATCTACGAACTACAGTTAGAAGATGGTAGCAACATTCCATTTGAAGAATTAGCTAATCGAATCAACCTAGGCGACATCCAGCTTCCATCTAACGATTCTTTAACATTTATACAGCAGGAGGACAACAACACATACACGATTATTCAGCAGCCACAGACAGATGCTGGTCTTGATCAACAACCAGAACAAATCATTGGTTCTTTTGAGCAGTGGCAGATGGATCCAAATACTTCCCAGCAGCTACAGAACATTCACACACATAAATCTATTCAAGAAGAGAATGAAAAGGTTACGGTAACAGAAATGTTACCAACTTCAACAATAAAATCTGAAAACATCTTGGACTCGGGAGAAATAACAGTGAATATTTATAATGAAGAAGCTAGAGATAAACATGTAATCAATAACAGCACAGAGAACACTGTCATTCCTGAAACTAAAGATGAGTCCTGGAACTCGCTAATTGTAACGGATGTGACCCCGTTCAGTGAATCATATATTTATGATCCAGACCTGAACAGTCAAGACTACTATAACTGGCTTTCAACATTCACAGAAAAGTGTAAACTTTTACACATGCCTTTAGATAGAGATACATTTCAGAAGATTAACCATGTACAGAAAACGCTTTCAGACTTCATGGCTTCACCTTCAGGAGTGATTTCTGATAAAAACAATTTTAAAGTGCTTATGAGTATAACACGGGACCTCTTAGATATCATAGGCAAACATTTATCATTGATGCTACAGAACTTATCTTAATTCTTTATACTCTATTGTGCCATGCTTACATGAACAATCAATAAACAAAAGAAATGATAGAGATCTTCCGTTACTGTTCTCTAATCCTGTTTTGCCAGAATGATCTTTAGTGTGCGCTTCATAAATAGTTTTTTACCGCCTCTGTTATTTCTTAGGTCCACCATTTGCATGGACAGCCTTTTCATTTGCATCCACTGTATCAGAGTAACATTTTTCTTTGGGAAAGCACTTTCTGTTGGTAATCTGTTTCTGTAGCCGAACTATTTAATTTGTTGCTTCTTGATGAAGTTCAGTACTGAAGTTGTACCCACTTTTTAACTGATGTCTTCATTTCTAAATAGTCTCTTCTTGATGCTTCCAGCATTCTGCATAGACACTTCTTCTCTGTCTTGACTAGTTTTCTTCAATCGTTTGATATCAGCGTACAGTTTTGGCATTGATAGCATAATGTTGGGAGAAGGATTGTGTTGAACAGTGCTCTTTTAGTGTTCACTGTGACATGTTTAAATTTCAAAATTGGTGCCATCTGTCCTATGATTTGATAGAGATGTGGTTGTGAAAACTAACGTTGAGAAGTCTATGATTTAATTACTGGACTCATCCTTCTTGCTTCCAGAGAAAAACAGAGCTGCAACTGTCACCCCATACTAAATTAAATTGGAATCAAAATCTTTTGTTCTGTCTACAATGTACCCTACATGGTAACACATTGGCTAGTATACTGGCTTCCTAGTTGAATGGTCTTGGTTTGATCCTTAGTTGGAGTGACATTTTTTGAATACTGTAATCCTTGAGTCGACCAGGCTCAATTGAGCACCAGATTAATCCTTGAAAGTAAAGGTGGCCAGCGTGATGTTGATAACATTACCCATATTATTCTGTTTGTTAAGAAATGTACAAGTCCAACATAGTATTCCTCAATATACTTCATGGTATAAGAACTGGATCTATGAGGCAGCAAATTGTGTAGCCTCCTCGACCACTGTTTTTTTTTAGTGTTCTTCAGTCTCCCCGCTCATCTCTTTTCTAGGGGGTCTCTATGTCAAAGTAGTTAAGAATTTTCTAGGGGTCTCTATGTCAAAGTAGTTAAGACTTTTCTAGGGGGTCTCTATGTCAAAGTGGTTAAGACTTTTCTAGGGGGTCTCTATGTCAAAGTGGTTAAGACTTTTCTAGGGGGTCTCTATGTCAAAGTGGTTAAGACTTTTCTAGGGGGTCTCTATGTTCTAGGGGGTCTCTATGTCAAAGTGGTTAAGACTTTTCTAGGGGGTCTCTATGTTCTAGGGGGTCTCTATGTTCTAGGGGGTCTCTATGTTCTAGGGGGTCTCTATGTCAAAGTGGTTAAGACTTTTGCTTGTCATTCTGAAGGTTGTGTGTTCTACTCCAGACTGAGTCACATGTGCAATTTTTTCATGAGATCCCTAGGATTGATGCTGGAGCTATGAAGTTCATGCTTTGTGCAACACTCTCTGTAGATTTCTGCCAACAGGAAGGGAACTATATGGGGAAACCAGGTGCAATGAAGTAAATCCTTCACCTTCAGATCTCTTTCCTTGTTGGTTCCAAGTCAGTTCATATCTAGTTCTGATGTCAGCTAACACACAGTGGCAGAGAGCTGAATTTGTGCACCAGCATACAGTGTTCAAATTTCCACTTACCGAAGCAGGTAATGGTTATTTATACTGATGAAATGAGTATCCCACTGATGAAATTGGCATCCCTACTGATGAAATCGGTATCCGTAGGGATGAAATGGGTATCCTTACTGATGAAATCGGTATCCGTAGGGATGAAATCGGTCATCCTGGGATGAAATCGGTATCCGTAGGGATGAAATGGGTATCCGTAGGGATGAAATGGACATCTCTACTGATGAAATGGACATCTCTACTGATTATTCATCTCCACATATGTCTTTCAGGCCATGAAGTTAAACTTTCTAGTATCTTCTCTTTATCATATTGGATTCCATAAATAGTTGAAATGACCAATAAAGATGTAGGGAGGTATTGTACAAAGGAAGATCATCACACAAAATAAAAAGCCATCTGGAGCATGTTATGACAAAAAGTGGATTAGACCTGCATACAGCGGTAATTGAAAATTAATGAGAAAAACAAAGAGAGCTGCAATAGCTTAGTTGTTAGTGAACTTGCTTATTAGGCTAGTGGTCCGGGTTCAATTCTACAGTGGGCGTGGACTATTTTTTCCGACCATAACGGCTCTCAGGTCGACCGAGCCTGAATTGAGTACCAGAAAAAGCACTGGGAAGTTAAGGCAGCCTGCATAATGTTGACCACATTACTTATTGTGTGCAGACAGTCAATGAAAAATATGGGCATAACACTGCATTACCCAATATATCTTGAGGTTTAAAAAGGGTTTATTTACTTTTTACTTAAGAGGAAAACATGACAAAATAATACAGGAAGAGAAGATACTGGACAGTTTAGTATCCCAACACTGAAAAAAGTAAACATCAGAACTAATAAACATCACTAGGAACAGGATGAAGTTGAGTTACCAAATTATGTATGATAGCCAGCAGAACACAGAATGATGCTCACTGTATGGTAACCATAACAAGCTACATGTATAAAGGTTTGCTCATATGATAAAGTGGGATGATAGAAACATTATACACAAGTAATTTCAGTATTACAGTAATCTGCTACAGAACTATGTCTTCAAAGTCTAAATAAAATATGGAGTTCCTAGATATCAGTTATATGAGGCACAGTCGAGTGTCACTAGACAAGCACTTGAGGGGAACGTGCAAGGAAAACGAAAAATAGGATGCCGTAAACAGACCTGGAGACAAAGTCTTCTTGAGGAACTGAAGAGTGCTCAATTGTCCTGGGAGACCATAAAGAAAACAGCCAGAGACCGGAAAAGTGGCGAACAACTGTTGAGGCCCTATGCTCCATGAGGAGAGGAATAAGTAAGTAAGTATCATCATAGCACTCCGGACATGTCCATAGGTGCTCCGATCTCCGCCTCAACAAACCAAGCAGCGGCCCAACATGTCAGTTTGATGATTAATCAATCTTTTTGCATATTTGGTATGTCGTTCTTTTCGGGCTGTACTAATATCGACAACGATATCTCAATCTGGTCAACAACTAGTGGAGCTCCAAGTTATATAGTATTAAAACTAAATTATCCATTTTCACTCTAATGTTGTCTCAATCCTAACATATGCCAAAAAAGAGTTGGAAAATGACTAAGGATATAGAAGTTGAATTTATTTGAAAATAGATGGCTGTGAAAAATAATGAATATAAAATGGAATGAATTCAGGTGAGGTGATGAAATCAGAGAAATGTCTGGTTAACCACCAACCATAGCAACTATTATAAGCAAGAGAAGATATGTTGGATGCACTCTGAGATGAAAAAGATCAAATAACCAAAGCAGGCATTGAAGTGGAAGGCAAAAGGTTCAAGAAAGAAAAAATGCCCCAGGAAAACCCTGAAACAAGGTGAGAAATATTGCACTTGATTCCATAGAAGAGAATGAATGACACCCAGGAAAGGAAAAATTTGCTTTGCGGGCTCTACATAATGTAGAACTTATGGGAGGAATAATAATGTATAACAAATCTTGAAATCTAAATTTTCAATCATGCAAACACATTCTTCTTGTAATTACAAAAATAGCACAGAGAAAGAACAAATTGTTCCATTTTAAGACCACTGTTTATTGAAATGTCTACAATTAAATCACAGATTGTTTTATAAGGCTACCCTTACACACTTCTACTACAACAAAAAAATGGTGACAAACTGACTTCATTAATGTTCAAATTCTGGCATGGCACTGTAAAACAAAAGTATCTAGAGTTTGTATCAGAAACAGTGATGTTAAAACTTCTGGTAGTTGGCTGATGGTGGTGTACTGTCGTTACTGCCTGTAGTACCGTTTTTTAGGGCGGTGTGGGACGAGAGCCAGAGGAATTTAATGACCGCATGGCTAATACAGTTGCCACAAAGCTGTTCTGGTTAGAATTCTTCTTTTTAGCTCGCAACTAAAAAAAAATCCTTGGCCCTACCGCGGATTAAACACAGGTATCCTTCATGGGAGACGCTTCTCCATCTGTGGTATAACCTTCATAAATAGAATTTTGGCTGTGATGCAAAATCAGTTTTATGATGGATAAATAAATAGTAGCAAACCAAAAGGCAATACTTTCTCAGCAGAACAGGATTAGGCAACAAGTGTTTCCAATGATACATCAAGCAAGCCACAAAGTTGTTTTAAGCTTTAACTAAGGGGATGAAAACGTTTACAAACTAAACCAATCTGCTGCTAGGTAGTCACTAGTTTAAGATCGAAAAATTATGGTATACAACTCCGACATAAAAATGGGCGGTTTCTGTGGTGAAGCAGTTTGTCTTGTGTTCTTAATATCTTCAGCATAATCCAAATTTTTTAAAATATTGACGTGTCCATCGAATGCCTCTGCTGTTATCCTTCATGGTTTCTCTCATCAGCCAGTCTATAGCAAGGTTAAACAAATATACCTGTCTAACTCCTGTTTGACCTTGAAGCCCTCTGTCTGCATAATCTGATAGTAAGCAGTCTTGAACAATTATCCTGTTACACTGTTAATTAATTCTGCATTAAATTGACTTGATGTTAGTATTTAACAAATTTGTCTTCCAAAGAATCAACAAATTCAGACATATCTTACTGTAATCAATCTGCATGCAAGCAAAAGTACACACATTAGAGGGGGAAAAAACAAACAGCACTATGAACAATCCTTTTAAATATACAATTTGTTACAGTATATTTCTGGTTAAAGGATTACTTGTGAGATTTTAGATGGGAACGAACAAATGCTACTTGTTCCTCGGTGTAGGTAAGATTTTTAAAAAATTATTTCACCCTCCCAAAAAAACTAACCATACTGGCACTCAAATCCATGTCCTCAATATTGAGAGATACGATTTATTCACATTTAGACAATTTTATTCATTTTAATAATTTTTGTTTTAAAAACTGCAAGTAACATTAACATGGTTGCAAACACATTAATATGAATGAGATAGTGTTTCAGTTTGAATAGTTTATCAAAATTATAGTTTAAAAACAATTGAAATAGACAAAAATCTTATTTATAATATTAAATGATAAAATCGAGAGTGCTTAATTTATGAATAAGAAAAATATGATAAGTTATTAATGGTGCATATCTTGACATGTTGTGTGTGTTAGGAAAACATTCTAAATGTATACAGGGCAGACACCCTGTTATATTCTTGTCAATTAGGTAGACTCCACTAATACATTTAAACGGTGAAACTATGACAAATGCTGCAAACACAATGACACAAAAGTATTATTTATATTAAGTATGCAAGTGGAAGAATTGTAAACCAATCCTGATGGCATCTCCAAGCATAGCAATATTAGATGACATTTTTGTGTACATTCTAATTTAGATTTATATAAGTAGATACTTAGACTAGAAACAAACACAAAGCTATCACTTATCATCACTCCTAGTCATACCCAATGGAACAATACAGAGACAAAAAATGTTCACTCAATTCTATATTGTGCTTTTCTCTCTACCTTGACCCTAGTCTAATGCATGGCTTTGAGCTCTGTTTTAATAAAAGAAAGCAGGCCTTCACAGAAAAATCTAAGCGCCATACCAGGTGCCCTGACTATGCCTGAATTCATAGTAGGAAAAGCAAGAAGAAGCTCTGCTTTAAAAGTTTGCCTCCATGTGCCCCTAGACCTCTCTTATTTCATTGTCTCTATGGTGTTTACCGCACTGCACGTCTTGACAGCTTTTCATTTCTCATCCTGAGAATATGTCCAATCCATCACCTCTTTACTTATGTCTTCTAGACCAGTTAGTTATTGAAGGTTAACACTTCTATTGTTTAAATATAAATCTATTTACCTGTGTAGGTATCCTGACAAATTATTAGAGTGGCATAAGACTCCCGCTCAACAAAATAATAAGAGAATAATTGATGCAAATAAAAACAGCAAAGTTGTGTGTAAAGTTAGTGTGAAAATATCAAATGTACATTATCACTTCATGGACAAAATAAACATTCCACTGACCGTATCTCATGACCTTAGAAAGGTCATCATATAATTTGCCAAACATAATAAACCAAACAAGATGGTTCAATGACAAAGCTAGATATAGTTTTAAATAATACATGCACAGCAGAATGACACAAAAACACTTACTATATCTATATTAGAAAATATCTATGAGAAAAAACAGTGCAGAGTTAACAAATCTCTATTTAGAAAGAAACAAAATAGTAAAGGTGTGTTCAAACATTTTCTCATAGAATGCAATGCATAAACAATTTATTACAATGTGTGGCATACTACATCTTCTCTTCCTGATGGCCAAATCTCATCTGAGATCAACCAAGTTTGTCACTTGAATTTGAAGACCAACTAGTAAACTTATTCAGGAATGCATAATGAACAAAATTAGAAACATATTGTCTAGCTAATGGGCATTTTTTAACAATAACTAATGAAGCAGTTAGTGATTATCAAACCATATATATATATATACATTCCTCTTGTACTGTAATATGTTACATATGGTCTACAAGTAATTTATCCATACTGCTCTGTCCTGGCAAGTTGCGAAATTTCTTCCATGGAATTGAGTCCGATATTTCTTGTCTCTTTACATCCTCTCTTTCTCAAACTCTTTGCCTCCCACATCAAACCTTATAGGACAGCCAAAAACTCTCCACCGTTTATCAGAATTATATATATAGATATACTAGCTTTACTACCCATCTTCATCTGACATTTACGTTAGTATATATTTAAATTATATATCCCATTATATTTTACAGAAAAAATCTAAAAAAATGGATCCTTGTATGACAAAAAAAGTGTAAACAAAATTTAGTAATCACAAATTACACTCATTGTGGATGATAGAATCACTAACGTGCCGTGATTTTTCAGTGTTACCATTTGCTCATCTTTTAATTCTTTTAACTTTGAATGAGCACCTTTCCTAAGACTCTTCAATGTCACTAATTTAACATGCATTGAGGACACAAGCTAAATTAGCCTGTGTTTTGATAATCAACAAATTTTTATCCATTTATTAATTGATTTTACTTGTTCACAAATGGTGCCAAGTTTTCACATTACCACTGCACATGATTAATGACCTTGAACAATGGATGATTGAACACATTATGAAATCTATACATTATTTAATCAACTTAATTAGCCCATAACTCGGTACAGAGTTCACGTAAAGAGTTGAAAATAGCTGCGCTGACCTTAACATATTTCTGCATGAATAAACTGTCCATATTTCCTGATTTCAAAGATGGGCACTTATAACTTGTTTCTGGTACACACAAACTGTCAATCAAAGTTATATGATATATTTCTGTACATACACACAGAGAGATCTACAAATTACCAGATTGCAATCATAATACAATTTTTCAGTGGTGGGTTTCTAGTACATTATTCTCTAATATCTAGTATCATTATTTTGTATGGCAAAACAGGATTAGAGAAAAGAAATAATTTGAGAGTGAGTCTGTCGAGTGTAAGGTAAATTTTGGTTTCATTATTTTCACAAAAGAATCACCAACCATGAACTCCATACTCGGAGAAACCAAAGTTACATTTACACAATAAGAACAAATGTTGAAATTGAATCGACAACGTTCACAGGAAGACCCTGATACCAACATTAGAGGTGACATGCTATGTATTTCAGAGGGAAGTCAAAATTGTGAACTAAAAAATTTAGCTGGGAAACTGAAATTAGAATTACAAATCAGACTTGGAGTACTCTATAAAGGATGAAGCAGTTTCATGTTGCTATACACCTAATGTTAGGCTTCACTGATTTCAAAAATGACCAAGGGTATCCTACAATGGATGGCTGCAGACCAAACAACTTATAGAAAGTGTCTGGTTGACCTACAAGACATCATCTAGTTTGAGGGTTCACTGATTTCTCCATTGTTCACTGGTATCCTAGAGGATGGCCGCTGACAAAACAAGTTGGAGAGTTTTTGGCAGAACTGCAGACCAAACAAGTTATAGAAAGTTTGTAGTTGCCCTACAAAACATCGTCTAGTTTGAGGGTCACTGATTGCTTTCTTGGTCACTGGTGAAGGACAAAAAAAAATGTTTCCATACTGTGTTCTAATTGTAAACATTTATGTTAACACATTGTCAATAAAATAAAACAACATTTACAAAATTTTCAACAAAATTAGATCAGATCAAGTATATTTTCCACAATGACTGCAATGAATATCTGTTCTGAACACTATCTGTTCCTTGCCATTCATACATTTTGATATTTGTCCATCTTTTGATATTTTCTTCCAATTTAAAATTTTGTCTTGACTTTAATCTCTCTCCTTCAATGATCCCAGGCACTTGAGCTCTTGCCTTTTGCCCAATACTATGTAGTTGTATCTTCATGTGTTTGTAAGTTGTTCTGTATAATCCTTCCTTCAAACATGATCTCATGTCTTATTAAGTATCCAAAATATTTCATGTGCCTTAATTTTTTTATGTACTTCATCCAATATTTTAAATTTGATTCCTTATTCTGCAGTAGTTTTCTTGTTTGTAATATATTGTTTTCATGAAATATTTTGCACTATAGCACATCTTCAGGACTTCTATACTATTGTCTTCTTGATTAAATGGACATGTCCAATGTCAGAGGATGCTCATTGTTAGAACTGAACTTCTTGTCCATGTTTCTGCACAGTAGTAAAGAATATTTACATATCTAGGAGGGTTTCTCTGGCTAAGTGGAGGTCTCTGTGGCTAAATCATCGCGTTATGAAGGTCTGGGTTTGAATCGGACCATGCCATTCTGTTCATGGGTAGATTTTATTCCAGAGATCCTTAGGATTGTTGCCGGAGCTACAGAGTTTGTGCACTACTCTGCAGATGGCATGCCTTTTCTGCGGAGAGTGACTGAGCCCTATGGGGTAAAATCTGATACAATAAATCAATCCTTCATCTTAAAACCCTCTAGATATACATAGTAAGTAATACTGAATAAGTTTCTGTACATTTGTTAATGTTTATTGATTATCTTTACATGACAATATTTTCTGAATCCAATAGACTGTTTTTGATCAAACATGAAAGAGGTCTACTATATGAATTTCTACTCAGCTAATATGAAGCGTGACACTTCTGTTTCTTTTTTCTTTTATCTAATCCTGTTTTGCCTCACATCGTCAGGATAAGAAGAGATTTATAGAACATGCTTTTGTGTGCACTTCAAAAATAGTGTCTTTCACTGCATCTGTTATTCCTGTGGTCTGCCATTTGCTTTTTTGTATCCACTGTATCGGAGTAGCATTGCTCTTTGAAGTGTACTGTCTGTTGGTAATCTGTTTATGTGTTTGAACTATTGCATCTGTTTTTCTCATTTCTTCTATGATATCTTTTATCTTTAGATTGACTCATGACATTAATAGTGCAAAACTGAACATTATTTCTTAGTAGTCTCCCTATGGCCCTGTTTGCTGATTCGTGAAATCTCTTTCTATGAGCATAAATTAAACCAATGTCGCTCTAGGCACAGTGACTTCAGAATTCCCTAGATGGGTGACAGTGGATATGACATAAATTAAGAAGACCAGCAGATAGTATAGCAAGACAGATTTTCTACTGGAACCCACCAATGAAAGAAAAATGTTGAATAATTAAAAAAATTAAAAAAACTCGTGGCTAAGAATGTTGAAAATTGAAATTAACGTGACTGGGAAGACATGGTAAGGATAGCGGCAGAACCGCATGGTTCATGTTTGGTGATGACATGTGCTCCAGAGGGAGCAGAAAGGATTATTATTATTATTACTAATCTAATGCATGCTACAAGCAGAATTGATTTTAATTAAAAAATAAAGGCTACTAATGCATTTCTCTTATTCTGCTTGATTTGAAAAATTATGAAACATAATTTGATATTATACAAAACTAACTAGAGGTATAAATTGTTAGAGACATTACATTACAAGACTAAATCATTTAAAGTGGAAGTGGTTAATTCTGTTCCTGGATATTATACATTTTCAAACTCATTGAGTTTGACAGTTTGCTCACCTGGAACATTCCTGTACAGCAATGAGAGAATGATATATTTAAACTGAGAAGTCAAAGAAAATATTTTTATACCATGTGGTATAATGGATTTGGAGGTGTGTGTAAGGGATAGCAACTTGGAGTGAGATGCAGTCACATCATTTTTAGGATGACCTAGAGCCTATTTGGTTCTCCCACTATCTGGTTTCCCTGCTCCTGCCCAGTGCACATATGGTTCCTAGAGCCTGCTGGTGCTCGCATCCCAACCCTTTCCTCCTCCCCTCTCTCATCAGTTTTCACTGGCTGGCTAAAAAACATTGAGCAAATCAAGAAAGGGAGTTTTCCTTAAATAGCATACACACAGTTACTGGCAAAGAAAAATGAAGATTGGTGTATTTGACAAGATCAGAGGCAAGAATTTATTTCGCCTGATATTGGGCTCAAGGGCACACCAGGAACAACAGCTGGAAAATGAGTTGTCAGAACTGTCCAGAAAGCAAAGTAATAACAAATTCTCATTTGTGTCACTTTTCTGTAACCTAAACTTTAGATGTGGTATCTATAAAAACTATAATAAATGTAGACTCCTGTGTGTGTTTTTACACAAAGAAAGACTTTGAGACTTTATCCATCATGACCAAATAATGTTTTCAACAGATGAACAAAGAGTTATGTTTATCATATAAACACTGAAGAATACTTTTACTTTATATAATATTTGTATTTACGAACAGATATATCACATTTTGTATGAGATAGAAATATTGAACAAAACATTAAAACTTCCACATTAACAAATATCAAGCACATGATATCTGACTGATTGATTAGACCATCATCATTGCACTTTGGTGAGTAACTAGGCGTGCTTTGATCTCTTTCTCACACAGGAAAATCTCAGCGGCAGTGCATGAACTCCGTAGCAGCGGAGAGTGTCCCTAATGTAATTTAGAAAATGTTCTGTAAGAATATTATTTAATAATCTTTCTAATGAATTTTGCCAGGGCAAATTATTTAATAATCTTTCTAATGAATTTTGCCAGGGCAAAGGCTTTCCAGCCTGCTTTTCTCAATTTTGAACTGTTAAAGGGTTCTTTTACATGCTGAACTTGAACATGGGACCTACATTTTATCATTCATCTCCGATAGGACTAGGAACTTGATCTCCATTCAGTTTTACAGATAGTCAAGTTGATGATTCAAGGGGATGATTCATCAAATTTGGACTTATAACTGGAATTTTTTTCTTAAATGTATTATATTAATACTATTATTAATTTTGCCAATGTTGGCCCCCCAAGTTAAGGAGGAATAACAACTTCGTTACTGGAGAATCCTCTAGACCAGTGACATCCAATGTTTCTATATATTGGGGCGCATGTGACTAATGACTGTGGAGTCGCCATGGAAAATTGCAATAATAGCAGTAATAAAGTAATATTAATAGTAACATTACTAACGATAATAACAGGTAACTTAGTTCGGACTAAACGTTAAATAGTTCTTTAAAAAAATTGTGATTACGAAAAAGATGAAACGTACTGTTGAGAAATACTTTTCTTTCTTGAAATTCTGATTAGTGTTAAAGCAGGTGAAATTAAAAAAGTGCTACGGATGTATGTCATTGGTTCAATGCAGCGCTGCTCTAGACCAATTAGCAGAACATAACTACTGACTAAAACAAAACAATGTGGAACTAAAGAAAAGCTCTGATTAACAGTGGGGCTATTATGGGAGCTGATCTTTTGGTGTAAACATTTAAGATGCCTGTGTGTTACTGAGGCTCTCAAGGGGAGCAAAGAACTGTAACACTGCCACCTACAAGGCATGTCATAAGAGACGACTGAGGTAGGGGCCTAGAGAAGCTACCCTAGTAAATAAAAAGCTTCGTAGAAATCGGATGTGCTGGCACAACGCTCGATCGCTCTTAGGCTTAAATCACATACAAATCACAAAGAATGGTTAACAAGTGGTCTAAGTGGAGCATTTGAAGGAGAAGAAGATGTCATTCATAAGAAGAAGCTTACCATTATTAAATATTGCAAACACTTACTGCTGAATATACAATAATGTGACAAAAATATACTTTCAATAACACACACTCATTGACTGCTACCTATCTTTTGATATCTACTCAATATGAATACATTCCCTTTCTTTCATTGTTTTATATTTTTGATCACACAAATAGATCTGAATTTCGGGGACCCTTGCCGGTGCTACGGAGTTCGTGTACTGCCGCAGAGATCTTCATGTGTAAGTAAGAGATCGAAGCACATATGGTTACTCACCGAAGTGCAATGATGGTCCGATCAATCATTTGTTGACTAATAATAGCCATCAATCACAAGCGATGACAACAGCCTCAAACATGTGCTGCTGCACCTCTCTATATACTATTGGGTTATAAGATTTGTAAATAAGCTATATTGTAGTAGTTCTTGCTTGAACAGTTGTCAGCTACAAAAATGTGATATGTTCATATTAACACACAGAAGTTTAAATGAACTTTATACCACTTTTTGACTTTATGTGTTTGATGTGACCTGATTTCACACCATTACCACAGTTATTGGAGATTGGAAGAATAACTAACAAAATCCAACATAGATGCAATAAAGCAAATTGTGAAATGCAAGCATGTCAGCCTGAACAACACTAAATGGGCATTATTCAACACAATCTATCTCCCAACATTATGCTATTAGTGCTAAAGATGGACACTGACATCAAACGATGGAAGAAAACTAGTCATGACAAAGTTGAAATGTCTACGCAGAATGCTGGGAGTGTCAAGAAGAGACTGGTTTAAAAATGAAGAAATCAGGAAAAAAAGTGGGTGCAACATCAGCACTGAACTTCATCAAAAAACAACAAATTAAATTGTTCTGACACATAAACTGATTACCAATAGATAGTGTGCCTCAAAGAGCAGTGCTACTCTGATACAGCGGACACAAAGCAAACGGCTGTCCATGCAAAAAGTGGCCTAAGAAACAACACAGGTAGGGAAGAACATTATTTATGAAGCATACACAGAAGCTGTGAGGCAAAACAAGATTAGACGAAAAAAGGAAGAATGGAGTTCAATTTTTAATTTCATATCTGAATGATTCAATCATCATCACTGCACTTTAGTGAATGACCATGTGTGTTCCGATATCTTACATAGGAAGATCTCAGCAGTAGTGTAAAACTCTGTAGTTTATATAATTTAAAGCATGGTGGAATATTATTCTGTTCTTAGTAATTTTATGTTTGGCAGCAGTTATTCAGTTTATTCTTATTAATTGTAGATTGTCACAGGTTCTATACAATGCTCAACTTGAATACAAGACATTTTATCACGCGTCTCTGACGAAAGGACTCAGAACTCAATTTCCCTTACTTTGAGATCAGGGATCACTGGAAAATAGCCTGACCTCAGCATGCGAAAGTGAACAGAGTACTTTTGTAGCAAGAGGTGAGCACCGTACGTCAACGCTACAATATCTACAACATAATCATAATTATATCTACAGAAACTTTGTGACTGTTAAACATGTTTAAATTGAAAGACAAAACTGTGATACAGTCTCAATCATATCTTAATTTTAATAAATTGTCTTTACTGCTTGTGTTATCGCTTTTTAGGGTGGTGTAAGATAGTGGGGACATGAGCCTGAGAAATTTAATGGTTGCATGGCTAGTGCAGTCACTGCAAAAGTGTTCAGGTTAGGATGTTTTCTCTATTCCCCTGAAGTGAAAAACTCCTTGGCTGTACCAAGAATTGAACCCGGGTCTCTCGAACAGGAACCCACGCTCTAATCCAATCTGCCAGACGCTTCACATCCCCATCTTAATTAATTCAATAATGTAAAAAAGTGCTATTAATTAGAAAACACTACTGACAATGACAATTAATGAAAATGATAGTTTCTGTAATCTAAGCAACAATTTTATTCATTATTTTTCAGAAAAGTAATCAGAAATGCTGTGACACTTTCAAATCACTACCGTAACATTATATATATTTTGCTATATATAACATACAAAGAGGCAAAGATAATAGAAATGTTATATTATTTGAAAGTTTCAGATCATGAGCAATTACAACTTTTAATACCTAAAAACATTTGCATGAAAAAAACAACTTTACTGTGTGTATCCATTATCAGTAGTATAAACAAAATTGGCATTTGTTTATTATTTGGTGCATCTTGAATATACAATTAAGGTACTATCAGACAAGGTTGTCCAACATGTATTATTTTTTGGCATTAGATGGGCTTTCTTCTGAAAGATTTACATGACATAGGGGACATTTTTCTTGTATTGTAAGCCATTTCTGCAGACAACCTCTGTGGAAAACATGAGAGCATTTTACTACAACAGCTTCTGTCATCTCCTGGTAACAGATCGGGCAGATATCATCATTTTCATCCAACTGTTCTTGACTTGCAGCGAGAAAGCTATTCATCTTCTTCCATGCTGACCTGCGGAGCTTGTAAGTTGTCAATCCTTTCACAGCAGTTTGGTAAATGTTGCAGTAGAAATGTATTATCATCATTACTAATCGTATGAGACCGCCAGACTCAAAGAAGAAAATGTATGCACCATTAAAGAAAAGAAATATACCACAAGTAAATTCTAAACACCCAGCTACTGCTTTGATGTAAAAGGAGCAATCTTCAATGCAATCATGCAAGTAATTGGTATGTGACTGCAGCATGTTCAGCGCGTAAAATGTTAGCGTCCCCACAGATTTTATTATTAGCTCTAAACTAAAGGCTGATATAGCTAACAGCCACGACATCCTGAAGGGATACTGCCATAAACGCACCACAACTAAAAATGGAAAGGAAAAGAATATCACATAAGGCAACATTGGTCGCAGATGCTTGACAACGGCAATGTCATCTGTGCTGGCTTTAAGGACTAAATCTGCAGCGACTGTCTGCACAAAGTGCTGATTAGCTACAACAAGTAGTATACAGTTTTGAAATAATAGCTGAAGTCTGTTTTCACTGGCAATGCTAGTGATACCAGTCTGCATGGCCAGTAACACAAAGAGGAACCCTGATACAGCTGGTTGAAGACTTTCTTCCTCATCATGTGCTCCGATGATTCTGTACACCAAATTCAAGCAAAATCCACTGATAATACTCACAATGCTTGCCATGCTCATCACAGATAAAATAGTGCCACACATTGAATGTAATACTTCTAATACTAACAGCTTTAAAGTACTCAACAATTCATTCCAATTCAAATTACAGAAATCACCAGTTTCAGAAAGCACTTTAGATGTTAAAATCTGATAAACTACTTTTGTAAAGAAAAATGTTAGTAATAACCACGATAAATTTGTCTTTTCCATCAGCTGTAAAGAAGACCATCAAATCCAATCTCTCTCAGGTTATTTCGGAGGTTTCTAATTTCCCGTACAACAATAGTCAAGACAGTTTTGACCACAAAGCTTGAATGAATCAGCAGTAACAGAAGTGGAAAAACAAGTGAAAGAATTGGTAAAGAATGATAAATAATGCTATCTTCGTCCCAAATGGAATGCATAAATATTGGCATGGTGAAAGATAAGAACAGAATGATGTCTAATGGATACCTAGCAAATCTAGTCAATAAGTTACTTCTATGTAAGGTTCCTGCTATACAAATTTGATCAAAAGCAAGCACAATGAAGAACTGAGTCAAAGTACTGATAATCAATGAAGGTATCTGTACTTTGTGTACAAGGGCACTGTGTTGTTCATCACTGTTGTTATTAGTGCCAGCTTGTTTTTGTGCAAATACAGAATCATATGATGTTCCATGAACAAGCCGTTCATTGCAATGGTAGGAAAAAATGAGAAGTCCAAAACCTAGACAGCATCCATACACCTCCAGCACTGATTCTATTGGACTGCACACAAGTATCAAAGACGACACAGTGACTGAAAAAATGAAAAGAATGCATACAAAAACCATTTTGAAAATGTGAGAAAATTAAATAAACATGCTAGTTTGTTTTAGTATTTGAGCATTAATGTTTCAGTGCAAAGGTCCTATTTTTTGCAACTAATTTTGTGTGATATTATTAACTATTATTTAGGCTTTTCTTGAGACTTTGCATCGTATTATGTTCTTCTTCAAGACAAAAAATACATTCACTTTTCATCATATTGAAGTTTCAAGACATTGAAGCATCACATAGGTTAAAAATATGGCTAAGGACAACATCTTACAATGAAGGCAATCAAAGCACTACATGGCAGTCGCTGGAATACTATTAGGCTGTACTTATATTAGTTTAGTCATCGGATCATCATCACTGCACGTTGAACAAATTAGTCCATAAGTGCTCCAATCTCCCCCTCAGTATTTCCCTCAGCGTGTGGCGACTAACGACACTGATTCTTTGTTGGTTTACTACTCTTCTGTGGCTACCAGCATAGCGTTCTTGTCTAGCTACACCACACTTGAAGTTCTTGCAGTCTGGTTAGTGTTGTAGATTCACCACTATTACATGAATCATGTACACGTCCTCTCTCCCTTAGGGAATTTATAATATCAGCATGGTCCATTGCTCGCCAGCTTTATACAGCAACCATACCTGCAAGCCTATCCGCACGTTCAATGAATGTACTCATATGAGACACTGTAATAATGCAGCACCCTTGAAAATGTCCCATATATAATTGGCCAAAAAAATAATGAACATAAAATAGGATGAATTCAGAAGAAATGTCTGGACTTCGGTCATATACAGTATATAGTCGACAGTCCCGATAGCACAGCGGTTAGTGCACTTGCTTCATAGACACATGGTACCAGGTTTGAAATTCCCAGTTGGGAGTGTGATTTTTAGTAACCACAATGGCTCTCAGGTTGACCTGCATGAATTAAATACCTGAGAAATACTAAGAAGTAAAGGCAGCCGGCAAGATGTTGACCCCAACATCCATTATGTATTGTAATAAAAGAAAATACAGGCCTAACACTGTATACCCTAATATATCACATAGTACCAAAACAGGTTCTTTACTTTTATGCTTAAACAGTGAGTGATGTCGAAAAAAAATGGTTTGCAACATTTATACCAATAACACACATAGTATGCATATTAAATATGTGCAATAGTCAGCATAAACAGTTATGCTATCATGATTACCTGGCTGTACTTAGTAGTACTAACATAAAACTGTCAAACCTCACTGATATATATCTATATCCTCTTCATGTCATAGTTGACACAAAGGACATTCCCCAGTGGTTCCCACCGTTGCATGGTCTGCTGCCTTTATACTCATGATATTTCATGTCAGTTCACTCTTTTTTTCTATTTCCCAGGAAAACTGAGATCATGTTTTAGGCCACTCCTAAAGGGCAATACCATGATCCAGTCATCAATATTAAACACAAGTGTCTCCTGTCAGTGGAAAACTTTGTCTATCTTGGCAGTATCCTATCTAGATTGGCAAACATAGACTCTGAAGTCAACAATAGTATATCCAAAGCCAGTGCCGTATTTGGTAGGTTGTGTGTTACTGTGTGGGAGCAAAATGAAATAAGCACAGCCACAAAGCTGAAAGTTTACCGGTCCATAGTGCTAACCATGCTATTGTACACCAGCGAGACACGGACAGTATACAGTAGACGCTCAAGGAAACTAAACCACTTTCACAAGTTATCTATGCAGACTACTCAAAATAAAATAGCAAGACTAAATTCCAGATACTGAAGTCCTCCTAAGAGACAAGATTCCAAGCATCAACACTGCGACTGTTGCAGAAGGTCTAGGTGAGAGGGGCCGGTCTAGGTGAAAAGGGCCGGTCTAGGTGAGAGGGGCAGGTCTACGTGAGATGGGCTGGTCACGTTGCTCGGAGGCATGATAAACTCATCCCAAAATAGTTGATGTATGATGAGTTTGAAGGGGGCAGATGATCATTTGGTGGACAAAAATATAGCTTTAAAGACACTCTGTTTCTAAAATGCTTTGATATAGACTCATGTGTTGGGAATCCTTTGCGCAGGATTGTCAAATGTGGCGCTCTAACAAAACAAGAGAAACTCGCACACATGAGAATCATCATACTGCTGAGTCTCAGAGAAAGCGAGCTGTGTGAAAAGACAGAACACCCAAGTGTCCAATCATTCAATGTCCCATCTTCCATAGGATGGAAGGCATATGATGGGATATCTAACTGAACTGAGATGTAAAAGACATTGAACCACGGAATGAGTCACACTGACTCATATAATAAATATTACAAATTAATAAATTATATGGTCGTTTTAAATTTAAAGTGAAAACGTTATTTTTTGTAAACAAACAAAATTACACAATGAATGAATGATCAGATAAGCAACCGCAATCATCAATGAAATAACTTTAAATAAGTAAAATAACAGTAAACATTTTTAACTTGAAAAAAAACCAACATATATAGCCACGGGATACCTACCTGTGCACAAGAAGGTGAACCAAATCATCAGTGTGATCATATCATTACTATGACCTAAAGATATGCTTGTTTGCTCCAAATCCAAGGTATCGGGATAACTTTGGGTCAGGGAATCAACCGGAAACTCCATAAAAGTTCCCTTCAGGACGCTGTCTACCACAAATAAAAGTGGCAGCCTTCCAAAGACAATCAACAATTTCTTGGTAGCCGACATTTTTAAAACGAGTCATTTGTCTCCACTAATAAATAAGGATGGTACTTATAATTACAAACAACAAACCACAGATCTTAGTTACACATGAAACTCGTCAGTCCAAATGTCGTAGGGCGTCCATATTTATTTACCAGATTTCTTGTCCAAATTATTCAATATGTGAGCTTTAAATATAGTTATTTATACATAAGCAAATGAATTATTCAGTCAAAGTGGATCTCCAATATTTTTAATTCAGAGCTAACACTAAAGTTTCCAATTTTGTATGAGAAATGTTGTTACGGACAGTTGTATGTGGGGTAGTTATAATTGTATACTTCTGGAGAAAAATTGACATATATTTATCTGGCTTCTGAAAGTGTGTTGTTAAAACGAGAGGAAGTAAAGTTTGCGCATGCGAATACCAAGAACTACAAAACAAAGATCTATAATTTTTAAAGAACAATACTACAATAATTTGGATTATCGCAAGGAGTTAGTTTTGTTTTTAAAATGTTTGTTGACATACACACTCATTACTATAGATCTAGTAATGAGTGTGTATGAAGACTTGTTCAAGACTTGTTAAATAAAGACTTGTTCTTATGATGGCGTACCATGTCTTAATGAGGCTTTAATCCCCTACGTAATAAATATACATCTATTGACAACATATATAGAAGACAACATCGTAATAAATGGCCAAACACTGGAGAAAGTTATTAACTAAGTTGTTTTGTAGTTCTTGGTATTCGCATGCGCAAACTTTACTTCCTCTCGTTTTAACAACACACTTTCAGAAGCCAGATAAATATATGTCAATTTTTCTCCAGAAGTATACAATTATAACTACCCCACATACAACTGTCCGTAACAACATTTCTCATACAAAATTGGAAACTTTAGTGTTAGCTCTGAATTAAAAATATTGGAGGTCCACTTTGGCTGAATAATTCATTTGCATATGCATAAATAACTATATTTAGTTAAACATTTTACATATTTGGGTAGTAAAGTGTCAAACAACGGAGACACGATGAAAGAAATAAACTCTTGTATTGCTATAGCAGCTATTATAATAATTCCTCTCGTATCGTTATACGTTACATAGGGCCTGCAAGTAATTTCTCCATACCGCTCTATCCTGGGCAACTCGCTCAATCTCCTCCATGGAACTGAGACCGATATTTCCTGCCTCTCTCAGCAAAGTTCGCTTCAGGGTCTCCTTAGGTCGACCTTTCTTTCTTGAACCCTTTGCATCCCACTTCAATGCCTGCTTTGATATTCGTTGATCATTTCTCCTCAAGGTGTGCCCAACATATCTCCATCTTCTCTTTCTTATAACAGTTGTCACTATTGTTTGACCAGACATGTCTCTGATTTCATCACTTCTCCTGAATTCGTTCCATTTTATATTCATTATTTTTCTCAGACATCTATTTTCAAATGCATTCAACTTGCTTTCTATATCTTTAGTCATTTTCCAACTCTCGCTGGCATATGTTAGGATTGATACAACATTTGAATTGAAAATTCGTAATTTAGTTTTAATACTATATAACTTGCAGTTCCATATTTTATTTAGACTTTTAAAAGCTGATGTTGCTTTGCCAATTCGTATCATAATTTTTTTTAACATTTCCTGTGCAATCAAAATTGCTACCCAAATAGGTGAACTGCTCTGTTATTTTATCATTTTAGATTCCAGTGTGATATCTGCATTACTTGCCATAGGTGTCTTCATTATATTTGTTTTTTCATAGCTTATCTGCAGTCCAACTTTTGATGCTATAGATGACGAGTTGTCTGTTTTTCTTTGCATATCTTGGTTGTTTCTACTTAACAAGGCAATATCATCTGCAAAATCCAAATCTTCTAGTTGACTATTTTCTACCCAATCGATGCCAGTTTCGCCTCTGCAACATTTTCGCATCACCCAGTCAATGGCCACTCCAAACAATAGCAGAGATAGAATACAGCCTTGCTTTACTCCGGTTTCAACCATAAACCAGTCGCTGTGTCCACCATCAGTGCGAACTGCACACTGTTAACCATCATAGAGGCTCTTTATAATGTTTATTATTTTGTCTGGTATTCCATAGCATCTCAGAATATTCCACAGAGAGATTCTGTGTAGACTATTAAAGGCTTTTTTAAAATCGATGAAATTTAGTATGAGTGGTTGTTGCTTCTCAATATGTTCCTCCAAAATTAGTCGTAGGGTAATTATTTGGTCTAAGCAGCTTCTCCCAGGTCTCCTTAGTACATGCACAAAAGTTAAATTATTTAGGTCATGTGTGATTCCTGTACTGACCTGCAGTTGTGAAAGTTGGAAATCAACAAAGAAAATTGATAAGAAACTGGACAGCTTTGAGAATAAATGTCTCCGAAAATTATTAAAAGTAAAATGGAGTGATTTAGTTTCTTACAACACAGTGAGAGATAGAACACACCAACAATCCGTATCAAATATTTAAGGAAACGAAGGTGGAAATATTTAGGTCATGTTCTTAGATCAGACGAAAAGAGACTAAATCGACAAGTCCTTATGTGGTCACCAATTTGGGAAAAGAAAACGTGGAAGACCAAAGACCACTCTTCGAAGAACCATCCAAAAATAAAGTAAACTATTGGGATGTAAAACCATACAAGATCTCCAACTGCTAGCAACGAACCGCATCACATGGAGATCTAAAACCTCTGCCCGATGTGCCGCCTTTGGCACGAAAGGAACAAACTAGCTAACTAACTAACTATGGACACACATAGGAACAATTATAATGGTAGTTCGATACTACTATTACGTTCGAGGAAAGTTGTTCGGTTTATTAAACCGATCAATATTATCAGTTAAGGACTATCTTCAATATTATCAGTTAAGGACATCAAAATGAACAAGATCTACAACATCATATTGACACCTTGAACAAAAATTGTGTAAAACATGACATGAAAATTAACAACACTAAAACAGAAATAATGAATATGGGAAGAAAACATAATAATCTAGACATCCATGTCAATGGCACTAAAATAAACCAAGTGAAAGAATTCAAATACTTAGGAAGCATATTCACAGAAGACGGAAAACTGGATAGAGAGATAGAGGCTAGAGTACAAAAAGCAAATGCCGTAACCTACCAGCTAGCCCCATTGTTAAGGCACCCAAAAATTTCACAGGCAGCTAAGCAACAGATGATCAACAGCATTTTATACCTACTTTGTGTTACCAGAGCCAAACATGGACATTGAGCAAAGCGCAGTCACAAAAATAACTACATGTGAAATGCGTTGCCTGCGAAAAGTTACCAACAACACAAGAAAAGACAGAATCACCAACATCAGCATAAGAAAGAAAGTTGTCACAAAACCGTGCTTGAATTACATAGATAAACAAAGAATGAAGTGGTTTGGCCACTTAATAAGAATGCATCCAAACTCCACAGTATACAGAGTCTTCTACAACAGAACATCGGGAAAGAAGGCAAGAGGAAGACCACGGAAAAGATGGTTAGATGGCGTAGCAGAATCCTGTGAAAGAGCAAAGATAACAATCACACAAGCCACCAGAACAGCACAAGACAAAAACAGAAAACCACGACTTTGGGCAACAACCCGGTAGCAGTGTGAAGACAAAAGAAGAAGAAGAAGAAGGACTATCTTCATATCACTTCGGAAACGTCCATATAGGTGCTCCGATCACCGCTCCAACAAATCCAGCAATGCCCAGCGGCCCAACACGTCCTATCAGCCAATTTGCATATTTGGTATGTCCATCTTTTCGGACTGGTACCAATATTATATTAACACTCGTCTCTCTGTCTGTCTCTTCTCTCCCCGCGATCACCACTCAGACCGATGTACCAGATCTCCCCATAAATTCTATTCATGTGGAAATCTGATTCCTGCAGCCTTAGCAATGGTGTGTTTTACGTCACATCTTCAGCACCATTTGGAGCTCTGGTGCTTATCCTTCGGCGATGTGTCCGGTTTCAGTCAGCGTTTACTCGGTTCGCTCTCCGTTCTGTAGTCATCTAGTGTTTTTACGGTGTTGGGTAGCTAGCCCCACCTCTACCTCATTATTCGCCTTTTACGACATGCGTGGCAGGTAACAGTCGTTCTATTCTTTACACCCCAATTTGGGCCCGGATAACCACTCGGGCGACTCGTCTTTCAATCTTCTTGATGTCAATGTCACGTCTTTCACGTAGAAGCACGGTGCTCACTTCACCTTCTAAAAGTATTCAGTTTGTTTTTCTGCTGGATGTTGGTGATATTTTCCAGAGATTTCTGATCTCATTGTAGCCGAAATCGAGATTCTAGTCACATCGGAGACAGACGATAAAACGTAGGTTAGTGTTCAAGCCGAATACGTAAAGGAACCCATGGAAGTTTAAAATGGGTACAAGTAAACTGTAAAGTCACTGTGGGGGTAATATTCATTAAAAAAAGATTAACATACAGTTCCCACATAATTTCCACCATCTTCAAATTACATTGGGGAACATCGCTGCTTCTGCAGAGTTCATGCAGGACCGCTGAGATCTTCATTTGTTGGGAAGAAATCGGAGAACGTGTCGTTATTTACATAAGTGCAAATGATGATGGTTCTATCAATAAGTCAATCATTCTCAATTATGTATCGATTAATTTCTGCAGTTTTGTTCTTAGGCTAAAAGGTGTATTGATCGAATTAAAAAGGGTATGTAATTTCCATTAAACAACCAAACTTGAACAACGTGGTATAACTATCATAGCATGCCGCTCTTCCAACGTTGACGACTTTGTTTCCCAATATGTGTGTGTTTGTGATTCTTCTTATCTTATCTTATCTTAACCACATTTGCCGTGAAGTGGCGTGGGAGAGTTAGTTTTCTATCTTGTGCCAGGTGTATTGCGCTTGATGTTGTCAGTCCATGCTTTCGCAGGGACTCTGAGATGTTATCTATCCATCGTGTTCTTGGCCTGCCTCGTGATCTGCGCCCTGAGTGTCGATTATTGTAAGCACTTGAGGGTAGTAAATGTGGTTCCATTCTCATTAGATGGCCGAACCACTTGATTCTTTGCTTCTCGATGTACTGTGTGCATGGTATAGTACCAACGATGCTTCTGATATTCTTGTTTCGCACTCTATCTCTCCTTGTAACGTTGACAGCTTTTCGTAGACATCTCATTTCACATGTTGTAATCTTTCTTTCTTGTGTCTTAGTCAGGGCCATGTTTGGCACTGATAGCAGAGAGTTGGAATAAATATGCAGTTTATTAGTTGTCGTTTGACTGCCATGTTAATGCTTGGATGTTTTAATCCAAGTGTTTGTGATTGTTAGTTAGAAATGTAACCACAGCATTTTGCTGAAAAAACAAGACATTTACAAAGTAGACGTTGTATTTTTTTATAGCAAAAACGACACTTCCTTTCGCTTTGCTCCGTCCGAAAACGCACGAAAACCCGTCGCCTCAATAACTGAATTGGTTAGAAAGTGCAGAGCGCTGATGACATTTTCTGTACAATTGTAAGTTATGTTATAGTCTGTCCATTAATTCGTGAGCACGTTTGAAATTGATTTTCTCGAAAACTACCTGTTGGATCTCAGTGATTTTTGCATGCAGCCTTAGAATATCCATGACGCTAAAATAAAGCTAACCAGTAGTCCATAGATGCTACGGATTTTGCACATCGGCGAATTCCTTTGATCTTTTATGACAATTGCAAATACGGGGGCTCAAATTTTAGATTTTACAGTAATCCCTAGAATTTGTCCATGTCAATTCTATTCATAGGTGTATCTCCATATTAACTTGATAGGTCAAGTAACTTGGATACAATATGCAACAGTTAGTCCTCCCTTCGGTCACCATTAGACCCCAGGGTGTCTTAACTTCACCACAAATTGTATGATGGTAGACGCATTTGGATATGGAAATGTATACGTTGCTATTTCTCAGTCTGTAATCAAAATATGATTTGTATCATCCCGAATCTGACGATTCCATGAGGTTGATAATTGTTACGGGCTGGACAAATTGTAATCCATCTCGGTTCCAGTACTCGTCTTCCTCTCGAGCACATGTTCAACACACTTCTTCCAGAACTGCATGTCTATCATTGAGAGGGACTCACGTGTCAGAACTTCAACATCACACATTTTAAACGTCCTGTTCTGTTCGGCAACTTGCCCTTTTACTTTAGCCCAGACAAGCTCTATCGGATTGAGGTGAGCATGATATGGAGGTAGTCGCAAAGACGTGTGGCCGTATTCCGCAATGATCTGGTCAATATGAAACACCTTTGTCTTATTTGTCATCCTCACCAGGTGCAACAACTCGGGTTTCAAATATGTATCATCGAAGCTGACATTTTCCTTAGCAAGCCAAGTCCTAATTTGATTTTTGTATTTGATGCAGTTGGTACTTTGTCTTCCGCTGATACTGCGTTGTGATAGGATGCATTATCCATTACCAAGCATGATGGTCTGTTTAGAATTGGAAGTAGATCTTTCTCCATCCAGTGTCTGAAAATATGTCCATTCATTTCTGTGTGGTAGTCCCTACCGTCGGTACTTTTGATTGGAAAATAAGTCCAGCGTCATGGACAAGACCTTCTTCACTGCTTCCTGCATGTGTTAGTATAATACGATGGCCTTTGCTGCTTGGTATTTTTCTTTTCTGTTCACCGTCTACTGATTGCCATTCTTTAACATTGGTGAACATTGACCCAGGATTCGTCCAAATATACAATATCATAGCCTTGCCTCCGTCGCTCACGGATCTGCCTCAGGTATTTACTTCGGGCAGCAATTAAATGTGGCTTTTCACAAATAATATTCCTGCCGCCTATAGTTTTTCTGAAGGTGAAGCCGGCGGCTCTTACAATTTTCCATAGAGTACTTTTAGAAATGTCGATGCTGCAATCTGATTGCAGTTTTAATTTCAGTTTCCTGAGAGTAACAAGTTGATTTGTCGCAAACATTTTCAAGAGCTCCGTCTTATGACATCTATGTCGAAGTCGTCAATTGTTCTTTTCCTTCCTTGCTTGACATTAGTGCACTTTGTGTCCTGTTTAATCCATCGGGAAAAGGATTCTCTATTCAGACCAAGCGCCAGTTGCGTTCGTTTCTCAGGGTTATGAATATATCAATATAGATGACCTCTCTTAGATTCCCTACGGAAGTGTTGGTATAGTAAAACTGTAACCTTTGCATTGTTATAAATGTGCACTTCAGACTCATTATGAATGTGATATCAATGTCAGTTTTGATAAGCCAACAAATATGATACAATAGCTTCATACAAATAGCGAGATACACCTATGACTATACAACGGTATCCCAATTATAACGTCATATGCTTTCCGCTTTCAAAGTCGACTGGGTTAGGTGTACGGAATTCGTGAAATTGTTGTGTACTCACGATATTTCAATGTTACCATAATGTATTTATAGAAAACTCTGGTAGTAAATCTATTTATTGTGAAACAGTGAAATTAACCCAAAAGTATATTTTCAAATTACAAAACAATGAAAAATAAAGTTTCGACCATATATCAAGGCTGCTTGCAAAAAACGAATCAAACAGGTAGTGAAAATCAATTCAAATGAATCACAAATGGACGACCTATAGCTATCATTAAAAAATCTGAATAAAACGAACTTATCTAAATCAATATAATAACACAATAAAAACAACAGATAAAAAAATAGATAGAAAGGAAAAGAAAAATGAAACATTAGAAACTATATAAGTTCGAATACAGTGACTACTATACCATAAAAGATTACAATGTCAGGTAGGATATAAAGTTTAAAAGCATTAAGAATGAAATAAATATAACAGAATTCTGTCATCATGTATACCATTCAGTATATTAAAAAGTATGCGGGGAGAGAAAGTACTTACAAACATTAAAATGTAATTTAGTTTGAATGCTAAGAGACGCAATTAATGCATGACAAAGAAATAAACAAGACTGTACTCCAGAGAATCGAACATCGATCATCCGATGAACATTGATCATGGTGTAACCTTCACATGAGCATTTTAAAATGGCCAGCTGTTTAATTTTAAATGGGCTGACAGGGTCTACAGAGATTGTATGTCGGCGAAAGTGGATGTGCGCTGAAACGGCACTGAGTTGTCCATTCAGCTGAAATATGTCTTGGTTAACAGTCAGTAGTTAGAAAGATTTACGGGGACTTGTAGAAACCATTTTCAAGAAACGTGTCAGCTAAAGAAAAGATACATGCTACGGTATGAATAATAAGTACTTGAGCAAGGACGACCAAGTTGACATGAAGTTTCCAAACTGGAGTTTGAATATTCTTAACCTTCATTAACTAAATATGTCCTTGACTTCTGTTGTCTTTGTTTCAAAGACAAATAAAAGTCATTTGAAGAGAATTAGTGTGTTTGGGATCTGATGCGAAGTGAGAAGAAAGACGTTAAATTTTCACAGGGAACCATGATGGATAAGTTAAGATGTTTTACCTTAGTAGATTTTAGATAGTCTATGCTGAATTGGTAAGGCTCATTACAAGGATTTCGAACTGAAAGATGACGACCACTCTTTCCTAGATGGAGGGCTAAATTTCATTTCCTACCGCATGAGTTTCTTCTTCAAGAAAACTCATCATTCTTATTAATATAAACATACTGAAGAAGAGCTACATGAAATTGGGGAAAGAGTCACTACCATGTAGCCCCGGGGATGGGAGAAGTATAGAGGATGGAAATCTATATTGATCAAACAAGCACTGGACAGTAACATGATGCACAGATTAAAAGGAAAGGCGATGGGTGGTATACCTGAAGACACAGTTGAATGCACTAGCAAGGAGATGGAGAAGAAACGAATAGAAGCGTATAAATAACTGGAGACAATCTTTCGAGAACTCAAGTGTGCTCACTATCCTGAAGCACGTGAAGACAGACGAGGGGACCGATAGTAGCCAACTTAGGTTTAATAGCTAGCCATGAAGAAGAAATGCATAAGTCAGGTCATAATTTTCTACTCTCACATCTGCTCAAAGATTTTCTAAACAAATAAGAGGGAAAGTTCCCAACAGGAAGAGACGAAGGTTTTAATAATATTTATTCTCTGCCATTGAAAGAACTGAGAGCTAAAGGCCGTCAGATGAGTAGAGAAGTGTACAATGAGCACACTCAAGGAGGAAAGACGAGTAGGTTCTTCTCGGTAGCAACTCAATGGTAGAAAAGACAGACAAAGGTGGTTTGTATCCTTCAAAATGACGGGAGTGTGGTGACTATGGGATTAAAGATGCTATCAAGGAATTCGAGATGTGTTCCGTAGGGCAAGAGCAAGCAGAAACGATAGGCTTACCGGGATTGTGGAGTTTATGAATTTTGGGGAGCATATAAAAGGCGGGTTTACTCAAACAGCTATCGATCACACAGAGTGATGATGCACTAGATGGAAGGTCGTTCGTGGCAATTAAGTTCTTAATGACTTCACGAACCTTATTATTATTAGACTGAGTGACATCAGTAGGGCTGGTTTTATAAAACTGAGTGTCACGCAGTTGGGTATGACCTTCCTGAAGGTAAAGATCTTTTCTCCAGACGACTATAGCTCCGCCTTTGTCGGCGGGTTTGATAACAATGTCATCACGTCGACGGAGGTGGGATAGAGCACGAAACTCCGACGGTGACATGTTAGACTGCCAAAGGCGTTTTGGGTGGAGCAGTCCAATATCATGTATAGTAGAGATCAAGAGCGTTAGAGGCACCAGGTTTGGGTGTCCAGTCATGTTTACGAGTAGAAAACTTGGAAAACATACTCGTGTCAGGACATAGGTCAGAGTCAACCTGGTTCTGAAAGTGAAATTTCAAGCGCAAGCCACGGTGAAAACGAGTCACATCTTGAAGAGTTGAGTAGTGGTCAATGGTGGGTCGGAGAGGAACAAACTTAAGACCCTTACTTAAAACAGATCTCTCGTTGTCCGATAATGGAAGGTCTGAAGGAATACAAACCACCTGTGTGGGAGGAGAAGATCGTAGTGGGCAATTGGAAGGAGTGGTAAAAGGTACAGGGCGAAGAAGGTTAAGTTTTTGTTGGTGATGGGTGCAAAGAAATTCATACAGTTGTCTGTTAAGTACATGGATAATGAAACGAATAAGGGAGTAAAGGAGCATATTGTTAGAAGTGAGAAGTCGATAGAGATCAAGAGCGTTAGAGGCACCAGGTTTGGGTGTCCAGTCATGTTTACGAGTAGAAAACTTGGAAAACATACTCGTGTCATAGAGATCAAGAGCGTTAGAGGCACCAGGTTTTATAGAGATCAAGAGCATTGTCTGAAACAATGTTACCATAATGTATTTTTAGAACAACGCGTCTGTGTACTTAGATCTGTTACTATTGTGTACAATCCGGTGAGGTTGATTTTAATATAACCTGAAGAAGAAATATTTCAAACTACATCAAATTTTCTTGGAAAAAAAATTTTTCTCTAGCGTCATGGATATTCTAAGGCTGCTTGCAAAAATCACTGAGATCCAACAGGTAGTTTTCGAGAAAATCAATTTCAAACGTGCTCACGAATTAATGGACAGACTATAGCTCATTTTTCACATTCAAAGCAATCTGATGATGAATAACGGAGGCTTGTTTTTATTTCTCAAATCTAATATAATACGTACTCTTATTCGAATTAACAGAATTTGACTTAACAGGATTTTTAAAGAAATGATAAAGAAGGAAAATTGTTGGGACTAAACTGATCATATCGACTTTAGCGAAATTCGTCTTATCAGAGTTCGACTTCAGTGGACTCCACTATACTATAATAGTAATAATATAATGTCTGGTACGTGCATATTTCACAATTTCCTTGTTTCGAAAATCATTCAGACATTTAGAAAATGCAATTATATTAACCAGAGGGGGATTTCTGTCATCACTGTCATGACCAATTCGTATATTAAAAAAAAAATTATGTCTGTGACGTGGGTGTGTACAAGTCTGTCATCAACATTTAAACCATTTTAATCTTTAGTTTTAGAAAAAAAATGCTAAAGAAACGTAATTATAATGTCATGGACAGAGAAGAGGAAAATATAGTTACAAGACCTGTACATCGAGGATTATTGGGAAACATCGTTTCGAAAATGAACTAGCTTTGTCATATTAACCCTTCATGCATGGATTTTTTAAAATGGATATCGTCTCGTCCTGTTAATTTACCACTCTGGCAATAGACAGGAAGTCCTTAGCAGTAGACTGTATGCGTCAGAGGACACGAAAGTTGGCATGTGCAGCTATGAAACGAGCGAATAGTAGTTGTCCATTACAGCTGACACTATGCGTGCTAGGGTTTAAATGTCCAGTGTTTAGAAAGATTGATGACGGAAGGTAAGATTTGTAGAAGACGAGGCAGGGGATGACCAAGACAACGGTGTCAGCAATACTTCAAAGAAACATTGCCCACGGTGATGGAGGAGGTAAGAGTACTTGAGCAAAGGACGTGCTACATAGTGTTGACATGAGAATTTCCAGCTGTGAGAGGATTTGAATAAGTTCTTCAACCTTCATTAATCTTATAATGTGTGATGTACTCTTGACTTCATTGTTGTCTTTTCAGTTACAAATTCTTGAGCAACTAATCGTCATTTTTAAGAGCAATTAGTGTGTTTGGGACTCTGTATGACGAAGTGGTTAAGAATGGCGTTAAATTTATGCCGACAGGGATTGAGCCATATGAGAAAACCGGGTGCTATGGAGGATGTTTCGCCTTTAGATAATTTTTAAAGCATGTTTTTGTTGACTTTGAATTTGGAATTTAACTTCAATTACCACAAACAGATTATGGGCAACATAAAAAATGTACTGACCACTTCTTTTTCCTTTTAGATGTGAGGTGGCAAATTTTCTTCCTACCGCTGATGTCAGTTGAATCTTCTTCGCGTTCTTCTTCATGACCACCAACTTCATCATTCTTATTGTAATATATAACATATCTTTGACAAGAACGACTAACATAAAACTCTTGTTGGTAGGTCCTTACTCATGTGTATGGTACCCTACACGTGTTGGTCAAGGCTTTCAGTTGGGTCAATACTCAGTTGGTACACTAGGGAACGATCTAATTTTTATATGATCCAAGCAAGCACTGGACAGTAACCCATGATGCACCAGATTAAGAGGAGAAAATGGCGATGGGTCGGGTATACCCTACGGAAGACACAGTTGAATGTCACTAGACAAGGAATTGAGTGGAACCCGCAAGGAAAGCGTAAAAGAGGACGTCATAAACAGACCTGGAGACGAAGTCTTCTCGAGAAGCTGAAGTGTGCTGGACTATCCTGGAAGACCATAAAGAAAACAGCCAGAGACCGGGAAAAGTGGCGAACAACTGTTGAGGCTTTATGCTTCACAAGGCGCGGAGAGAAATAAGCCAAGAAAGTCAAGCAATAATTCTTCTTCTTCTCTACAACATAGTGCAGGCGTTTTCTAAACAAATAAAAGGAAAAGTCCCAACAGGAAAAATTGATGAGGGTTTTAATAATAATTAATTAAAAATTCCTCTTGTACCATTATACGTTACATAGGGCCTGCGGGTAATTTCTCCATACCGCTCTATCCTGGGCAACTCGCTCAATCTCCTCCATGGAACTGAGACCGATATTTTTGCATCTCTCAGTAAAGTTCGTTTCAGGGTCTCTTTAAGTCGTCCTCTCTTTCTTGAACCCTTTGCATCCCACTTCAATGCCTGCTTTGATATTTGTTGATCATTTCTTCTCAAGGTATGTCCAACATAACTCTATCTTCTCTTTCTTATAACAGTTGGCACTAGTGGTTGACCAGACATTTTTCTGATTTCATCACTTCTCCTGAATTCGTTCCATTTTATATTCATTATTTTTAATGAGGGTTTGCTAGACATAAATACATAGACAAAAAAAAAACACATGAATTTAAAAGCGCATATTCTATCACAAGATGTGCGTGTTTCTAATTACGTATTGTACGCGCTGCATATACATCCTCTGTAGCAACGTAATTAAGTCTTTTGTCTTGCGTTTTGAACGTCATGGATTTGAATCTGAAACTCGCCGTTCTGTTCACGACTGTATTTATTTCGGGGAATCCTAGAATTGTTGCAGGCGATACGGAGTTCGTGCTTTATACAATACTCTTTGCAGGTAGTGTGTAATTTCTTTGAAGAGTGACCGAGCCATATGGGGAAACCCGGTGCAGTGAAGTCAATTCTGGACCTTTAACTACCGTAAACAAATCATTCTAATTATTGTTTCATGCAGTTGTCAGATGTTACCTGTATTGCTGTTATTTTCTAGTTAAATGTTCTAAAAAACTAAAACTATAATGTTTTGTTTCTGTATTTGTGATGGCGGTTAACGTTTCTGCTCTTAGGACTAGGAAGTAATATAAATAATTCAGTATCTGGTCGCTGCACGATATGTGTAACCATAGTTTGGACCGACATCATCCGTTATTTTTTTTCCTATTTTATTTACCTTTATTTTATTGTAGATTTAGCTGGCTGAACAAATCACAAAGATAGTGCAGTTTCCTTGACATAGCGTGCTACATAGCGTGCTTTACCTAATATTCTACCAATCACAGTTGTAGAGATTAATGTCATTACCACTCATCAAGTTAGTCTATCAAACCTGATCTCTAGACAGTGCACCGAACCACAAGGTGTCCACAAAATTTCATGCCATTGAAAATGTAATGTGGTACTTGGTTTGTTTCACTTTTGTTTTGCATCAAACAGTCATAAAATGAGATGAATAGTATAACTTATACGCTAAATGATAAGGACCGTTGGTGTACGTTCTGTAAACTGACTAGATTCAAAGTATGTATGTAATCTTTAATCTGATTAGAATAATTTCCTTCATTTCATGCTTTTATTGGTAATGAACTGAGGTATCAAAAAGTGTACACATTTTTCTAATTTAATATCATTTGTCTTGCTTGTTTTATTAATTGTCATCATTTTTGTTTTGTATATATATATTTATATATTTTTATCAACGGCGAGAAAATAGAAAATGTGAATAGTTTTAAATATCTTGGTTCACTGCTAACAACAGATGGACATGGGATAAAAGAAATTAAAAGAAGAACAAACATAGCTTTACACAAAAATTAAACAACTAAACACGGTTTGGAAAGGCAAAGTTCTGCTCAGGTCAAGCTATGTAATGATGATGATATATATATATATCACTTTATGTTACACTGCCATTATTCGTTTCTGAATCCCTTTTTTCGATAGGGATAGTAACACTGTTTGGTCAGATATATATATCTCCGATTATAAAATAATCGCGTATGCGTTTTCAGCTATCTTCTGTAACATTCCTCATGATGTTTTCAGCATATATATATTAAACAGACAAGCTGACAGTATGCAACATCACACGTTGTTACAGCCTCTATTTGATCATTACATGATAGCATTTTACTACAACAGCTTCTGTCATCTCCTGGTAACAGATCGGGCAGATATCATCATTTTCATCAAGATGAGGTACACTAACATGGGAACCAATTTTGAAGAGTCTGATTTTGAAGAAATAATTGATGCCACAACACAGCTTTAAAACTAATAAAACAAATGGATCGGATGAAATTGCTGCGGAGCTTATACAATAAAGTTGTAAGTCACTACACAAGTTATGCTTATACAACATGTAATTCCAAACTCATTAAATTGCTGGATAATGTCAATGTTTATTTTAGTGTCTTCATTTAACAGACGGTAGCCTAGAAACCGGATGTTCGTCCTATCCGTCTTCACCTCCCAGACGATCGATACTGTTAATGTCAGTCTGTCGCTCTCTAATTGCCGTGAATAGCTTGCATTGTGAATTACAGTAGACCCACCTAAGGCTCTTCGAGTTGGAAAGCTGAATCAACTACATTCAATCACACCGCAACATGTCAATCTGAATCTTCCGAAGCACCGACCAAATATCAGACACAACAACGGCCTTGGTAAACAGGAATTCCAGAGAGCAACTGAAGGCTTGCCGTAACTGTCTTATCTTCATCCTTTTGCTGAAAGTAATTGCCACGTATGCTTAATTTCGCTATTAACCCCCCATCCTGCTCCCCAGTACGGTGCCCAGACCCATCGATATAAAGAATAACATCATCATTACTTGTACTATCTGATATCACTGTTGCTTAATTGCTTCTTTAGCCTTCAATTTGCTCTAATCTCCTTTCTAAGAGTAATGGCAACATTGCGGACGATGATCACATGACCAATTATTCTCCCAGCTTGGGTCATCCACGACATTGACGATTGTTTCTCGTACCCTTAAACATGGTTAATATTTGTAATGACATTTGCTAGAGAGAAAACGCTATCAATATCTCCATCGACAAACATCAATTTAAGCAAGTCAAAGACTACATGCTTAGGCAGCATTTTTTCAGCAAATGGAAGAGCAAGTCACGAAATCCAACATAGATGCAATAAAGCAAATCAAATCAAATCATAGGGTAGATGTCACCATGAACACTAAAACAGCAGTGTACAATACAATATGTCTCCTAACATTATGATGTAAGTGTCAAACCTGGACGCTAATATCAAACAATAGAAGAAAACTAGTCAACGCGAGTAACAAGAAGAAGAAGAAATGAAGACATCTGGAAAATATGGGTGCGACATCAATACTGAACTTCACAAAAAAAGAACAAATTAAATGGTTCGGCCACGTAAGAAGATTACCAACAGACAGTGCGTCTCAAAGAGCAATGTTACTCCAAGACAGTGGATACAAAGTAACAGGCCATCCACGTAAAATGTGGACCTCAGAATTAACATTGGCAGTGAAAAACACTATTTAAGAAACGCACACAAAAGCCGGTTCTATAAATATGTTGTTATCCTGATTCCTTGAAGCAAAATATGATTAGAAAAAAAGAAGAAAAAGTCAGGAAGAAGAAGGAGTACTTTGTTGCACTATTGTTATCTTTATTGTTATATTTTAAAAGTATGTAGATAGTTATGAGATTCTGAAATATTAGAAAATCATTATTCCCCCCCTCCTGTTTTCTCATCTCAAGGTCTCTTTATACTACATCTCCCAGTCTCTTTATACTACATCTCCCAGTCTCTTTATTTTTTAGATAGAAAGATTATTAGGTTACAACATTGGAACGGAGCAAGATATTGTTTTTTTGTTTGTTTTCATACGGGTTGAAAAGCTTAATGGGTCAACGGGTTGAAAAGCTTAATGGGTCAACGGGTTGAAAAGCTCATTACCTATACATCCTTTAGCCTTTCTTTCTCACCTCGTAATTCTATCTCTATTCAAGTTCTGGCTATTTTGACATTTTATTTTCCTGTATTTTTCATGACACTACTATCGCGTTGTAACCTGGTGTCCTATATTTGTTTTGCGCATCTCGGATGACTTGAATGAAAGATTTCTTCCTTATTTGGGCATGATTCTAGCGCTCCATCTATCTATCTTTTCCTTGGTCTTCCTTTCTACTTTCGCCCCGATTTTCTGCCCTAGAAGTCTTTATATCGTCTCTATGGTGAGGTGGTTAAACAGTTTGACATGTGTTATGAAGGTTTTGGGCTCGAATAAGGACCGCGTCGTTCGTTTTACGAGTAGTGCATTTTCCTCGGAGATTACTTGGGATTGTTACAGAAGCTACGGAGTTCATGCTTTGTGCAATACACTCAGTAGATGACCTGCCATTTCTGCGGAGATTGACGAACCATATGGGAAAAACCCCGTGTAAGGAAGTACATCCTTTCGCTTTTAGACCCTTTTTTTTGGACCTGAGATTCAGAATAATGAGTATATTTTACGAATGAAACACAGGAACCATCAGCATGCTTACTCATCGATATTTGTTAGAAGAGACTGAGCACTCTTAAAATTTTCCCCTGAAATTATATAATGTATGTATAACTGCCGATGTGGTACTTTAAAGTGGAGTGGTCAGTTTGAAAAATCTTACAGCAACCAGTATGTATGTGTCTTCTGTTGGATAATATACATACACTTTTGCCGAGACTCAGATGTGTCTCTCTTACGTGCCGTAGAGTCTAACGGGAGGGTCTAATGTGATCATCCTTCTATCACATCTTGTCAATAATTGACCCCCACATTCACCAATCACATCTTGTGAAGGTTCGGTACCATAAGTCTTTCGTTTACTTCCTATCAAGGCCAGACACTAATCAACCGCAGTCAACTTTCATCTCCTTCCAAGAACTATACCCCATGTGACGATTCTTCATTACATTCACACAGCTCTGTTCTCTTCCAATGTTACCAGTCTTCACTCTAACAAAACACACAGTAATCTATCCTGAAAGGAAATCTAATAATTCTTGCAGTCGAGGTATAACAACAGTCTGGAATGAATTCTTTGTTGCTAGACTTTTAAGATTGATGATGGTGCACCATCAAGTTGTCACTGGTACGAAGGAAATGATGTATGTTGAAATAGATAATAAAACTGGATACATTGAGATATTAACGAAAGCATTAGTGCATGTCTTTGTATAGAAATGGAAGAGAAGTGGCTACCGCACCCACATGTGGTAAAAACCTAGTACTGTAACTGGTCATTCATTTACAAATGTTAAGACCTGGTACTGTAAAAAAAGCGTTCGACCGCGTAGATAGGCACAAGTTGTGGAAAATACTAACAACCTATGGGGTTAATGAACACCTAATCAACCTTTGCAAGAACATTTATACTGACAGCCAATGTACGATTAGAACAAATACAGGATTATCAGAAAAGTTTCACGTAGGGTCAGGAGTAAGACAAGGCTGCGTACTATCCCCCTGCTATTCATCACGTACATTGACCACATTTGTAAAATAGCTAACACCAGCGAAGGAAACAACCTCGGAGAACTCTTAAATGAATTTCTTTTGCAGACGATCAGGCAATCATATCAACAACAGAAGAACAGCTACAACAACACATCAACAGACTCCAGTTAGCATGTAACGAATACAACATGAGAATTAACATCGACAAAACAGAAGTAATGACATTCGCCAGAGAGGAAAACACTACCAACATCTCCATCGATAATCATCTACTAAATCAAGCAAAGATTTCACATACCTGGGGAGCATTTTTCAGCAAATGGAAGAATAACTAATGAAATTCAACACAGATGCAACAAAGCAAACCAAATGATAGGGCAAATGGCGCCAATTTTAAGATGCAAACACGTCACCATGAACACAAAAAGAGCAATGTTCAACACAATCTTTCTCCCACATTATGTTACCAGTGCCAAACCTGGACGCTGACAACAAACGATAGAAGAAAACTAGTCACAACAGAGATGAAGTGTCTACGCAGAATGCTGGGTGTAACAAGAAGAGACCGGTTGAGAAACGAAGACATCAGGAAAAAGTGGGTACAACATCAGTACTAGACTTCATCAAGAAACAACAAATTAAATGGTTCGGTCACGTAAGCAGATTACCATCAGACAGTGCACCCCAAATAGCAATGCTGCTCCGATACAATGGGTACAAAGCAAAAGGCCGGCCACGCAAAGATGGACCTCAGAGATAACAGAGGCGACGAAAGAGACTATCTACGAAGCGCATACTAGGGCCCGTTTTAGAAATCTCTTCCTGACCTGACGCTGTGAGGCATACAGGATTCGAGAAAGAAAGAAAGAAAGAAGAAACTGTAAAAAAACATCTCATTTACAAATATTAAGACCTAGTACTATAACTGACCTCATTTACAAATGTTAAGACCTAGTCCTATAAATGACCTTCTCATTTACACATATTAAGACCTTTTTACTATAACTGATCATCTCATTTACAAATGTTAAGTCCTGGTACTATAACTAACCATCTCATTTACAAATGTTAAGACCTGGTACTATAACTGACCATCTAATTTATAAATGTTAAGACCTGGTACTATAACTGACCATCTCATTTACAAATGTTAAGACCTGGTACTATAACTGACCATCTCATTTACAAATGTTAAAACCTGGTACTATAACTGACCAGCTAATTTACAAATATTACAACTTATTAATCTAAATGTACACATTATCTACACACGTTAAGACCTAGTATATCGGATATTTGTCTAATGATCATTGATCTCAATGTAGATGAGCTCTAGTTAATAATCTTATCAGAGACGAATGATATAACATGTAGATCCCTAGGTCAAGTTGCGACCAAGTGGTTACCGGGGCCCAAATTGAGCTGTAAAGAATAGAACTACTGTTACCTGCCACGCGACTAAGAGGCGGCTAAGGAGGTTGGTCGTGGGGTTAACTACCCTACACCGTAAAAAACACTAGATGGCTACAGAACAGAGAGCGAACCGAGTAAACGCTGGCTGAAACTTGACACATCGCCGAAGGATAAGCACCAGAGCTCCAAATGGTGCTAAAGATGTGACGTAAAACACATCAACGCTAATGCTGCATGAATCAGATTTCCACATGAATAGAATTTATGGTGAGGTCTGGTACATCGGTCTGGGAGGTGATCGCGAGAGAGAGAGAGAGAGAGAGAGAGAAAGGTCAAGTTGAGCACGTAAAAGAGCTCTCGGCAGTTGAAAATCTATAAGCGTAGGCCGGCTCCAAAACTACTGTACTGGCACCATTTATTCACATTATTAAAATAATACATTCTTTAGACATTTTACCATCTTCAAAATGATATCGACAACCAAAGCCATTACTAAAGAGTTCGTATACTGCCTCTGAGATCTTCCTGTGCAAGAAACACATTGAAATACATATGGTTATTTACCGAAGTGTAGTGATAATGGTCATATCAATCAATCAATCAATCAATCAATCAATCAATCAATCAATCAATCAATCAATCAATCAATCAATCAATCAATCAATCATTTACGTGCATCGTTTCTTCTGACTTATTACAATGTTTGAGTTTGTTTCAATAAAATACGATATTATCTTGCGTATATACACATTTTGAGAGCCACGGTAGTGTAGTTGTTAGTGAACTCGCTTCTCAAGGCTGGTGGTCTGGGTTCAACTTCCGCAGTGCGCGTGGAATTTTTCTCGACCGCGACGGCTCTCAGGTCGACTCAGCCTCAACTGGGTACAAGACATGCTCTTGGAAAGTAAAGGCGGCCGGCGTGATGCTGACCATATCACCCATCGTGTGCCGACGGTCAATGAACGATACATGCCTAACACTGTATTGCCCTATAATACCACAAGGTATGAAAAGGGTTCCTTTACTTACTTACCTTTACTTATATGCACATCTTATGGGTTTCACTCTTGTATTTGCTAGTTCATTGCACAAATGGAACCAATTTTGAAATTCGAAGCATATCAATATGAACACTAAAATAGCATTGTACAACACAATATTTCTCCCGGCATTATGCTATCATTGTCAAACCTGGACGCTGACATCAAATGATAGAAGGGGGTCATAGGCGCTTGGAGACAACGCTGCGCCAGGATGAGTGAGCTAGTACTAATCAAGATCCTGCCCCACCTCCTCGTGGTGACCCTGGAAACAGATAGTGGTTCCAGTCTGGTTAAGCAGTCAGGGATCGAGGGAGGGCTACGCTGGTAGAAGTAGATTTGCAGACGTGGTCATGTTGGATGAGATCCGCTCGCAACGCAGACGAGCGGAATATCAGAGTGACTATTAATGCACGTCCCTCCCGGCCAAAGCAAAAAGCTGAACGGATAAACATGAATGGATGGGGGCATTCAGGGAAGTGACGAGGACCCGCGTGGAGCAAACGTTGGCCCGAGACGAGTTGCGCGTGGGCCCGCATAGGGCAAAATTCGGAGCTCTGAGGAGGGGGCCCGAGTTGAGCTCTATGTCCGGACAAGCTAGAGGCATTGTGAAGGTGTGCATGGTGAGAAACAACAGAAATTTAAGAAACTGTAGTTGTCTGTGAAGAAATCATAACTCCCCCAGAATAAAGGGTCGCAAGCAAATTGCCAGCTGTGGGCAAGAATCAATAAGAACGATGCGTAAGGAATCAAAAGTCTCGGCAAGTGTTTCTGAAAACGCTGTAACGTATCATGTCGGCACACGGGAAGATTGCGGTAAACTCCGTATCAAAGGCTTAGCACAGATACATTTGCTGGGTAAGGTTGGCATAGCGTAAATTCTAAAGTTGCGTTTTAGTGCCTAACGAAACTACCCTCCCTGGGACAGCCGGGCAAGGTACTGTTGCATTGACGAATAACATCCCCGGAAGAAATGAGGTGGGTGATGCCTAACGAGACTGCCCTCCCTGGGACAACCGGGCAAGGTACTGTTGTATTAACAACTAACATCCCCGGAAGAACTGAGGTGGGTGATGCCTAGAGGGACTGCCCTCCGGACATGTCCATAGGTGCTACGATCTCCGCCTCAACAAATCCAGCATCATCTAGCGGTTCAACACGCCAGTTCGATATTGATTAATCAATCTCTTTGCATATTTGACATGTAGTTCTTTTCGGGATGTACCAATATCGACAACCATCTCTCTCAGTCTGGTGAGCGAATGGGACTCACAAATTCCCCTGTGCGGAAAGAGTCTCTCAATGCGTTAAAAATGTTATTTCGGTCCACTGCAACTCCCTCTGATATCGTAGTCATGCCGGCCAATCTGTCAGCTCGTTCTTATCCACTGACTTCTGCATGACATGGGATAAAATTAAGGTTATTTCTCTTTTATCTGTCTGTACCAGTACCTCCACACAATCTTTATTGTTACTATTAGTAATATTGCGTACGTTACATGGCATCCGTGTCGCTGCAACCATTAGACAGAATCGCCCCAATATATGAAAACGTTGAAGAGCACTGGTTTAGACACAAAGGGAACCAGTGCACAACATGTAAAACATCATTTACTACTCATCATCATCAGCTAAGATAGACTGAGTCCCTATGTGACTTCTCGGAGTGTAGTAATGTCGATTCTTAATTGAATATGAGTACTGAATGTGTAGCTTCTATGAAATTTCTACATTTATCAATGTTTTTATTTATGAAATCATTCGAAGAATAAGACATCACAAATTAATTCCAGTACTAGCAATGTAGAAAACATACCAATACGGAACTCCGTAGATATTTGACGCAGGTTGTCATGTCTCTCGTCTGGAGACATTAAATAACAAAAAACATATAACACACTCACAGGACATTGTTCGGTAAATGAAAAATCATTCGGAGACAAATCCATGATATGTTTACGTTTGAAGAAACATGAGTTTTATGCAAACTATAACAAAAGTATATTCCTTCTTAGAGATATTATTAATTTTAAATTATTATCTACTTATAACGAAGGCATATACATGATGTCTTCTTATCTTATAAGACGCATACGTTTCCGTTTTAACCGCAAATTCTAGGTAAATGTACTGTTAATTGTACTTCTTCATATTTCCTTTACTTGTTCGTGAAGACGTTTCTTTATATGATAGCGTTCGATAAATAAATCCTTTCTTTAACTTGCTTATTAGACTATTTCTTTCTACACTGCTTTAGTTGTAAGCTCTGTACTTTTCTTGCCGTGACAGCCGTACAATTATCTGGGTTTTTTTTCTCTAGTTAATCGTATGATCTAAATTCTATGAACTGATTATCAACATTTTGTTGAAGTCAAATATTATTTAGAAAAAATATTTTTGTTATTATTTATATATTTTGTGTTTTTCTGAACATTTTTTGATGTATTTCATTGTATGTCAAATGGAAGCATTTTGTTGCAGTCAGTACGTCGCCATGGGTTGATAATTTAATGTTACTTGATATAGTCCATCGTATGTCAACAAGGAACATGGTGTTACAGTCATTATCTCGCCATGAGTTGATTATTTAACAGTGCTTGACGTAGTTTATTATGTGTGAAGTTGAACACTGTGGTGCAGTCACTACGTCGCTAATTTGATGTTTTAACGGTTACTTGACGTAGTTTATTATGTGTGAAGTTGAACACTGTGGTGCAGTCACTACGTCGCTAGTTTGATGGTTTAACGGTTACTTGACGTAGTCTATTATGTGTGAAGTTGAACACTGTGGTGCAGTCACTACGTCGCTAATTTGATGGTTTAACGGTTACTTGACGTAGTTTATTATGTGTGAAGTTGAACACTGTGGTGCAGTCACCACGTCGCTAATTTGATGGTTTAACGGTTACTTGACGTAGTCTATTATGTGTGAAGTTGAACACTGTGGTGCAGTCACTACGTCGCTAATTTGATGGTTTAACGGTTACTTGACGTAGTCTATTATGTGTGAAGTTGAACACTGTGGTGCAGTCACTACGTCGCTAATTTGATGGTTTAACGGTTACTTGACGTAGTCTATTATATGTGAAGTTGAACACTGTGGTGCAGTCACTACGTCGCTAGTTTGATGGTTTAACGGTTACTTGACGTAGTCTATTATGTGTGAAGTTGAACACTGTGGTGCAGTCACTACGTCGCTAGTTTGATGGTTTAACGGTTACTTGACGTAGTCTATTATGTGTGAAGTTGAACACTGTGGTGCAGTCACTACGTCGCTAGTTTGATGGTTTAACGGTTACTTGACGTAGTCTATTATGTGTGAAGTTGAACACTGTGGTGCAGTCACTACGTCGCTAGTTTGATGGTTTAACGGTTACTTGACATAGTTTATTATATGTGAAGTTGAACATTGTGGTGCAGTCACTACGTCGCTAGTTTGTGATGGTTTAACGGTTACTAGACGTAGTTTATTATATGCCAAGTGAGACATGAAGTTGCAAATGTCCCCATGTCTATCTATATACGTTTGTTACATAACAGTGTTTGATGTAGTTCGTCGTATGTCAAATGAGACATTGTTGCAAACGTCCCCATGTCGCTATGCGTTGATTATTTATCATTACTTAACATAGTCTGCCATGCATCAATTAATATACGCTGTTCCAATGATTGCTATATGTTTATAATTTAACACTACCTGGCTTAGTCTGGCATGTCTTAAAGTGGGCCATACATCACAATATGTTGATTACGATCACTATTTTTAGCTAACTTGTTAAATCCCATCGGTGATGCATCTTTCTATCTTAACACTTCTTCCATCATTTCTCGCCATATATTCTTCGCCCTTTCGACTCTTAACTTCCCATGTCGTTTCAAGTGAAATGTATATCTCCTAACTTTTTAATTATCATTTCGTGAAAATATACTCTATCCATCTTGACTTTGTCTCAAAGTAATAATTCAATGTTATAATTATCATTTCGTGAAAATATGCTCTATCGATCTTGACTTTGTCTCAAAGTAATAATTCAATGTTATAATACTTTTAATGTATTTTCTCTTCTATATATCTATATATGTGGGCGTCTGTAGCTTTAACGGTAGTGAGCTCGATCCCAATACAAGAGCACCTGGTTCAAACTCCGCGGCGTGCAGTTTGGAAACAAATTCGTTCCCGTGGAAAAGAACAGTAAAAAAAAAAGACCTCACCATTCAGAAAGCAATAGAAAACTACTGAACGTCTAGAAAATCAACGACTCGTTTACTATGATTGATGGCGGAGTCCTGTAAAGGATACGTCACGATTGTCATTTCATATGTCTATATTTGTTTGCATTTCTAGATATGTAAAACAAAGCATGCGATATGAACATCTGTTGACAAAGTTCTACAGTTTAGTTGTGATATGTTTAGTTACATGCCATGTTTTTTGACTCAGTGAGAAGGATGAATTTTACATTGATATAGAACAGCCTAATTGTGTTTTATCTAGGAGATAGATACATTTATTCTATATTTGGTGGAGAAATTTGACAATAAATTTAACTTTCCTATTAACGCTAGCATTAGCAACCAGGTTGTATAATCCATCTCTGCCAGTATTGCTGCTCAAACAGGTAGGACTGTATACTTCTTGATTTATTTTGTAATTTACCTAAATATTATGCATGATATGTGAATGTGGTGGAACGGATCAGCGTAATACATACGCGTTCGCCTTTCGACTCGGATATAAAAGTGATGTGGGTTCAATCCAACACTTGACGTTCCACACACGAGGAAAGGAATTAGCCTCCTATCTCATGTATACTAGGGTCTACAAATGTGAATGAAAGTGACTTCATACACTAAGGTCTGAAAAATCTAAGATAAATTTTATTACAAATGTGAATGTGAGAGCCGCGATAGCGAATTAGCTAGTACAGTAGAGTGGGTTTTTCTTTCTTCTGCTTCTTCTTCTGCGTTCTCACTAGATTGGGATTTCGGATTCTCTAATAAAGGCAGCCATCTGCCTCAGATTATCAGTTACGCCATATAGTTTGTCTTGGACGCTAGTGTAAGTGGGCCACCTCTGTCTTCTCAAGTCTGCACACTGGGGCAGTTCTGTAGGATATAATTTCTATGATTTCTGCTTCTCCGTTTGTGCTGACCTCTTCCCGAAGTAAGTTTTGGCCACCCTCGTGATGGTAGGTCTGACATTCTTACTGCGTGGCTAAATCTCCGAGGCAGATTGGCGACCGTAGAATCCGTTATCCCATTCCTCATTGTGAGGGTCGTTGCACCATATTATGCGCCTTACGGCCTTGTGCATTCGTTTTCTGCAAGCATTTGTTTCGGGTTAGCATTCTTTAGTGGACACGTGCATCTGATTTCATCCAAACCTCATTACTCGCCTTTTACGACACGCGTGGCAGGTAACAGTGGTTCTATTCTTTACACTACAAATTTGGGCCCCGGTAACCACTCGGGTGAAGTGGGTTCAATTCCACAGAAGAGTGTAATTTTTGTCCGACGGTAACTACTCTCAGGTTGGTCCAGCCTCAATTGGGTGCAATGAAAGGAATGACAGGAAAAATCAATGTAAAGGAATATAAAGATGACAATTGGGATGTTGATCGTGTGCCTACGATCAATGAAAAATACAGGCCCAACATCGGGTATGATGTGAAGATCTGTCAGTAATGGCGGTGTGAGTGTGGTTAACAATTTAGAATTTAATAAGAAAGCAACCAAACTCCACTGTATACATAGTCTTCTACAACAAAACACCAGGAAAGATGGTGAGAGGAAGACCACGAAAAGGATGGATAGATGGCATAGCAGAATCCTGTCAAAAACAAAAATAACTATCATCCAAGCCACTAGAGCAGCTCAAGACAAAAAGAGAAAACCAGGATACTGGACAACAACCCGGTATCAGTGTGACGAAAAAGAGAAGCCTTCCTCGTAGCACCACATCTGTGGGACTCTACGACAAAGTAACCTTGTAGTTTATCATTCTTTCGGAGAGAGCTGACAAGAAATATTAATGAGAGTTCACTGACCCTGTCACTGAATTGTGTCATCTGATTCACTTCGATTACAGAGATTGATCTCTCCTTTACCATTTCTGTTTTTCGTCTGGTTCATCTACGAGTTTCATCTCCTTTTTATTTATAATTTCTGTTTCTGTGGGGTTCATTTACAAGTCTGATCTACCCATCTATCATTCCTTCTTCCTGTGTGACTCTTCTACAAGTCTTATGTCTTCTCTTACCAAATCTGTTTCCCAATGTGGTTTGTCTGTAAAATCACGTCTTGTTTACAGCTGTCTGTTCTTATTTTTGCATTGATAGATTCCATAAGTTCCATATGTATCATGTTCCATAAATATATTCCCGAATCTAACACATATTATTGCCATGGACGTCCACATAAATTAGTTGCCATGGACGTCCACATAAATTAGTTAATAGTTTACTACGCAATAATGAAGTAGAACAGATTCAGATTAGATTTTGATTTTTTTCCCGATCCAAAGCACTTGAGCTTTCGTTGCTGGTGCCATGGACATCGTAACCCTTCGGTTCAGTGCCACAAACACTGTAAATCTGGAGAACCTGTGGCTTTTCTGCCAGCCCGCATAATTGAACCCGCACTCACAGAGAGCTTGTCACCCGTCGTCCAACGCGCTACGAACACGCTGGGCAGGCGAGCATCAGATTTTGATTACGCCCCTTTGTTACCCCTGTTGGCCCACGCCACTTGATCAAACTGAACGCCCCATTTCATTATAACCGTTTGTCCCCTCCAAATATATATATTCTATTTCCTTTGACATTAAATTGATATATTTCTGTTATATGTCAATTTTTCAAATGATTATATACATTAAGAAAATTGAATAATGGATCATAATGGGCATGATGAATTAATGCAAATCAAATTTTTCATTTTCAATCGCAAATCACAACTTCCTGCTTCTGAACCCTTTGACCCACTGGCAGCCCCACTGGAAGGTTGTGCAATTTTGGGAACCCATGGTTTAACCATAGATTCTCAAACCTTTCGCCACCGCCCACTTACACTTATAAACTTTGTAACGCTCCTCCACATCATAACAGTGTCCCCCCACCACATATAATACATGCTCTATTTTCCTTTGACATTGAACGTTAATATATATTTCTGTCATACATGGTCAATTATCAAATGATTATATGCATTTAAAAAGAAAATTGATGAAAAATGGATCGTGTATGACGGACATAAGATGAATTTAAATGCAGAATTCAAATTTTAAATGATTATTCAATCGCAAAATCACGAAAATAATTTCTTTAAAAATGTATTATAAATTTCTTCTTTAAGGAACCACCGACCCCTAATCGCATGAACCCCCAATTCTTCTGAACCACTATCGCTCCACCCCCTAGAACGCTTGAGCGCCCACTGGGGGGGGGCGGTACCGCCCACTTTGGGAAACGCTGGTTTAAACCATAGTAAGTTAGCAAAAGTTAATGACAATAGTTTATCAAAAAGTAATTACCCAGGGTTAACATTGGAGTAAGTTTAATGAAGTCATCATCATCATCAGGTGCCGTCTCCACATCGAAGGTTGGCTCAATGAATCTCCAGCATCCTCTGTCTTTCGCCTTGGTGTTGCACACTGCCAGACTGTAACCTGTCCATTTCTTAAAGTTTCCTTCCCACTTATCTCTCGGTCTCCCTCTTGCTCTTCCCCCTCAACTTTCCCCTCTAGTAAATGTTTTATCATGGTGTCATGTCTTTTTTTGTGCCCAAAATACTTTACTTGTCTGAATTTTATTTCTCTTAATAATTGTTTCTTCATGCCTATTTTTCCTAAAACTTGTTTATTTGTCTGCTTTTCTGTCCATGAAACTCTGCCTATTCTTCTATATATCCACATCTCAAATGCATCAATTCTGTCTTCTAACTGCTTGTTCATTGTCCATGCTTCCGAGCCATACATTAATATAGGATATATATAGCATTTGATCATTCTCATTTTTAGCCTGTTTGTAATTTTTTGGGATGTCAGTAACTTTCTCATACTATTGAAATTATCCTTGGCCATTCCTATTCTCTTTTTTAAATTTTTGTTATACATCTGCCATCATCTGTTATCATCTGACCAAGATATAAGAAGCTTTTTACTTGATGTAGTAATTATCCATGTATTTTTATAATCATTTTTTTCCATTTCCTTGTTGATTACCATAGTTTTTGTTTTCTGTCTAATCCATATTCCTTGCTAGTTCTGTCCAATTGGTCCCCTAGTTCTTGTAGATCTTGTTCATTTTCTGCTACCAATACGGTGTCATCTGCATATCTTAAGTTGTTTATTTTTTTTCCATTGATCTTGAGTCCTGGCATTCCCTCTAGTTGTTTGAAGATTTTCTCTGTGTAGATTTTAAATAGGCTTGGTGACAGAATGCATCCTTGTCTCACTCCTCTTTATGTCTATGTATGGAGAGTAGCTATTTTCATATTTTATTATTGCTGTCTGTTCCCAGTATATGTTACTTATTAGTCTGATATCATCCCAATGAAGTCATAGAAGGACACAAAAAGTGCTAATCAAATAACACAAAGCCCAAAGCTTGTGAAAGACGTATATATTGTGTTGGTAGCGAACTGGAGTAATACAACTGTCTACATAAGCAACACATCCTCATCAAATAGCTTGTCCTGGGCATAACTTTGCCACTGTAACATTCCTTCTAAATTTATCTCTTTTAGGCCAGATGTCCCGCCCCTGGAGCCTCAGTTACATTCTGAATCCATAATCTCCTTTGTCTTCATCTTCATCTCTTTAGATGGATGTCTTCTTCCATTATGGTCTTCTGCAACGTTCGTGTCTTTTTATGTGTTCAAATACTTCAATTTTCTCATTCATATTTGTAGCATCAGTCAGTTTTCTTTGATTTTGAGTTTTTTCTGGATATATCTATGTGTTCTTTTCTCTGCCCTTTGCATACAGATAACTCTTCTGTAGCAATTATAATCAAAACAACATATATTTTGTTAAATGTCCATGTTTCACACCCAATTGTTGCCACTGGACATAAGCGTGTTCTTAGTATTCTGAACACAACCACTACATAATTGGTGGACAACAACATGCCTCAACGATAAAAACTGAGTGCTGTAGATGAGTGTAGTAAAAGTGGACCTTCAATTATTTTTTAAAAGTATAACGTATTTGTCTATGAGGTTACTACTCCATCTAGTCTCTGCAGATCCATAGCAGACTATATTTTAAAATCACATTTCTGTGACTGCTTGCGTGACAATCATGTCTGACAAAATATAATCACATTGTTAAAATAGTGATTTACATGTTATCTTTAATCATAAGATTATTAGACAGGGACCGGACTGTCATCGATAGGCTGTCTGGTTCAGTCTTACACATTAACTTTACAGATTCTCTTAGTCATGCTAGCCTTGATCCAGTTTTAGTTAGTTTCTTGAACTATATATATATATCTCTCTGTGCCTTTCTAACCAGGTTGGGGCATATTCCCTCGTCTATGCCAAATCTTCTATCTAACTAGGCTATCTCTTGTAGCTTCTTCCAGCACTTCCGTATATCGTTAATCTGTCTACAAATTTCATTCTTGTATATTACTAGGTTTATTTCTTTCTTTCGCTTTCCAACTTCTAGAAACGGTCTCGTCTAGTCTAGTTTTGTTTCTCAACAGTCGTTACAAAAACAGATTATAATAGATCTTCAATAAAGCAGGTTAGCAAAGATTGAAACCTGTTAAGCACACTGACAATTTTTTTTATATATATTTACTAGCAGTTCTATCCGTTCTTCACATTTGGAAATTTAGTTTAAATTGAAAACTTTGTCGTTTACCACATAAGATTAAAATGTCCTCATTCCGATTGCCTGTAAAACGTTATACAATAGAATTCCCGTGAAAGTTGACAAATAACAACTGACAAATTGAATTTATTCAGAGTCAGTTCTATCGTTGCAAATGAAATTTCTATAGTTCTCATAATTTGACACGATGGGGCTGACAAATTCATTGCGAATACACACAGAAAAGTGCGACACTGAGCATATTAAATAGACATGCCCCATCCCCTGTCACCCGTATGACATCAAAATCGGCTGCTTTTCCATTAATAAAACTAAAAGCTGATCAAATGTGTTAATAAAAACAAAATGTTAAAAGAAATTGTTGTCCTTCCTGTGAATTAAACATGGGTCTCCAGCATAGCATCGAAGAATCTAATGCATTCGGCCACTGGATAGAAAGTTGAAGTACCAATAAATATGTTCGTATTTGTGTGACTGCTGTGCGTATCACGTGACCGGAAAGTAAAAACATGACCGCTGTGAGTATCACGTGATCGGAACGTTAAAACATGGATATACATATTTAAGTTGGCACAAAACCGTGCTTGAATTACATAGATAAACAAAGAATGAAGTGGTTTGGCCACTTAATAAGAATGCATCCAAACTCCACAGTATACAGAGTCTTCTACAACAGAACATCGGGAAAGAAGGCAAGAGGAAGACCACGGAAAAGATGGTTAGATGCGTAGCAGAATCATGTGAAAGAGCAACGATAAAAATCACACAAGCCACCAGAACAGCGCAAGACAAAACAGAAAACCACGACACTGGGCAACAACCCGGTAGCAGTGTGACGACAAAAGAAGAAGATACATATTTGGCAACTTCTGTACATAGCCATTTGCGTGAAGTTGGAATATGGCTATAGAAACGAACAAATAGTCCAGTTATACAAATTTTTACATCTTCCCATGTATAAAGCTACCCTTGCCAAATTTCAAGTCTGTAGGATGTCCATATATCTTCAAACAATTGAGACAGATATATATATATATATATACAATTTTATTCATCTTAGTCTTATATATATATATATAATTTTATTCATATTATTATATATATATATATGTATATATATACTAGCAGTTCTACCGTTCTTCGTACGGAGAATTTAGTTTAATTCTAGTTGTAATATTTCAACATTTTTAAAGTTACATTTGTTATCCTTCTCCGCTGATCTTCCTTCGCACGGGATGAATGTCCCGTCCCTGTCACCCGTTGACATCAAAATAGGCATTCACCCAGATGCAGAAGGACATATTATAGTTGGTACATCTGATAGCAGATCTAGCAGACGTTGTCTTTCCATGCTTGGTGGGAAAGCTTTCGGTTGACCACATAAGATTAAACTGTCACTCATTCCGACTGCCAGTAAAACCTGATACAATTGAATTCCCGTGAAAGTTGAAAAATAACAATTGGCAAATTCAATTTATTCAGATTATTAACTTATCGATGTGTTTAAAAAAAAAAAAAAAAAAATTGGCCGTTAGTTGGCCGTATGTTGAAATATCAATAAATATGTTAGTATTTGCGTAATGTGCGAAAGACGTCACCGGTCTATAACAACATGATTGCTTTGCGCATCACGTGACCGCAAACGTAGTGAAAACATGGATAGAAGCTATCGGTGATTTCTACACAGAATGACCATGTGCGTTAAGTTGGAATATCTTTATAGAAAAGTACAAAAAGTATAGTGTTATAATTTTCCCCTCTCCGTATCTATGAAAGCTATATTCTTGCCAAATTTCAAGTTAGTAGGATGTCCAAATATCTTCAAACAATTGGGACAGACATACAATGTAATTCAACTGATTCTTATATATGTATAGATCGATAACTGTGATAATGATCGCTGAACTACCCTTGATTTTACTTTTATGGGTTTTTGTGACTAATTTAGGGAGCGTTATGAAGTCACAGTGCAGCCAGTACTCACTGATTGTGCTACTGTCGTTGATGTTAAACATACGTGCCAGCTCGTTCGTTTTTCTATCCGTCGGGGCGTCAGTCAGTATAGTTCTCATACATTATAATACCATCAGGCCCTGATGCAGAGTTTTTTTCTTTATCATATTCTTCTGATTGAATTGTCCGAGATAGTGTGCGTGCAAACCGTTCTTTTATTTTCGTCAGTTTTTTGTCATGTGAGATCTGCACTTTGGAAGTTATCGATGCTCATACGTTTAATAAACCGGTCAAGGTTTATCTATCTCTAATATGCTGTATTTTTCTTTCTTTTCCAATTATATTGTATCAATTTTGACGGAACTGTTTCCTTTTTGCTGCATTCCATAATATAAATTATGTGTTTAAAAATTATATTTAAAAAAATGCTTACAGTTTTAAGACTACAAAATGCACGAAAGATGAAGAAAGATGTTTTAAAAAAACAACAACAATAGAAATAAACAAAGACGGCAGAAATACTGAATTCTGTTTAAAACTTGTTGAACGTCATCAATGAAAAACGATAGAAGACGGGTGAATTTGAAATCGAATGTAGTGTTCTCCTTTGTTTGCGATTATTTCTGTGACCATGAACAATCTTCATGTCTGTCGCTCAAGTTTAAAGTCGACCTTCTAACAAAAGTCTAGTGAAGCTGAGAAAAGTGTCGCCATGAAATTAGCTTCAATTGTCACATGATCGCATTTCGGTACTTGCTCGTGTGGATTGATTGAGTTAACACTCTGTCCTGGACACCCCGGGTTAAACATTGTGTGAGTTGATAGGTTCAACTGTCAGAAAACATAGTACGGTGTATACTTAGTGAGCATTGAAAGGGCTACATTGTTGAACTCAGTTGATCTCTACTAATCTTTCTCAATGTTAATCAGATTGAGTCAATTGGATTTTAATCATGCTAGAAGTCTAGTTGAACCGTCAAATTGGATCTTTCATAATGACAATGCTAGGAGGTCGCGTAGTGAAGTAAATTGATCTATAATCACGATGCTAGGAGGTCGCGTAGTTGAACCGTCAAATTGGATCTTTCAATGACGAGTGGAGGTCGTGCATGTCTCAGAAAGATTTTAACACAATATAGTCATTAAGAACAAAATAAGACCTCCCCCAAAAAAAAAGCAACTGTCTTTACTACTTGTAATACCGTTTTTAAGTCGGTGTAGGCAGGAAGGAAGGGAAGGAGGGGGGTATGAGCCTGTGAAATGTAATGGTCGCACGGCTAGTGCAGTCACCACGAAACTGTTCAGGTTATGATTTTTTCTTCATGCCCACGACAGAAAAAAACTAATTGGCTTTACCGGGGATTGAATTTTGGTTTCCCGAATGGAAGTCCGTGCTCTTATCTATTCGAGCACATGCTCCACTAAGAATATAAATAGCCGTACAAAAAGTTAAATAATTGAACCAGTAAGGAATAGAGCTAATATGAAAACAATGTTCAGAACACTAACAGCATGTCTGTTTCCAGTAGCAACGTATGGCTGTGAAGCATGGACATTTAACAAGCCAGTAGACAAGCATATATGTCCTTTTAAATATGTCACAGAAGCGTTCTTCGTATACAATGAACAGAGAAGAGAACAAACATTCATAAGGAACTAAAAGTCAAAGAAAACTCTTTGATGATACACATACGAGTGCAGTGGCGGCTCGTGATCCTTTGTGTTGGTGGGGCCAGACTCAAATTTTCGGGGAAAAGCATGGTTTTGGGTTAAGTTATATTTTAATTTATTAACTAATAAATATACGTTTCACATTATTTTTGGTGGGGCCCGGCCCCACTGGCCCTTAATGACGCGCCACCACTGTACGAGTGTATGAATGAGAAAATCGAGTTATTATTTTTACAGATAAATAAAAAGACACGAAGGTTTGAGGAAGACCACTTCAGAAGGAGACATCCGAGAAAAAAGGAAAAGAAAAAAAACCCGGAGAAGATCGATTCAGGATCTGACTGAGGATATGAGAATGACGACTACAGAGGCGGGACATCTCGCTTATAAGAGAGAGCAATTCTGAAAGACTGTTAGAGTGGTCAATTTCTGTTCAAGACACGCTATTGAATAATGCGTCATAAAACTAAATTAATTAGCTAATAAATACTTAATAATTACATGTATTAACTGGCAGCAGGAGAAACATGCACCAACTTTAGAGCAGAGGCAACAGCCCTTCTTGCAGCCGTACAGATTCTCAACGACCAGCAAGTGTCAGCAAAAAATATTGCAGTTAGCGATTCAAGATCCGTTCTCCAGGCTATCTCATGTCCCAGACAAGACAAGCTCATTCAGGACATACGGCAAAATATCAGCTTGTTGTCAAAAAATCCGAACTGGTCTTACAGTGGATACCAGCTCACTGTGGCATACCAGGAAACGAAAAGGCTGACAAACTCGCAAAGGCTGGGGAGCCTAACACAACACCACCCAACACAAAGTTTTATAGAAGCAAAGACTCTCCTGAAACAATCCAGAAAAATGATCTGGAGAAAAACAAATGGAGGATACAACCCAGAGCACGACAGTATAAATACACTAAACAGAAAAGCACAGACCACAGTCTTCAGACAGATCGGGACACTGCAGTCTCAGAGCACACCTTCACAGAATGGGTCTCAAGGACCCGGCAGCCTGCATCTGTGGAGCACCAAAGCAGTCCCCAGAGCACATACTGCAAGACTGCCCAGTCTGAGTAGTGAGAGATTGGCGATCTGGCCAACAGAAACAACACTACAAGACAAACTATGGGGAACCAGTGAAGACATCAAGCGCACCGCCCTGTTTATGACACATACCGGAGTAGTCGCATAGCAAAAGTTGATGCAGAAGAAGAAGACATGTATTAACAATACATGTACAAGCATTATTAAATAGGAAAATCGAATCTTGTATTTTTGGGGAAAAAAGCTACAGACAAATTAATTGAAGCATCCTGGACAAGGACGTAGAAACATGAAGTCATAGAATTTTGAGCATTGACTCTCAGCAATGCCATTTCTCTGAATATCGAAATGTTTTGTAAACATTAAACGTCACATTGATTTAGAGCAGTGGTTCCAAACCTGGGAGATGTGCTTCCTCGGGGAGACTTGAAGCAATATCAGTGAGGAGTGAAGCAATATCAGTGGAGGAGTGAAGCAATATCAGTGGAGGAGTGAAGCAATATCAGTGGAGAAAAAGTGAAGAATATCAGTAAGAGAGTGAGTAATATCAGTGGAGAGTGAAGAATATCAAAGAGAGTGAAGTAATATCAGTAGAGGAGTGAAGCAATATCAGTAGAGAGTGAAGCAGTATCAGTGAGGAGTGAAGCAGTATCAGTGAGGAGTGAACAATATCAGGGAGGAGTGAAGCAGTATCAGTGGATGAGTGAGCAATGTCAGTGGAGAGTGAAGCAAAGGTAGTTGCATGTGGAGAAGTGAAGCAAGTATCAAGAAGGAAGCAATATCAGAAGAGAAGTGAAGCAGTATCAGTAGGAGTGAAGCAATATTAGTGGAGAAGTGAAGCAGTATCAGTGGAGGAGATATAGTGAAACAATATCAGTGGAGAGTGAAGCAATATCAGTGAGGAGTGAAGCAATATCAGTGGAGAATGAAGCAGTAATTCATCAGTGGGGAGTGAAGTAGTATCCGTGGAGGAGGACGTAGCATCATCGGAGGAGGAAACGCTATAAACATTTAGTGAATTTTGTGTTTAAATCAGTTTTTATACTAACCTGTTCTTTTTTTCAGTTAAAATACAATTTTTTCAATGAAATTGAAAGTTGAAAAATTCGTTAAAAAAATAAACAAGAACATCATTAATTTTGACTCAGGTCGACATTTTTCTCAAATCTGTTCACTTTAAAAAAATTTCACTTTTCACTGTCACTGTTATTGTGTTTAGGGGACAGCGCTGTTATAAAGCTCAGAGTGTGAAACATTTAGTTTTCTTTGCTTTTGGAAATTACAGTTTAATTCATCCTGTGAAATGAGAATAAAAGAGGGATGTGTGGGCTGGCTCTTGCTTCATCTTCAAGGAAGACGCCAGCAATAGAGGTTGAGAACCACTAGTTTGATATAGATATATTGATAGATAGATAGATAGATATTGATACATAGATAGATAGATATATTGATAGATAGATAGATATGATATAAACATAGATAGATAGATAGATAATGGATACATAGATGATGGATGGATTAATGGAGGGGGATGGATGGATATGATAGATAGATAGATAAATATATATATATATATTAATATATATATATATATACACACAATAGATATACAGACTGACGGACAGACAGATAGACAGAGTAAAAATTGAGAGCATGTTTTCTGAAGGACGTGGCAAGACACGACCAAGACAACAGTGACAACATGACATTAACGAAACAGTAAACAAGACGATGGAGGTGGAAAGAGAACCGACTTGATATAGTTTTTTCAAGCTTTCTATGACGAGAGCGACGTTATGTAAGTCCTTTACAGGAGAAGAATTACTCCCAAGTGCACAAATGCCATTGCATAAATATTTTATCTAATAAAGTGAAGATTATGGTTTTAAAAAAAACCATATATTACTAAGTTATTTTTATGCTTTCACGATACATTATCGGATAGGAAAAAACCATTAGTTTGATATTTAATTAAATGATGTAAAAAATATCAAGAGAAGACCCGATAAATAAGTCTTCCCGCAATGATTGAGAAGGATTTGATTGGATATTTATGGGTTTGTTTCAATATGATGATATGGACTTTGCATAATAAGGAAGTTGCACAGCTATGGTTTCTTTTCTTTCTTTCTTTCTTTCTAGAATCCTGTATGCATCACAGCGTCAGGTCAGGAAGAGATTTCTAAAACGGGCACTAGTATGCGCTTCGTAGATAGTCTCTTTCGTCGCCTCTGTTATCTCTGAGGTCCATCTTTTGCGTGGCCGGCCTTTTGCTTTGTACCCATTGTATCGGATCAGCATTGCTCTTTGGGGTGCACTGTCTGATGGTAATCTGCTTACGTGGCCGAACCATTTAATTTGTTGTTTCTTGATGAAGTCTAGTACTGATGTTGTACCCACTTTTTCCTGATGTCTTCATTTCTCAACCGATCTCTTCTTGTTACACCCAGCATTCTGCGTAGACACTTCATCTCTGTTGTGACTAGTTTTCTTCTATCGTTTGTTGTCAGCGTCCAGGTTTGGCACTGGTAACATAATGTGAGGAGAAAGATTGTGTTGAACATTGCTCTTTTTGTGTTCATGGTGACGTGTTTGCATCTTAAAATTGGCGCCATTTGCCTATCATTTGATTTGCTTTGTTGCATCTGTGTTGAATTTCATTAGTTATTCTTCCATTTGCTGAAAAAATGCTCCCAGGTATGTGAAATCTTTACTTGATTTAGTAGGTGATTATCGATGGAGATATTGGTAGGGCTTTCCTCTCTGGCGAATGTCATTACTTCTGTTTTGTCGATGTTTATTCTCATGTTGGACCTCGTATCAGGAAGTTGCACACTATGATGGATCGTATCAGGAAGTTGAAACCAGTATATGACCTCGTATCAGGAAGTTGTAACCTATGATAGAACTCGTATCAGGAAGTTGTACACCTATGATAGAACTCGTATCAGGAAGTTGCAATCTATGATGAGAATCGTATCAGGAAGTTGACACCTATGATAGAATCGTATCAGGAAGTTTGTACACCTATGATGGACCTCGTATCAGGAAGTTGCAACCTATGATAGAATCGTATCAGGAAGTTGACAACCTATGATAGAGACTCGCATCAGGAAGTTGCAACCTATGATAAGATGTGTCACTAAGTTGACACCTATGATAGAGATCGCATCAGGAAGTTGCACACATGATGGATCGTATCAGGAATTTAGTACAGCTATGATGGACCTCGTATCAGGAAGTTGCACAGCTATGATAGAGATCGTATCAGGAAGTTGTACACCTATGGATGGACTTGCGGTATCAGGAAAGTTGAACAGATAGAGATGTATCAGGTTGCAGATGTGATGACGTATCAAAGTTGTACACTGATGAACTAGGTCAGTGTCGAGGAAAGTTGTACAGCTAGGATGAACTCGGTATCGGGAAGTGTATGACGGTCTAAATGATAGCACGATAATCAGGGAGATTTGCAACCAAAGTGTATAAAGATGTAAGAAGTTCATTGACTAGTTTTAGAATGGACCTCGTATCAGGAAGTTACACAGTTATGATAGAGATCGTATCAGGAAGCTGCACAGCTATGATGAACCTCGTATCAGGAAGTTGCACAGCTAGGATGAACTAGGTTGCAGAATGTATGATGGTCTAAAGTTGTACAGCTAGGATTAACTAGGTTGCAGAGTGTATGACGGTCTAAAGTTGTACAGCTAGGATGAACTAGGTTGCAGAGTGTATGACGGTCTAAAGTTGTATAGCTAGGATGAACTAGGTTGCAGAGTGTATGACGGTCTAAAGTTGTACAGCTAGGATGAACTAGGTTGCAGAGTGTATGACGGTATAAAGTTGTATAAAGATGAAAGATAGACTTCATTGCACTAGGTTTTAGTCATATGGCTTGGCCCCTCTCAGCAGAAATAACCAGCCATCTACAGAGTATTGCACAAAGCATAAACTCTGTAGCTCCGGCAACAATCCTAAGAATCTCCGGGAAAAAAATTCATCTGTAAATAGAACGGCGTGGCCTGGATTCGAACCAACGATCTTCGGAACGCATAACAATGGCTCAACCTTTAAACCACGGAATCCTCCTTTTGTCTTTAAGTTTTAAATTCCAGAATATAAGAGGCAGCTAATTAAATGATTGATATATTTTTTTGCAACATGTTTATTTACATAAATCTTCTACTGTTGATTTCTGAAATCTTTCAACCAATCTATTTTAGTATTATTTATAGTCTATTAATATATAAGAATGAATTGGATGAAATTGTATGTATGTCTGTTCCCATTGTTTCAAGATATCTTGACATCCTACGGACTTAAAATTTGGCAAGAGGGTAGTTTTCATAGATTTGAAGATGTACAAATTATAAAACGAGACTATTCGTTCATCTCTATATCTAAATTCCAACTTAACGAAATGGTCATGAAAACTGAAAAACCGAAAAACGGGAGTCCATGTTTTCACCTGCCGCTCACATGTTAAAGCGATGATTACGATTATTATTATAACACATTTAAACACATTTGCTAGGAGGTCTGCGTGGCTTAATTGATAAATGCACGTTCTACCATGCGGTAGACCATGCGGTAGACCCACATTCGATTCACGCTCGGGCCATATATATATAAGAATATATATATATATATATAAAATATATATATATATATATATATATATATATATATATAAATACATTTAAAAATACAAATAAAAATACTTTTTAAAAATACATCTGGCCACCGGATAAGTTTATAATCTGAATAAATTCAAGTTGCCAATTGTTATTTTAGCCGATTTGGAGGGGAAGATGCATGTTTCTTTAATATGCTCAGTTTCGCACTGTTTCGGACTTGAACATTTCGAAATGATACAATTTCGTATACGACTCCATTGCGATCAATCAGAAGTACATTTTTTCTGAGATTCCTAGAATTGTTTGCTAGAGCTACGATATTCTCGGCAGCTGACGTGAAATTTCTGCGGAGAGGGACCGAAGCATATGAGGAAACCAGGTGCAATAAAGTCAATCCTTCTTCTTCCGGGGCTACAATCCTTCTTCTTTAATGAAACTGTCAAAATATGTTCTACTTAATGCGAACGTCTTTTCTTAATATCAAGGTCTTCTTTTACTTTGCTGAGAGGGGCAAAACATATCGGTCTCAATTCCATGTAGGAAATTTAACGAGTTGCCAAGGATAGAGCGGGATAGAGAACATTGCTTGCAGGCTCTATGTACGAGAGGAATTAATTATTATTTTAAGGTCTTCTTTTGCTTGTTTGACTCTTTCAATGAGATTATCATTAATAATATTGTAACATTAGACATTAGAGGGTTACAAATTAATTTGAAAAACAAAATGATAGCTCAGCTGTTTTCTTTTATAACTCTCTGATGGATTTGTCCCTGAGCAAGATTTATAATGAACAATTAAAGGAACGTATTATGTAGCGGAAGTAAATGATTGTACACTGGTTAGAGGTGGGTTTTTTTTTCTTCTTCACATGTAAAACATATATTATGGAGAGAAATTATGATTTGCTTATATAATTATGTATTTTGTTCATTGATCGATCGATATGATCATGATCGTGGTACTTCGTTGAATAGCCATGTATGCTCCGGTTTCTTTCTTACACAGGAAGGTCGCAATGACAGTGTACGAGCTCTGTAGCCCGGCGAGGTCCCAATGTACTTTTGGAGCTGGTTAAAGTTTTGTTTTTAGTAATTTTATTGCAGTATTTCTAAAGAGTTTTGCTCGGGCAGAGAATTTACAGCATACTCTTTTACATACTCATCTTGAATGCAGGACCTACGTATTATCACCCATCTCCGATAGGACTAGGAACTCGATCTTACCTACATTAGGACCAGTGATCATTAGGGCAAGTGCACTAAAGCTGGCTATTGCAGCTCTCATTGTAGACTGACATGTTCACATGCTTCATCACAATTTGTACTTTTTAAGTATAAAGCGTTGTCTACCAATTTTCTAATGAAATATATGATATTACTCAGTCTGATGCCGGGCCACTCTTATAGAAGAATAAATAACATGATAATTACTTGATATAAAGCGTGTTACAAAATAATAATAAATTTTGCATCGTTTATTCAACTTACTCATATACAACATATTTTTACATACACCTAAATGTAATGAATCATTTAAAATTACAGGTTTCTGCAATATAGCCATTGTAGTTTTATCTTCAATTAACTTTTCTCACCAAAAACAATTACAAGAAATTTCCCAGAAAATTCTTTGAACGACTTCATGATTCCATTTTGAGTCTCAACATCTTCGAAATTAATGATTCAGATCATAAAACGGAGGCTTGCATCAACATCATCGATTCTTGGGCTGAGGATGGATACGAAGAAGTGTTGTCGTCTCTTCCGACTGTCTGTTGATGAAGACTACTATATAGTTGAATCGACCCACCTGATTTAAGCATTTGAGAGACCTTGTGAGTGAACTTGATGTCTGATGCTAGTGTGTTAATCAGAGGCACACCATCAACATCATATTTCGATATCTGTTGGAGACTGCCGCTATGGGTCTGTTCGAAGTGCAACGATGGCGTTGGTAGGTAAATCATCAATAAAGGTGAACGCATCACATTAATGTACAATTACAAGGTGGCTTTATGGAATAATACTCTATGTCTCTGGATCATATAAAAGCAATTCTTTACATTATATGTAAGTTCTCAAACAGCACTGCTACACTAAGCGAATTTAACAGAGAATAGCTTGTGTCTGTTTCTATTCACTCGAAGTCAATTAAAATGTGATACTCATGGAGACCAATTTCACGAAACTGCACTGAAATAGACACTTGAGGGTGGAAAACGTGAATGTCAAAACAAGATGCGGAGAACAGCAGAACAAGAACTATAAGTAAATCCAGTTGCATAATAAGAGGACGGCAAGAATTGAAAATGGTATGATTTATTGCTGTCAATGCTAGGAGTAATGAATGAAGAGAGATATATAAATACCATTAGATAGAGAGAGAGAGAGAGTTAGACAACTTGAATATGTTTAAATTTAAAACAGGATCCTTCTAGTTATCGGATTTAAAAACTACTATACAATAAATGATAATCGTCAATTAGTCATATTTTTCTCATTACGCGATTTTCAGAATAACGTATTATAAAATTGAATTTTCTTGTTATCATCTATCTATTGTCTAATCTTTATTGCTTGCTCAGGTAAAAAAGACGCATGAGCAGGATCTATTCTTTGTGGTGATTTGCCTGATATTCACTGTTTCATCGTTTACGTGGCTCCTCAGTCTGTTGTCGTTGATCTCAGCTAGTGCTCTTTTGGAATGCTTGTAACTTAATGTTGCACAAACCATTTGACCTAGTTCTTTTTTATGTAGCACTGAAGACACTCTTCTATTTCGTGTTTTGATTATATATCTTGTATCAAGAATTCGAAACACTTCCTTTCCACTAAAGTCTAGAAATGATCATACATGCCAGAAACACTTCACCATGTCACTAAAGTCTAGAAATGATATCTGCCCAGTAAAAGCTTCACCATGTCCCTAAATTAGGAAATGATCAAAGACAGTAACACTTCTTCCAAAGTCAGAAATGACAACATGCCATGGTAATTTCAAAGATATTTTTTCGAGATTTAAGATTTAATTCTAACTCTAGTTAAAATTGTTTGAATTTCACAACTACTCTGTCGTACAGTAGCACCAACAGTTGCAAATGTGATATTGATAAACAATATATTGACTACATGGTTAAAACTAACTAAATCTGTTACCAAATTCAACACTAAGAAGATGAAAGTGTAAACAAAACGATGATAACATGCACTCCCATAAGAAGATTCACAATCGATTTTTAATTTTAAAAGTGAGAAATTGATTTCCTGTTTAAATATCTAATCCACATTTTTCATTTCCCTTGAAAAGAGTTTTATTGAATTCATCATACCAACGATGTCACTATTGTCCCTTTTTAATTTCGAGATTAAACTCCTTTTATTTGAAGGTGATATCTGTTAAATTAAGAAAGATAAATCATGTAGACGTAATCTGTTCTCAGGTTTCCTATATCAGCGGTTCCCAAACTTTACATAACCCGGACCCCCTTTTTAAATACATTTTGCTGCCGCGGATCCACATCTACAACAGTTTATATATATGAAAATCTTCTGGTGATGGAGTTATTATTACACCACACTAACAGTCAAGCTGGCTCCAGGTTCTCAGACTGCGGAAGCTTCAATGATCTTTCATTTTGTCCTGTCAGACATTTAAACTCAGGTCTGGTCAAGATCCTTTGATTTCGAAGAGGAACTAGTTTACAAGTGTTTTTATACATGTTTTAAACATGTATTTTTATATTTGAAATGTCAAAGATGATAACATTTCTTCAAGCAATTGGGGAAAACCTTGTGAGTACTACGCCCACCTCTGGAGGGGGTGTGGTCCGAGGACCCCAGTTTGGGGAAAAACTGCCCTATAGTATTGCCAGGCAGAAAATTTAAGAAATTCCTTTATCTGAGTTACAAGAATGCAGAATCGTTCGTGTCTTTCTTCTATTTATGCACCTTATTTCTATATCAAGAATTATATTGTCTTGTTCAACATCTGATACCAAAAGTGACTTGAACAACCGATTACTGGTGGAAGATGATCTCATACAATTCACAATTTGAGTTACTACTTTCAGGACATACTGGAGCTTCATTTTACTTCTTCTTCTTCGAACGCTCCACATCGAACACTTGTTAACCACTCTGTGTGATTTGTATGTGATCTGAGCCTGATATCGATTATACGTTGGGATAGTTATGCGCCTACAAGTAGGCCAGCACATCCGATTTCTGCGACGCTTTTATTTACTAGGGTAGCTTCCTAGGGCCCTACCCTACATCAGTCGCCTCTTACGACATGCCGTGTAGGTAGCTGTGGTACTATTCTTTGCTACCCTAGTGGCAATACCAACGTGACCAAGCATGTGGACCTAGCATTTGACCTAGCATGGACCAGCATGTGACCTAGCAGTGGACCAGCATGTGGACCTAGCATGTGGACCTAGCATGTGACCTAGCTTCAACCAGTTTATTCGTATACATTCCTGGTGGATAATAACAATGATAAAAGACAAATTTGGAATATTAATTTGTCCTTAGTGCAAAGAGCTAGTAAACCACTGTGTTTACAAGTTATTGAAGATGTCCCACCAATTATTATAACAACAAGTTTCAAAAGTGGTAAGTTACTCTCCTTTACAAATGTAATGAGCGATATAGACAAAAATAAAGGTAAATGGCAGTATTGCATAAGCTAAGAAAATAAATGATTAAATATGAAAATAAACAGTATTTGACATTTTGACCATAAACCTTTATCAAGATAACACATACAGAAACAGAATACTTAATAATAATAATACTTCATCTCCTACCGTTATTCGTTACATAGGGCCTGCAAGCAATTTCTCCATACTGCTCTATCCTGGGCAACTCGCTCAATCTCCTCCATGGAAGTGAGATCAATATTTCTTGCCTCTCTCAGCAAAGTTCGTTTCAGGGCCTCCTAAGGTAGTCCTCTCTTTCTTGAACCCTTTGCATCCGACTTCAATGCCTGCTTTGATATTCGTTGATCATTTCTCATCAAGGCGTGTCCAACATATCTCCATCTTCTCTTTCTTATAACAGTTGTCACTAGTGGTTGACGAGACATTTTTCTGATTTCATCATCTCCTGAATTCGTTCCATTTTATATTCATTTTTTTCGCAGACATCTATTTTCAAATGCATTCAACTTGCTTTCTATATCTTTAGTCATTTTCCAACTCTCGCTGGCATATGTTAGGATTGATACAACATTTGAATTGAAAATTCGTAATTTAGTTTTAATACTATATAACTTGTAGTTCCATATAATTTAATAGTCTAAAATATACTTCTAACTAAGAAGGACAAGAAATTGATACGAGCATGTGGACCTACCTCCGAAAACACGTGTTATCTCAAGGCGAATATCGTATAAAATGATAGAATCCAAGAAATAAATACAAAATAATACGTTTCTCATTATTTCAAACACTGGTGTAATTGAGTAGCTAGAGACGGTCTGTAAAGACGAAAAAGGCCATATAGTGTGTCCGCTATGTAATTGAAAACCGTGACGAGGTTAGTTATGCGTACTCAGCCATGACCCATTGACTCAATAAGACGATGCTGATTCTGAAGAGCTTGTGCATTATTTGAAATACGTTGAATTACAATCTACAATTAAAAAACAAGTAAAGAACATATTGTAATGAAATGAAAATCGTGGCACATCCTTTACAGGACGTAACCATCATCAGTTTTGAATTTATTGGTTCACTACTAACAACAGATGGAAATGGGATGAAGGGAATTAAAAGAAGAACAAACATGGCTTTATAAAAAATTAAACAACTCAAAACAGTATGGAACGGAACTGATAAGAAAACAAAGATCAGAATACTAAGACCAGGCATATTCCCAGTATGGGTGTGAAGCATGGACATTAAAGCAGTGGAAAAACAAATATGTACTTTTGAATATAAGTGTTACAGAAGAGTCCTTCGTATATCTTGGACAGAGAAGAGAACAAATAGATCTATCCAGAAAGAATTCAAAATCAAAGTAAACTGGGTGATGCTACAAATAAGAAAGAGAAAATTTAGATATTTTAGACATTTAAAAAGACATGAAGGGCTGAAGAAGACCATCATAGAAGGATGTATACAGACAAAGAGAAGAAGAGGAAGACCATGAAGAAGATGGATTCAGGATGTAACTGATGGCTTGAACATGACGGCTGCGGAGGCAGGACATCTGGCTTATGAGAGAGAGAAAATTCCGGAGGACTGTTGGGGTCTCAAAGTTCTGCTCAGGGCAAGCTATTTGATGATGATAAGCCATCAACAATAGTAAACGAGTAGTCGATTTTTCTAGACACCACTTATACGTTCAGTAGTTTGCCATTGCTTTCTGAATGGTGAGATTTACTTTTACCGTTTGTAAAAATCCAAGTGAATTAATTTGCTTCCAAACTTGCCCACCGCGGAGTTTGAACCAGGTACGTTTGGGTTGTGATCAAGCTCACTCCCACTTAAGCTAGAGACGCTTACTCACATGTTGTAATACATGAAAGTATACTAGAGAATGCGGTATAAGACTCGTGTTTTTCTTTGATTAACGGAACACGACTTCACAAACTAATTCTACCTAAAGACATAATTAAAGAGATATAAAAGAGACGCTAACGGTATAAACATGTCCTCATGATAAGATAAGAAATGCGGTTAAATTAAGCAATGCGCCCGAGTGGTTACCGGGGCCCAAATTTGGGGTGTAAAGAATAGAACCACTGTTACCTGCCATGCATGTCGTAAGAGACGAATAAGGAGGTTTGGCTGAAATCGGATGCATGTGTCCGCCAGGGAATGCTAACCCAAAACAAATGCTTGCAGAAAACAGATGCACCAGGCCGTAAGGCGCATAACATGGTGCAACGACCCCTCACAATGAGGAATGGGATAACGGATTCTACGGTATATGCCTCGGAGATTTAGCCACGCAGTAAGAATGTCAGACCTTCCATCATGAGGGAGGCCAAAACTTACAGCGGGAAGAGGTCGGCACAAACGGGGAAGCAGAAATCATAGGAATTATATCCTACAGAACACTGCCCCCAGTATGCAGACTTGAAGAAAGAGGTGGCCAACTTACACTATCATCCAAGACAACCTGTTTGGCGTGGTTGATAATCTGAGACAGACGGCTGTCTTTATTAGAGAATCCGAAATCCCAATCTAGTGAGAACGCAGAAGAAGAAGAATTATGCAATGAAGTGGGCACCGCAGGGATAGCGGGTAAAAGTCAGCCCTAGGGATACGGCGAGTAGAATATTTGAAGCAGAACTGAAAGACAAGCATAGGTCTTGGTTTGAGATGGTAAGGCACAAGATCGAATTGAGTTGACATATTTTGTCTCTGCCTTATGTGACCTTGGGCGTGACGAGAAATGATAAACTCCACACGGTGGGTGATGTAACCAACGGACTGTATTTATCAGTGTTCTCCGGCACCCAATTGAATATGAAAGGACCTAAGAACGGTTTGGCAGGACAAAATAACTAAGCAGTCTCGGTGTAATTTGTTCTTGAGAGCCATCCACTAAGAATTACGAACCTTAATCACTACGCTATCTCGGTTCTAATACTCTACAATATCACTAGAATATTGTTTAAAAAAAAACAAGCTAATAACACGTAGCAGAAATAGAAAAGATGACAAAAAAGATCATTAGCAATTAAGAGAAACAACGAGACAGATGGACAATACATTTGGCAGTAACTGACAAGATTCTGACAGGATTATTGAAGATCAATATACAGAAGCTTAAAAAGAAAAGTACAGAATGGAGTAAGCTGAATTTCAAGAAAAAATGTACACATGGTTTTTCGCCGAAGGGCACTGATGATGGTCATATCAATCAATCAATCAATCAATCAATCAATCAATCAATCAATCAATCAATCAATCAATCAATCAATCAATCAATCAATCAATCAATCAATCAATCAATCAATCAATCAATCAATCAATCAATCAATCAATCAATCAAATCAATCAATCAATCAGTCAATCAATAAACCAGTCAAGGGAATGACAATCCTCTATCGTGGCACTCAAGTTTGTAACAAAAATGTATCAAATATTAAGCAAATAAATGGTAAACATTTTCCCTTCAACAGTTTCCCTGCAACAATTAAATATAAATATATAAGTGGGATTGAAAGAGCAAATTTTGTCTGTTGGAAAACACAGCAAAGACAAGAACCTTTTACTAAATACACGAAAAAAACTCCACTAAAATTATGTCTACGGAGAAAACAAAATGTTTGTCCAAAACTGCAATCAATATTGAAGACATTGAAAATGTTACAAATTTGGACAACATTTTGAACATCAAAAGAAATCAGAAGAAAATACATGGCAATATATAGTGTAATTAGTATGAAGAACCATGGTCTAACAAACAATGATACAAAAGTAAATTTTCAAAATACACTCATTTTTCCCGTGGAGGCATGTGGATATTCAAATCTTTTGAAAAAAAATGTTCTATATAAAAATTCTTAGTACGTGGTGGACAAAAATAGGAGAAATGTAATTGATTGATTGATTGATTGATAGGACCATCATCATTGCACTTCGGTGAGTAACCATGCGTGCTCTGATCTCTTTGTTACACGAAAAGATCTCAGCTGCAGGACACGAACTACGTAACACCGGCTAGGGTCCCCCCATATAATTTTGAAGATGGTGAAGACATTTATGTAGGAATTGTATTTCTAATCTTTTCTAATGAATTTTGTCCGGTCTAATCTTTTCTAATGAATTTTGTCCGACAGTGTTTTTGTCCGGCAGTGGCTCTAAAGCCAGCTCTTTTCCATTTTGAACTGTCAAGAGTCTTTCAGAATTTCTCTGTCTCATATGACAGCTGTCCTGCCTCTACATGCCATCATTCTCTACTTCTTCTTCTTATTTGTGTTCGTTCTTTACAATTAATTTTAATCACTTTTTGATCTTTGCCAAGAACATGTATACGTTGCACATTGGTTTTGTAAGCCCCTAAACGCATAGACTTCTACACGTTTAGGACACATGCATCCGATTTCAGCCAAACCTCCTTAGTCGGCTCTAACGACATGCGTGGCAGGTAACAGTGGTTTTATTCTTTACACCCCAAATTTGGGCCCGGTAACCACTCGGGCTGTCATTCTCTAATCATGTTACATCCTGTATCCATCTTCTCTATTGTTTTTTTCTCCTCTTTGCCGGGATGCCTCCTTCAATAATGGTTTCTCCAACCTTTTGTGTCTCTCTATATGTCCAACATACATCAATGTTCACAATTTGTAGCATCCGCCAGTTTTCATTGATTTTGAGATACTTCTGATTAGATATATTTCTTCAACGAACGTTCCATATCGACCACTTGTTAACCACTCTTTATGATTTGTATGTGATCTGAGCCTAATAGCGATTGTGCATTATGCCAGTTATGCGTCTACAAGTAGGTGAGCACATACGATTTTTGCGACGCTTTTTATTTACTAGGTTAGTTTCCCTAGGTTCCTATCTCAGTCACCTCTAACGACATGCCTTGTAGATTGCGGCGTTATTATTCTTTGCTTCCCCTGTGGATCCTGGCAACACACGGGCGGAATAGATCTATTTGTTCTCTTCTCTGTCCTTGATATACGGGGAGGGGGTGGGGTGGGGCTCTTCTGTAACACTTATATTCACAAGCACATTTATGTTTTTTCCACTGCTTCGTTAAATATCCATGCTTCACATTTATATCCTTATTTCAATGTTGAATTCGAATCTTTGTCAATCTAGTTTGTATTATGTTCTATTACAATGTTGAATTCGAATCTTTATCAATCTAATTTTGTTATTGTAAGTTCTTATTACAATGTTGGACTCTAATATTTCTAATTACATTTTTGTCATCGTAATTATAAATCACGATTCGAAATCTGTCCCCCTAAATGGAATAACAGAGATGAATAATCAATACTTAGCCGGCACAATCTCAAGGGATTATAGAACCTACCAGGATCCAATCTAAGGTGTCTAAGCTTAAGACTGCATGTTGTTCCAGCTCATATCCATGTTGCCTCTGGTTTAAGTATTTAGCATGCCACGAAGAAGACAAAATAGAGAGATAAGTTTTAATCATCAAATTACCGTTGGTATGTTCGGGTGTCAGTCTTTCACCGCATAGAAAGAGAAAGAGACTAAAACGAGTTCTGTATAATCTCGTAAATTAGGCATAGCACGAAGGACGGAATAAAGCAATGTTCATTGTTCATTTGAGGATCATCTTCATCGCACATCGGACATGTTCATAATTGCTCCGATCTAATCTCAATCATGTATCTCAGTGTGTTTAGGTAAACAACTCCCAAGCATGTATCTCAGTGTGTTTAGGTAAACAACTCCCAAGCATGTATCTCAGTGTGTTTAGGTAAACAACTCCCGTTCTGTGTTGATTGATGTGTCTACTGGGTTTTCTCTCGTGGTTTTCCTGTCTTGCCGCACCTATTGGTATGCACAACTTGCGCAACCGAGATAGAGAATACCCTTATGTAATAAAACAATGTGTCACAGATTAACAAAACAATAAGTGACAGTATCTTTTTTCTAAGTTAGTCGACATCTGTTATTAAGCATAAGAAAAAATGAGATAAAATCGAAGACAATTGGGTTAAACACGCGGAGAAAAAATATAGCGAACAGGTTTGCGAAGTGAAAACATGTAATAACTATAAAATAAACTTCTTCTTCTTCTGCGTTCTCACTAGATTGGAATTTCGGATTCTCTAATAAAGGCAGCCGTCTGCCACAGATTATCAGCCACGCCATACAGTTTGTCTTCTGCGTTCTCATTAGATTGAAATTTCGGATTCTCTAATAAAGGCAGCCGTCTGCCACATATTATCAGCCACACCATACAGTTTGTCTTGGATGCTAGTGTAAGTTGGCCACCTCTTTCTTCTCAAGTCTGCATACTGGGGGCAGTTCTGTAGGATATAATTCCTACGATTTCTGCTTCCCGTTTGTGCCGACCTCTTCCCGCAGTAAGTTTTGGCCACCTCGTGATGGTAGGTCTGACATTCTTACTGCGTGGGTAAATCACCGAGGCAGATTGGCGACCGTAGAATCCGTTATCCCATTCCTCATTGAGAGGGTCGTTGCATCATGTTATGCGCCTTACGGCCCGGTGCATCCGTTTTCTGCAATCATTTGTTTCGGGTTAACATTCCCTAGCGGACACATGTATCCAATTTCAGCCAAACCTCCTTATTCGCCTCTTACGACATGCGTGACAGGTAATAGTGGTTCTATTCTTTACACCCCAAATTTGGGCCCCGGTAGCCACTCGGGCGAGAAGATAAACAAAACCATCTTAACGACCAACAGATCTTCATCTTCAATTAATTGCTTTTTATCGATGATAAGTCAATTATATTACCAAAAAAAAAAAAAAAAGAACAGCTACAGCAACACATTAGTAGATTTCAGTTAACATACAATGACTGAAACATGAAAATAAACATTGATAAAACCAAAGTCATGACATTCATTATAGAAAGGAAAGCACTACCAATATTAATTAACAAACATTAATTAAAATAAGTTAAAGATTTTAGATGTACGGGGAGCATTGTTTTCTTCAAATGAAAACACAACTAACACAATTCAACGAAGATGCAATAACACAAATCAAATCATAGGACAAATGACACCAATTTTCAAATGCAATCTTGTCACAATGAATACTATAAAAACATTGCTCAACACGATTATTCTACCAACATTATTCTGTCAATGTCAAACTTGGTGTTGACATCAAACGATAATAGAAAACAAGATACGACATATATGACGTGTCTAATCAAAATGCTATCAATATCAAAAAGAGACCGATGTAGAAAAGAAGACACCAGGAAAAAAGTGGGTACACCATCAGTACTGAACTTAATTAAATAACAGATTCTATTTTTCGGCCACGTAACCAGTTTACCAACAGACCGTGCGCTTCAATAGGCACTGCTATCGGATAAATTGGACATAAGGCAAAAGGTTGTCTACGCAAAAGGTGGACCACAGAAAGAACGTGGCCGTGATAGACACACTGTACGAAGCACACTCAAGAACTTGTTCTAGACTTGACTTATCCCTCTCCCCTACTCATGGAGCATAGGGACTCAATAGTTGTTCGTCACATTTTCCGGTCTCTGGTTGTCTTCTTTATGGCCTCCCAGGATAGTCGAGCCCCCTTCATTTCCTCAAGAGTACGTCGTCTCCAGGTCTGGTTAGGATATTATCTTTTCCGTTTTCCCCGCGGGTTCCACTAAAATGCTTGTCTAGTGACACTCGACTTTGTCTTCCGTAGTGTATGCTCGACCCATTGCCATTTTCTTCACTTAACCTGGGTCATCATGTATTCCTGTTATTTTCTTATTCACATGTCAATCTATGAATTGTGGATATATTTCAGTGATAACTTGCTTTTAGATTATATACACATTAGTATAGGCCTTCTAAACGTCGAAGATCAACTGTAATGGACTGATACCATTTTCTGTCTCTTACCATCGTGGCACATTACTTGTTCTAAAGCTATTTTCTTATCCTGACGCTTTGAGGTAAAACATGATTAGAGATAATAAAGGAAGACAAAAAAAAAAAAGACATTCACCAATTAAAAGAAAATGTCGAAAACGAATATGATCAATATAAAATGCACAGATATTGCTGCTAAGCTGAGATAAACTGATAGCACATATTACGTACACTCTTTGGTTGACATCAAGTACATATTACGTACACTCTTTGGCTAACATCAAGTACATATTACGTACACTCTTTGGCTGCCATCACGTGCAATTCACAATTTGTTGTTATTAAAAGTTTTTTTTCCAGCAAACAAAGAAAAATATGAAAACATGAAACACACAAATAACAATTATCATCTGTAACTAGAAGCTGTAGGTGTGATAATAAGAGACAAAATTAGAAATGAAGAAATCAGAAGAAGACTGGATGTGAAACCAGTCATGTAATTCATAAAAGAACAACATATTAAATGGTTTGGACACCTGACAAGAATGCCTTGGTATTGCCTACCACAGAGAGCCACACAGAAAAAGTATAATGAGTACAAAGCAAGAGGAATACCACGCAAAAGTTGGAGCGACGGCATCAAGAACAGCCTTATGAAAATGAATATCAGCTTACAAAGTGTCTTAAAACAAGTACACACAAGATCACTACGCCCCCTACTAACACTTCTATAAAGAAGTAAATGATGGAAGAGAAGAAGAAGAAGAAGAACTAGATTGTTAAATGTCAGATATTATAGTCTGTCCATTAATTCGTGAGCACGTTTGAAATTGATTTTCTCTAAAACTACCTGTTGGATCTCAGTGATTTTTGCATGCAGCCTTAGAATATCCATGACGCTAAAATAAAGCTAACCAGTAGTTCATAGATGCTACGGATTTTGCACATCGGCGAATTCCTTTGATCTTTTATGACAATTGCAAATACGGGGGCTCAAATTTTAGATTTTACAGTAATCCCTAGAATTTGTCCATGTCAATTCTATTCATAGGTGTATCTCCATATTAACTTGATAGGTCAAGTAATTAATTGTGTTGCCCTTTATGTGCAATCGTGAACTTGGATACAATATGCAACAGTTAGTCCTACCCTTCGGTCACCATTAGACCCCAGGGTGTCTTAACTTCACCACAAATTGTATGATGGTAGACGCATTTGGATATGGAAATGTATACGTTGCTATTTCTCAGTCTGTAATCAAAATATGATTTGTATCATCCCGAATCTTCTCCATGAACCATGAGGTTGATAATTGTTACTGGCTGGACAAATTGTAATCCATCTCGGTGCCAGTACTCGTCTTCCTCTCGGAGCACATGTTCAACACACTTCTTCCAGAACTGCATGTCTATCATTGAGAAGGACTCACGTGTCAGAACTTCAACATCACACATTTTAAACGTCCTGTTCTGTTCGGCAACTTGCCCTTTTACTTTAGCCCAGACAAGCTCTATCGGATTGAGGTGAGCATGATATGGAGGTAGTCGCAAAGACGTGTGGCCGTATTCCGCAATGATTTTGTCAATATGAAACACCTTTGTTTTATTTGTCATCCTCACCAGGTGCAACAACTCGGGTTTCAAATATGTATCATCGAAGCTGACATTTTCCTTAGCAAGCCAAGTCCTAATTTGATCTTTTGTATTTGATGCAGTTGGTACTTTGTCTTCCGCTGATACTGCGTTGTGATAGGATGCATTATCCATTACCAAGCATCATGGTCTGTTTAGAATTGGAAGTAGATCTTTCTCCATCCAGTGCCTGAAAATATGTCCATTCATTTCTGTGTGGTAGTCCCTACCGTCGGTACTTTTGATTGGAAAATAAGTCCAGCGTCATGGACAAGACCTTCTTCACTACTTCCTGCATGTGTTAGTATAATACGCTGGCCTTTGCTGCTTGGTATTTTTCTTTTCTGTTCACCGTCTACTGATTGCCATTCTTTAGCATTGGTGTGGTGAGCATTGACCCAGGATTCGTCCAAATATACAATATCATAGCCTTGCCTCCGCCGCTCACGGATCTGCTTCAGGTATTTACTTCGGGCAGCAATTAAATGTGGCTTTTCACAAATAATATTCCTGCCGCCTATAGTTTTTCTGAAGGTGAAGCCGGCGGCTCTTACAATTTTCCATAGAGTACTTTTAGAAATGTCTATGCTGCAATCTGATTGCAGTTTTAATTTCAGTTTCCTGAGAGTAACAAGTTGATTTGTCGCAAACATTTTCAAGAGCTCCGTCTTATGACATCTATGTCAAAGTCGTCAATTGTTCTTTTCCTTCCTTGCTTGACATTAGTGCACTTTGTGTCCTGTTTAATCCATCGGGAAAAGGATTCTCTATTCAGACCAAGCGCCAGTTGCGTTCGTTTCTCAGGGTTATGAATATCGCAATATAGATGACCTCTCTTAGATTCCCTACGGAAGTGTTGGTATAGTAAAACTGTAACCTTCTGCATTGTTATAAATGTGCACTTCAGACTCATTATGAATGTGATATCAATATCAGTTTTGATAAGCCAACAAATATGATACAATAGCTTCATACAAATAGCGAGATACGCCTATAACTATAAAACGGTATCCCAATTATAACGTCATATGCTTTCCGCTTTCAAAGTCGACTGGGTTAGGTGCACGGGAATTCGTGAAACTCACGATATTTCAATGTTACCATAATGTATTTTTAGAACAACGCGTCTGTGTACCGTAAATCTGTTACTATTGTGTACAATCCGATGAGGTTGATTTTAATATAACCTGAAGAAGAAATATTTCAAACTACATCAAATTGTCTTGGAAAAAATACCCTCTAGCGTCATGGATATTCTAAGGCTGCTTGCAAAAATCACTGAGATCCAACAGGTAGTTTTCGAGAAAATCAATTTCAAACGTGCTCACGAATTAATGGACAGACTATAGTTACAAAGCTGTGCTCTATTGTTTCTTTGTTCAGTCCTACTGCACAGTTCTGTGTTTGTAATACATCTCGTTGAGTTTCAATCACATGCGTCCACATAAGGTTTTTTCAAGGAAGACGAGGGGCGGGGGCGGGGTGGGGCGGGGTGGGGGCAATGAAAAAAACCACATTGGTTGGTAGTTTACTAGGAGGAAATTAAGAAGACCAAATTCACATAAAACTATTTTTATCAAAAATCTATTTTCTGGGGGCGGCACTTTTCCCCCTTGCCTCAACCACAGCCAACTCTAGGTAACTAGGCCAGACAACTGACCGGGGAATCTCTGACCTAGATCAGGGAAGGGGCTGGAATGTATTATGTTTGACAGAACAATGCAAGCTTTTTTGCAATTTTACTCAATTCTGTGCGTCTATGGTTATTTATTGGTGAAAAATATTTATAATATTGATATTTCTTATTGTCGAACTTATCTTGTTGCAAAATATAACATCGATTTAGCCTTTTGTATTGATTTTAAAATGAATTCGTCTATATACAATAATACTGGAATGCGAGATCGCGTGGTGTAGTTGTGGACTGATGTCCCATAATTCTTACCCGAGTCCGAAGGCATTAAGTTTATAGTATGAGCCTTAACATATGTGCGCCCATGATTTCAATATCGAGGTTGTTCAGACGTTTATAAAACAAATTGGAATAAATAAGCAATTGTCACTGTCCATCATACATTGTTTAGTTGTAGCACATTGTAGCAACGACAATTTATTACGACAAATGGCCATCAATATTGTGAGAACGGACATTGTAGTTCTTACTTGTGGCAAACACCGATGTCAGAGATTTGTGGAGATCCATATTCGTATACGCCAGCCGGCACGGCACTGGATGATGATAATTAGCTCTTACTTGCAAATATTGTTATAACAAGCAAAACACAAACAAGCAGCAATAAAAACCCGTACATCCTTACACGTGTAAACAAGATATATTTCAAACTATATTTAACAGCAAAAATGCAACACTAAAAATTCCTATCATTTGTGAATTAGATGCTGGTCACAATACTTAAAATAGAGACTGTGATATGCTTGAGCATGATGTGTAATACAGTGCACCGATTGTCATACATGGTGCATGAGATGCGATTAGCCCTTTATTCCACCATGCAAATATTAATTTAAAAACATTTTTTCCCTGTAAAATATATTATAAATCATGCGCAACAGAATGTGAAATTACACGAAAAACTTTATACGACAATTTTTGAAATGAGAAAGTCAGAGCTTTCTTGAATTTGTGATCGAAATGTTTAAAAGTAAAAGAATCTGATTAAACCAAAAGAAGCTGGACGTTGATAACTGCATTCACTTGACAGATACGGACCGCCTGAGTGGTTACCGGGGCCCAAATTTTGGGTGAAAGAATAGAACCACTGTTACCTGCCACGCATATCGTAAGAGGCGTCTAAGGAGTTTGGCTGAAATCGGATGCATGTGTCCTAAACGTGTAGAAGTCTGCGTTTAGGGGCCTACCAAACCAATGTGCAACGTATACACGTTCTTGGCAAAGATCAAACATATCACAAAGAGTGATTGAAATTGGTCGTAAAGAACGAACGCAAAGAAGAAGAAGACAGATACGGATGTAAATGATAGTAATACATAAAATCATCACGACAAAAATGTGATTCTGCTATGAACAATGAATAGATATATTTTCTTTAATGTAAACATCAATTGCTTTAAGAGTTTTTTCTGTAGAATGTAATTGAATATAAGTTAATTTGCTCTTCTTCTTCTTCTTCACCTTCAAAACAGAGCACAGGTCTTCAACAAACTTCTTCCAGATCTTCCTCTCTCCTGTCATCCCTTCCAATTATTTCCATATTTTACCTATCCTTTTAATATCAGCCTCCAGCTCTCTTCTCTAGGTATTTTAGGCCTTCCCTACTCATATTTACCTGCGGGTTCCAAAACAGTGCCTGCCTTTCAATGTTGCTGGTAGGTCTTCTCAATGTATGTCCTATCCATCTCCAGCGTCTCTTCCTGAGCTCTTGCTTTACTGGTATCTGCTTCAGTTCTTTCTCTGAGTTTCTCGTTCGCAATCTTATCATACCACATCAATCCCTCTATTCTACGTAAACATCCATTTATGACGGTCTGTAGTTTTTCGGTGGTTTCTTTTGTTGTCTTCCATGTTTCCGAGCCATGTAACAGCACTGACTTCCCATTTGTTGTCTTCCCTGTTTCTGAGCCAGGTAACAGCACTGACTTCACATTTGTTGTCTTCCATGTTTCTGAGCCATGTAACAGCACTGACTTCACATTTGTTGTCTTCCATGTTTCCGAGCCATGTAACAGCACTGTCTTCACATTTGATTGAAAGATTCTCAGCATCTTCTACATTTCGCTTGGTTAACTAGCCGTGTGTGATTCGATATTTTTCTAGCACAGAAGAATCTCAACTACAGTGCACGAACTACGTAGCACCGAAAAGGATCCACGATGTAATTTTGGAGATGATAAATATATATATGTATGAATTTAATTTTAATTTATTTAATGAATTTTACCCGTGAAGCTTTACCCGTGAAGCTTTACCCGTGAAGCGGCCAATGTTTCTTTGACTTGTTCTACTTGATCATGGGACCTACGTTTTATCGTCGGTCTCCGTGAAGACTAGAAACTCAATCTTACACTGAGATTAGGAATATCTAGAAAAATATCACGATCGATGAACGCTGGGAAGAAAGCAAGCATCTTTGGAGTGAGATGCGTGCACCTTACACTCACAGAATCCCCCGTCAAACTCATGTTCATTGGTTAGTAGATCGACTTCATAACACTCCGCACAGATAGGTGCTCAGTCTTCCCTAACAGATGTTGAAGAGTATGCATGATGATGGTACTTACGGCTCAACTGTTAAATAAACCTTCAACTATTCTTATTAGATTCCTAGTTTTATGCGTACAAAGTATGTATGCACTAAGATTCTAATTCGGGATCAGCCTGTGATACCCATAATCTTGACCAGTACAAATCTTTACTACACGGTTGTCAAGCTGTTCTATTTCATAAGGGGTTGTTATTTCACAATTTATGCCCCCGCCCCACTCTAAAAAAACTGTTTAAAAAAAAAGAGAGGCAGTGACCTAAAACATTTTTGTAATATATTACAGCATGTTTACTCACGAAATATAACTCGTTCGTGTACTACGTAGAGACAAAAGAAAGTTGTTTCGTTACAAATATATTCAGAATCATTTCACTGAACATATGGTATGTAGCTTTGTCTAAAATAAATTAAGGGTTTCATAACTTTGTCCGAATATATATATATATATTCCTCTTGTACCGTTATACGTTATATTGGGCCTGCAAGTAATTTCTCTATACCGCTCTTCCATGGGCAACTCGCTCAATCTCTTCCTTGGAATTGAGTTAAATATTCCTTGCTTCTTTCAGCAAAGTTAGTTTCAGGGTTTCTCTTGAACGCCATTTCTTTCTTGAACCATTTGCCTCCCACTTCAATGCCTACTATGGTATTATTTGATCATTTCGTCTCAGGGTATGGCCAACATATCTCCATCTTCTCCTTCTTATAACAGTTGTTACTAGTGGTTTGGTCGACAGTGGTGATTCGAGAACCTGAACAGTTTTGAATATCATGATTCATTGATAACACACAGCAGCAGAGAAGAAGAACAAAACGATGATTAATATCAGATGTGATAGATGACTTGAACATGACATCAACAGAAATAGGACATTTGTAACTAATTAAGTTGTAGTCCTTAGGGATAAACTTTCCAGTGTTATTCTATATTCCTTCAAACGTAATGTAGATGCGTCATCAATTTCTGTGTTTTCTTCTAAAATGCTGTTGCTAAGCAACATCGTTTTGTCTCCCTTATCTAACTACAGATGTCCAATTTACAAAACAAGACATTCCCAATGGAATAATAATATAAATTATGCAGCAGTATTAAAACTAGTCACTGTGCGCAAATCTCCGTCCCGTAGTGAAGAAGTACGAGTATATCCATTTTCCTTGCTTTATGAAGGTCGTGAATTTGAATCCGTACTTTAGTTCGGTTGATGAATGTACCTTTTTCGGAGATCCCTAGGATTTCTGCAGGAGTTACAGACTTTGTTCTTTGTGAAATACTAACGTCATTATCTTGTTATTTGTATAGACAGAAATCTTTGTTTTTACGTGTTTCGCCATTGCTACATAGTTTTACTGCAGTTTTCCCCTATATAGACAACAATCGAACCATAATAGGAAACCCGGGGCAATGAAGTCAATCCTTTAAGCCTCATTAAAACTGTGTGAAAACCAGGTCAAAGACAATGTTTAAAATAGAAATCTATCATAGTTATGGTATGTAGACACGTTTATTTGATATACATACTTTCAGTCCAGAGCTTACATTTCAATTCTCTGCTTGCGATTCAGTCGTATTGGAGTTATTGTCTTATTGGTGAGTACAAAAGAGACATTGTATAAGTTCATTTAGCGATGCAACTTTAGTATTGATATTTTAAGCTTCTGATTCTGTTCTAGAGTAAAAACTTAGAATTTGTTATTTATGGTTTTTGTGATTTGAATCTTCTTTTTCTTTGAACGCTCTATATTGACCACTTGTTAACCACTCTGTGTGGTTTGTATGTGATCTGAGACTAAGAGCGATTGTACGATGTGCCAGTTATGCACCTACAAGTAGGCCAGCACATTCGATTCCAGTGATGCTTTTTATTCGCTAGGGTAGCTTCCTTCCTTAGGTTCTACATCAGTCGCTTCTTACGACATGCCTTGTAGCTGGCAGTTGTATTATGCTATGCTTTGCAGGCCCCAGCACCACATGGGTGGTGATTTGAATCAATGAGTGTAAGAACGATGTGCTGCTCGTTTGAGGTAAAGATACGATAGTTGCGTAATATGAACCATCACATCATATTACTGCATGAGTATTTTCGGGTTCGTTTTCCCTAGTCTACAAGGCAGTGCCTGTTTTTCTTCTACGTAGAATCGTTCTATAGCGTGATCCTAGACATTGATCCCTTATCTCTTGAGAAAGTGTTATGTGAAAATGTCACAATAATGGTTGTTTGGGACATAGTTCCTCTGTTGCATTCTTTCATAAAACTCCAAAATTACCTAGTACTGAGCAATTTTTTCATACTCCTTAGTTATTTTAGAGGACCGATTACTTGCGCCTCCCTAAGAAATTAGAAGTTCTTACGCTGTGTTGTTCTCCTTTCGGTAATATCGAAACGGTGGACACGGGAAATACTTGCCAGAACTAGCTGCACTGGCAGGACAAACTAGTTAGCTGTAATTTTTCTGTTACACCGCTACAACGACAACCAACCGTATCTCATTTCATAGAAAATTTACACATCTATACGGCAGCAGTCGAGTCAAAGCTAGGACCAAGAACGCTGGCAAGACCAGCCAGGATAAGTTTCTGGACAGTACCTGTGTTTGAATTCGCATACTAATCTTTGCTCGGAGAGCCAGTAGTCGCTGGTACTGAGATGCTGCTCGTCTGGTGTGTCGCCTGTGTATTGCCAGGGCCCGCAAGGGAAGCAAAGAATAGTAACCTACAAGGCATGTCGTAAGAGTCTATTTAGGTAAGGGCATAGGAAGCTACCTAGTAAACAAAAGTGTCGCAGAAATCGGATGTGCTGGTCTACTTGTAGGCGCATAACTTGCATAACATACTCTCGCTCTTAAGCTCGGATCACATACAAATCACAAAGAGGGGTAAGAAGTGGTTGATATGGAACATTCGAAGAAGAAGAAGTCTGACGTGCGAGTAGATCTCATAGGTCGTAATTTCCTACACCACAGCTCATGATAGTTTCCCTCTTCAATACGTCGATGCATTTCTATTGTCCGATATTACATAGTTGTGTATAGATGGTCTACTGGTAAGATTTCACAAAACGAAAACCTCATATTACATCTATTTAGTTATGTTGTAACATATTGTCAGATCTTACTATCATATGTGATGACACCTGATCTTAAGTATGCACATAATATTTAAAACCCATTGAAATGCAATCTTCAACGAAAGACGACAGTTGATTGATCATACGTCATATTATACGTTTCAGGTTTGCGTGAGACGTCATGGAGCTGTCAGCAGAATACTCATCCTTTAAAAATTTGCTTCAGCACAGCAACTTAAGTATTGCTGTCAATGGCAGCATGTACAACTTTACTGGAGCTGACATCATTCTTACAGCGTTTCGGTAAGCAATAACAAATGTATTATCAATGGTTCCTAACATTTTTACATAAAGACATCATCGCGATTTACTTAGAAACCCTGACTTTCCACCAAATATTATTTATGATAAAATATTTCAGTTGGAAAGTTTCTTCCTCTTCTTATTTTTCGAACGTTCCATAACGACCGCTAGTTAACCACTCTGTGTGATTTGTAAGTGATCTGAGCCTAAGAACGATCGTACGTTGTGAAAGTTAGGTGCCAGCACATACGATTTCTGCGATGCTTTTAATTTAGTAGGGTAGCTTCCCTAGGTCCTACATCATTCGCCTCTTACGACATGCCTTGTAGGTCACAGTATTACTATTCTTTGCTTCCCTTGCGGGCCCGGCACCACACGGGCACATTATTGCCCTCAAACTAGTGACTCTAAGTCTCAGAAAAGATTCATAAATCGTTCTACAGGGTGTTCAAGATAATTGCATCCCGTGAATGGAGCTAATCTGGCATATATGTATGGAAATGGGAAGTTCAGTTATGACGTAGTATAGGTCAAGGTTGTGTGACGGTGTGTAATTGTAGTGCGGGAAGGGGCGATGAACAAATGTGACGTAGGACGAGCTAGTCAGAACCGGTTTAAATAGTAAATAAACACAACTCAATTTGTACCTGGAAACTTTCGAATTGTCAATGGGGCTGCAATTATCTTGAACACCCTGTATTTCATAACATAAATAATTTATACAATATCTTGAAATAACACAAATATTAATAAAAGAATTTAGAAATTGGAATGAACAAAAGATGAAAATACATTGTGATCATTCATCAAGGTCAAGCTCAGAGCATCCACATTTTCACTCATCTTAATTTTATTACAAATAATTTTATTATTGAACTAATATATAAAACTTCAATGTTTAAAATCAGCGCTTTCGATAATATTCAGCCTAACATGTCCTCAATTAATTATATATCTAGTATAATAATAATAATAATAATAATTCCTCTCGTACCGATATACGTTACATAGGGCCTGCAAGTAATTTCTCCATACCGGTCTATCCTGGGCAACTCGCTCAATCTCCTCCATGGAACTGAGAACCGATATTTCTTGCCTCTCTCAGCAACATCTGTTTCAGGGTCTACCTAGGTCGTTCTCTCTTTCTTGAACCCTTTGCATCCCACTTCAATGTCTGCTTTGATATTCGTTGATCATTTCTTCGCAAGGTGTGTCCAACATATCTCCATCTTCACTTTCTTATAACAGTTGTCACTAGTGGTTGACCAGATATTTCTCTGATTTCATCATTTCTCCTGAATTCGTTCCATTGTCTAGTATAAAATGTCCTCAATTAATTATATCTAGAATAAAATGTCCTCAACTGCTTATATCCAGCCTACGCCCGAGTGGTTACCAGGCCCAAATTTGGGGTGTAAAGAATAGAACCACTGTTACCTGCCACGCATGTCGTAAGAGGCGTCTAAGGAGGTGTGGCTGAAATCGGATGCACGTGTCCTAAACGTGTAGACGTCTATGCGTTTAGGGCCTACCAAACCAATGTGCAACGTATACACGTTCTTGGCAAAGATCAAACATATCACAGAGAGTGATTAAAATTGGTGTAAAGAACGAACGCAAGAAGAAGATATCCAGCTAAAATGTCATCGATTGCTTATATCCATACAATTTTCTGGTTTGATAATATCCAGTCTTACATCTCCTCACTTGATAATATCCAGTCTTACATCTCCTCGCTTGGTTATATTCAGTCTTACATCTCCTCGCTTGGTTATATTCAGTCTTACATCTCCTCGCTTGATAATATCCAGTCTTACATCTCCTCACTTGGTTATATTCAGTCTTACATCTCCTCGCTTGGTTATATCCAGTCTTACATCTCCTCACTTGATAATATCCAGTCTTACATCTCCTCGCTTGATTATATTCCAGTCTTACATCTCCTCGCTGGTTATATTCAGTCTTACATCTCCTCGCTTGGTTATATCCAGTCTTACATTCTCCTGTTATATTCCAGTCTTACATCTCCTCGCTTGATAATATCCAGTCTTACATCTCCTCACTTGATAATATCCAGTCTTACATCTCCTCGCTTGATAATATCCAGTCTTACATCTCCTCACTTGATAATATCCAGTCTTACATCTCCTCACTTGGTTATATCCAGTCTTACATCTCCTCACTTGATAATATCCAGTCTTACATCTCCTCATTTGATAATATCCAGTCTTACATCTCTTCACTTGATAATATCCAGTCTTACATCTCCTCGCTTGATAATATCCAGTCTTACATCACCTCACTTGGTTATATTCAGTCTTACATCTCCTCATTTGGGTTATATCCAGTCTTACATCTCCTCACTGTTATATTCAGTCTACATCTCTCGCTGGTTATATCCAGTCTTACATCTCCTCGCTTGATATATCCAGTCTTACATCTCCTCGCTTGATTATATCCAGTCTTACATCTCCTCACTTGATTATATCCAGTCTTACATCTCCTCCTGGTTATATCCAGTCTTACATCTCCTTGCTTGGTTATATCCAGTCTTACATCTCCTCGCTTGGTTATATCCAGTCTTACATCTCCTCACTTGATAATATCCAGTCTTACATCTCCTCACTTGATAATATCCAGTCTTACATCTCCTCACTTGATAATATCCAGTCTTACATCTCCTCACTTGGTTATATCCAGTCTTACATCTCCTCGCTTGGTTATATCCAGTCTTACATCTCCTCCTTGGATAATATCCAGTCTTACATCTCCTCGCTTGGTTATATCCAGTCTTACATCTCCTCACTTGATAATATCCAGTCTTACATCTCCTTGCTTGGTTATATCCAGTCTTACATCTCCTCGCTTGATTATATTCAGTCTTACATCTCCTCGCTTGATTATATCCAGTCTTACATCTCCTCGCTTGATTATATTCAGTCTTACATCTCCTCGCTTGGTTATATCCAGTCTTACATCTCCTCGCTTGATTATATCCAGTCTTACATCTCCTCGCTTGGTTATATCCAGTCTCTTCACATCTCTCCCCTGCTTGGTTATTTATTTTCTCCCCAGTGGATGATGTAATTGGTTGTCCACTCTTGCCATTAAGAGTAGGAGTGGGAGCTTTAATTTGCGTTCCAGGACCAGATGAGTCGCCCTTGTTGTGGTGTTATATCCGTGTCTATTTAGCGTGGTCTTGAAATTGTCTATCCATCATTTTCTTTGTCTTTCCTTGGCTCAAGTACCTGTTTTTTTTAATTTTTATTACATGCTGTTATTGTTGGTTGGTTGTATCCATTCTCATTAAATGTCCAAACCACTGCATGTGTTGTTGTCAATGTATTCGGTGCATGAAGTTATGTCCACTCTACTTCTAATATCCTCATTTTGTATTCTATCTTTTTTTGGTGACCCCCACTGCCTTACACAAGCATTTCATTTCACACGTGGTGAGCTTTCTATCGTATTTTCCTGTTTGAGACCAAGTTTGGCACTGGTAACAAAGTGTTGGTAGAAAAATACTTTTTATCATCTGTCTTTTCCTTCTATCTTAATCTTTGGGTGTAGTAGTAATGGTGCCAGCTGGTAGGTCACTGTATCTGCTTTTTGACATCTTGTCTCTATTTCTCCATCGAGTTTTCTGTCCTTTGTGAAAATGTTGCCTAGATATTTGAATTCAGAAACTTGCTTTACTCTGGTGTTGTCTATTTGTATGTTTGCTTGGCTTGGTGTTCAGCTGATTTTCATGGTCTCAGTTTTTTCATGCTTGGTTATATCACAGCCAACTCTAACTAAGTTTATAGTTTGCTCTGGTTATATCCAGTCTAAAGTCTCCTCGCTTCCTGATATCGAGTTTTAGATCTCCTTCCTTGCTGATACCCAGTTGATGAGCTACTTCTGTAGTGTTATAAAACGACATTCCACTTGAAATGGAGCTGAAGGTAGTAACTATTCTACTTAAATCGCACTTGGTACAGTGGAGAACATTATTTTGAGATGAAGAACATACGTCGTGGTGGAGAAACATTATGAGATGAAGAACATACGTCGTGGTGGAGAACGTTATAAAACGATGAGAGTATGGTATGTTGGAGAACGTTACTAGACGACTCTTCAGTACGCTTTGAACTTTATAATCCGATGACCATGACACAGTTCAGATGACTTTGTTACAAATCATCACACTGTCTACTGTGAAGATGACAGGACAGAGTGTGGAGATATATATTCATATTTAATCACAAGTTTGGCGTTGTCTGGTTTGATGTTGACAGAATCACTTAAAAAATGTGACCGATTTCTTACCATTATCTAACTTGTTGATGTTCAACTTAAAATTTGTTGATGTTCAACTTAAAATTTGTTGATGTTCAACTTAAAATTTGTTGATGTTTAACTTAAAACATGTTGATGTGTAATTAGAGCGGCGGAGAAGATTATTAATGCATTTGAATGCAAGTGCTACAGGAGAGTACTTAGAATATCCTGGACAGAGAAAAGAACAAATGCTTCTGTTCTGCAATAGCTTGATATTAGAGAGAGAGAGAGAGTTGGCTATTAAAGAGCATAACATCAATGAAAATTAAATATTTCGGACACATCAAACGACACGAGAGCCTAGAGAAGCTAATTAATTTTGGAGGGATGGTGCCTTGAAGTAGAACGAGAGGAAGACATAGAAGACGATGGGTGCAAGATGTCACTGATGATTGATGCTGACGCTGGTCAACTTGCACAGAACAGTTTTTCAGGACTGCTATCATGGGAGCCAAATTCCGGAAGGGACAAGCTACTTGATGATGATGATGTGTAATTAACAGGTTCGCATATAAATTATCTTTTTTTTCATTGAATCTATTTCAGTCACAATTTTCAAGAGTTTGGATATGTTGATGTGATTCTCTTAAGTCTTTACTTACCCATTTTCATCATCGCCTTGATAGGCAACATTCTAGTGATTGTCACCCTAGCTCTTCAGGTATGTCTAAGTTATGCTCTTCAGGTATGTCTAAGTTATGCTCTTCAGGTATGTCTAAGTTATGAAAGTCAGCGAGATAAAACCAAAAAAATGAAGATAAAAGCTTCTTAAGTGATTATATTTGGTTTAAAAAGACCGATTTTACTCTTTACTGGGAAGATCCTGTTTACTCAACCTATCTATTTTTTACTTACTGAATATATTATACCACTCCAGGGGAAGTAGGTGCATTAAATAAAAGGAACAATGGATAACGTTGCACTAGTGTCCGTGAGCTGGTACTGATCAAGACCCTACCCCACCACCATGGAAACAGACTACCGCACTGTCGTTTGACAGAGTGGTTAAAGATCGAAGAAGAGCTAGTCTGGTATATGTAGTAGTTCAAACTCAGTTACATTAGTATGAGATTTACTCGTAAAGTAGACGAGCGGAATCTCAGAGTTAATCACCAGCATGTTTCTCCTGGTCGATGTCTAGTGATGGAAAAATTGTGCATGAATGTAAAACAAGTGTAAAAAGTTAATTGTATATCCTTTACAGGACTTTGCGAATCAACCCCAGCTTTTCAACGCTGTTTGTTATTTTTCTAGGCATTATTACGTTCAGTAGTTTGCCATTGCTTTCTGAACGGGTGGTGCCATCGCCCTTTTGTAAAAATCTACGCGAAACAATATGCAACCAAACTGTCCGCAGCGTGGTTCGAACTCAGAAGGTCGCGGTTAATAACTTAAGTCACTATCCTCTAAGCCACAAACGCCACCAAAACAAGTGTAAGGAGTACGTAAATAGTACGAATCGTCTGTAAGTGTAAACTCGCGTACCCCAGTGTTAATGGTCCCACTATAATTGCCCGCTCACGGGTTCTGCGCTGTGACATTATCGGGCCCTGTCTTGTTTCCCGCCATTTGATCTGACCTCTCACCTTCAGTCTGTTCAGCTTGGCTAGAACTGTTAGGAGTCCCGTCGAGATAATCTGAAAGATGATCAAGACACACAAACCCTCCAACCACGATAAGGTCGGCTAATGTGAATAGATATTCATAGTTTGAAGTACACAATTATCAGTCAGTCAAGTTCTATTCCTGCTGGCATAGGCGACCATGCCATTCCACAACGATCTCTCCCTGGGGCAGTTAGTCAGCGTTCTGACTCTGATCCCTTTACGAATCACGATGTCACATCATCCAAAATCATCTCCTGTTTTCCCCAATCTATCTTTCCCTGTATTTTACCTGTTGCAACCAAATAATCAAACCACTTCTTCGCATTATGTGCAAGAAGATCATTGATTGTCTGATTGGTATTTTTTTTATTAGGTTTCATTACGTGTCTTTTTTTAAAAAAAAAACCTCATTTATTTTGATTTCCCCTTTTACATTGAGTTTTAAGCATTATTTTAGAAAACACATATCTGTTGCTTATTGGTTGTTTGTTTATTGTCCATGATTCACTGCCACACATAAGTATTACTTCAATATAACACTATATAATTCTCTTCCTGCAAATCATACTCATCAAGCCGTGAAAACACACACACATAATAAAAGTGTAAGAGAAAGACAAATCGTAACTCAACAAAAACGTAGAATACTAATATAAAAAACCCCACATACAGTTCATGCGACATCTTTCTTTTCCTATTTATTTATCTCACTTTCTTCTTATTTCTATTTATCTCTCACTTTCTTGTTTCTATTTATCTCTCACTTTCAGGTTTCTATTTATCTCTCACTTTCCTTTCTTGTTTCTATTTATCTCTCACTTTCTTGTTTCTATTTATCTCTCACTTTCTTGTTTCTATTTATCTCTCACTTTCCGGTTTCTATTTATCTCTCACTTTCCTTTCTTGTTTCTATTTATCTCTCACTTTCTTTTTTCTATTTATCTCTCACTTTCTTGTTCTATTTATCTCTCACTTTCCTTTCTTGTTTCTATTTATCTCTCACTTTCTTGTTTCTATTTATCTCTCACTTTCTTGTTTCTATTTATCTCTCACTTTCCTTTCTTGTTTCTATTTATCTCTCACTTTCTTATTTCTATTTATCTCTCACTTTCCTTTCTGGTTTCTAATCTCCCACTTTCCTTTCTGGTTTCTATTTATCTCTCACTTTCTTGTTTCTATTTATCTCTCACTTTCTTGTTTCTATTTATCTCTCACTTTCCTTTCTTGTTTCTATTTATCTCTCACTTTCCTTTCTTGTTTCTATTTATCTCTCACTTTCTTATTTCTATTTATCTCTCACTTTCCTTTCTTGTTTCTATTTATCTCTCACTTTCCTTTCTGGTTTCTATTTATCTCTCACTTTCCTTTCTGGTTTCTAATCTCTCACTTTCCTTTCTTGTTTCTATTTATCTCTCACTTTCTTGTTTCTATTTATCTCTCACTTTCCTTTCTGGTTTCTATTTATCTCTCACTTTCCTTTCTTGTTTCTATTTATCTCTCACTTTCTTGTTTCTATTTATCTCTCACTTTCCTTTCTTGTTTCTATTTATCTCTCACTTTCCTTTCTTGTTTCTATTTATCTCTCACTTTCTTGTTTCTATTTATCTCTCACTTTCCTTTCTGGTTTCTATTTATCTCTCACTTTCCTTTCTTGTTTCTATTTATCTCTCACTTTTTTCTTATTTCTATTTATCTCTCACTTTCCTTTCTTGTTTCTATTTATCTCTCACTTTTTTCTTGTTTCTATTTATCTCTCACTTTTTTCTTATTTCTATTTATCTCTCACTTTCTTATTTCTATTTATTTCTCACTTTCTTGTTTCTATTGATCTCTCACTTTCTTGTTTCTATTTATCTCTCACTTTCCTTTCTGGTTTCTATTTATCTCTACTTTCCTTTCTTGTTTCTATTTATCTCTCACTTTCTTGTTTCTATTTATCTCTCACTTTCCTTTCTTGTTTCTATTTATCTCTCACTTTCCTTTCTTGTTTCTATTTATCTCTCACTTTCTTGTTTCTATTTATCTCTCACTTTCCTTTCTGGTTTCTATTTATCTCTCACTTTCCTTTCTTGTTTCTATTTATCTCTCACTTTTTTCTTATTTCTATTTATCTCTCACTTTCCTTTCTTGTTTCTATTTATCTCTCACTTTTTTGTTGTTTCTATTTATCTCTCACTTTTTTCTTATTTCTATTTATCTCTCACTTTCTTATTTCTATTTATTTCTCACTTTCTTGTTTCTATTGATCTCTCCTTTTCTTGTTTCTATTTATCTCTCACTTTCTTGTTTCTATTTATCTCTCACTTTCCTTTCTGGTTTCTAATCTCTAACTTTCCTTTCTTGTTTCTATTTATCTCTCACTTTTTTCTTATTTCTATTTATCTCTCACTTTTTTCTTATTTCTATTTATCTCTCACTTTCCTTTCTTGTTTCTATTTATCTCTCACTTTCCTTTCTTGTTTCTATTTATCTCTCACTTTCTTGTTTCTATTTATCTCTACTTTCCTTTCTGGTCTCTATTTATCTCTCACTTTCCTTTCTTGTTTCTATTTATCTCTAACTTTCCTTTCTTGTTTCTATTTATCTCTCACGTTCCTTTCTGGTTTCTATTTATCTCTCACTTTCCTTTCTTGTTTCTATTTATCTTTCACTTTCCTTTCTTGTTTCTATTTATCTCTCACTTTCCTTTCTTGTTTCTATTTATCTCTCAATTTTTTTCTTATTTCTATTTATCTCTCACTTGTTTCTTATTTCTATTTATCTCTCACTTTTTCCTTATTTCTATTTATCTCTCAATTTCCTTTCTTGTTTCTATTTATCTCTCACTTTTTTCTTATTTCTATTTATCTCTCACTTTTTTCTTATTTCTGTTTATCTCTCACTTTCCTTTCTTGTTTCTATTTATCTCTCACTTTCTTGTTTCTATTTATCTCTCACTTTCTTGTTTCTATTTATCTCTCACTTTCCTTTCTTGTTTCTATTTATCTCTCACTTTCTTATTTCTATTTATCTCTCACTTTCCTTTCTGGTTTCTAATCTCTCACTTTCTTTTCTTGTTTCTATTTATCTCTCACTTTCTTGTTTCTATTTATCTCTCACTTTCTTGTTTCTATTTATCTCTCACTTTCCTTTCTGTTTCTATTTATCTCTCACTTTCCTTTCTTGTTTCTATTTATCTCTCACTTTATTGTTTCTATTTATCTCTCACTTTCCTTTCTTGTTTCTATTTATCTCTCACTTTCCTTTCTTGTTTCTATTTATCTCTCACTTTCTTGTTTCTATTTATCTCTCACTTTCCTTTCTGGTTTCTATTTATCTCTCACTTTCCTTTCTTGTTTCATTTATTCTCACTTTTTCTTATTTCTATTTATCTCTCACTTTCCTTTCTTGTTTCTATTTATCTCTCACTTTCCTTTCTTGTTTCTATTTATCTCTCACTTTCTTGTTTCTATTTATCTCTCACTTTCCTTTCTGGTCTCTATTTATCTCTCACTTTCCTTTCTTGTTTCTATTTATCTCTCACTTTTCTTTCTTGTTTCTATTTATCTCTCACGTTCCTTTCTGGTTTCTATTTATCTCTCACTTTCCTTTCTTGTTTCTATTTATCTCTCACTTTCCTTTCTTGTTTCTATTTATCTCTCACTTTCCTTTCTTGTTTCTATTTATCTCTCAATTTTTTCTTATTTCTATTTATCTCTCACTTGTTTCTTATTTCTATTTATCTCTCACTTTTTCCTTATTTCTATTTATCTCTCAATTTCCTTTCTTGTTTCTATTTATCTCTACTTTTCTTATTTCTTTATTCTACTTTTTCTATTCTTTTATCTACTTTCCTTTCTTGTTTCTATTTATCTCTCACTTTTTCTTGTTTCTATTTATCTCTCACTTCATTTCTATTTATCTCCTTTCCTTCTGGTTTCTAATCTCTACCTTTTTGTTTCTATTTATCTCTCACTTTTTGTTTCTATTTATCTCTCACTTTCTTGTTCTATTTATCTCTCACTTTCCTTTCTGTTTCTATTTATCTCTCATTCTTGTTCTATTTATCTCTCCTTTCTTGTTTCTATTTATCTCTCACTTTCCTTTCTTGTTTCTATTTATCTCTACTTTCCTTTCTTGTTTCTTTTTCTCTACTTCTTGTTTCTATTTACTCTCACTTTCCTTTCTGGTTTCTATTTATCTCTCACTTTCCTTTCTTGTTTCTATTTATCTCTACTTTTTCTTGTTTCTATTTATCTCTCTTTCTTATCTTTTATCTCTACTTTCTATTTCTATTTATCTTCACTTTCTTGTTTCTATTGATCTCTCACTTTCTTGTTTCTATTTATCTCTCACTTTCTTGTTTCTATTTATCTCTCACTTTCCTTTCTGGTTTCTAATCTCTAACTTTCCTTTCTTGTTTCTATTTATCTCTCACTTTTTTCTTATTTCTATTTATCTCTCACTTTTTTCTTATTTCTATTTATCTCTCACTTTCCTTTCTTGTTTCTATTTATCTCTCACTTTCCTTTCTTGTTTCTATTTATCTCTCACTTTCTTGTTTCTATTTATCTCTCACTTTCTTGTTTCTATTTATCTCTCACTTTCCTTTCTGGTCTCTATTTATCTCTCACTTTCCTTTCTTGTTTCTATTTATCTCTCACTTTCCTTTCTTGTTTCTATTTATCTCTCACTTTCCTTTCTGGTTTCTATTTATCTCTCACTTTCCTTTCTTGTTTCTATTTATCTCTCACTTTCCTTTCTTGTTTCTATTTATCTCTCACTTTCCTTTCTTGTTTCTATTTATCTCTCACTTTCCTTTCTGGTTTCTATTTATCTCTCACTTTCCTTTCTTGTTTCTATTTATCTCTCACTTTCCTTTCTTGTTTCTATTTATCTCTCACTTTCCTTTCTTGTTTCTATTTATCTCTCAATTTTTTCTTATTTCTATTTATCTCTCACTTGTTTCTTATTTCTATTTATCTCTCACTTTCCTTTCTTGTTTATTTATCTCTATTTCTTATTTCATTCTCTCACTTTTCTATTTCTATTATCTCTTCTTTCTTATTTTATTTATCTCTCACTTTCCTTTCTTGTTTCTATTTATCTCTCACTTTCTTGTTTCTATTTATCTCTCACTTTCTTGTTTCTATTTATCTCTCACTTTCCTTTCTTGTTTCTATTTATCTCTCACTTTCCTTTCTTGTTTCTATTTATCTCTCACTTTCCTTTCTGGTTTCTATTTATCTCTACTTTCCTTTCTGGTTTCTATTTATCTCTCACTTTCCTTTCTGGTTTCTATTTATCTCTACTTTTTCTTATTTCTATTTATCTCTCTTTTCTTATTCTATTTATCTCTACTTTTCTATTTCATTTATCTCTCACTTTCCTTTCTGGTTTCTATTTATCTCTCACTTTTTCTTATTTCATTTATCTCTACTTTTTCTTATTTTATTTATCTCTCCTTTCCTTCTTATTTCTATTTATCTCTCACTTTCATTTCTGGTTTCTATTTATCTCTCACTTTCCTTTCTGGTTTCTATTTATCTCTCACTTTCCTTTCTGGTTTCTATTTATCTCTACTTTCCTTTCTGGTTTCTATTTATCTCTCACTTTTTCTTATTTCTATTTATCTTCACTTTTTCTTATTTCTATTTATTTCTCACTTTCCTTTCTTATTTCTATTTATCTCTCACTTTTTAAAAATTTCTATTTATTTCTCACTTTCCTTTCTTGTTTCTATTTATCTCTCCTTCCTTTCTTGTTTCTAGTTATCTCTCCGTGTCCCGTAGATTTGCGTAGAAAAATAGATGAAACATTCTGTACTAAATGCAATTAGCAACTATGTTATTGACTTTCTTTCAAGCCATGTTTGTTGAGATGTCAAGTCTTCTTTTCCCTAGTGATGCTTTCTTCTCTAATTTTACCTGTCATTACAAAACTGAACAAAATGAGAAATCTCTCCTTCTAATCTTCGGTGTAGGATAATTTAAAAACAAAACTCACACAAAATAATTCTCTTTGACAAAAGTCTCATACCCTATAGGTCACAGAGACATCATATCTCATAGGTCACAGAGACATCATATCTCATAGGTCACAGAGACAATGTCATCATTTCGTGAATTATTCAGATGTCAAACTTTTGACAATAGACTTTTAGTTGATACGACGACATTATGCGTTTCTGAGCATTGCATCGTCGACCACGTTAATCTGTTTGGCAACATTTATATATATATATTATATATCATGAGTGTAATATAATTATTTTTTTGTTGGCTCCCTCCAGAACCCATTGACGTGTAATTTTAGCTGCCCATTGGGCTGTTATGATTGCTATACTGTTGTACGCATTGTTTTGAAAAAATGGCTGCAAATAAAGAAATCTGATTAAACGGATACGAATCAGGCAATCAATGGTCTTCTTGCATCTAATGTGAAGAAGAAGAGGTTTAGAACATTTGGTGACAACAGGTAAAATACAGAGAAAGAGAGATTGTCGAAAGCAGAGGGAGAAGATGTTGAATGGTCTGACATCGTGGTTCGACGTGAGATCGAATATACTGAATATCGACGTGATATGCTGAATACATCATTATGAATGTTATAGAAGATAGTGGGATAGCCTTAAAGAAAGACACGACCCTATTATAATCGCAGGAAGAGAAATAAATGAACTAGGTTATGCTGACGATACAGTGTTAATGTCAGCATTACAAAAAGAGATTGAGAAATGAATAATGAAAGTGCAAGAGAAATGCAAAGAACAAAATCTGTATCTCAATGTGGGAAAAACAAGAACAATAACAACTAATAATACAAGCATGACAATGGATATTGTTATAAACGGAAAGAAAATATAAAATGTGAACAATTTAGAATACGCCGAAGAAAAGATAAAAGTAATGGGATTAAATAAATTAAGGGGTCATGCTACTGAAAGTTGGGTCATTATACGAGTAACTTATAGATATCAATTTTTCAAATTCATCATATTATGTTAGTATTGCATCTCTACAATCGAATTATGCAAAGAGTTTTTATTTGTGATCCCGAAAAATGCTTCAAAATTATTTTTGAACAGCCCTACCATCTAAAAATTCGCTATAGAAAATGTCTTCAATTGTCTTTCTTTTGTCCATAGATACAGTGTATGGCATTCAATTAACCAATCGAGTCATGTATCATTGTAAAGCTTGATCTGAGTACTAACAGATATATTAGATTTAATTAGGCTAGGCAATGAATGTATGCTGTAACGGACGATTTCCCTGACACTTTAGACTAAATTCACATTATTTTTTTTAAACACAGTCTTCTCCAATTTGTAAATTTCGTTAACGTGGGTAATGTATGTTTTCCACCATGAAAGAAATCCTCAAGATAGCAATATGAGATTTGACCCTGACATATATATATTAATATTGAAGCCCTTAGACAACAGAAAATGCACCTTTCTCTAGCAAATAAATTTATATAAATTTTTTATGAACCAGGGGTCCTATTTTGGGCCGTGAATTGGGTATGTCTTATTCGTTGCACTCCTAGAGATCAGTTACATGTTATAGAACAATTTAAAGTTGTCAGTGGGCCAGAATAGAATATTAGTATATTTAGGTTGTGCAGTCAAAAAAATTGCAATTGTTATTTATTTCACTCTGTTTGGAGACCGTACGACGTTGTTTACAATCCAACATGGCTGCCGTTTCCATGGCAACTCGATAATTTATTAATGCTAAAGATATCTAAATTTTCATTTTAGACCACTCTAGTAGTAACTGCTATGTATCACATAATTACATTGAAAGATAAGAAAGTTGAGAAATCCTGTAGCATAACCCCTTAAAAGAACAAATATAATCTTTAAAACCCTTTAACAACTAAAAATAGTATTGAAAAGAACTGATAGGAAAACGGAGATCAGAATATTACGACCATGCATGTTCACAGTTCAAAGAAGAAATCATCAGTGTAAACAGTGGGAGTAGGATAAAGAATCTTAGCGCTTGGCAGACAACATCATTACATTTTACAACATTAAAAACAACCGATAACATTCAGTAACAAACTCAGCGTAGCCTCAAATGTAGATATACCTTCAAGAAATCTGTTGAAATAAAAGAGCTTATTAAAGTCTTTCCGTAAGGCATAAACAGAGAAAGAAATGGGAAAGCCATAAAATGTTTGCTTGTCTGAACTGTGCTTAAATATCTTCATTTTTAAGAAAGAAAAGTAATTTTGTATCTTTACAGAAATGGTGAGAAAACATATTCTGGCAAAAAAAGTGTCATGCGGTTACATTTTCTATTTTTTATGAACTGTTTATTGTGCTTCTACCAGTTCTTATTACAAATGTTAACATTTTCTATTTTTTATGAACTGTTTATTGTGCTTCTACCAGTTCTTATTACAAATGTTAACATTTTCTATTTTTTATGAACTGTTTATTGTGCTTCTACCAGTTCTTATTACAAATGTTAACATTTTGCAAATGGAAATATAGTTTAATTTTATTTTTACAATACAGGAATTTTTTTTATAATTTATGTAGCAATGAAATGCACACTAGGGACAAATGGCAGAGAATAATGAGTTTTAAGAACTTCAGGTGAAACAACGGAACAGCAGTTTTATAAGTTATTTAAATCATCATTCATTATTACGATCATGAAGATTAATATAATATGCTGGCTAGGGCATATTGAATATATATGCTAGTATATATATATATATATATATATAATAAATAGTAAATTAAAGTATCCCTTTTGATACCCCGTGGTATATAGGGTAATGCGGTGTTAGGCCCGTATTGTTTTGATTCACCGTCGGCACACGATGGGTGATGTGGTGAACATCACGCCAGGCGTCCTACTTCCCAGTGCTTTTCCTGGTCGACCTGGGAGCAGTTACGGTCGGAAAAAATTCCACGTCCAATGTGGAATTGAACCCGGACCAACCAGCCTAAGAAGTGAGTTTACTAACAACTAAGCTACTGTGGTTCCCTATATAATATATAATATAGAATATATATGGCTGAGAGCAAAGAACACAAAATTGCAAATATAAAAAAATGAAGAGGCCACAAGGCAGACTAAGAAAACTATGGAGAGATAACGTCATTTTGTGAGATAGTCGCACCCTGGTTATATAAAAGAATATCGCAACTGCGCCCTAGTGCAGCCTGTAATTACTACACAGCTGAGTATAATTATAATAACTTAGTGTGCGTAATGTGCGTAACAATCATAATAATGTGCGAAATCATACTATATGACACATAATTTTAATTCTTTCCATAAGATAGTTACTGACTTGATTTATTTCTCCCCTCGTGGAGCATAGGGCCTCAACAGTTGTTCTCAACTTTGCCCGGACTATGTCTGTTTTCTTTATGGCTTTCCAGGATAGTCTACCATCTGTCAGTTCCCTTTATAGCTTTCCAGGATAGTCTACCATCTGTCAGTTCCCTTTATAGCTTTCCAGGATAGTCTACCATCTGTCAGTTCCTTAAGAAGACGTAGTTTCCAGATCTAGTTAGACCGTTCACTTTTTCGTTTCATTTCATCACAATCACACTGCTTGTTACAAATGAAGCAAGATCTTATCTTATCTTAACCACATTTGCCGTGAAGCGTCGTGGGAAGATTTAGTTTTCTATCTTGTGCCAGGTGTGTTGCGCTTGACGTTGCTAGTCCATGCTTTCGCAGGGACTCTGAGATGTTATCTATCCATCGTGTTCTTGGCCTGCCTCGTGCTCTGCGCCCTGAGTGTCGATTATTGTAGGCACGTGATGGTAGTAAATGTGGTTCCATTCTCATTAGATGATCGAAACACTTGATTCTTTGCTTCTCGGTGTACTGTATGCATGGTATAGTACCAACGATGCTTTTGATATTCTCGTTTCTCACTTTATCTCGCCTTGTAACGTTGACAGCTTTTCGTAGACATCTCATTTCACATGTTGTAACCTTTCTTTCTTGTGTGAATGAAACAAGATATTGACAACTATTTACACTTTCTAATTTCAACTAATTAAAAAATATATTCGCTGCCATCATTGTCTTTGTACTTTCTAAATTGAGATTAAGTTTTGTTTTTTCATTTTCTCTCGAACTGTGGTCATTTACTCTCTCGAACTGTGGTCATTTACTATGTATTTCTCAATTCCCATTTATGAAGTTAATAGTAGCCGTTTCGTCAGAATTTCTAAGCTCGAGTATATTTTTAAAATTAGATTTCCCAACCTTCATGGTTATTTTTCTCTTAACTTCTTTACTTATATTGCCAATATTATCCGTGCAATATCCAGTACAACAAGCGTTGTGGTTTCGATTCAAAACACGTAATCACAAAGTACTGTAGTTTTACAATGTAGTTGTACTTTGTGATTACGTGTTTTGCCAATCAAATAGTTTTACTGCAGTCTCATCTATTTTGTGAATGGTTTCGATTCATGACACTGACGTTATACAAGTGAGGAAAGAAACTGACCTGTCTGTCTCCAGCATAGATGGGTTTAAAGATGGGAAGTGACAAGCATTTCATACACCTACAGTCTAAAAGAGCGACGGTACATTTGCATTTCATTTTCGTAGAATGGGCATCCTACGTTGCTACTTTCCAATAGACGAAACAAATAAGAACTAAGTGAACAAATAAGAACTAAGTGAACAAGTAAGAACTAAGTGAACAAATAAGAACTAAGTGAACAAGTAAGAACTAAGTGAACAAATAAGAACTAAGTGAACAAATAAGAACTAAGTGAACAAGTAAGAACTAAGTGAACAAATAAGAACTAAGTGAACAAGTAAGAACTAAGTGAACAAGTAAGAACTAAGTGAACAAATAAGAACTAAGTGAACAAGTAAGAACTAAGTGAACAAATAAGAACTAAGTGAACAAATAAGAACTAAGTGAACAAGTAAGAACTAAGTGAACAAATAAGAACTAAGTGAACAAGTAAGAACTAAGTGAACAAATAAGAACTAAGTGAACAAATAAGAACTAAGTGAACAAGTAAGAACTAAGTGAACAAGTAAGAACTAAGTGAACAAGTAAGAACTAAGTGAACAAATAAGAACTAAGTGAACAAGTAAGAACTAAGTGAACAAATAAGAACTAAGTGAACAAATAAGAACTAAGTGAACAAATAAGAACTAAGTGAACAAATAAGAACTAAGTGAACAAGTAAGAACTAAGTGAACAAATAAGAACTAAGTGAACAAGTAAGAACTAAGTGAACAAATAAGAACTAAGTGAACAAGTAAGAACTAAGTGAACAAATAAGAACTAAGTGAACAAGTAAGAACTAAGTGAACAAATAAGAACTAAGTGAACAAATAAGAACTAAGTGAACAAATAAGAACTAAGTGAACAAGTAAGAACTAAGTGAACAAATAAGAACTAAGTGAACAAGTAAGAACTAAGTGAACAAATAAGAACTAAGTGAACAAATAAGAACTAAGTGAACAAATAAGAACTAAGTGAACAAATAAGAACTAAGTGAACAAATAAGAACTAAGTGAACAAATAGAACTATGAACAAATAAGAACTAAGTGAACAAATAAGAACTAAGTGAACAAATAAGAACTAAGTGAACAAATAAGAACTAAGTGAACAAATAAGAACTAAGTGAACAAATAAGAACTAAGTGAACAAATAAGAACTAAGTGAACAAATAAGAACTGAGAATGAACAAATAAGAACTAAGTGAACAAATAAGAACTAAGTGAACAAGTAAGAACTAAGTGAACAAATAAGAACTAAGTGAACAAGTAAGAACTAAGTGAACAAATAAGAACTAAGTGAACAAATAAGAACTAAGTGAACAAGTAAGAACTAAGTGAACAAGTAAGAACTAAGTGAACAAGTAAGAACTAAGTGAACAAATAAGAACTAAGTGAACAAATAAGAACTAAGTGAACAAATAAGAACTAAGTGAACAAATAAGTACTAAGTGAACAAATAAGAACTAAGTGAACAAATAAGAACTAAGTGAACAAGTAAGAACTAAGTGAACAAATAAGAACTAAGTGAACAAGTAAGAACTAAGTGAACAAATAAGAACTAAGTGAACAAGTAAGAACTAAGTGAACAAATAAGAACTAAGTGAACAAGTAAGAACTAAGTGAACAAATAAGAACTAAGTGAACAAGTAAGAACTAAGTGAACAAATAAGAACTAAGTGAACAAGTAAGAACTAAGTGAACAAATAAGAACTAAGTGAACAAGTAAGAACTAAGTGAACAAATAAGAACTAAGTGAACAAATAAGAACTAAGTGAACAAATAAGAACTAAGTGAACAAATAAGAACTAAGTGAACAAATAAGAACTAAGTGAACAAATAAGAACTAAGTGAACAAATAAGAACTAAGTGAACAAATAAGAACTAAGTGAACAAATAAGAACTAAGTGAACAAATAAGAACTAAGTGAACAAATAAGAACTAAGTGGTAGTTCTAAAAGTACAAAACAAGATACAGCAACATTTCAAGCAAAACGTCTTTATCAAGTAAATTATACTTTATCAAGCAAATTATACTTTATCAAGCAAATTATACTTTATCAAACAAATTATACTTTATCAAGTAAATTATACTTTATCAAGCAAATTATACTTTATCAAGTAAATTATACTTTATTAAGTAAATTATACTTTATCAAGCAAATTATACTTTATCAAGCAAATTATACTTTATCAAGCAAATTATACTTTATCAAGCAAATTATACTTTATCAAGCAAATTATACTTTATCAAGTAAATTATACTTTATCAAGTAAATTATACTTTATCAAGCAAATTATACTTTATCAAGCAAATTATACTTTATCAAGCAAATTATACTTTATCAAGCAAATTATACTTTATCAAGCAAATTATACTTTATCAAGCAAATTATACTTTATCAAGCAAATTATACTTTATCAAGCAAATTATACTTTATCAAGTAAATTATACTTTATCAAGTAAATTATACTTTATCAAGCAAATTATACTTTATCAAGCAAATTATACTTTATCAAGTAAATTATACTTTATCAAGTAAATTATACTTTATCAAGCAAATTATACTTTATCAAGTAAATTATACTTTATCAAGCAAATTATACTTTATCAAGCAAATTATACTTTATCAAGTAAATTATACTTTATCAAGCAAATTATACTTTATCAAGTAAATTATACTTTATCAAGCAAATTATACTTTATCAAGTAAATTATACTTTATCAAGCAAATTATACTTTATCAAGCAAATTATACTTTATCAAGCAAATTATACTTTATCAAGCAAATTATACGACGTGTGCGCCCACATAAACGAGGGGGATGGGGGGTGGTGGAATGAATCTGAAAAAAATTAGTTGATAGTTTTCTTCACGGAAATGAAGACCAAATTCCCATAAAGCTGTTTTATCAAAAAGCCATTTTTCTAGGAGGAAGGGGCAGGGGAAGAGGGTGGAGGTCTTCGAACTATATTCCTTCGGATTTTCTTGATGTGTGTTCTATCCAGCGTAAGTTTTTTTTCAACCTCTTGGTTCACCCATATCTATCTTATTATATCAATAAGCTTCTCATTTGTGATCATATTGTACCATCTCAGACCCTCTATTCTGAGCAGACACCAATTAATGAATGGTTGCTATTTATTCGTTAATTGTCTAGTCGTTTTCTAAATTTCCGACCAACATTCTAAGACTAACTTCAACAACATCCATTAGCACGTTTACTTAATACAGGTGACGTGGGAATTCAGTTTCACAATAAAAGCTTACATTTATGAGACCGACACGTCTCGAAACTTTCTAATAGCCTAAATTCTGAAATTTTTTTGGTCTGAAAATAAAATGGAAAAAAAGATGTTAACACAAAGAAAACTGCATTATAATTTCTACCGCTAGCTTCTTTGCAAATTAACTTATATTAGATCCACTTAACCTGTCTTTATTTACTTAGTCATTAAATTCTTCATAAACTTTTGTAAAAACAACATTTTCATAGACTCTTGATCTAGGTATTTGTTTATTTATGTCAGAAAAATATTCGCAGCTCTCTACACATTGGAGCTCCCCATTGTCTATATGGATGCTATGTGAGCCCTTTGCCCTGTCAGTTGACATGATTTTTGTTTTTGTGTATTCAAATATAGATGTTGGTCTTCACTATGTCTCCCGGTCGCCATGACCAGGTTTTCCAAACCCTCCTTGCCGGTGGATAATAATGTTGTATATCCACCGTTATGTTTTTGTCTGTAATTAATAGTTGCACAAATAAAAACAATAATAACAAATGAAAACTTAATCCTGACTACAAGTTACATTTTTAAACATATTGTGCTTACGAAAAAACTGAAACACTATTATTCCAAAAAAGGCAATTTCTTGAAATTTTGATTAAAGTTACAGCAGGAGGAATAAAATAGGACACCAGGGATGTATCACGTGGTCGCCATAAAGTCCGCTGGCACCGCGTTGTACAGCGCTGTGTTTGATTACAAAATTATTTGTTTTGTCGATAATTATGTTTTTGTCTGTAAGCAATGTAACAAAAGAATTGACACCAACATATATTTTGTTTGTTGCAAACGCTCCAAATGGAAATACACTAAACCATCGGTTCTCAAACTTTGCATAACCGCGGACCAACTTATAAATACATTTTGCTGCCGCAGACCCCCAACAGTTTCTATATATGAAAGTGGACATGAATGAATTATCTTTGTGTTACAATAGTAAACAATATTCTCAGACTGCGAGAAACTTCAAATGATCTTTCATTTTGTCCTCTCATACATTTAGACTCCGGTCTCGTCCGGAACCTTTGATTTGGCAGCGGAACTAGCTTACCACTGTTTTAATACATATTTAAAAAAACATTATTTTTGTGTTTGAAATGTCAAAGATTATAATATTTTTTCAAGTGCTTGAGGGCCCCATGTGAGCACCTCGTGGACCCTCAGGGCCTTGCGGACCCCAGTTTGGAAAACGCTGCACTAAACAATTTAAAAAAAACAGATGTACATGTATAAACAGCATCAAAATCAAACTTAAAGTTGATAACACTCAATGCTAGTGACCACGAGTCGTCGAATTTCTGGCGGTTCGAGGTCAGCTTGACCAAAAATTCTCGGTGTGCACAAGGTACACCATGTTTCAGGAAGTCCTGATTATTTACTTGACGATCTAACATACAAGTACCTCTGAAGTCGGAGTAAGGATCTGCTGAATTTCGAGTGACATGTGATGAGAAAAGCAACATTTTACTCAAAAATACAGTTTTCGCATTTCAACTCCCAAAGGGAACACAGGTCTTCAGCAAACTGCTTCTAGATCTTCCTTTCTCCTGCAATCCCTTCCAATTATTTCCATGTTTTACCTATCCTTTTAATATTAGCCTCCAGCTCTCTTTTCCAGGTATGTCTAGGCATTGCCTACTTCTCTTTTCCTGCGGGCTCCAAAAACAGTGCCTGTCTTGCAATGCTTCTGTTCGGTCTTCTTAATACGTGTCCTATCCATCGCCAGCGTCTCTTCCTTAGCTCTTTCTCCACTGGTATCTGCTTAGTTCTTTCTCTGAGTTCCTCGTTCGTAATCTTATCATACTATCCCAGTCCTTCCTTTCTACGTAAACATCCATTTATGAAGGTCTGCAGTTTTCTGGTGGTTTCTTTTGTAGTCCTCCATATTTCCTATCGATAGAACAGCACTGACTTCACATTTGATTTACAGATTCTCAGATTTGTGTTTGTTGTGATCTCATTTGACTTCCATATCTTACTAAATGCAAAAAAATTCCCCCTTGCTTTGTGTATTCTTATCTTGACATCTTTGTTTGTTCCTCCTTCTGTGTCTATGTTGCTACCAAGGTATGGGTATGATTCTACATCTTGTAGAGATATTTCCTTCAGCATAATCTGGTTTACATTTACTTCATTTATTCTCATGACCTTGGTCTTTTCCCTGTGTATTTTTAAACATAATTGCTGAGGCTTATTATTTAGAATATTCATTTTATCTTTAATCTGTGCGTGATTATGGGACAGAAATGCCACATTTTAGTGACCACGCGTCATCAAAATTCTGGGGTTCGAGGTCAGCTTGACCAATATTTCTCGGTGTGCACATGGTACACCATGTTTCAGGAAGTTCTAATCATTTACTTGACGATCTGACATACAAGTACCTCTAAAGTTTACTTGACGATCTGACATACAAGTACCTCTAAAGTTTACTTGACGATCTGACATACAAGTACCTCTAAAGTCGGAATAAGGATAGGCAGAATTTCGAGTGAGACTAACGATGAGAAAAAAGCAACCTTTCACTCAAAAAATAGTTAAAGGAGCAATATTAGTCACCATAACTGTGTATGAGTTCATAGTGGGGAAATGAGAAAAAAAATGCAGGAACTTAAGTTTTCCGGATTTCGCATCTGTCACAACAGAGAAATGTCAATAATAGAAACTTCTGTCAAGTGTCGCTGAGGAACAAACAAATTCTTCTTCTTCGAACGCTCCACATCGATAACATGTTAACCACTCTCTGGGATCTTTATGTTATCTAAACCTAAGAGCGATTGTACGTTCTGTCAGTTATGCGCCTACAAGTAGGCCAGCACATCGGATTTCTGCGACGCTTTTTATTTATTAGGGTAGCTTCCCTAGGTCCCTACCTCAGTCGCCTCTTACGACATCCCTTGTAGGTCGCAGTGTTGCTATTCTTTGCTCTCCTTGCGAGTCTCGGCAACACACAGGCGGAACAAACAAATAAAAAGCTCCATATTATCTGGTGTAAAATATTCTAGATATAGCAGAAAAACTTGTATAATAGCCACAGATACTATTCCATCGAGAAGCCCTTTTAAAGAACTAATAGTATTTTGTTTGCTATTTAATTACTTCAGACTATCCCTCTGTGTGTGCGGGTTCAATTCTGCGGGATGGCAGAAAAGCCACAGATTCCCCAGATTTACGGTGTTCGTGGCACCGAACCGAAGGGTTACGATGTCCATGGCACCGAGCCGAAGAGCTGAAAGCTCAAGTGCTTCTGGATTCTGGATCGGAAAAAAATTCCTTCAGACAGTAAATAAACCCTTTTCATTCTCTTGAGATACAACAAGAATACGAATATAGTCTTGTTTTTCTTTGACCAATAGTGCAAATGGTGATCTGGTCAACATCACGACAGTCGCCCTTACCTCCGTGTTTGTCTGATATTTAACTGAGGTTGGGTTGACCTGAGAGTTGTTATGGTGGAAACAAGTACACTCCCATTGCGAAAGTGATCCCGGGACCATGCACCTACAAAACAAGTGCACTATCCACAATACTATTGTAGATTTGATTTATTTTAGCATATTAAGGTTAACGAGTGAGAGTTTATTAAGAAGAAAAAGTTGAACCAAGTACAGGTAACGACCTAGTCTCGCTGCATAAAATGATATGTCATACAAACTTTTTCCATTTACTTATTGTTTCCCCATATGCTTATTATGCATACATCTCGTAATGTGTACATCTCGTAATGTGTACATCTCTAATGTGACATCTCGTAATGTTACATCTCGTAATGTGTACATCTGTAATGTGTACATCTCGTAATGTGTACATCTCGTAATGTGTACATCTCGTAATGTGTACATCTCGTAATGTGTACATCTCGTAATGTGTACATCTCGTAATGTGTACATCTCGTAATGTGTACATCTCGTAATGTGTACATCTCGTAATGTGTACATCTCGTAATGTGTACATCTCGTAATGGCGTCGAATTTGTACATAACTAGTATAAGTCTAACTAGTATAAATCTAACTAGTATAAATCTAACTAGTATAAGTCTAACTAGTATAAGTCTAACTAGTATAAATCTAACTAGTATAAATCTAACTAGTATAAGTCTAACTAGTATAAGTCTAACTAGTATAAATCTAACTAGTATAAGTATAACTAGTATAAGTCTAACTAGTATAAGTCTAACTAGTATAAATCTAACTAGTATAAATCTAACTAGTATAAGTCTAACTAGTATAAGTATAACTAGTATAAGTCTAACTAGTATAAGTCTAACTAGTATAAATCTAACTAGTGTAAGTCTAACTAGTATAAGTCTAACTAGTATAAGTCTAACTAGTATAAGTCTAACTAGTATAAATCTAACTAGTATAAGTCTAACTAGTATAAGTCTAACTAGTATAAGTATAACTAGTATAAGTCTAACTAGTATAAGTCTAACTAGTATAAGTCTAACTAGTATAAATCTAACTAGTATAAGTCTAACTAGTATAAGTATAACTAGTATAAGTCTAACTAGTATAAGTCTAATCTAGTATAGTCTATACTGTATAAGTCCTCTTAGTATAAGTCTCAAGTATAATCTAACTAGTATAAGTCATGTATCAATCAATCTGGTTAGTTTCTATTATCTCAACTGGTTTCTAACTGTATTAAATCTAACTGTATGAAGTCTAACTAGTATATCATCTACTAATTAGTCTACTAGTATAATCACTAGTTATAGTCTAACTAGTCATAAAATTCTGGTCAGGTATAGTACTAACTGTATAAGTCTACAGTAAAGTTCAGAGTTCTATATTATACTAGTATAAATCTAACTCGTAAAGTTTAACTAGTACATACTAACTAGTATAGTATCTAACATCGTATAAAGTCTCTAACTGATAAATAGCAGTATAAGTCAACTAGTATAAACATAGTATAAACCCTTACTATAAAGTCTAATAGTATAAGTATAACTAGTATAAATCTAACTAGTATAAATTCATAGTATAAATCAAACTGTATAAATTTAATTTTGATTTATCTGTCAACTAAGTAATGTAATAATAAATCTATCAAGGTATAAGATACAGTATAAAATCTTACTTAGTAAAATCCTAACAGTATAAGTCCTACTTAGTTATAAGTAAGACTTGTAGTGTACGATTGCTAAAGTATACAGACATCGTTCTGCACGCTTTATTATGTAGTCTACTAGGTCATACTAGGCTACACAGTGTAGTCGCTATCTATACTCTCAACTGGATATCTAAACAAGGTATAAAATAACTCCATTATGTGTAAATATTTAGAATCAGCTAGTATAAATCTAACTAATAAATTATCAAGCTTTTAATCAACTAAGTATATATGTTCTATTTATTAATTCAACTTCGTATATTCAACTTAGTATCAGTGATGCAGAATAAAGCTAAATCCAGATTATCGTAACTGGTATAAATCTAAGGTTAGATGTCAGGACTGTATGAATCAACTGAAAATCAATCTCTGGATAGTTTAAAATTTTAGATCATAAACTAAGTTTAATCTCCTTGAGTATAAGTCAGAACTATATAAGTCTGTTTATTTAAAGTAGTGCAAGTATAGGACTGGTCAACATCTGAATGATCTACCGTGTTTGATATTTAACTAGGTTAGTTATGAATGTATAAGTCTAACTAGTATAAATCTACTTGTATAAGTGAATCTAGTACAACTCAAACAAGTATACAATCAACTATTAGTTAATTATTTTAATAGTTAAGGTTAACTAGTATTAAGTTTAACTGTATAAGTATCAAGTAGTATAAGTCTATGCATATATAAGTCTAACTAGATAGTTACTTATTTTATATGATCTACATCTGTATGTTAACTGTATAGTCTAATCGTATAAGTTACATTAGTATGAAATCTCTAATAGTAATTCTAACTTGTATAATTTAATGGTAATCTCATAGTATAAGTCTAACTGTATAGAGCTACAGTATAAATCTAACTAGTATAAGTTAAAGATTGACTTCATTTCACTGGGTTTTCCCATATGGTTCCGATCCTATCAGCAGAAATAGCAGGCCATTACCGAGAGTGTTGCACAAAAGATGCATCTCGTAGCTCCAGTGACAATCCAGGGGGAAAATGTACATGTTTTTAAAAAGGGTTTTAAACCGAAGTATTGACTTCATTGCACTGGGTTTTACCCCATATGGCTCGTTCCCTCTCCACAGAAATGGCACGCACCTGCCGAGAGTATTGCATAAGCACGAACTCCGTAGCTCCAGCTACAATCCTAGGGTCTCTGTAAAAAATGCACTCGTGAACAGAACGGCGCGGTTCGAATTCGAACCCACGGACCTTCGACTCACAAGGCAAAGGGCTTAACCACTCAGCCACAAAGACCAAGGCAAACGTCTTAACTCCTTGCCTTACAAACCCCCGTATCTGACATATGCTAGACTTCAAGTAAAACAATACATCTCTTATATTATGTTATACAATAACAAATGTTCATGTTTTCAATTTATGTACTAAAAATAAACAAACAGTAACCGATAGCTTCTTGTAATGTTGATTTTTTAGTTTTTAGTTTAGTCGCTGGATCACCATCACTGCACGTCGAACAAATTAGTCCATAAGTGCTCCGATCTCTCCCTCAGTATGTCCATCAGCGTGTGGCGACTAACGACACCGGTTCTTTGTTGGTTTACAATTCTTCTTTGTCTGCCAGCATAGCGTTCTTGTCGAGCTACACCACACTTAACTTTGAGTTCTTGTAGTCTGGTTAGTGTTGTAGATTCACCGCTATTACGTGAATCATGTACATGTCCTATCTCCCTTAAGGAATTTATAATATCAGCATGGTCCATTGCTCGCCCGCTTTGTACAGCAGCCATACCTGCAAGCCTATACGTACGTTCATTCCCCCTTACACCTGCATGCCCTGGCACAAAAATAAAACTGATCTTTGTCAGCTTAGACCTCCCCAGCGACTCCATCCAATGTCCCCTAGCCCATCCTGTTTCAATCTTCCTGAGCATACTCATTGAGTCACTGAGAAAACATGCATGGATAAAAATCTGTGATTCCAGCCAAATCATCGCTTTGGTAACCGCCATGATTTCCATAGTGAGACTGCTCGTAGTCACGGCAAAACCACCACTGTCTTCCTTCACAACATCTCCTCCGACCTGAGCAGTGAAAGCCCACGAGCTCCGCACAATGTTGATTGTATATACATGCATTATCACAGAGTGAATTTATTTATAACTGACCAGTGTACAGACGAAAAGATAAATAACAATCTATGTTAAGTCATACGCATATCATACGCATTAACACAGAAAACCATCAAGCAATTACTTTTGTTACAAACATCATAATCAGCAAACCTGACGTAAACAAACTAAAACAATTTGTCTCTTAAAAAGTCAATAATGTCACTCAGTATATTCTAATAACAAAATCTAACAGAATCGTGCAATCAGTTACTTGAAATAGAGGCGGTTGGAACTTTCTCAGCACAGAAAATGCTCAATACTTTCAGTTATAACAAATATAGTCCATTAATTGAAATTGTGACTAATTGAAATATTAAACGTTATTTAGTGGAAAGTACACGTGGAAAGAAAAAACACAGAAAAATGTGGAAAACTTGAACTTCTCATAATCTTGATGAAGTCAGACAGATAATATCCCACGTTGACATCTAAGACTAAAATTATTCCAAGTTAGTATTATTTATTATCTACATTCTCTCTCTCCCCTTTTTCTCTCTCTCTCTCTCCCCTCTCTCTCTCTCCTAACATCCTCTATCTGTCACGTTTGACACTTGATGTTTCACAAAAAGATTTTCACTGTTGCTGTTCTATTAATTGTTTCCCAGATCGGGCAGAAATCTTTCAACTCTCTTTACCCTGTTATTCTCCATGTTTCCTTTTGACTCCAGGCCTTCTTTTCCCCTCTACTGTCTGTTAGAGAACTGTCTTGGCCAGTGTTGCTACTGGCAAGCAACATAGATGCCCAATATACCTTCGTCTTTTAATGATGGTCTCCAATGATGTACAGTTTGTTTTAAAAGCTCTTCCATTTTTGTCGTATTTGACCAGAAAATATGCATTTAGTGTTATACTGTTGTTTATACGAATACCTTGCGAGTCGAAGGTTGTGGATTCGTATCCGGATCACACCGTTCTGTTTCCGATTGCATTTTTTTCAAGAGATTCCTAGGATTGTTGCCGGAGTTCGTGCTCTGTGCAGTACTCACGGCAGGTAGCGTGTCATTTCTGCGGAGAGGGACCGAGCTAAATGGGGTGAAACCCAATGTAATGAAGTCAATCCTTCGGCTATAAGATCCCTTCAAAACTGTTGTTCAAGTATCGAATAAAGCGTCTTGGGGTAAGTGTGAAAATAGAGCAAATAAACATTTTAGTGTCGTGGTAGTCAAATGGTTAATGTTTGGAGAGGATCATGATCATATGACTTCAAACATGTTTATATGTACTCAGATCACATTGGCAATATCTTTACCAGTTTATAACGACTAATCACACCCGCTCACTGTTGATTAACCAAATGTCTGCGACTCGAACCAAGTGTTTATGATAAGCTGTTCCAATTTCCCCGTCATCTCCTTCCCTCTGAATAGGGATGCAGATTTATAAGTGTTTTCAATGTGATTTATACTACATGTTTCTCTTATAGAATTGATGATATCTGCACTATCCATTGACTGGACTTCATCGTCTACTGCTTTATCAGCCAGATGACCTGCACGCCCATTGACTCGTACTTATGCATTTCCTGGAACAAAATTAAGATCAAGTGAGTCATTCGCAAGCGGTAGAGTGAGCTCGATCACAATCCAAGTGAACCTGGTTCAAACTCCTCGTAGGCAGTTCGGAAGCAAATTTGTTTCCGTTGGATTTTTACAATATAGGTAACAATATACATCACCGTTTGAAAGCAATGGCAAACTGCTTAACGTATAAGTGGTGCCTAGAAAAACCGACGACTCGTTTACTGTGGTTGATAGCGAAGTTCTGTAAAGGATATACCACGATCTTCATTTTCATATTTATGATCTCTTTCCAATTTTTCTTCATGTTTCCTTTGGACTTTTCTTTTCCCATCCGTTGTCCATCGAAGAGCTGTCCTACCTAGCCAATGTCATCTTTTCCCATCCGTTGTCCATCGAAGAGTTCCTCCTAGCCAATGTCATCTTTTTCCATCCGTTTCCATCGAAAGTCTGTCCTACCTAGCTCTATGTCATCTGTCCATCCATCGTTGTCCATCAAGAGTTGTCTACTCAATGTCATTTTCCCATCCGTTGTCCATCGAAGAGCTGTCCTAGCCAATGTCATCTTTTTCCATCCGTTGTCCATCGAAGAGCTGTCCTACCTAGCCAATGTCATCTTTTCCATCCTTGTCCATCGAAGAGTGTCCTACCAGCCAATGTCATCTTTTTCCATCCGTTGTCCACGAAGAGCTGTCCTACCAGCCAATGTCATCTTTTCCATCCGTTGTCCATCGAAGAGCTGTCCAGCCAAGCATCTTTTTCCATCCGTTGTCCATCGAAGAGTGTCTAGCCAAGTCATTATTGGCATCATCATCCATTGCCATCAGCTCCATCTTCGTCTTTTAATGATGTCTCAATGATTCAACAGTTTGTTCAATTTCTAAGTCTTTTTCTATTGTATTTATCCAGAATATTTGCGGATTCTTCTTAAACATTTATTCCAGCCTCTAATTGGGTACCATAAATACAGCCGGATGTGTTTCTATCTGTAAAGATGGTTATTGAAAGGTCTAAAGGCAACTTTTACTTTTTTAAATATAAATGTTATTGATAAGTTCACAGAGGATGGACAATCTCCCATGTAAAAGAAACTGTCAAAAGCAAATGCAGTGACCTCCACTGCTTCTGAAGTCCAAGATCAATGATAAGTGCAAACGACATGATAAAAGTATTTCATACCAACATCTTTTCCAGTCCATGAAGGTTCTACACACACACAGAAACTCCCATGTGATGAAATGCTTGAGGCATGTTCACGTGTCACAGGAAAGACAGACTAGACAATGCAGACATCCACGTTGCAAACTGCACCAAATACATTGAAAGACACACAACGTGGGTTGGAAATATTAGAAGGAATACAACTACCACCTTAACAGCATACAATAAGGAATCATGTACTATAACTAATCGTGAAACAGCAAGGATGTTTAGACAATATCAAGATCACCTAAATTTTACCAGATATAAACAACAAGAGCGATTTATCTAGCACTGTACCATTAAAGCTCCCATCCTACCTTAACGGCATGACACCAATTCCATCATCCTGATGAAAGAGAATCAATTTAAATTTAGCCTTTGCTCTTTAAGAGGAGAGGAATAAATAATCAAAAGGTATTTTGCAATAGAAATGTAAATAATATACTAGATGACCTACTTAAAGAGAAATCAATGAAAGTGATTAAAGTATTAAGAAAACGTGATATCAGATAGCCTACATTTCATCCATTGGTAGTGCTAATACGCCAAATTACTCATATAACGTTTGTATCCCTTTCACAATAAGTAATTAGGTTGGTGGTTATGTTTGTCTCGACATGAGGTAATTTCGTTGGTTTACCTCAAGACATTTGACACAAAAGTAAGACATTAGACACAAAAGTGATGAAAATCTAGTTAAGTGGATTGAGCTGACTTAAAATGACTAAGTTTAAAAAAACAAAATTTGTGGAAACTGGGAGAAAGCTATTATAAAATTTACTGGAAATAAGAGAAGAAACAAATATGATATTTGAAGAAGTGGGTCATGTTAAGAGACGAAAGAATAACGTATGTCTCAATGTTTGATAAGAACGTCTCACGGAGAATTGATAATAATGAGTACACAATTTAGCGTGAAGATGTCAGAATAATGAGCTGATAACTTATTATTGTATGACGAGGTTTTGACAAGATAATTGATCTCTGTTCATACTTTATTTTTGCTTCAGTAAAAACGTGTGACCAGCCAGACATCATTCATTTGTCAATGATTGCACAGTTTTGATTGCTGTAACGTTGTAGTTTGCTTTATAAGTTTGATAGATTCACACAAATTGTACTATTGTCTTTTCTCTAATCACATTTTGCATCAAAGTATCAGGATAAGAAGAGATTTATAGAACGGGCTCTTGTGTGCGTTTCATGTATGGTGTCTTTCCTCGTCTCTGTTATGTCTAAGAGGTCACCTTTTGCGTTGACGATTTTACGATTTTCCTAGTAGACTGCGTTGCAAAACTCATCTTTCTCCCTCAATCCCACACGCATGATGTACAATGATCACATTATATGACTTTCTTAGTAGATTTAGCGGTGACAATTTTGTAGATTTACTTACAAATCAGATGCACTAACTCACTAACCCCGACACTATCACGTCTCACAATATAGTGAGATAACCATTTACAAACATTTGAGATTTATGCACAAAATTGTTTACAAATCGTATATCAGTTATGAAAAAATTAACAATGAATTCCATCATCATCATCTAGTTTCTTGTTGGATCTTGACTCTCATAACACTAGCTCCAAATGACTCCACGTCCTGGAAGGTGTCCAACATCTACTCAACTTGTCTATGACATCTTGCATCAAACTTCTCCTTGGTCCTCCTCTCCCTTGTCTGCCCGGTATTATGCCCTCTAGAATGATGTTCAATAGAGAATCATGTAGTTTTATTTGTCAAAAATATTGCATTTTCACATTTTTATCGGGTTTTTTCAACTGCTCTTTTCAATCTTAAAATGTGCATATTTGTTCTTTTTCATGTTGTTCTGAGTATTCTTCTTTAACATTTTCCTTCAAGGCAATTGTTATATTTTTCTAATAGTTTGTCAACAATTTATGCCTCACAGCCATTCGTTACTATGGAAACAAATGCATGCTCTAAAAATGTAATGAAATTTATCATTTAAAATTTCAATTGAAAAACCAGTGAAATAAGTCAGGCTCCTCATTAGTTTTCTGATTGACGTTTTACGTACTCTGTCATCTTGTGTTATTTCTATCTTGCATCCGTTGCCTAATAAATGCCTTTTAAATGACACGTTGATTTAGTACGATATTGTACTTTGGAAAGCTTCTTTGCTTGGTAATATGATATTTTACAGTTTGATGTATAATTTGACAGCCTATCATGTTACGACAATCGACCTTATGTCCCTCAAAGATAACTCAAAGAACTGCAATAGTTCATTCACAGCTAAAATGTAATATTCAATGTATTAAAAGTAACATAACATCCAACATTCGAAGGTCGTGGGCTCGAATACGGACTCCGTCGTTCTTTCTGTTCACGAGTGCATTTTTTTAATGCAGACATTTCTAGAATTGTTGCCGGAGTTTGTGCTTTGTGCAATAGTCTATTTATAGATGGTGTACCATTATTTTAGGAGATGGACTGAGCTGTATGGGGTAAAACTTTGTGCGATAACATATATAGATGGTGTACCCTTATTTTAAGAGATGGACTGAGGCCGTATGGGGTAAAACCAGGAGAAATCAATCCTTCATCTTTAGGCTCATTACACCCGAGTGGTTACCGGGGTCCAAATTTGGGGTGTAAAGAATAGAACCACTGTTACCTGCCATGCATGTCGTAAGAGGCGACTAAGGAGGTTGGCTGAAATCGGATGCATGTGTCCTAAACGTGTAGAAGTATATGCCTTTAGGGGCCTACCAAACTAATGTGCAACGTATACACGTTCTTGGCAAAGATCAAACATATCACAAAGAGTGATTACAATTGGTCCAAAAAAACAAACGCAAAGAAGACTAATTACACATTCAACATCTGTGACACTAGCAACTACCAAGTCGCACGAATACATGTCAATCTGTGTCACTGCAACAATCTCAAGTCGCAGAATACCATGTCAACATCTGTGTCACTAGCAATAACTACTCAAGTCGCACGAATACCATGTCAAAATCTGTGTCACTAGCAACAACTACTCAAGTCGCACGAATACCATGTCAACATCTGTGTCACTAGCAACAACTACTCAAGTCGCACGAATACCATGTCAACATCTGTGTCACTAGCAACAACTACTCAAGTCGCACGAATACCATGTCAACATCTGTGTCACTAGCAACAACTACTCAAGTCGCACGAATACCATGTCAACATCTGTGTCACTAGCAACAACTACTCAAGTCGCACGAATACCATGTCAACATTTGCAAGTTAACTACTTTTGGAAAATAAAATATAGAATACTATTGTCAGATGTTGAGAATGAATATATATATATAAATGAAAAGAATGAACTCGCTTCTCAAGGCTGGTGGTCTGGGTTCAACTCCGCAGTGTGCGTGGAAATTTTCCAGACCGCGACGGCTCTCAGGTCGACCCAGCCTCAATTGGGCACCAGACATGCTCTGGGAAGGTAAAGGCGGCCGGCGTGATGCTGACCACATCACCCATCGTTGCCGACGGTCAATGAAAAAAACAGGCCTAACACTGTATTGACCTATATACCACGAAGTATGAAAGGGTTCCTTTACTTTTTTTATACTTTACACCGTTCAGAAAGCAATGGCAAACTACTGAACGTATAAGTGATGCCTAGAAAATCAACAACTTGTTTACTATGGTAGATGGTGACGTTCCGTAAATGACATGCCACGAAGTGTATTCAATTTTGTTCATTATTGCTTACATTATGTTGTATGTGTGTAAAACTAATTGAGCTCTGAAATATCAGAACAAGTCTTATTCTGATTTCCTTATTACATTATCCATTGTGGCTTCCCTCCCCAAACCAATATATTCAAAATAATTAACTTTTTCAACCTTTTTAATTTCTGTTGATAAATGTTAATTGGCATCTTGTTCTGCCGTGGGCAAATCTGTGAATTATTTATTGGGTGTTCATAATAATGTTCTGTTTTTACTGTATTTTTAACACCATAATGTTATCTTTTTAAAACCTGAACAAGAACACTAAAGCTCATTACATGTGAAATGAAATGTTTGAGGAAGACGGTTGGGTCACCGGGAAAGACGACTATAGAAATTCAGAAGCAGAGTGGGCATAGCTTCATTCAACGAATACATTGAAAGACAACAATGCAGTGGTTCGGACATTTAATGAGAATGAAATACAACCAACCACTAATAACATCCTACAATAAAAAGAGATCAGGTACTTGAGCCAAGGGAAGACAAAGGAAAAAGATAGATAGACCACATCAGGACCACACTAAATAAACGCGGATACAACACAATGAGAGCGACTCATCTGACACTGTAACGCAAATTAAAGCACACACCCCTACGCTTAACGTCAAGAGTGGACAACCAACTCCATCCTCCACCTGGAATAGACAATAGACACTAACTGGGATGGTACTTGATATCTTCTAAGTATTTATGTTTTAGAATCGTATTTCTATTAACTTTCAACGAATAAAAAATGTATTCATATTTTTCACATCAGTTATTGCTCATTAACAAGTCCTTATGTGGTCACCAGTTGGGAAAAGAAAACCTGGAAGACCAAAGACCACTCTTCGAAGAACCATCCAACAAGAAAGTGAACTATTGGGATGTAAAACCATACAAGATCTCCAACTGCTAGCAAAGAACCGTATCACATGGAGATCTAAAACCTCTGCTCTATGTGCCGCCTTTGGCTCGAAAGGAATAAACTAACTAACTAATTGCTCATTATACTGTTCTTCATAGATTTTTAATAAGTATGGGAAGAGGATATAACATTAGTTCTGAGCTTTGTGAGAAATTCTTTTGTTTAATCAGTTAACTGCAACAAATATTTATTTGTCATGATAGTTTTAAAGTCTAAACAGAGTCTGAATGGTCTAAATGTCGAAGCATTGACTTCATTGTATCGGGTTTCCCCTATAGCTCTGTCATTCTTGGAAGAAATCTCAAGCCACCTTCAGAGAGAGTGTTGCACAAAGCATAAACTCCTTATCTCCAGCAACATTTTTGAAAGAAATCTCAAGCCACCTTCAGAGAGAATGTTGCACATGCATAAACTCCTTACCTCCAGCAACAATCTTGGAAGAAATCTCAAGCCACCTTCAGAGAGAGTGTTGCACAAAGCATAAACTCCTTACCTCCAGCTGTAGCAGGGAATATGATACCATGTTTTCTTTCTCGCTTTATTTTTTCTTAGTCCCAAGCTGCAACTAGGCACGTATTTTTTTAATTAAAAAGGGTTAACAATATACCTGGTCTGTTGACGTTGGATAACAGAGATATATTATCAAGGGGGTTGTTCTTTAACTGGAGGTTTGAACCTTTGCCCTGTTTTCTTTCTTTCCTGGAGCCAGAGAGGTTAATTGTATTTTTTTTTGAACGTCTGGGTGATTGTCCGGTCACGATTGTCAAATTAGCTGGGTTTCTCCAAGGCCAACAACATAGATTTGACCGTGAGAAATATTCTAGGACAATGAATGATTTAGAAACAAAGAAAATTGGCAGACTTGAGAGGACAGTTGTCACACAACAGCTGAACACATTGGCAGAGGGACAGTTGGTCACAGAACAGCTTGACACAGACTTGGCAGAGGGACAGTTGGTCACACAACAGCTTGACACACACTTGGCAGAGGGACAGTTGGTCACACAACAGCTTGACACACAGACTTGGCAGAGGGACAGTTGGTCACACAACAGCTTGACACACACTTGGCAGAGGGACAGTTGGTCACAGAACAGCTTGACACAGACTTGGCAGAGGGACAGTTGGTCACACAACAGCTTGACACACACTTGGCAGAGGGACAGTTGGTCACACAACAGCTTGACACACACTTGGCAGAGGGACAGTTGGTCACAGAACAGCTTGACACAGCCTTGGCAGAGGGACAGTTGGTCACACAACAGCTTGACACACACTTGGCAGAGGACAGTTGGTCACACAACAGCTTGACACACACTTGGCAGAGGGACAGTTGGTCACACAACAGCTTGACACACACTTGGCAGAGGGACAGTTGGTCACAGAACAGCTTGACACAGACTTGGCAGAGGGACAGTTGGTCACACAACAGCTTGACACACACTTGACAGAGGGACAGTTGGTCACACAACAGCTTGACACACACTTGGCAGAGGGACAGTTGATCACACAACAGCTTGACACACACTTGGCAGAGGGACAGTTGGTCACACAACAGCTTGATACACACTTGGCAGAGAGACAGTTGGTCACACAACAGCTTGACACACACTTGGCAGAGGGACAGTTGGTCACACAACAGCTTGACACACACTTGGCAGAGAGACAGTTGGTGACACAACAGCTTGACACACACTTGGCAGAGGGACAGTTGGTCACACAACAGCTTGACACACACTTGGCAGAGAGACAGTTGGTCACACAACAGCTTGACACAGACTTGGCAGAGGGACAGTTGGTCACACAACAGCTTGGCACACACTTGGCACAGAGACAGTTGGTCACACAACAGCTTGACACACACTTGGCAGAGAGACAGTTGGTCACACAACAGCTTGACACACACTTGGCAGAGGGACAGTTGGTCACACAACAGCTTGACACTCACTTGGCAGAGGGACAGTTGGTCACACAACAGCTTGACACACAGACTTGGCAGAGGGACAGTTGGTCACACAACAGCTTGGCACACACTTGGTACAGAGACAGTTGGTCACACAACAGCTTGACACACACTTGGCAGAGGACAGTTGGTCACACAACAGCTTGACACACTTGCAGAGAGACAGTTGGTCACACAACAGCTTGACACACACTTGGCAGAGGGACAGTTGGTCACACAACAGCTTGACACACACTTGGCAGAGGGACAGTTGGTCACACAACAGCTTGACACACACTTGGCAGAGGGACAGTTGGTCACACAACAGCTTGACACAGACTTGGCAGACAGTTTGATGAGAGGATAGTGAGGCAGAACAGGATAACAGACAGTTAGAGAGGAGGCCAGTAACCACACAGAGGTAGAGTCTGTCTGAGAGCCAGTAGCCATTAAATTAGAAGTCCCCACAAGATACTGTCTGGTCATATAGAAGACGGACAGAAAGCAGTCAAGAGAACTCTGGCATAGACAGAAGCAGAGAACTCTGACACAGACACTAGCGCGGAATAAGAAAACCAGTAGAGAACTCCAGGAGGTATACGTTAGATACGGTCCAGACCTGAGACAGTATGTCTTAATGACTTCGACGTCATCATCATCAGCAGTTCTAGAAGACTAGACTTTCATGAGAACATCGCTGAGACCTTTGTGAGAACATCGCTGAGACCTTTGTGAGAACATCCGCTGAGACATACTTTCTCCCAAATGACTTTGAGACCAATCATCATCAGCAGCTCTAGAAGATGAGACCTTTGTGAGGATATCGCTGAGACATACTGTCTCTTAATGACTTTGAAGTCTCCATTACCATCATCTTCAGAGACCGCCCAGTACTGAATACATAGACTTAAGTAGGAATAGATCAAGTTGTGTTTATACTTCCTATGGATATAAGCCAGAGTGGAACGTTAGGTACGTTATATTAGAGATATATACTTAAGTTAGAGATATTCTTTTAGGTGTTAGAAAAAAGTGTTTACATATATTCATTTTGTTGTTGGGTTTATGTCATTTGAAATAATGTATTCTACATGTGATAAAAACATGTATTTGTTTTGTTGAGAAATAAGTAAATAAACATATAAATTTAAATATCGACTTGAGTAAGACAGAGAGAGAGAGCATGTGAATACGAATGACTGAGATATACAATTGGACGAGGATATAGAAGAGAAAAGATTACACTATTACTTATTACTTATTGCAGTAGAAGACACCCCCATTTCATACTATATTTTAAATGGTGCAGTGACCGAGGATATCAGAAGCAGTAGCCAGTTCATACTATTACACAGCAACATTTTTGGAAGAAATCTCAAGCCACCTTCAGAGAGAGTGTTGCACAAACCATAAACTCATTATCTCCAGCAACATTCTTGGAAGAAATCTCAAACCACCTTCAGAGAGAGTGTTGCACAAACCATAAACTCCTTATCTCCAGCAACAATCTTGGAAGAAATCTCAAGCCACCTTCAGAGAGAGTGTTGCACAAAGCATAAACTCCTTATCTTCAGCAGGTAAACACGTAAAAACAAAGTACTACAGTTTTACAAAATACATAAACAGTGACGATAAACAGCAACGTTTCGACCAAAAGGCCTTTATCAAGCAAACAATACAACAAGAATGACGAATTTCGAGGAACACTACAAATGGACGATTACAGTGGAAACATAAACCTATCTGATGAAAATCTGGGAATAAAACGAACAACGAAATGAGTGCAACACAAAAACCGAAAGTGGAAAAGGAGGGGAACAATAAACAATATAGTGGATAAATGACACATATATGGAGCAAACACAATAGATAACAAAGACGAGATAAGACATTACTAAGAAGCATAGAATGTAAAGCGTTGAGTCAAGAGGTCGAAGTGCCATAGAATGAAATAAAACGGTTCTCCAGGGCGAATCGACTGGAACATCGGAGGAACATGATCGAATGGCTGTGACCTGACATCTTTTCGATTATCTTCAGCAACATTCTTGAAGAAATCTAAGCCACCTTCAGAGAGAGGTTGCACAAACCATAAACTACTCCAGCAACATTCTTGGAAGAAATCTGCCACCTTCAGAGAGAAGAGTGTTCACAAAGCATACTACCTACACTCCAGCAACATTCTTGGAAGAAATCTCAAGCCACCTTCAGAGAGAGTGTTGCACAAAGCATAAACTCCTTATCTCCAGCAACATTCTTGGAAGAAATCTCAAGCCACCTTCAGAGAGAGTGTTGCACAAGCATAAACTCCTTATCTCCAGCAACAATCTTGGAAGAAATATCAAGCCACCTTCAGAGAGAGTGTTGCACAAAGCATAAACTCCTTACCTCCAGCAACATTCTTGGAAGAAATCTCAAGCCACCTTCAGAGAGAGTGTTGCACAAACAAAACTCCTTACTCCAGCAACATTCTGAAAAATCTCAAGCCACCTTCAGAGAGAGGTTGCCAAAGCATAAACTCCTTACCTCCAGCAACATTCTTGGAAGAAATCTCAAGCCACCTTCAGAGAGAGTGTTGCACAAAGCATAAACTCCTTATCTCCAGCAACAATCCTAGTGATCTCAGAAACAAATTGCACATGTGACCTGGTCTGGATTAGAACCTGTAACCTTCGAAACGCCAAGGAAAGGTCTTAACTACTTCGCAATAAAGACCCCCACAAAATAGATAATGAGAGGGATAATGATGTTATTGTATATACGGATGGATCTGTGCATTGTAGAGAGAGCTAAGTTGAGGTTCCCTAGCTAGAATGCATGGTCGGATCGCTGCTGAATAGGACAGAGAATAAAGGACAACTACTTCCAGTTTGAGGATGAAGGTTGAGGTCGTTACTTTTTCTTCTTAACCTGTCAACTCCCAACGGAGTCCTGGCCTTCAACAAACTTCTTCCATCTCTTTCTCTTTCTTTGCCATCCCTTCCAATTATTTCCACATCTTACCTATCCTTTTAATATCAGTCTCGCCCGAGTGGTTACCGGGGCCCAAATTTGGGGTGTAAAGAATAGACCAACTGTTACCTGCCACGCATATCGTAAGAGGCGACAATGGAGGTGTGGCTGAAATCGGAGGCTCGTGTCCGCTAGGGAATGCTAACCCGAAACAAATGCTTGCAGAAAAAGGATGCACCAGACCGTAAGGCGCATAACATGGTGCAACGACCCTCACAATGAGGAATGGGATGACGGATTCTACGGTCGCCAATCTGCCTCGGAGATTTAGCCTGCTTGGAGATTTAGCCACGCTGTAAGGATGTCAGACCTACCATCACGCGGGTGGCCAAAACTTACTGCGGGAAGAGGTCGGCACAAACGGGAAAACAGAAATCATAGGAATTATATCCTAAGAACTGCCCCCAGTATGCAGACTTGAGAAGAAAGAGGTCCAGCTTCCAAGACAAACTGTATGGCGTGGCTGATATCTGAGACAGACGGCTGCCTTTATTAGAGAATCTGAAATCCCAATCTAGTGAGAATGCAGAAGAAGAAGAATAAAATCAGTCTCAAGTTCTCTTCTTCAGGTATTTCTAGTCCTTCCGCAACTTTTTTCCCCCTGTGGTTTCCAAAAACAGTGTCTGTTTTTCCATGCTTCCGGTCGACCTTCTGAATGTATGTCCTATCCATTACCTGCGTCTCTTCCTTAGCTCTTTTTCCACTGATCGTTACTGCTGCCCTCTAATGACTATCTAAGAATTAGATAATTGGGGCAGCTATTGTGTTCGACTCTTAGTCGCTGCTTTGGATGGTTAAAAACGAAAGGCTGTAGTATGGGGGTATGTCACCTATCGAGATGTCCAGCCTCCAGGTGTATTCGTGGATCTATTTTTCCGATAATGATGGTGTTCGCGGCAATAAGAAAGTATATAGGCTTGCATCGACAACACCGATCTTCGATAAGTTGGCGATGATTAGAGTGAGGTCCCTCGGTTGCCCAAAGATCGATTACCGAATGACGAGTTTGCTGAATGACGAAACCAAGCCGTATGGGAAAACCCAGTACAATAAAGTCAACCCTTTGCCTTTAGATCCTTATATATATCTATCTATTTATCTATCTATATATATATATATATCTACAGAAATTAATTATTAGTTAATCATGATTGTTTTCTTTTTCCAGGAACTGTCCTGGCGTGCCAAGCACGTTTATCTTCTGAATCTAGCCATTTCAGACTTATTGGTCACACTCATTTGCATGCCATGCACTGTTGGAACCATTATTTACCGACTATGGGTGTCAGGTCTAGCGTTGTGTAAGCTTGCAGCATTTCTGCAAGGTAAGTAAGTCAGTGCGCTTATCATTTACTGTTTGTACGTTCATCCACAGCCAACTATAAACTTATACGCCGGCGGACTCAGGTAATAATTCTAGGAAATAAGACTAAAAATATCATGTGATCTCGCATTCCAGTATTGTTGTATATATGCGAATTCATTTTGAAATCAACACAACGTGTTAAATCAAGGTTATATTATGCAACAAGTTAAGTTTAACAATAAGGAATATCAGTATTCTGAATATTTTTCATCAATGAATAACCATAGACTCATAGAAAAATTGCAAAAAAGCATGCAATATTCCATCAAACATATATAAAATTGGCCTCCTCAACTAGGTTACGGTTTTCCCGGTCAGCTATGCCGCCTAATATTAGAGTTAGCTGTGGTTCATCCTTGATCCTTCCTTTCCTTCGTTCTCTTGAAATATTGTCTATATATTCAACGTTTCCTCATGTATAAATTGCACAGTCATTTGCAGCTCACACAAGAGATCTGTGTAGTTTTCTTTCCAGTGTTGTTTCACTGGATCAGACTGAATATTGAACTTTTCTCACAGTTAGTAATACTGCTATGTTTTGGAAAAAGCTTTTGAAGTATGTACTCGAGCAGTTTAGGATGCCTGTCTACATGTACAGCACATGTGTCTGAATGTGTTCAGTTTAGGATGCCTGTCTACATGTACACATGCAATGATCTGAGAGATTGTCAGTTTAGGATGCCTGTCTACATGTAAGCCACCACTGTACCTGGAATTGTCAGTTTAGGATGCCTGTCTACATGTACACATGTCTGAATTGTCAGTTTAGGATGCCTGTCTACATGTCACATCATGTCTTTAGATGTGTCAGTCTAGTCAAGTCTTTTGTATAGAGTTGGCTACGGGTATATTGTTTTCTTTTCTGTTGACATGAATGACAATTTGTTCGAATCTGTCCGTAGAGTGGTAGTTGTTGTGTGGTGGTGGTAGAGTCAATATTGGCTACTTTCTGATTGACATCTTCGTTCGTGCCGTCTGGTCATCATTGGATATATTTCGACTATTGTATTGTCTTCGTTTTGTACGATTATACTTTGCATAGGGACTGTAAGCACTCTTTCCATCCACTCTATCTTGAACGACTCGTTCGAGTCCCATATTTCTCTTCTCTCTCATTAAAACTCGTTGAAGGATTTCCCTAGTTGACCCTTTCTTTCTTGAACCAATTTCCTTCCACTTCAATGTCTGCTTTGTGATTCTTGTTAATTTTTAGCCAGAGTATGCCAACATATCCCCACCTTCTTTTCTTATAACAGTTGTTACTAGTGGTTGACCAGACATTTCTCTGATTTCATCCCCTATCGTGAGTTCGGTCCGGTTTGATGTTCATTTTTTTCGGAAACATCATGGATATCAGCTTTCAAATAGAAAAACCTTACTGTTTATTGAATATTGTCATACAATAATATACTATATCAAGAAAAATATCTTTCTATTGTTTTTTAAGCATCTACTATTATTTTAATTGGACTCTCTTTTCCCGGTATATGTGAGCTACATCATGAGATGTCAAAAATCCAGTTTACAGTTAGAACAGTCGTTGAAAAACTCCGAGTGTCACAATTCTTTCCAATAAGAGCTGCTCCGAATTTGTTTAAATGTATTAAGATACTTATTGGCTGTATAAAGACACCCCCAATGTGGCCGCAATATAGTGGGCACTACACTGTGATCTTAGTCAAAAGACCGATACTATATTATATAAAACTAACAATATTGCTACATATACATCCTCGTTTATACTTTTCTGTTATAATTTTGTAATATTCATATATTCAATAATATACATCTTCTTCTTCAAACGCTCCATATCGACCCCTTATTAAGCCACTCTTTGTGCTTTGTATGTGATCCGAGCCTAAGAGCTATTGTACGTTGTGACAGTTATGCGTCTTCAAGTAGGCCAGCACATCTTATTTATGCGACGCTTTTTGTTTACTAGGTAGCTTCCTAGACCCTACATTAGTGGCCTCTTACGACATGCCTTGTAGGTCGCAGTGTTAATATTTTTACTCCCCATGCAGAGCCCGGCAAAACACGGCGCAAAATATACAAATAATAATATATTCTATAATTTACAAATAATAATAATATATCTAGTAATATAAAAACTGTGCTTTATTATATGAAGTCATACAAGGTGGGAATTGACGGAAATGGTGAGGCAGGCACCAGGGCAGAGCATGTACGCATGCGGGCATGCTAGGTTGGCCCACCGGCGGACTGAAAAACATGGCACGGCATGCACAAAAGGCATGACAGGCGCAGCAGGCGGGGCAGGCGCGACAGGCAGGGCAGGCGTGACTGGCGAGAGGAGAGGTTATGCGGACCGCCCAAATGAGCAGAAAAACTGGAAAGCCCAGCAGAGGTGAAGCCAGTCCGCGTTTCCGTCCACAGTGAAGGAACTACGGCTGCCTTGTAGTTTGATTGGGGACAATCAAAGCCTAGCGGAGTAAACCGTACACAAAACTGGACGGCAGGCAAACTAAGTAGTCCACAAAAAGACCTGTTCGCTGGCAAATGGCTCTCATAAGCCAGGGGAAGGGCAGCCATCTAATGATCGCTGCCCTAAAAGAAAATAGCAACCTGCTGCTTGCAGGTTTGACTGGAGACAGCAAAGGGCTAACGGAGAGCGAACCCAGTAAACGCTGGTTGAAACCAAACACACCACCGAAAGATAAGCACCTGAGCTCCAATAGATAATGAAGATTGTGCACGTACATCCGTTCCTGATGTTTGTTTGTTTATATATCACTTTAGAATGATAAAAGCGGCATAAGAACGATCGCGCGAGAGAGAGAGAGAGAGAGAGAGAGAGAGAGATGAAGTCATACAAGACAACGTTCTGTCCACATCTCTGTTTAATACATCATCGAAAATATAATTAGGAATGTAAGAGAAGAAGACGGTGAAAATAAATTTGTACGTGTCTTTGTTTTTGTTTATTCAGAGAAGATATAAATACCTTTACTTAGATATGCCGTCAACCCAGTGCCATTATCAACAGCATTAATGGAAATTTATAAATTGTTAATGACAGTTTAATGGAAAAGTGAAAAACGAAATTTATTTTTCAATGTGACAAAAACAAAAAGTAAGGACAACTGATAAACGAGGATTGAAAAAAACAAGAGTTGCCTGAAATGGAGGTCAATGCTGGCTTCTGTAAAGTAGACCTAACATTAGTGCGGGTGATTGTAGTGTGGGTGATTGTAGTGTGGATGATTGTGAATAGTATCTTCCGACGTCTGTGGTTGTATTTAAGGACGAAGTAGTAACAGCAGTAGTTTCTGATGAAGGATTTCGTTTGTTAGTAAACTTCCCGACAACAATTGACGCATGTTTCAAAGTTAGTTAAATAAAAAGAGATTTAGTTACATATAGTAACTTCTATTGTAAGAAAGAACCGTATTACAATCATTTTCAAAGTTAGTTAAATAAAAAAGAATTTAATTACATATAGTAACTTCTATTGTAAGAAAGAACCGTATTACAATCATTTCAAAGTTAGTTAAATAAAAAAGAATTTAGTTACATATAGTAACTTCTATTGTAAGAAAGAACCGTATTACAATCATTTTCAAAGTTAGTTAAATAAAAAAGAATTTAATTACATATAGTAACTTCTATTGTAAGAAAGAACCGTATTACAATCATTTTCAAAGTTAGTTAAATAAAAAGAATTTATTACATATAGTAACTTCTATTGTAAGAAAGAACCGTATTACAATCATTTCAAAGTTAGTTAAATAAAAAAGAATTTAGTTACATATAGTAACTTCTATTGTAAGAAAGAACCGTATTACAATCATTTTCAAAGTTAGTTAAATAAAAAAGAATTTAGTTACATATAGTAACTTCTATTGTAAGAAAGAACCGTATTACAATCATTTCAAAGTTAGTTAAATAAAAAAGAATTTAATTACATATAGTAACTTCTATTGTAAGAAAGAACCGTATTACAATCATTGTCAAAGTTAGTTAAATAAAAAAGAATTTAGTTACATATAGTAACTTCTATTGTAAGAAAGAACCGTATTACAATCATTGTCAAAGTTAGTTAAATAAAAGAATTTATTACATATAGTAACTTCTATTGTAAGAAAGAACCGTATTACAATAATTGTCAAAGTTAGTTAAATAAAAAAGAATTTAGTTACATATAGTAACTTCTATTGTAAGAAAGAACCGTATTACAATCATTTCAAAGTTAGTTAAATAAAAAAGAATTTAGTTACATATGGTAACTTCTATTGTAAGAAAGAACCGTATTACAATCATTGTCAAAGTTAGTTAAATAAAAAAGAATTTAGTTACATATAGTAACTTCTATTGTAAGAAAGAACCGTATTACAATCATTGTCAAAGTTAGTTAAATAAAAAAGAATTTAATTACATATAGTAACTTCTATTGTAAGAAAGAACCGTATTACAATCATTTCAAAGTTAGTTAAATAAAAAAGAATTTAGTTACATATAGTAACTTCTATTGTAAGAAAGAACCGTATTACAATCATTTCAAAGTTAGTTAAATAAAAAAGAATTTAGTTACATATGGTAACTTCTATTGTAAGAAAGAACCGTATTACAATCATTTCAAAGTTAGTTAAATAAAAAGAATTTAATTACATATGTAACTTCTATTGTAAGAAAGAACCGTATTACAATCATTGTCAAAGTTAGTTAAATAAAAAAGAATTTAATTACATATAGTAACTTCTATTGTAAGAAAGAACCGTATTACAATCATTGTCAAAGTTAGTTAAATAAAAAAGAATTTAGTTACATATAGTAACTTCTATTGTAAGAAAGAACCGTATTACAATCATTTTCAAAGTTAGTTAAATAAAAAAGAATTTAGTTACATATAGTAACTTCTATTGTAAGAAAGAACCGTATTACAATCATTTTCAAAGTTAGTTAAATAAAAAAGAATTTAATTACATATAGTAATTTCTATTGTAAGAAAGAACCGTATTACAATCATTGTCAAAGTTAGTTAAATAAAAAAGAATTTAATTACATATAGTAACTTCTATTGTAAGAAAGAACCGTATTACAATCATTGTCAAAGTTAGTTAAATAAAAAAGAATTTAGTTACATATAGTAACTTCTATTGTAAGAAAGAACCGTATTACAATCATTTTCAAAGTTAGTTAAATAAAAAAGAATTTAATTACATATAGTAACTTCTATTGTAAGAAAGAACCGTATTACAATCATTTTCAAAGTTAGTTAAATAAAAAAGAATTTAGTTACATATAGTAACTTCTATTGTAAGAAAGAACCGTATTACAATCATTTCAAAGTTAGTTAAATAAAAAAGAATTTAGTTACATATAGTAACTTCTATTGTAAGAAAGAACCGTATTACAATCATTGTCAAAGTTAGTTAAATAAAAAAGAATTTAGTTACATATAGTAACTTCTATTGTAAGAAAGAACCGTATTACAATCATTTTCAAAGTTAGTTAAATAAAAAAGAATTTAGTTACATATAGTAACTTCTATTGTAAGAAAGAACCGTATTACAATCATTTCAAAGTTAGTTAAATAAAAAAGAATTTAGTTACATATAGTAACTTCTATTGTAAGAAAGAACCGTATTACAATCATTGTCAAAGTTAGTTAAATAAAAAAGAATTTAGTTACATATAGTAACTTCTATTGTAAGAAAAAACCGTATTACAATCATTTTCAAAGTTAGTTAAATAAAAAATAATTTAGTTACATATAGTAACTTCTATTGTAAGAAAGAACCGTATTACAATCATTTCAAAGTTAGTTAAATAAAAAAGAATTTAGTTACATATAGTAACTTCTATTGTAAGAAAGAACCGAATTACAATCATTGTCAAAGTTAGTTAAATAAAAAAGAATTTAGTTACATATAGTAACTTCTATTGTAAGAAAGAACCGTATTACAATCATTGTCAAAGTTATTAAATAAAAAGAATTTAGTTACATATAGTAACTTCTATTGTAAGAAAGAACCGTATTACAATCATTTTCAAAGTTAGTTAAATAAAAAAGAATTTAATTACATATAGTAACTTCTATTGTAAGAAAGAACCGTATTACAATCATTTCAAAGTTAGTTAAATAAAAGAATTTAATTACATATATAACTTCTATTGTAAGAAAGAACCGTATTACAATCATTTCAAAGTTAGTTAAATAAAAAAGAATTTAGTTACATATAGTAACTTCTATTGTAAGAAAGAACCGTATTACAATCATTTTCAAAGTTAGTTAAATAAAAAAGAATTTAGTTACATATAGTAACTTCTATTGTAAGAAAGAACCGTATTACAATCATTTTCAAAGTTAGTTAAATAAAAAAGAATTTAGTTACATATAGTAACTTCTATTGTAAGAAAGAACCGTATTACAATCATTGTTCAATAAGTTGTTAATAAACAAACTTTGAGTCATATATAGCACATTTAAGACACGGTATTATATTATTAAAGTTAGTTAAATAAAAAGAATTTAGTTACATATCGGTATACTACTATTGTAAGAAAGAATGCGCCAATATAAAATCATTTTCAAAGTTAGTTAAATGAGGGAAAATGAACATTAATTACATATAGTAATTCTATTAAGAAAGAACTGTTCTAAATCTTTTTAAAGATTAGTTAATAAAAAGAATTTAGAGTTACATATAAGGGAACTTCTATTGATAGAAGAACGAATCATTCAAATCATTTTATACAAGTTAGTTAAATAAAAGAATTTAGTTAATATAGTAACTTCGATTGTCCAAAAGAACCTATTCAATCATTTTCAAAGTTAGTTAAATAAACCAAGTTTTTAGTTACTATAGTAACTTTGTTGTATCGAGAAAAGAACCGTAATGCATTACATGTCATTTTCAAAGTTAGTTAAATATAAAAGAATTAGTTACATTGCTAACATTCATTATGAAGGAAGAATTGCGATTACAATCAGTTTTCAAAGTTAGTTAAATAATATTAATTTATACATAATAACTATTATTTAAAGAAAAGAAACTACAGCATTACAATCATTTTACAAAGTAACGATATAAATAAAGAAATTTATTAAATATGGATAACTTCTATTGTAAAGAAAAGAGACAACATAACAGCAATCATTTCAAAGTTATTAAAAAAAGAATTTAAGGGTAGCATTGTAAACTTCTCATCTGAAAGAAAGAACCGCATAATTACAATCATTGTCAAATGTTAGTTAAATAAAAGAATTTAGAAATATATCTATTGTACTTCTTGTCAGAAACGAAGACCTTTGTACAATCATTTTCCAAAGTTATCGTTAAATAAAAGAATTCATGTTCATTGAGTACCAACTTCTGATTGTGATGATAAGAACTCCTATTACAATCGTTGTAAACACATTAGTTAAATAACGAATTTGAGTTTCACCATAGTAACTCTAAATTGTAAGAAAGGGAAGGTGGATAGAAATCATTTTCAAAGTTAGTTAAATAAAAAGAATTTAGTTACATATAGTAACTCTATTGTAAGAAAGAACCGTATTACAATCATTGTCAAAGTTAGTTAAATAAAAAAGAATTTAGTTACATATAGTAACTTCTATTGTAAGAAAGAACCGTATTACAATCATTGTCAAAGTTAGTTAAATAAAAAAGAATTTAGTTACATGAGTAACTTCTATTGTAGAAGAACCGTATTACAATCATTGTCTCAAACCTGGAACGTCTGGTGTAGGTTTGAACCCATAACCCTCTTGAGTTCGAGTCAATAGGCAAACACTTTACGTATTCGGTCCCACTTATTTATTATTATTGTTATTATTATTATTAGCATTATTATTGCAATCGGTGCATTGCGCTAGCATCTCTACATCGATCAGTCAGATGCGCCCCAATATATAAAATTGTTTGACAGCATTGGTATGAAAGAAGTTGTAAAATTGAAAGAGTGGAGGGACACAATGAACATCTGAATTCATAATTAGAAGATGTCGATATTACAGATCAATAATGTCTTCTGAAATCTATTTTAAAGATGGGGAAAAAAATATGTTGGGAATCAAATAATTGCATTTGCAGAACAGCTGGAAGCACTTCCATGACAGTGCTGTAACTTCGTAAGTGTGAATATTGTGACATGTGAACATACTTTACTCCCCTCTCAAAATCAATTCTTTATGAAACAGTCGATGGTTTTAGTTGATGAGAAAGGCAAGGAAAGTATAGGCATCAGTTTGAAATATCTTCATTGCACTCCGGACTTGTCCATATATACTCCTATCTCCTTCGCAATACCTCCAACAGTGTCCAGTTGGAGATATTAACCTCTCAAGTTCGTTGTTGATTAGTGAGCCTACTCATATACATGTTGTGCTGTATTCGATTGTTCACTCCAATCTTCAATCCAAGCTCTTGCAATCTAGCAGTTGACGGGGATTGGTTCTATGTTTGGGTTGATACCGTTAAGGATATTTCCAGGAAAGAAGTTGTCCACACTCGTCCGCCTCACAGAGAAACGAGATCTATGAAGGGACTTGTAAGTTGGCGATTCCATCGTAGCACGTCTACCATTCTAATACGTTATGGACTTAACTATTATTATATTTCTGACAAAAAAACACCAATGTATTTACACAGAGAAAAGATAGACAAATCACCAGCAGAAATATGAGTGCAGATCTATGTAAATATAACAAAGATAACGATGATCAATAACATATACATTTATCGGGGTCAAAAGGCTCATGAGGTCATGGTGGTAACATGAGCCAGGGTTAGCGAGGGGCGCGCTAACCAAGACCCTGCCCTCAACCTCCACGCGGTGACCCTGGAAACAGACTCTGGTTCCGGTCTGGCTAAGAGGGCAGGGATCGGGGAGAGAAAACTACTGGTAGTGGTAGCAGTGCAATTACGGAAATACGATAAAGATACATACAAACAAAATGCACAAATCTCCTGACCGATGTCCAACAAGATATTGTCTAAGTCCCTGAACGCAAAGAAACAGCAATGAAACGTCTCAGACATGGATGAGAGGTGCATCCAGTGACCAAACGTATGCCCACGTAGGGCGAAGATCGAAGCCCTGAGGAGGGGGCAAACACTGCCACGCCCGTCGGAAAGAATAAATACGACAGGACCGTAACGAATAAAAGTCTACCCTCGTGTTGGTGCGAGAGAAGATTGCAGCTGACCCGCATTGGTAGCCTGGTGCAAATACATGTACTGGGCAAGGTTTGCCGAGCGCAAAAGAACAAGTTGCGTTTAGTGCATAACGAAACTACCCGCCCTGGGAAAACCGTGCAAGGTACTGTGCGATTAAAAATTAACTTTCCCGGAAGAACTGAGGTTGGTGATGCCTAACGGAACTGCCAGCCTTGGGGCAACCGGGCAGGTTCGATTGCAGTCGTAACTAACATCCCCGGAATAACTGGGGCGGGTGATGGCGGCGAGCGCAAAATCTACAGTTACGCTGATAGTGCCGACTGAAATGACCCCCTACATTGTTTGTACTCGACCCCATGCCAGTGCTTTCGGGGTTAATTGCAAATTGCCACGTACCAATGCGCGTCTAGAAAAGGCTGAGAATGTTCCTTCTCCGGATCAAACTCAAAAATGTACGGTAAAGCAAGGCCGACAATGTACGGACCAGACAGGAAGTTCGGGTCTGAACATTGGCGAAGGCTGATACTTTACACGGTGTCTTATACGAGTAAGACGCCGTCCGAGGATAACTACAAGCCCGAGAAATATTTCTCAGTCAGAACGGGCATAAACAGCGTAACTCAATGTCCCGGCGTAGATCACAAAGCCCAAAAATACGGCAAAGCTGATCGTACCCTAGGTAAAGCTCACCCTAGTAAATCAAAAGCTGGCTGAAACGAACACCCCACCGAAGGATAAGCAACTGAGCTCAAATAGGTGCTAAAGGCTGGTGCACGTATATCACGTTCTGATGTTTGGCTGTTTATATATCACAATGAGAATGATTAAAACAGACCTAGAACGATCGAAGAAGAAGAAGAAGATATATTTATCGCATAAAGTTTAGTGGTCATATACAAGGCCGTGCTATGATGTAGAGAGACGACCGCATCAGGCGACACTGTAAGGGGGACAACATAACCAGCGAAATCAAAATCACAATTAAAGTTTATTTTAAAGAAAAACATTTAAGGGGCGGCATTTCGAAGACTTGCATCATACTGAAAAAATATACCACACGGCCCTGGTCATATAATTAAACAAGCACATAATGTCCAAACTTGTTTAAAATTTGTATTTGTAGCATCAGCCAGTTTTTTTTTTTAAATTTGAGATCTTAGAGAATATATCTATTTGTTCTCTTCTCTGTCCATGATATACGAAGGACTCTTCTGTAACACTTATCTGTTACATTCCATTTTACTGTTAGAGTTATCTGGGACTCTTCTTGAAAAGTAGTCTGCCATGCTTTCATTCCTGGCAGTGACCATACTGGTACATGATTGTGGCCATGGTTTCTATTACAGAGATCTCCTACCTGCCGGCGTGAGTTTAGAGACCACAATTATTGATACTGTCGGCTGTTCCGCACTCTCAGCCACACATACACTCATACCAGCTATGTATGGAAAGGGGGAAGGTGGGGTAAAGGATAATCTTCCTTGCCCAAGGGTTCCCGTATACTAGCGGAAGGAAGGAGGCGTCTTACATCTTCTTTGATAGTGGTTTACCTCTTCTCCGCTAAACTAATGAGAAAATTTAAGTATTGTGGACATATAAACACAAAGGGTTGGTAAAGACCATTATGGAAGGAGACATCTCGGTAAATAGGAGAAGAGGAAGACCACGGAGAAGATGGATTACGGGTGTAACTGATGATTTGAGCATGACGGCTGCAGTGGCGGGACATCCGGCATATGAGAGAGAGAAAATCCAAAGGAATGTTAGGGTGGCAAAGTTCTGCTCATGACAGGCTATTTGATGAATAATGAATGAACATAATGATTAATTATTTAGACATTATTATTGGTATAAGGGAAGACTGCAGTAAAACTATGTAGCAATGGCGAAACAAGTAACAACAAAGTACTGTAGTTTTACCAAATTCAAAAACAATACACAGCTAAATAAAGGCTCTTAACAGAGATAAATAATTGGCGTGACAAAGACCTTATGGTCGAAAAGTTGCTGTGTATTGTTATTGTTTTTGTATTTTGAAAAACTACTTTGTTTTTACGTGTTTCGTCATTATTATTGACACAGATAGACCAACAAATGTGTTCGTCAATGTCAGATTTTAAAAATCAAGATCTGCTTTCCTTTATATCATTCCAGTAAAGATATATATATATATTTATATTGTCTCATTTCTGAGAGTACTCGAGGAAATTATATAAGGAAGAGAAATTAAGGTCGCTGGCCCGAGGATGTAGTCAAGCAAAAAAAAATACAGATTTGCATCCATTTTTGGGTCAAGTATGAAAATTTGTTTTCTTTTCCTACAAGAAAAATATAATATTCTGGCACAATAAGTTCAATACAAACTATGTCATTGAAAGAATGTACCCATTTCACGATGCTTCTTCTTGTAGCATGCCTTTTGAGTAATGTTACTTTTACCACAACCCGATTGAAAGAGTCGTGGGTTTTAGTTAGTTCTTACTTTTTCTCCATTGTCATTTTCAGGATTTATTTAGCGTCCTTTACAAATGTATTGTTTACGACATGCGTCATTGCCAAGGATTGTAGTTTTTTCTTTAGAGCACAATTTACACATTTTCTAAATCCTGTTTTTCATCACAGCGTCAGAATAAGGAAATATGTATTAAAGGGCCTTGTCTTCGCTTCGTACATGGTGTCTTTCTGTCTTTGTCATTCCAGTTGTCCATTTTTGCGTAGGCGACCTTTGCTTTGTATCCACTGCTTCTTAATAGCACTACCATTTGAGGCATATTGTCTGTTGGTAATCAGTTTAAGTGGTCGAACCATTTAAACTGTTTCTTGAAGCAGTTCAATACATGCGTTGCACCCACTTTCCCCCCTGATGCTTTCATTCCTAAACTGGTCTTTTCGTGATAACTCAGCATTCTATCTAGACACTTTGCAGCCAACCTTCGATGTGAAGACGGCACCTAATGATGATGATCTAGACACTTTATCTCTGCTGGGAAAAGAGATATTCTATCATTTGATGTCAACGTCCAGGTTTGTCGCTGATAGCATAATGTTGAGAGTAAGATCGCGTTACACAATTCTCTTTTGGTGTTTATTAATGGTGACATGTTTGCATTTAGACGTTGGTGCAATTTGTCCCATGTTTTGATTCGCATTATTGCATCTATTTCGATTATCGTTATTTACTCTTCTATTTACTGAAATATGTTGACTTTCTCAAATACTTTTTTTCCCGATCCAGAAGCTCTTGAGCTTTTCAGTTCTTCGGCTCGGTGCCATGGACATCCTAACCCCTCGGTTCGGTGCCACGAACACCGTAAATCTGGAGAATCTGTGGCTTTTCTGTCAGCCCGTGGAATTGAGCCCGCACTCACAGAGGACTTGTCACCCGTCGTCCAACGCGCTACGAACACACTGGACAGACGGGCAATTCTCAAATACCAGAAAATGTCAAGCTGAAACTCATATATAATCACGATGTCGAATCTCTTGGCGAAATATGGACAGAAAAGGAGCCAACAATTAAATCTGATCAAATGTTTAATGGATGATTGATGATTTTATTTAAGGAGTGATTGATTGATTGATAGGACCATCATCATCGCACTTTAGTGAGTAACAATGTGTGCTCCGATCTCTTTCTTACATAGAAAGATCTCAGCTTCAGTTCACGAACTCCGTAGCACCGGCGAGGGTCCCCGATGTAATTTTGAAGATGGTGAAGATATTTTTGTAGGAATTTTATTTTGAATCTTTTCCTATGAATTATGCTAAGGCAGCAGCTTTTCAGCCTGTTCTTCTCGATTTTTGATATGCCAAGGCTTCTTTTAGGTGCTCAAATTGAACATGGGGGTTAAATTATATCGTTCGTCTCCGATAGGACTAGGAACTCGATCTCACCTACATTGAGATCAGTGATCTATGGAAAAATATCCAGATGACTACACGATGTAGCGAACCTGGTACGTTTGGCACGAGAGACGAGTACCTAGCCTCTACGCCACAGGGACCGTTTTGTTTAAGGAGTGATCAGGTCATCGTTATAACACTTTTGTCAGCAACCATATATGATTCTGTATCTTTACTTTTGTGACAGAAGATCTCAGAAACAGTGCATGAGAACAAACCTAGCACTCGCTAGGTTACAATAAAAATGTATTTTTGTACAAAAATCTCAAATGTGGCTTTTCTCTGTTTAAAAATATTTTTGTCTGTGCGATTAAATTTTAATATTTTTTGCACGAATTTCTCCTGTCATTCTAAACACCTTAAGTTACAGTGGAAAATGAATTTACGATTGAAGCCAATTTCTGTTCCATTTGTAAGCACGTTTAAAAAACGATATTCTTATTTATCAATGCTCTCTTGACGATACAATATCGCTCATGCAAAAGTAACTTCACATTGAAATTATGATAACCAGAATCCTCTCCTCCGCTCGACGCCTTCTCCCGAGCCTCAAACATAATTCAAGACGGTTTACGAATATAGTTATGCCCATTATCAACTGTGTCAAGCTACTGTTTTACTAAGTTACGTTGTTGACATTCTTTCATATAATGATATTAAACTGTTCAGTTAGACAAATATAATGACCTGGTCTGTTTTGTTAAGGCCTTTTTTTCAGAAGAACGTCTTTTTTTCATAATTATATCCTGTGTTTATCTTCCAGTCTACCTCAGATTTTCTCTTTATCTCTCTCTCGCGATCCCTGATTTTCTCTTTATGAGGGTCTTGACCTCTTGAAAATACTGTGGTTGGTAGATTTGTTCTTTAGTACGTCCCTCCTTAGTTAAGACATCGGTACTCTCATTGCCTTCAATGTCAACAGTGCATTAATAATTCAAGATCGGCACACGTAGGAAGGTTCAGTATAAGACCATCTGTGAAAGTGGCTACATTAGTACGAGTAATTATTTTTCGAAGTGTACCAATATAAGAAAAATATACATTTTTAAATCAAGTTTTTTAAAAGTGATCTCACAGTTTAGGGTTTTAACATGAGGGTGAGCTCGTCTGCCTAGCGTGTTCGTAGCGCGTTGGACTACGGGTGACAAGCCCTCTGTGATTGCGGGTTCAATTCCGCGGGCAGGCAGAAAAGACACAGGTTCTCCAGATTTACGGTGTTCGTGGCACCGAACCGAAGGTTACGATGTCCATGGCACCGAGCCGAAGAGCTGAAAGCTCAAGAGCTTCTGGATCGGAACCCCCCACCCCCAAAAAACAAAAACATGAGGGTGACAAGGTCATAAAATAAAGGTCGATTACTTGTGATGTTGACACTATTGTACATCTTAAGTTTGATGAAGTGAATCCTTATCTATGTGTTCTTTATATAGAAATACAATTTTAGTTTTTGTATGGAACATCGCAGCGTTTTTTCATGTTTTTATTTTAATTAATGAATACAGACATTTTTTTTATATTCTATTTTACTCACATCCATAGTATGAAAAATGCATATAAAAATGCATATGAAAAAAAATTTATATGAAAAATACATATGAAAAATTCATATGAAAAATACATATGAAAAATACATATGAAAAATGCATATGAAAAATGCATATGAAAATGGCACACAAAAGTGTGGTAATATGACTATTCCATTTGGGGTGAGGTATGTGTGGCTGTGTTTAGTAATGTAAGATTGGTTTTGACTTAAGTACATATTCTCTCTCCTTTTCTTAGTTTTATTACGTATGAGTAAGACTGAACTGATTGAAGCACAAAATCTATTATTTTTGTCTTTGTCTCATGTGAAATGAATGTTGTAGAACAGTGTTTATCAAACTTGGGTCCGTGGACCCCCAGTGGTCCGTGAGGTACTCAAAGTGGGCCCTCAAGCGCTTGAAGAAATATTATGATCTTTGACATTTCAAACAGAAAAATAGAGTCCACTGTAATGCAAAGTTTGGGAATCGCTGGTGTAGAAGTTCTTAGATTCATAGCTTTTAATTCTGAATTTGTAATAATTTGTATTTCTTCTCACCAGGTGTCGCTGTCGTTACGGGGATTTTCACATTGACTGGCATGAGTGTCGACAGATACATGTTCATTCAACATCCATCGCATGCTCACTGGAGCTCTGCCCCTTTTCACGCTGTTGTTCTCACTGCCATAACCTGGACCTTGTCAGCGATTTTTATGGCTCCTCAGCTTTACGTCCGAACAATCGACACTCTGACCATGCCAGACCTTTCTCCAATGACGTTTTGTATCGAGAACTGGCCCAATGACCACGACCGGCAGATATTTGGATGGTTGCTTCTTTTTGTTGTATATGTTATTCCTGTGATTATAGTGGCTGTTTGTTATGCAAATGTTGGCAAGATGTTGTGCTTTTACGCTCTAGCACGGGAAGACTCAAACGCCAGCACAGGGACCTACATATTCTGCCGAAAGAAAGCAGCACGAATTCTTATATTGCTTGTAGGTCTGTTTGTATGCTCCTGGTTACCATACAATGTCATGTCCCTAATGATTGATCAAGGGAATATGAGCGCCCTTGTGCCATTTTTGCCATTTGCACTATGGTTAGGGCAAGCACATAGTGCTGTAAATCCTGCTCTTTACTGGGCAACGAATCGACGATTTCGAGAAATGGTTGCCAGGCTCTACAGAAACGTCAGATGTCCAGGCGCAAAGAAAAAAAGGCGACCTAGGAGATTTTAGAAAAGGTGAAGTGTCAATCTTTTATTATATTGAAGATGATGTTGTTAAAATTAAAATTATAATCCAAATTATGATTTGTTTGTCCAAATATTTGATGTTGTTGAAAAGATGTTGCAGGGGGTGAATGTGATATGGTCAAGTAATATTGAATAATTCTTTTTTGAATGATATCTTAGCCAATACGGCAAGATTTCTTTCATCTTAGCCGTTCTCTGTCAGTCATCATATCACAACACCAATAATTTCAATCTCTGTATAAACCTACTATGACGAGTCACCAATAAGATTCAGACCTTTATCAACATTTGTCTCTGCCGTATTCTCGGGGTGAGGTAGTATGACAGAGTGGCGAACAGATCTGTGGATAAGAACAGGGCAGGAACCCATGATGACCAAGGTCAGGGGTAGAAAATACCGGTGGTTTGAGCATACTCAGCAAAACGACACAGTCGAGTGTGATTAGACATGCACTTGAGTGGACGTGATAAACAAACTTGGAGACAGCGTCTTCTTGAAAAACTGAAGGATGCTGGACTATCATGGGAAGTCATAAAGAAAACTGCAAGAGACCGGGAAAAGTGTAAGACATCTGTTGAGACCATAAGATCCACGATAAGCGAAACTGAATCAATAAGTCTCTCTAGACAGTGACGCCCTTGCGCTTAGGACGGCAACAAATGTACGCAGTTCTTTTTAGTTATTCGTCTTCTGTATTGTGTTTTAGTTGCCAACGAGTGTGGAACAGTCTTTTCCTGACCAACCGGAACAGTCTTTTCCTGACCAACCATTCATGTTATCATTCAATGCTTCTCTTTGACTTCCACTTCTTCCAGCACACTATTTGATCATCTTTATTGAATAAATGTTTTTGAAGCAGGAAGTCATACTTTATCCTAGTACAAATGACGTTGGGATCTTAACAATCATTTACAACTAAAACCAGAAGTCTTCTGCCAGACTCTGACCAGTGTATTGCCTACATATCTGAACAAAAAATGTTTGATAGAACATTCATTATCAAAAATAGGAGCTGGTTGTTATTGATGATATTCAACAATCATTCTCACAAAGCGGAGAAACTGAGCAGGACCACGCCAACTTAGATAACTAAGCCAGACAACTGACTGGAGACCGTGGCTCAAGTACTCGAAAGGTATCCTGCATACAGGCAGATTTTGATTAGAACATTCTATGTTTTTTATGAAAATCTACATAGGTTCCCGATGAGTCTATGAGGCGATTTCATTGATGAAAAATATTCATAATATTGATATTCCTTATTGTTAAACTTAACTTGTTGCATAATATAACTTTAATTTAGCATATTGTATTGATTTAAAATTAATTCGTCTATATACACCAATACTGGAATGCGAGGTCACATGTGTAGTTGTGGTCTGATTTCCCATAATTCTTACCCGAGTCCGAAGGCCCATAAGTTTATAGTTGGCTCTGGCAAGACACGACAGGAAAAGAAATGGAAGACTAGCTGTGTGAAGAAAAACTTCCTTACAAATTGGATGAGCTACTAATAATATAATTCTAGAAAATTGCATTATAACCTCGAATCTAACCTTCCCAACAGATTCTGTGACCAAAGTAACACAGAGGGATGTGACTAAGTAATTAGGTAGTAGTGCTCACCGCAACCGTAAAAGTCGGAATAGTAAAGTAGGTCGATTAACCCTTCAATCCGTAATTTGTTTATCTAAGTGCGGCCTTATATTGCAATACATACTAAATTAACCTGTATACTGCCGTTATGTACTCCCAAAAAGACATCAAATGCTTTAGAAGAGAGAATCGGTTAATACCAAATAGATGGTGTTACAATAACAAATATATAATCTTGTGCTTGCTGTAGGAACATAAGTTACAACGTGAATTCAGTTTAGACTAAGATTGTACAAAATAACAATAACAATCAAATCGTGAAAAAAAAGATTGATGGATTTCTGATAGCTTGAGGAGAGTTGAAAAACTGTGATTAGTTAGGTAAAATTTCACGGAAATAGCTATAATATAACGGAGAATCAGTAAATATACAGTATAGACAAAATGACTTTCACTTGAATAAACCAACGTATTGACTAAAAGCATTCATCTGAACAAACCATTACTACAAAATAACAGAAAATGTAAAAATCATCATCATCAAGTAGCTTGTCCTTTCCCGGACTTGGCTCCCGTGACAGCAGTCCTCAAAAACTCTATTTTGTGCAAGTTGACTGGCGTCAGCAGCAGTCATTCTCAGATCGTCAATAACATCTTGACCCATCATCTTCTAGGTTTTCCTCTCATTCTTCTTCCAGGCACCATTCCCTTCAAAATTGTCTTTTCTAGCACTCATGTCGTTTGATCTATCCAAATATTTAATTTTTCTTGATCGTATGCTCTTTAATAGCCAACTCTAATATGAAGCTGTTGCAGAACAGAAGCATTTGTTCTTTTTTCTGTCCATGATATTCATATAAAGCATACATTTATAAAAAAAAGAGTGTTTAGAGTAGAATCCTCTGCGATTCGAACAGAGAGATTTCAGTGAAAATATGAACAAAATGAAAATCAACGATACAGTATCACTTGCTAAGAAAAAAGAATCATCAACATGGACAACATGAACTCTATAACATCAGATTCGAAAGGTTGAAGCATTGATGTAACCTGTGTGATGGCGAGAAGACATCTTAGTGTTGCAAGTTGGTGTTCTCTATTTTAAAATTCTTTATCGCTATTCTCCTTTTCAAGTCCTCTTCTTCTCATACAAAAAATATATGTCTTCACGTCATCACACAGAACATTAATACTTCCATATTTCTAACCTCTTGGTGTCCTGTTTGATACATACAGCTTTTCCACAAGAGATTTTTAATGTTGATGTTCTTCTGCCTTTCTACAAATTTTCCTCCACTATAATCTTTCAACTCTATTTCCCCGGTTCTTCATCATGTTTCCTTTGAACATTCATTCCTTCATTTCCCATTTGATGCCCATTTTAAAACTGTCCCTGCTGGTATGCGACACAAATGACCATTCAATTCATGATCGTTCAATTTGAGCAGAGAACTGTTTGAGCAGTAGAGAACCCTGTTTGGCAGTAGAGAACCGTTAACATAGAGAACCTGCAGTAGACTGAGAAGAACAGACTGAAGCCGGGCAAAATTTATTAGAAAAGATTAAAAATAAAAATGTATACACAAATATCTTCACCATCTTCAAAATTACATCGGTGCTACTGAGTTCGTGAACTGCACTGAGATCCCTGTGTAAGAAAGAAATCGCAGCACACATGGTTACTCACCGAAGTGCAGTGATGATATTCCTATCCATCAATCAGTTAATCAATTAATCAATCCTCACCTTCGTTTGTTAATGGTAGTCTACAATGATTCCCTTTGTTCGTATTGAATGCGCTGCCTTTGCTATTGTATTTGGTCAAAACATTTGCAGTATTCTTCGTAGAATTTATTATGGCACTAAATACTGAACAATAAATCTCTCACAACACTGCTTATATATTGTTTACGTTTTCTCTCCAGATAGGATCCTTTGTTTTGTCATATTTTATTGGGTTTAGCAAAAACTTGCACCCTTAGTATATATGCATTGCATTGCCGTGGTTGCTGCCATGTCCCAGTGAAAACATCGCAGTCGTTAGATCAAAATAGTAAAAACAAAGCAAGATCACATATCTTCGCTGAACTGGTTTGGAATAAAGTTGTCGTGTATGTAGTATGGTAAAAATAAAACGTAACGACGGAAAACATTATTCACTTAAGTCACCCACGAAGTGTATTCAGCGAGTAACCATGTCACTGTGGTATTAAAGGGTCGTATTCTAGATTTTGAGATGTGTTACAGAAAGTATGTGATTCCAACCCCTGTAAGAAACAGATCAGCCTGGCAACAGTGTAGTGCAGGTTTGGACTAGTTTGTATTTTGGGCAGGGTAAGATTATTAGACATTCTTGATGAAGGGTGATGACACGATCTTGTTCCTGAGATGCATACTATGTGAAGGATAAGACTAAACTTGAACTGGGAAGTCTGTCTGAATCAATTGTGATCATCAAATGATGACATCCGATGCACACCCATCTCTGTTGACATTACTGACCACACAAGAACAGGTTTTATGCGAAGTTATAATATATACATTTTAGTTTAGTGTGCATGTCTGCTCTAGCATAAAAATTTTAAAATACCCGTTTTCATACCATGAGGTAAATAACTGTCTTTACTGATTGTAATACCATTTTTTATGGCGGTATAGGACAAGGAGAAAGACGAATTTGTTCAATTTAATGGCTGCATGACTAGTGCAGTCGCTGCGATACTGCTCAAGTTATGATCTTTTTCTTTATATCCACCACAGAAAAAACTTCTGGACTACCGGGGATTGAACCTAGGTCTCCCATATGGGAGCATGCGTTCTAATCCAATCGGCCAGATGCTCCCCATGAGGTATATGACTTTATATATCTGAGGAGTATTTCTCCAGCAAATTAAAGAATAACTAAAGATTTCTAACATGAATGGAATAAAACAATGCAAATTATTTACAAATGACAGCAATTTTGAAATGCAAATATGTCACCATGAACACTAAAAGCATTGTACAGCATAATCTTTCCCGAGATAATGCTGTCAGTGCAAACCAGGACATTTTCACCAAACGATAGTAGAAAACTATTAACGGCAGAGATGAAATGTCTATGCAGAATGCTGAGGGTAGCAAGAAGAGGCCGGTTTAGAAATGAAGACTTTAGGGAAACAAAAGTGGGTACGACATCAGCAGTTATCAGTTATATGAGGACTATCATCATAGCACTCCGGACATGTCCATAGGTGCTCCGATCTCCGTCTCAGCAAATCCAGCAGCGTCCAGAGACCCAACACGCCAATTCGATGTTGATTAATCAATCTCTTTGAATATATTTAGTATGTCGTTCTTTTCGGCAGTTCTCATCAGCAGTTCTCAACTTCATCAAGAAACAACAAATTAAATGGTTCGGCCACATAAGCAGATTTCCAACAGACAATGCATCTCAAAGAACACTGCTACTCAGATACAATGGATACACAGCAAAAGGTGGGTCACGCAAAAGGTGAACTACAGAAATAACAGAGGAAGTGAAAGTCACCAGTACAAAAGGGCAAACATAACTTCATAGCAGAAATCTCTTCTTATTCTGAAACTGTGAGAAAATAACAGGATTAGAGACAAGAAGAAACACGAGGTATATTGTAGAATACGACTTCAGACCAGTACTTGTCTTTGATCTACAATACATAGCGCCCATGTGGTGTCGGAGTCAACAAGGCAAGCAAAGAATATTACCATTGCAACCTACAATGCATGTCGTAAGAGGCGACAGAGTAGGTCCTAGGATGCTACCCTAGTAAATAAAAAGCAGCGCAGAAATCGGATGTGCTGGCCTACTTGTATGCGTATAACTGGCACAACGTAAAATCGCTCATAGGCTCAGATCACATATAAATCACACAGAGTGGTTGAAAGGTGGTCGATATGGAGCGTTCAACGAAGAAGAAGGAGAAGAATATCTACGGCACACGATGGGAGATATGGTCAGCATAACGCTGGAGAAGAATATCTACGGCACACGATGGGAGATATGGTCAACATAACGCTGGAGAAGAATATCTACGGCACACGATGGGAGATATGGTCAACATAACGCTGGAGAAGAATATCTACGGCACACGATGGGAGATATGGTCAACATAACGCTGGAGAAGAATATCTACGGCACACGATGGGAGATATGGTCAACATAACGCTGGCCACTTTTACCTTCCAGTGTTTCTCTGGTACCCAATTAAGGTTAAGTTGATCTTCGAGCCATTATGTTCTGCAAGAAGTTAGAATCTTGGGAAATTTAATCTCAGGACCGCGTGTTAACATAAGAAATGCAATAAAAACTAATCAGTTGCGGTTCTCAATTACTCTAGCATATCAATATTTAATTAAATTTACCGCTACATAACGTCTAGTCTTACGCTTCCCTACAGAATATATCATCTTGTGTATTTGAGACTTATGTCAGAAGTTCTCTGTTTTCACGTGTTTTGTTTATGTGGGTTTCAACTTGCGGGTATTAATGTTGAAATATATGTTATGTATATAATACGTTCTTATTTGCATGATAGTATATATATTTATCTATCTATCCATTCATCCATCCATCTACCCATCTACCCATCCATCCATCAATCCACCCACCCACCTACCTACCTATATACCTACCTATCATGGATAACTTTTTAAATAGAGTTTATAGATGTGTCTAGGGCTAGGTTTGAGGTAGAAATAAAGACACAATATCGAATAAGTTATAATATTTTTGTCTCTTCCTTATGTGTTCTTGAACTCCACGAGAACTGATGATGATGATATTTATTTTGTTCAAATTAGAGAGCGGATAAATCATACAAATAAAGCATCCGTCTTCACTCTCAACTCAATTTTTGTGAAATGTGCAATGTGCCTTTAACGCTTAATTTCTCGATCGGTTTCCCAATAATACAAAAGACGATATCTCCATTCAAGATATACTTACTGCGTGTACTCTGATTATTTTTTTTTCGATCCAGAAGCATTTGAGCTGTCAGCTCTTCGGCTCGGTGCCATGGACATCGTAACCCTTCGGTTCGGTGCCACGAACACCGTAAAACTGGAGAACCTGTGGCTTTTCTGCCAGCCCGCGGAATTGAATCGGACTCACAGGGGAGGGAGGGGAGGAACTTGTCACCCATCGTCCAACGAGCTACAAACACGCTGGGCAGGCGGATGATCTGATTGATTAAGTGCCATCTTCACATCGGAAGACGACTGTAATGGATCTCCATCACCTCCAGTACTTTGTAATGGTGACGATGCATTCTGTAGAACTATTCTTTGTCATCCTCTCAAGCTTTCCTTACTATTTATTTCGCTGTCTTTCCCTTAGCTACTTGAACTCAACAATCCCATCAAGAATGGTTCCGAGAGAAGAAAATTAGTATTATTTATGTTTTATATAGTACTAGCTAATCAACCCGGCTTCGCTCGGATTCGAAAACGTATGTAATGGGAAATTAGATTATTTTAAAAATTGTTTTAATGGTACTATTTTGTTTTAATTAGCAAAAATTACATAATTATTGTATAAGTTATAATTATTTCTTAGCGATGGTTATTTATTTATTTCTTAGCGATGGTTATTTATTTATTTATTTATTTGGAATGATAGAATCCCAAAAGAACATTCTATATGGTCAACTCGCATCTGGTGCTAGACAGCATAGACGCCCATTATTACGCTTCATTGACAGCTGCAAGCGTGATCTAACTTCATGCGGCATAGACAAAGAACACTGGGAGCGGCTGGCCAAAGACAGACAAGCATGGCGAGCGGCAGTGAGGGGCAGCTCAAAAAGAAAAGAAGGAAAACAACATCCCATGTGGAGGCAAAAGATAGCACAGAGTGCAGAGAGAACATCCCATGTATCGGCTCTAGTCTCCAGTTTTACTTGCAGCAACTGTGGCAAGGATTGCCACTCCAGAATAGGCCATTACAGCCACAAGAAACATTGTGATTCAGCACAGAACATACTACGTGACGCAACACCTATTGTCTCCTGAGACAAAGAGGCCAATGATGATGATGATATTTATTTCTAAGTGAAAGCCTGATAGTAAACAATATTCCCTGTTTTCCCGTCGTTTGCAAGCATATATAAATTGTTTCCACTTTCAACTCTAGACATGCCACATATAACTGACCATGGTTAAAGCAGACAGATCTCAAATTAATCCCAGCACATCGTTTACTACAGGCGCGCTTTAAGTTTGCGCGTGTTGACCGGCCGGAACTATGTCAGCGCAGATTGTAATTTTACTGTCGTCCACGGGCAACACTAATCTAATGCCGTCTTGAAACTGCTGACATAGCTTCTGCGTGTATGTAGCATACGTTGAATAGCTAATAACTTATTTTGATTAAGGGACGTAATCCATGCTTATGTGGTCATTTTAGTGATTATATTCCTGTAACTGGTATACCAACCTATCTTCACCACGTGGTAAAAAGGTGGTTAGGCATCACAAATTCGATTTTATTTAATTTTAAATCTAATATTGATTCGATTTCGAAACTGTTTCTTTAGTTGATCTACATTTTTCAAGATAATATTTTGCAGAAAAAATGGTGAATTTCGGATGTAAACTGACCCCGAGTATAGGTGGACAGCACATCTCGACACTAAGAAATATATAATAAGATTAAGCGTGGGGTCAAAGGCGCATAGAGACAACGCCGCGCCAGGATTAGTGAGCTGGCACTAATCAAGATCCTACCCCACCCCCACGTGATGTACCTTGTAATAGACAACGATTCCTGTCTGGCTAAGTGAGTAGGGATCGAGGGAGAGCTACATTTAGTGGTAGTTGTGCATAGGTAGTCACGTTCGATGAGATCCGCTCGCGACACAGACGAGCGGGATCCCAGAGTGACTATTAATGCACATCTCTCCCAGCCGATGTGAAAAGCGGAACGAATAACTATAAAGAGATAAGGGGTGCATCCAGAGAAGAGACGTAGGCCCACGAGAAGCAGAACTTGCACCCGAGATGAGCTGCACGTAGGCCCACATAGGGCGAAACTTGGAGCCCTGAGGTGGGGACCCGAATTGAGTTCAGTGTCCGGACAGGCTAGAGGCATGGTAAATGTGAGCACGGTGAGAACAGATGGTAATTGTGGGCAGGAACCAAGGCAGAGCGAGCACGCATGCGGACGATACACCGGTGGGCACATTGGTAGAGCAAAGGTGCACGGCGCTGATGGTGGAGCAACGAATGTGTGAGGCAGAAGTAGGGGTTAGCGGACCACCCGAATATGCAGAAAAGCTGGAAAGTCCAGCAGAGGCTTGATTCCAGTGCGTGTTTCCGCTCGCAGGGAACTACTACTGCATTGTAGTACAATTAGAGGCTAGCGGATCAAACCGTACACAAAACTGGACGTTAGGCAAACCAAGTAGCCCAAATAAAGACAGGTTAGCTGGGTCGATGACGCTCATCAACCAGGGAGGGTAGGTTGTCTAAGGGTCGCTACCCTGAAAGAAAATAACAACCTGCTACCTTGTAGGTCGGCTGGGGACAGTCATAGGCTAACGGAGAGCTAACCTAGTAAACGCTGGTTGAAATAGAACACGTCGCCGAAGAACAAGCACTAGAGCTCCAAATGGTACTGAAGATGTGACGTAAAAACGGTCTTTATTAAGGCTGTTTATCTATCACAATAACAATGATAAAAATTGCCACAAAGAACGAACGCGCGAGAGAGAGAGAGAGAGAGAGAGAGAGAGAGAGAGAGAGAGAGGTATTAAGCGTCTGTAGCTTCAGCGGTAGTGAACTCAATCACAATCCAAGAGTACCTGGTTCAAACACCGCGGTGGGAAAGTTTTGAAGCAAAATTCGTTCCCTTCGATTTTTACGAACCGTAAAAATTGACCTCACCGTTCAGAAAGCAATTGCAAACTACTGAATGTATAAGTGGTAATGCGCGTGTTTTATCAGTTTTAGCAATGCTTGTGTTTTATCAGTTTATTTGTGTATTTGATCGACAGTTGCATGTGCGTGATTGTGTTAATTTCTATAGCTATGCGTTTGTGTTTGCGTCTAGACTTCTAATGCAAAATCCGACGTACAGTTACCCTGGCATGTAAACGTGACTACTGATTATATATCTAGATGTCAGATCGTATAGTGTGAGAGATTTTGTAATCATGTTTGACAGTGAAAATTTGACATTCCAAAAGAAAACGTATCAGCTTCTGCTTCATCTTTCTCCTCTGCATTCTATCTAGAACAGTAGTTTACAAACTTTTTTTGAAGTCGGGGCACACTTGAAATAATAAACAAAAATCGTAGAAGTATTATACACAAACACTTAATAAATAAGATGTAAAAAGCAAAGAAATAGTGAACAAACTGGAAAATGCTATGTACCTTTATTCATCATTTAATTTCTGTCTATGAGAAGCATATGCCTGATGTGTCTTGATGATTCTTTTGTGTCCACTAGTACCGCGATGCCGACCTCTGATATGGGATTTGAGAACCACTGCTCTGGAATAAACACTTGCTTATAAACCGATCTTTTTGGTTTTGTAGTTTATGCCAAAGACAACTTGCTGAATAAGAATGAGAAAATTGAAGTATTTTGGACGTATAATGAGATACGAAGGGTTGGAGTTGGGAAGGAGATCATCCAGACAAAGGAGAGAAGAGGAAGACCACGGAGAATATGGATTTAGTTGTAACTGTTGATTTGAGCATGACGGCTGCAGAGGTGGGACATCTGGCTTATGTAAGAGAGAAATACAGAAGGACTGTTATGGCGTCAAAGTTCTGTTCGGTAAAAGTTAATTGATGATGATGAGTTTATGCCAATAAACGTAAATTACGTTTCACTGTTAGTTTACAGCGAAGAAACAATATTTGCCCATTTCGGTCAGGCATATTCTTTTTCGGCATGCATTTATTGGTCTCGCTCTCCCTAATTCGTGACAATCTTCGTATTGACCGCAGGGAACAATTTGTTTTTCATTCCTGTAGTAGCGCTCTGTATTGTGCCGTCTGGTAAATGAAAGTTATCTCTTGTAACACAACCTCTCCCATTGCATCAAGCACCCGCATGTCGAAGGCACGTAAGTGGACATGTAACGTAAACCTAGCACACATGAAATCTACTCTACTGATTAATACAGTTACTCATCTTATTATTACACACAATAGAAGGTCTGCATAACATAAAACTTGAGTAATGTCCCCATATGTTTCATTTCCAAAGCTCAATATAAAACATGTCAGTTTAGCTTGAACATAACGCCCCCTAGACAATAACATTGTTGTTAACATTAAAAAAAGATTAAAGGATCGAAAATACCAAAATATATTTCTCGATGGCTGATAACGGAGACATTTCAAGTCGGGATTTACCTTTTAGTCGCGTAATATTAAAAATTCAGCTTTCAGAAGCCTGAAATAGCACTTTTCAATGAAATTGGAGTGTTATGAAAACGGCTGACAATATAAAATATTTATATTCTTGTCTTTCCACTAGTGAAAGCTTAAGTTCTCATCTTCGCACCAACTGTAATGTACGAGATGTGGCTGGGAGCCATTATTGTTGCACAATGTCTTTAATGGTGTTTATCCTCGGCCTTGACATATTTTCTTGTTTTCTCGGTGAAGCTAGTCTACCGTTGTATGGACAATGTTATAGTTAATAATCATAATAATTCCTCTAATACCGTTATACGTGACATAATGCCTGCAAGCAATTTCTCCATACCGCTCTATCCTGTGCAACTTGTTCAATCTCTTCCATGGAACTGAGACCGATATTTCTTGCCTCTCTCAGCAAAGTTCGTTTCAGAGTCTCCTTAGGTCGTCCTCTCTTTCTTGAACCCTTTGCATCCCACTTCAATGTCTGCTTTGATATTCGTTGATCATTTCTTCTCAAGTTGGGTCCAACATGAAGTTATAGTCGATGAATATTTATTCCAGTAAGATAGTTAAACAAATGTATTTTCTGTCCTTCTAGTTATCTCTCAGAGATGACATAGTGATTAGCACTCTTGCTTCATAGACGAATAATCTCAGAACAAAAAGTACAAATTTCACTGAGATTTTAATCTAACACTACTCTGATGGTGATCTTTATCAGAAACACTTTTCCAGTGATAACTTTCTTTACTCAGACAGCACAATACGTTACACTTCTATAGAAATGATTTTTAACATACATTCTCACTGGTCAGTGTGAAGATTATTACGTGTTTGGGAGAGCAAACCCAAACAAAATGCGTGCCCAAAACGGATGAGCCTGGCCAAAATGTGCTAGTATTTTCACTTCGTTATGAACAAGCTTTGAAACGTAATTAGCTTTCATTAGCATAAATCAGATATTTCAAAAGAATATTTTCTCTTTGACTCTCAAGGAAGCCTAACCGCAATTAGTTACCACAAAAACTCCCATTAAAATAGTAAAAGCTGCCGGAGTTGTTTATACACATCCCTTATCGTATGACGTTGATCATATAAACTACAAGTCTAACATTGTATTTCCCTATATACCTCAGGTAATGTAAACTTGTTACTTATTTTATCTTCACATATCTCATAACAAATAATGGAAGTCTATAATATTCTCAACAATATGTTCAAAATGGTAATCAATGTATCGGGAGAGGGATCAACGTAATGCATAAGCTTTTCGTCTCACTACTCGGACTCAATGGGGTACAATCCCACACTGACGATCCACATGGGAGGAAAGGAATTGACCCTCCTACCTCCTGCACACTAGGGTCTAGAAATATGAAGTGACAGGAACTTCATACCTCAAGGTCTTAAAAGACTATGAGGATTCACTTTTTTAAAAGAATGTATTTGTATTTGTCTAGCAGAATGGATAAGGGCCCGGCTCTCATGCGGGAGACCCTGGTTCAATCCACAGTAAGGCTACTGAGTTTTTTCTGTCGAAGGCATAAAGAAAACATCCTAACCTGAATAATTTCGCGGCGACTGTACTAGCCATACGGCCATTAAATTCCACAAGTTCATGTCTCTCTTGTCCTACAACGCCCAAAAAGCGATATTACAGGCAGTAACATTAGTTTGTTTCTTATCAAAATGTTTATTTGATCAGTAAAGTTTTAGATATCTTATGTTTAAATATGCAACTGATAAACTGCATATTTATTTCAACTCGCTGCTATCAGTGCCAAACATAGCCCCTGACTAAGACACAAGAAAGAAAGATTACAACATCTGAAATGAGATGTCTACGAAAAGCTGTCAACGTTACAAGGAGAGATAGGGTGAGTAACGAGAATATCAGAAGCATCGTTGGTACTATACCATGCATACAGTACATCGAGAAGCAAAGAATCAAGTGGTTCGGTCATCTAATGAGAATGGAACCACATTTACTACCATCACGTGCCTACAACAATCGACATTCAGGGCGCAGAGCACGAGGCATTCCAAGAACACGATGGATAGATATCATCTCAGAGTCCCTGCGAAAGCATGGACTGGCAACGTCAAGCGCAACACACCTGGCACAAGACAGAAAACTAAATCTCCCCACGACTCTTCACGGCAAATGTGGTTAAGATAAGATAAGATAAGTTTGTAACAACACCATCAATATGTTTCTTATAATGCCGATATATTAGGAATATTTTGTTTTGATAATATTTGTACATTACAGCTGTTATATGGCTTATTCATCACTTTGTACATTTTCTCTATCCTCTTACACACCTTTATCGATAACTTGTACTATTTTCTTGTTTATATACACGCTAATGTATATTACTGCGTATGCATTTATGGCTTCTATAGCAATTTTGAGTGCATGTCAATTCCATGACAGAGCATAGCCCTTTTCATTCACCCAATTGCTAGTGGTTCATATGGACTGTGATTTCACCCACCAACCAACCAGTTTTTTTGTGCGTAAAACCCATTAAAAACATATATATGACCCACTTTTCCTCTCTCACGTTAGACATCGTAATTTGTCAATTATCGTGCATCCATATATTATTATATAGGTGAAACTCCAAACTTAAAATACAACTTTTTGCTCCCTCCACTAGAAAGACAATGTCATTATTCCCATTTCGTATGGGTGTCCACAGAAATGTTTCGACGAGGAAGCGTCTGGGGCGTAGGGAGAGGTGAGGTGGGTGGAATGGGGGAGGGGGTGCAAAATGAATTTTACAAAGTTATGTAGTAGTTAACTACGCTGAAATGAAAACGTCAAGATTCATATACAGTGGCGGCTCGTGGTCATTTTTGATGGTGGGGTCAGACAAAAATTTCGGAAAAATCATGGTTTTTAGTCTAGGTTTATATTTTAGTATTTACTATTTATTATTTGTCTATTCCGCAAGTTATTCCTCTTTACTATAATGATTTGGCGCCGCATGCGCAAATAACAAACGGGACAACGTTGCGCCAGTGTAAGTGAGCTTGCACTGATCAAGACCCTACTCCACCTCCTCGTGGTGACCCTGGAAATAGACAAAAGATCATGTCTGGCTAAGAGGGTAAGGATCGAGAGAGAGCTATTCTGGTATAGGTAATAAATAAAACGCAGGCACGCCTCTTGGGTTCTAAATACTAGTGAATGCACGCATCTTCTGCCGATGTTTAATGAAAAAAGTTGCATAAATGCAAAGCAAATGTAAGAAGGAACAACGGACGAGTAGCGTGTAAGCATATACTCTCATCCTGAATCAATGGAAAACCATAATTGCCAGCTCTCATTGCAAAAAGCGGGCACTCTCCCCACGCACTATAGGCAAAATGGTGAAAACTCATAATTTCTGGGGTTCAATAACAACTAAAATATGTACCATATAACTAAGGTACAAAAGAGATTCCTACAACCTACCGTTGACCACAGTCCTTCACCATGAAATAGCAAACAATAAAACAAAAAAAACTTTGCTTTTCTTCACTGACAGTTAACCACGATTTTTTACTAAACCATTTATTACTGAAAGTCCTCGTTTTCTTGCCATCTTGTTGCACATATACAAAGCTATTTGGCTGATGTGCACCTAGACGTTTAATTTCAAGCTTTTCTTCTATCTTTAACGAAGGAAACGGATTTCGTAATAAATCATCTACTTGATTCATTTTGAATTTCGAGTAAGCCGCAACTTCAAAAGTAGGTCACAGCTTCTTGTCAATCGCAAACGAGTGTGCGTTGTAGAAGACATATGTATATTGAATACGAAATGGACGATTATCGTTAACGATTATAATAATAGTTAGTTACATATTTCTATTAATGCATATTCTTTACTACTATTTTATTTATAATTTGTGATTCAATCGATAATTATACAAAGTACTATTTAATCAAGAGTCGTCGTTTAATTGTTAATTGGTTGATCGCGTAGGAATTTAGCTTCCGGTGAATAAAATGACAAATTGTTTTGGCAATTATTATTAAAGGTAGCGATCAAAGGTCAGAGGTCGCAATGTTACATCGTCAGTAGAGAATTTTAAAACGACCCGATAAAACATAGTGCGCTGATATATACGTCAAGTATATAGAGAGAAGCTGAATTTGAGACCGTATATAATAGTTTTTTAAATAATAATATTTATATATTATCATGATTGTTATATTATTATGATATCATATTTATATTTTAGTGTTAAATATTCAACTTTCAAAGCTAATCAGTGTCAAGTTAACAATAATAAGTACGAACAAAATGTTTTTTAAATAATAAGTACACGTTAATTATTTTTGGTTTGGTTGACCTGTTCTTACTGGCCCCTAATGACCATGGGTGTATACTAATTGGAGGAAAAATATGTTGAATTTTAGATTTCAGAATGTGTGTGATATTTTAGCGTTATATATCAACTTTCAAAGCTAATCAGTATCCTGTTGAAAGTAATAATTATAAACAAATAATGTCTGAAATAATAAGTACACGTTACTCAATATTTTTGTGGGGCCTGGCCCCACTGGCCCTAATGACGAGCCGCCCCTGTTCATATCACATCCGATGTATATAAATATTAACTTTATTTTAAAGAAATAAATGTTTAACCCAGAGCTAGCTAGTTACCAACATTCACAAAACAGTTTTATCAAATACATTTTCGGGGCATTGGGGTGGGGAGTCTTGCACTATCCCTTTGTGCCCCATCGTCCTTCCCCTTACTTTAACATATGGACGCCTATGCCCTTGCGAACATATGCCGTTTTTTCTTTCTACACCTTTCTATGAAACGAAGCAGCAAACAGGGAAATAACTGCTGAACAAGCTTGTGTCAAAGGTAGCAACAATTTCTTCTTTTTAAAGCTGTAGAAACCGGTAAGTGCACATAACTGTGGCTGTTCAACGTGAGTGTGCATGCGATTGTTCAACCTCTTGTACTGATGTAGATTTTCATTCAACGTGAGTAGATCTTACAGTACGTTATGTTATGTTTCAGTTAATATTTCACTTTAGTTGTTGATCAAACTCTGGAGATGTACAATGTTCATCTTTAGTTTATCATCTTAACCAAGGTTTGTTCTTGTTTTGTTATGTAAGGTATTAAAGATATAAGGTAAACTGCAGTAAAACTATGTAGCAATGGTGAAACGCGCAAAAACAAAGTACTGTAGTTTTACACACAAAAAAACCAATAACAATACATAGCAACGTTTCGACCAATAGGGCCTTATCGAGTAAAGGATACAACAGAAGTGAAGAAAATTAACTTCTTACACGGCACAGAACATATAGAATCAGACAATAAATTCCTAACGGCCCTAACATGATTAAAGCCTCTTTAAGGCCGAGTCACGCCCTTTCAATCTAATGACGAACCTTCTATTGGTTATATCAGAGCGTGTAGGCTAATAAAGATGAAAAATAAGAATGAACTCTCGGAGAATCCAATAGTTACTTAACCCATTCATCCTTCTAAGCCTATATACTGGCTCGCAGTATTTTTTAAGATGACGCAAAGACAGTATACTGGTTAATTTAGTGTACATTACAATAGAAATGCGTCCAGAGGTTTAATAAAAACAACTTACAGACTGAATGGGTTAACAAAGGAGCTGATGTCTAGATGTTTTATATTTTATTTTCCTAACAAGGTTGGAATATGATGTTCCGGTGTTGAGGTGCGTGGGAATAGTATAACTGCTGAACTTACGCCGGATGTAGCTGGTAGGTGCTACTACAGGAATGTTTATGAATGTAAAATAAGTGTTGAATGTTGTGTTGGTGTGGGAAAAACTACGTTTATTTGGTGTGGTGTATATTGTGTGGTGGAAGACTATGTTTGTTTAGTGGGATGTGTGTGTATATTGTGTGGTGGAAGACTATGTTTATTTGGTGGGATGTGTGTGTGTGTGTTGTGTGTGGGGATATTGTATTCGTGTGAGGAATAGTATGTTTATTTGGTTATGTGTTAGTGTATTATGTGTGTGAGTATCGAGTGTGTGTGTGTGTGTATGGCTGTGTGTGAGTTGAAAGATTGTGTGTTGACTGTCGCGAGACAAAATTTGAGAAAGGAAGCAGGACTGCTAAAATGAGAATCTTTTGTGGCAACCTTATGTGTCAAAGGGACACGAAGTGGATATGGATAGATCCATGATTGTATTGGTATTACCGATATGTCTGAAGCCGATCTGTCACGCTTCATTAACTTCATTAATGCCTTTAATCCTGCTATTCGGTTCACCTCTCACATCTCTACCTCTTGTGTCAATTTTCTTGACATCACTATCACCATCAGCCTTCACTATCCCTACATCAGTATACTACAAGCCTACTGATACACATAGCTGTCTTCTGTATACCTCTTCCCATCCCCAGGCTTGTCGTGACTCTTTACCTTCTCTCAACTCTTACGCCTTCGTCGCCTCTGTAGCGAGGACGACGATTTTCTTGATAGAGCTCACGAGATGCTGGATTTCTTCCGCCAGCGCCTATACCCGGAGAATGTGCTTACATCTGCTATGCATCGGGTTCTGCTAATTGCTCGCCAGGAGGCCCTTTCCAACATACATAGAACCTCCAATTCTGACAGGACTAAACTTATCTTAACTTTCCACCCTCATAGTTCCCTGGTGAAAAAGGTCTTATTCCATCATCTCCCTATTCTTCAGTCTGATCCTGAGACACGTTCAGTCTTCCAACACTATCCTTTGGTGGCTTACAGACGGGACAGAAGCCTCAAGGATTTGTTGGTACACAGTCGCCTCAAGCCTAATATCCAGAGTCACTTTGGCACCATCCAGTGTGGCCGTCGGCGCTGTAATACATGTGCATATGTAATACAGACCACTGTCTCTTCCCAAAGCTATGTATGTCATTCAAGATAGCGTCAGTGTGTCCTGCAATATCATTTATGCCATCACATGCAAACGATGCCACAAGGCTTATATTGGTGAAACCGGTAAGAGGCTCAGTGACCGATTCGCCCAACACTTACGCGATATTCGCCAATGCTCTGTGACTCCTGTGGCCACTCATTTCAATGACACTGGCCATTCTGGAGCGGACGATGTCCAGGTCACAGCCATCCGATTATGTTCCTCCGATGATCGCAGTCGATTCGCCCTGGAGAACCGTTTTATTTCATTATATGGCACCTTGCGACCTCTTGGACTCAACGCGTTACATTCCTATGCTTCTTAGTACTGTCTTATCTCATGCCTTGTAATCTATATGTGTATTTGCTACATATATATGTTATTTATCCACTATATTGTTGATTGTTTCTCTTCTTTTCCACTTCCGGTCTTGTATTGCACTCATTTCGTTATTCGTTTTTATTCCAGATTTTCATTAGATAGGTTTATGTTTCCACATGTAATCGTCCATTTGTAGTGTTCCTCGAAATTCGTCATTCTTGTTGTATTGTTTGCTTGAAAAAGGCCTTTTGGTCGAAACGTTGCTGTTTATCGTCACTGTTTCTGTATTTTGTAAAACTATAGTACTTTGTTTTTACGTGTTTAGCTATATGGATAGATAAAGATGTTATGTGGTGTGTGCATATTGTGTGAGTATATTGTGCATGTCAGTGGAGGAAGGCTGTGTTTGTTATGTGTTTGAGAGTATATTTTGCTTGTGCGTTTGTGTAGTTTATGTACACGTATGCTGCATGAGAGTGTTGTATATGTCAGTGAGGTGTGGGAATGTGTGTTTTAGAGATTATGTTGTATGTGAGTGTGAGAGGAACTGTGGATTTAATGTGTTGATGTATGGCGAGCTTGAAGGGGGCAGACGTTCAGCTGGTGGACAGAAAAACGCTTTAAAGACACTCTTAAAGTGTCTCTGAAATGCTTCGATATAGACAATATGTGCTGGGAATCCCTTGCGCAAGATCGCCAAATGTGGCGCTGTAACAACAAAAGAGGAACCGAATAGCTGAGAATCATCGTATTGTTGAGTCACAGAGAAAACGAGCAGCGCGAAAAGACAGAGCACACAACACGCACATGTCTAACCTTGATCATGTATGCCCCACCTGTGGTCGGGGATTCTGTTCTAGGATTGACTCTACAGTCACCTCCGCACACACCAGAGAGGTGCAACAGTACACGTCTGAGATTGTTGTCATCATCGCTTGCGATGGATGGCTATTATTGGATTTAATGTGTGAAAATGTTAGAGATATTGTGGGTTGGATGTGAGGAAAAGAGACCTGAAATGGGTGTGTGTAAGGATATGTATGGTAGATGTGTGTGAGAGAGACTGTGGGATGGATTGATATGTAAGTGTGAGAGAGACTGTGTTTCTGTTGTGTCTGTGTGTGTATTATGAGTGTGAATATGTGTGGTGTGTATTTACTGTGTGAGTGTCATGGGCATGTCAGTATGATGCGTATGTCAGGGCGTTGTGTGTATATGGTATAATTATGTATGTCTTGTGTTCAGTCATCTGTAAGTATGTGCCAGTGAGAGATGTGTGTTGTGAGTGTAATGTTTGTAGCAGACAATATGTGTTCTCTTGATGTGTTGCGTATGTATAAATGTTTGTTGGAAATAATGAGTATGTGTGTGTGTGTGTGTGTGTGTGTGTGTGTGTGTGCTGTATTAGTGTGGAGTCTGTCAGAGATGAATAAAGAGAGTATTGTTAAAGTATGTTGTTTCGCCTACCTGTCCATCGCGCTCGTAGCGCGTTGGACGACGGGTGACAAGCCCCCTGTGAGTACGATTAAATTCCGTGGGATGGCAGAAAAGCCACAGGTTCTCCAGATTTACGGTGTTCGTGGCACCGAACCTAAGGGTTACGATGTCCATGACACAGAGCCGAAGAGCTGAAAGCTTAAGTGCTGCTGGATCGAAGAAAAGTATGTTGTTTGAGTATGGTGCATGTGTGAGTATGGTTCGCATGTTTGGTGTGTGTGCATCATACATATATATAAGTATATATGTATATGTATGTATGTATGTATGTATATATATATAGAGTGCACGCGTGCGTAAGTTGTGTCAGATACAGATATTATGTGTACATCGTGAAAGTGTGTTAGACAGTGTATATGTGGGATGGGACAATATTAAGAGGTACGAAGACTTTTGCAAGCATTTAAATGCAATATGTAGATTTTCCAGTGGTGGGACGGATTCGCGTATGAACTCGGAGACACGTTGGTTGTGGATTCAATCCCACACTCGATGTTCCACACGGGAGGAAAGGAATTGACCCTCCTACCTCCTGCACATTAGGGTCTAGAAATGTGAAGTGACAGGCACTTCATTACCTAAAGTCTGAAAAGTCTACGAGAAAAAAACAATATGTAGATACCGCGTGTAGAATATGAACACTATCATCTATAATATGTAGATATCGCGTGTAGAATATGAACACTATACATCTATAATATGTAGATACCGCGTGTAGAATATGAACACTATCATCTATAATATGTAGATATCGCGTGTAGAATATGAACACTATACATCTATAATATGTAGATACCGCGTGTAGAATATGAACACTATCATCTATAATATGTAGATATCGCGTGTAGAATATGAGCACTATACATCTATAATATACGCTGGAAATGGATTCTTCTTTTGCGTTCGCCCACTATAAATTCAGGCGTAGCCATGGCGCCAGGTGTGGCGCTTCTGACTGATTTTTGCGTGAAAGTCTGCTTACCGTTTTATTGGTTTTCTTGCCATACAGGCAGACCTTCTCCAACTTCAAAGGTTCCAAAATATAAGCTGGAGATGGATAAGACACGCGTTACGCAGGACGACTACCTCTTTCATGAAAACTACAAATAGATGGATACCAGGGGGTAAACGAAAACGTGACAGACACAAAACCTCATGGAAAAGAACAGTAGAACAGGAACTGAAAGAAATTAATCACATCTAAAACACAATACAGAGAACGGCCAAGCACAGAGAAGATGTGTGTGTATTTGTTGGTGCTCTAAGTCACAGCGACCTCACAGAACTACATATGTGTGTGTATATATATATATATATAATATATATTATTATTCTTCTTTGAACGATCCCTATCGAGCACTTGTTAACTACTCTTTCTGATTGATATGTGATCCAAACCTAAGAGTGATTGTACGTTGTGCCAGTTATGCGTCTACAAGTAGGCAAGCACATTTTATTTCTGCGATGCTTTTATTTACTAGGTAGCTTCCTAGGCCCTTACCTCAGTCGCCTCTTATGACATGCCTTGTAGGTCGCAGTGTTACTATTCGTTGCTCCTGTTGCGGGCTCCGGTCCCACACACGGGCGGTATATATCTATATATGTGTGTGTGTGTACGTGTGTGTGCATATATATATATATATATGTGTGTGTGTGTATAAGTGTGTGTGTTTCTGTATTTGTACATTTTTAAAACAAATTTGACATAATGTTTCCGACATACAAATCAATGTAAAGCTCAATTTGTTATGTTATATTCATATCAAGTATCCAACGGATAGAAGCACATACAACTAACCATACACATCCGCGCACACACACATATACAATGCAAAAACTCCCACACATGACAGTTTAGAAAAGGTCACAACAAAGCAAGAGTTACACTAAAACTGCACTTAATTCAAGCTTGTGTACACTGTGAACTGTTCAGTACTGACGGAGCCTTGTTAGTCGCTACTTGAATACATTGACTTAGTCTAACCATGGACTCCCGTCTAACCATGGACTCCCACATCTCATGTCAGTGTGTGTTTGAGAGTAACAGGAACCATTTTCGTCCAAAAAGCTTTCGTCTAATTTTATGACAACTTATTATTTCTCTGTTCATTCACAAATTTGAAGAAGCAAGGAAACAACATTTTTCTTCATATAGTGCAGTGGTTCTCAAATTGTGGGTCGCAACTCCTTTGGGGTCGATCGACCATTTCACAGGGGTCGCCTAAGACCATCGGAAAACACATATTTATCATAATTAAAAATAAACATTGTTAGGGGTCAATTTTATGGTTAGGGGTCAGCATCATATGTACTAACTGTATTAAAGGGTCGCGGCATTAGGAAGATTGAGAACCACTGATATAGTGTGTCCATCACAGATTAGCGTAAGCGTTTGCCTATCCACCCGGACTCAAGAAGGTTGTGGTTTCAATCCCATATTCATGTTCTACATGTGAGAAAAAGAATTGATCATCCTACTTTCTGCATACTAGGTCTAGAAATTGAAGTGACATAAGAGTAAAAACACTATGGACATTTTTTGTGTTGTTTGTTTTAGTTTGACCATAGCATGAGACGCCAGTATCATCACACACTTTAAAAGAATATCAGTATACAACTAGTTCTCTCGCCTCCTCCATCGCAGTGTTCAAAGTTTACATAATATTATGCTGCCACATTGTCGTCTTGGTCGTCCCTGTCTTGTCTTTCAGAACCATGCGCTCCACTATCACACTCTCTAAACCAGTGTGGTCGTTTAATATCACCAAAATATTTCAGTTTTCGAGACACAGTTTTGTTTTAAGCCAATGTTCCTGATGTTCTAGATCATGTAGAATGTCATTATTTTTCTAATTTTTTTTTTTGGGGGTCAGTATTCTAATGATTGTTTTGTGTACTTTGTTTCAATACATCGATTTCTACAGAGAGTGGATAAGCATTGACGTCTATCCTTCGTTTTAGATCCTCTTTAGTTGTTCATTTATTAGTCTCAGTGTAACACGATAGTTCACTTAGGAGAGTCAGCAAAACACATTAGTTCGTTTATGAGAGTCAGTGTAACCCGATAGTTCACTTAGGAGAGTCAGAGAAACACATTAGTTCGTTTATGAGAGTCGGTGTAACACGATAGTTCACTTAAGAGAGTCAGAGAAACACATTAGTTCGTTTATGAGAGTCGGTGTAGCACGATAGTTCACTTAGGAGAGTCAGAGAAACACATTAGTTCGTTTATGAGAGTCGGTGTAACACGATAGTTTACTTAGGAGAGTCAGAGAAACACATTAGTTCGTTTATGAGAGTCGGTGTAGCACGATAGTTCACTTAGGAGAGTCAGAGAAACACATTAGTTCGTTTATGAGAGTCGGTGTAACACGATAGTTTACTTAGGAGAGTCAGCAAAACACATTAGTTCGTTTATGAGAGTCAGTGTAACACGATAGTTCACTTAGGAGAGTCAGAGAAACACATTAGTTCGTTTATGAGAGTCAGCGTAACACGATAGTTCACTTAGGAGAGTCAGCAAAACACATTAGTTCGTTTATGAGAGTCAGTGTAACTCGATAGTTCACTTAGGAGAGTCAGAGAAACACATTAGTTCGTTTATGAGAGTCGGTGTAACACGATAGTTCACTTAGGAGAGTCAGAGAAACACATTAGTTCATTTATGAGAGTCAGCGTAACACGATAGTTCACATGGAAGAGTCTCTCGTGTGTTGCCGGGGTTCGCATTGAGAGCAAAAAATAGTAACACTGTGACCTTCAAGGCATGTCGTAAGAGGCGACTGAGGTAGAGGCCTAGGAAGCTACCCTAGTAAATAAAAAGCGTCGCAGAAATCGGATGGGCTGCCTACTTGTAGGTGTATAACTGGCACAACGTACAATCTCTCTTAGGCTCAGATCACATACAAATCACAAAGAGTGGTTAACAAGCGGTCGATATGGGACGTTCGAAGAAGAAAACGAAATATCAGAGTCAGTGTAACACAGCAGCTTGTAATGAGAGTCAGTGTAACACAGCAGCTTGTAATGAGAGTCAGTGTAACACAGCAGCTTGTAATGAGAGTCAGTGTAACACAGCAGCTTGTAATGAGAGTCAGTGTAACACTGCAGCTTGTAATGAGAGTCAGTGTAACACAGCAGCTTGTAATGAGAGTCAGTGTAACACAGCAGCTTGTAATGAGAGTCAGTGTAACGCGATAGCTCACTTAGAAGAGTCACCAAAACCCAGAAGTTCGTTTATACGAGTCAGTGTCACGGGATAGTTCCCTTAGAAGAGTCAACAAACACGCACCAATTCGTTATGAGGGTCAGTCTTATAAGATTTAAAAGAGTCAGGACAAGTCATTGTAACACTGTAGTTCACATAGGGGGGTCAGCTCAATGCAGAACTAGTGAACTGAATTTGATCATTTGAACGTTATGACATGACGGAAAACTAACAGTTATCTACTACAAAGTTGCAGGAATCTGCGTAGTTCAGCCACAGCTTACACCTGCACAGGACGGATGATACATATAAAACATATGGTGGGTAAGGTGACCTTACTGTAAAGAACCCACTTTCTTTCACAGCAGTTTCGTAAAGAAAACGAAAAATATCGCGTACATTTAAAAAAAAGTTATTACCGCTCTTGGCGTTGACTAACACAATTCTATCTTACTTCCCTTCTCTTCAGCTCTCAGTATTATCATTTACAGAATTGTTATATAAACTGAAAAAAAGTCTAGCTCTAATATCCCAAACAAGTGTCAGTTTTTGTACTACTTTATTTTGAAAATGTTAGAACTTGTGTAAATAATTACTTTCCAACATTGCATGAATCTTGCATTACTGGGTAAAAACTAGTCTTTTCTTCTTCAAATATTGCATGATTCTTGCATTACTGGGTAAATAAAGGTTTTTTTCTGCAAATATTGCATGAATCTTGCATTACTGGATAAATAATAGTTTTTCAAATATTGCATGAATCATGAAATGCTGGGTAAATAATAGTTTTTCAAATATTGCATGAATCATGAAATACTGGGTGAATAATAGTTTTTCAAACATTGCATGAATTCTTAAACATACTTTTATCAAGTTCGAATTTTAATTAAGATAGTACCATAAGATTTTATGCTGGGGTGGTGAAAAGTAACAAAAGTCTCACAATACTAGATGTTTGAAAGTGAGAAAGTCGGAAAGTTTAAATGTAGACTTGTATTTCCTAGCCAAACGTGCAAGTTTGGCTAACGAAGAAAGCATGAACATTATCTCAGTCGTGGTGAATCATGTTAGAAATCTAGAAGCAACATATGCTGGAACAAAATAAACACCAACAGCAAATAGATGTACACTTATCTTCACTTATTATTCACCTGACTATTCTGTGAACCTTACCTGATTATTCTGTGTCTAGTTGTAACATAGCATTTGAGAAAGACACTCCCTCGTGAGTCATTTTTTTAGAATGGCTCATTTGTTGTGTTCGTAAGGACGCTCGTATTGCTAGGTTAGGCGATTAGGTGTCGTAAGAAGTGCGGGTAAGTGGTTCGAGTCCCGTGTTTGTCTATTTGTTTTTCCGAAGCTCTCAATACCTGTACCCTGTTTATTTGTTGATCATATTCGTTACTTCCGTTGCTATAGTCTGTCCATTAAATCGTGAGCACGTTTGAAATTGATTTTCTCGAAAACTACCTGTTGGATCTCAGTGATTTTTGCATGCAGCCTTAGAATATCAATGACGCTAAAATAAAGCCAACCAGTAGTCCATAGATGCTACGGATTTTGCACATCGGCGAATTCCTTTGATCTTTTATGACAATTGCAAATACGGGGGCTCAAATTTTAGATTTTACAGTATCCTAGAATTTGTCCATGTCAATTCTATTCATAGGTGTATCTCCATATTAACTTGATAGGTCAAGTAATTAAGTGTGTTGCCCTTTATGTGCAATCGTGAACTTGGATACAATATGCAACAGTTAGTCCTCCCTTCGGTCACCATTAGACCCCAGGGTGTCTTAACTTCACCACAAATTGTATGATAGTAGACGCATTTGGATATGGAAATGTATACGTTGCTATTTCTCAGTCTGTAATCAAAATATGATTTGTATCATCCCGAATCTGACGATTCCATGAGGTTGATAATTGTTACTGGCTGGACAAATTGTAATCCATCTCGGTGCCAGTACTCGTCTTCCTCTCGGAGCACATGTTCAACACACTTCTTCCAGAACTGCATGTCTATCATTGAGAGGGACTCACGTGTCAGAACTTCAACATCACACATTTTAAACGTCCTGTTCTGTTCGGCAACTTGCCCTTTTACTTTAGCCCAGACAAGCTCTATCGGATTGAGGTGAGCATGATATGGAGGTAGTCGCAAAGACGTGTGGCCGTATTCCGCAATGCTTTTATCAATATGAAACACCTTTGTCTTATTTGTCATCCTCACCAGGTGCAACAACTCGGGTTTCAAATATGTATCATCGAAGCTGACATTTTCCTTAGCAAGCCAAGTCCTAATTTGATCTTTTGTATTTGATGCAGTTGGTACTTTGTCTTCCGCTGATACTGCGTTGTGATAGGATGCATTATCCATTACCAAGCATGATAGTCTGTTTAGAATTGGAAGTAGATCTTTCTCCATCCAGTGCCTGAAAATATGTCCATTCATTTCTGTGTGGTAGTCCCTACCGTCGGTACTTTTTGATTGGAAAATAAGTCCAGCGTCATGGACAAGACCTTCTTCACTACTTCCTGCATGTGTTAGTATAATACGCTGGCCTTTGCTGCTTGGTATTTTTATTTTCTGTTCACCGTCTACTGATTGCCATTCTTTAGCATTGGTGTGGTGAGCATTGACCCAGGATTCGTCCAAATATACAATATCATAGCCTTGCCTCCGCCGCTCACGGATCTGCCTCATGCATTTACTTCGGGCAGCAATTAAATGTGGCTTTTCACAAATAATATTCCTGCCGCTTATAGTTTTTCTGAAGGTGAAGCCGGCGGCTCTTACAATTTTCCATAGAGTACTTTTAGAAATGTCTATGCTGCAATCTGATTGCAGTTTTAATTTCAGTTTCCTGAGAGTAACAAGTTTATTTGTCGCAAACATTTTCAAGAGCTCCCGTCTTATGACATCTATGTCAAAGTCGTCAATTGTTCTTTTCCTTCCTTGCTTGACATTAGTGCACTTTGTGTCCTGTTTAATCCATCGGGAAAAGGATTCTCTATTCAGACCAAGCGCCAGTTGCGTTCGTTTCTCAGGGTTATGAATATCGCAATGTAGATGACCTCTCTTAGATTCTCTACGGAAGTGTTGGTATAGTAAGACTGTAACCTTCTGCATTGTTATAAATGTGCACTTCAGACTCATTATGAATGTGATATCAATGTCAGTTTTGATAAGCCAACAAATATGATACAATAGCTTCATACAAATAGCGAGATACACCTATAACTATACAACGGTATCCCAATTATAACGTCATATGCTTTCCGCTTTCAAACTCGACTGGGTTAGGTGCATGGGATTTCGTGAAATTGTTGTTTACTCACGATATTTCTATGTTACCATAATGTATTTTTAGAACAACGCGTCTGTGTACCGTAGATCTGTTACTATTGTGTACAATCCGGTGAGGTTGATTTTAATATAACCTGAAGAAGAAATATTTCAAACTACATCAAATTTTCTTGGAAAAAATATTTCTCTAGCGTCATGGATATTCTAAGGCTGCTTGCAAAAATCACTGAGATCCAACAGGTAGTTTTCGAGAAAATCAATTTCAAACGTGCTCACGAATTAATGGACAGACTATACCTCTGGGATTCTTGCAAAAAAACTCCTTGTGCCTGACTTACTCTAACATGACTTAAGTTTGTAGATCAACGCTAGCATTCAAAACTTTGTTAGTGCTTTCTTTACCGAGTTATGAATTAAGTTAGTTTTAAAATGTCAGGAGTTCATAGCGTTTTCTGTCGGTCATTATACTGGTCATTGGCCATGCGCCGCGGTAGTCGTTGAAAACGGAGTGCACCATTCGTGAAGTGAAAATATCAATTAAACAATCAGATCAAAATTTCGCTGCTTATCAAAACACATGAGACAAATTTATTTTAATTCTCTTTTTCTGTCATACTTTTTCTGCAAAATGTAATGAAATAAACATTTATAAATTTAAAAAAGTAAATGGACAACTTTACGTACCATGAGATAAATTGGTAAATACGGTGTTAGCCCTTGAACTAAATAAAAGTAATATAGGAAAATCAAACGCACATAAGCACAAAGAACCACATTTAAAATCAACTTTAAAAAAAAAAAAAATTAAAAAGTTGTTAAAAATGATTTGATCAGATGTCTGGATCGTTAAAAAAGCAAAATACCAAGAGTTCAAGCAAAACGTTTGTTGGGGTGGGGAGGGTGGAGGAGAGGGGGCACGGATACTCCGAAGACGGTCAAAGTCAGCGTTAACAAGAAAAAGTCGAGACAGTGGGTTTATTTTACGGTTGTCAACTCTCTGAGATCAGAAGAGCACAAGGAGTTTTCTTACAAGAACCCCAGAGGAAGCAACGGAAGTAACGAATATGATCAACAAATAAACAGATACAGGTATTAAGAGCTTCCGAAAAACAAATAGACAAACACGGGACTCGAACCACTTACCCTAGTCCTTACGACACCAATCGCCTAGCCTAGCAATACGAGCGTCCTTACGTACACAACCAATGAGCCATTCTAGATTTTTTAATGTGAAAGGAAATCATATAATGAAAATATTTAAACTTTCGTTTGGATATGAAAGAAACTGAACGTAATACTATAGTACAAATAAACTCTTATAGTACGGCAAGCCACCTCACGCGTCTAGGTGTTTAAAAACAAAAATTATTATATTCTGACAATTTGATGCTTTCTGTATATAATTCTTTGAAGAATACAGTAGATTAATTTATAAAACGCAACTTTTTTTCCTTTGATAATATGAATTCTGAAATAGTGTTCTGATATAATAAAAGAAAGTTACAATATACTGATGCAAATGCTTTTTAGAGAACATCGCTTAATAACGTGACTTTGATGTGCGTATACTAGGAGTTAAGAGTCGCTGTAGGATAGAAGTTAGTGTGCTTGCTTTATAGGGGTGATCCTAAATGGGATCACATTTCTGAAATGGAGTTGGATTTTTCCGTGCGTAGCAACTTGACCCAGCTATAATTGAGTACCAGAGAAACATTAGGAAGTAAAGACGACCGATGTGATGTTGCCCACACCATTCATTGTGTAGGGATAGATTAAAAAATAAACACTATCCTAACATCGTATTTAGTGATATACCTGTTGGTATGTCAGCAGGTTCTTTCTTTCTCATGTTTTTTAGGGGGATAATATCGTTCTGAAGGTTGTAGTTCAAATCCGGACTGAGTCACATGCAATTTTTTCATTGGGTTCCCAGGATTGTTTGACCTATTGAGTTCGTTCTTTGTGCAACAATCTAGGCAGATAGCATGTGACTTCTGCCCACATGGGCGCAGCCATATGGGGAAACCTGGTACAGCGAAATCAATCCTTCGTCTTTAGATCTTATTTTATAGACATATCTATTTAACTCATACTGCAGCAAAAGTGTGAGGGAGCTAGCAGTCCAACAGTACAAAACAATACCATTCATAGATAAAGCTACCAGTTCCATTCCGCATTGTTTTCTTTTATAGCATTGTAAAACAAAGTAAAATAAATACCATATTACAGCTGAATCAGAGCCAACTATAAACGTATCTAGAGTTGGCTGCGGCTGAATTGACTCTTAATATATCTGAGCAAAAACAAAAATCTCCGGATTTAGCTCCCGATTCCAAATTTGCAATGTAAAAAATATAATCCATAATGTACTCATCTTCGTATTCTTCTTCATCTTCACTTTTCCAAAATACCTTCCTTCATGACTGTCTTTTCCAAATCTATATCTCTTTGTGTATCCAAAATACTTCACTTTCCCCAATCTCCTTCTTTTTATCAACAATTGTGTTCAGCTCCTAGTTCTTATTCAATATATTTGTTTCTCATCTTTTCTGTATATGGGATTTTTTAGAATACTTTTATAATATTTATATTGGGAAGCACTTATTTTCTTTCTGCTTTTTTTAGAAAATATTCTAGTCAAACTCGATGCAGGTCAGTCCTTCCGTTTTACACCATTCGTTTGTTCACAATTTGTTTGTTCAACAAACAGAAATTAGGAAACATATAGTTTGTGTTTCAACAAACAGAAATTAGGAAACATATAGTTTGTGTTTCCAAAACAGAAATTAGAACATTAGTTGTCAAAACAAATTAGAAACATAGTTCGTGTTTGAACAAACATAAATTGGGAAACATATAGTTTGTGTTTCAAAAACAGAAATTAGGAAACATATAGTTTGTGTTTCAACAAACAGAAATTAGGAAACATATAGTCAAAAAACAGAAATTACAACAAACAGAAATTAGGAAACATATAGTTTGTGTTTCAACAAACAGAAATTAGGAAACATATAAATTGTGCTTCAACAAACAGAAATTAGGAAACATATAACAGTATATTTAACACCATTTTGAATAAATAACCTTTTCTATCTGTCTTTTCTCCAATCATGTTTTGCCTCACAGCGTCAGGTCAAGAAGAGATTTCTAAAACGGGCCTTTGTGTGCGCTTCGTAGATAGTGTCTTTCGTCGCCTCTGTTATCTCTGAGGTCTATCTTTTGCGTGGCCGGACTTTTGCTTTTGTACTCATTGTATCAAAGCAGCATTGTTCTTTGAAGTGCACTGTCTATTGGTAATCTGCTTATGTGGCCGAACCATTTAATTTATTGTTTCTTGATGAAGTCTAGTACTGATGGTGTACCCACTTTTATCCTGATGTCTTCATTTCTAAACCGGTCTATTCTTGCTACCCCCAACATTCTGCATAGACACTTCATCTCTGTCATAAATAACATTATAACATAAATATTCTCTATCTCTGGAATAAACAACAACTCTATTTAACCTTTTATTTTTCCTACATTTTCTTTTTGCAGGTTCGGAGATAAACAAACCAAAAATAATGACTGGTGATACAGTAAAAGGTAATTCATCTTCTAACGTACTTATACAGGGTGTTCAACTTAAAAACAGCCTATGAATGGAGCTAATCTGGCATATATGTATGGAAATGAGAAGGTTCAGTTATGACGTAGTATAGGTCAAGGTTGTGTGATGGTGTGTAATTGTAGTGAGGAAGGGGCGATGAACAAATGTGACGTAGGACAAGCTAGTTAGAACCGGTTTAAATAGTAAATAGACGGAGATGCAATGCGTACCTCGCAAATTTCTATTTGTCACTGGGGCTGCTTTTAAGTTGAACACCCTGTATATATATATATGAATATTTATGTATATATGTGACCTTTTTCGTCTTTACAGATGGTCAATTGACAAATTAGGTTTTTAGTTTTCACTTGTCTCTCTTGCCTTTCTGTTCATCCCTAAGTCTCTTTTAAACAGATTATGTATATTTGCTTTATGTTGTTTTCCATATATGTCGGTCATCAGCTAGTTTTTCCCATTTGTTAGAACCGATAGAAAAGTTTTTCATTAAGACCTTGCAGACATCTTTATATCTGAGCAGTGTTCTGCCGTGGAGTCGTTTCTCTACCGAAAAGTTCACAGAACAACACTTGCTGTTGTATGCTAATATTTTCCTTTCTTCCCACATGTGCTAACCATCTTAGCCTTCTACTGCTGAGCATTCCCATGCTGGAACAATCTATACGTGATCACAAACTTGCTACAACTACATACTAGATAGTACCATTAACACCATCTGGTGCCGTGCCGGCTCTCGCAGGCGATCATGGATCTCCACAAATTTCAGTCCCTGGTATTTGGTATCATCTCAGATGTTCACACCCTTCTGACTAGTCTGTACGACCCGTCGCTTTAACTGCCTTCAGTATATCAACTGTGTCCATTACTCTACTGCTTGCCACTGTAGCCCTATCTGCGAATTTGCATGTTTATTTTTCCTGACAAATCTCTTGCTTCATCATATATCATATTTGTTCTTGTATCTTCTCCTGACAAATCTCCTTGCTTCATCATATATCATATTTGTTCTTGTATCTTCTCCTGACAAATCTCCTTGCTTCATCATATATTATATTTGCTCTTGTATCTTCTCCTGACAAATCTCCTTGCTTCATCATATATCATTTGTTCTGTATCTTCTCTGACAAATCTCTTTACTTCATCATATATCATATTGTTCTTGTATCTTCTCTGACAAATCTCCTTGCTTCATCATATATCATATTTGTTCTTGTATCTTCTCCTGACAAATCTCCTTGCACTATCATATATCATATTTGTTCTTGTATCTTCTCCTGACAAATCTCCTTGCTTCATCATATATCATATTTGTTCTTGTATCTTCTCCTGACAAATCTCCTTGCACTATCATATATCATTTGTTCTTGTATCTTCTCCTGACACATCTCCTTGCACTATCATATATCATATTTGTTCTTGTATCTTCTCCTGACAAATCTCCTTGCACTATCATATATCATTTGTTCTTGTATCTTCTCCTGACAAATCTCCTTACTTCATCATATATCATATTTGTTCTTGTATCTTCTCCTGACACATCTCCTTGCACTATCATATATCATATTTGTTCTTGTATCTTCTCCTGACAAATCTCCTTGCTTCATCATATATCATATTTGTTCTTGTATCTTCTCCTGACAAATCTCCTTGCTTCATCATATATCATATTTGTTCTTGTATCTTCTCCTGACACATCTCCTTGCACTATCATATATCATATTTGTTCTTGTATCTTCTCCTGACAAATCTCCTTGCACTATCATATATCATTTGTTCTTGTATCTTCTCCTGACAAATCTCCTTACTTCATCATATATCATATTTGTTCTTGTATCTTCTCCTGACAAATCTCCTTGCACTATCATATATCATATTTGTTCTTGTATCTTCTCCTGACAAATCTCCTTGCTTCATCATATATCATATTTGTTCTTGTATCTTCTCCTGACAAATCTCCTTGCTTCATCATTTATCATATTTGTTCTTGATCTTCTCTGACAAATCTCCTTGCTTCATCATATATTCATATTTGTTCTTGTATCTTCTCCTGACAAATCTCTGCATTATCATATATCATTTGTTCTTGTATCTTCTCTGACAAATCTCCTTGCACTATCATAATCATTTGTTCTTGTATCTGCTCCTGACAAATCTCCTTGTCACTCATCATATATCATATTGTTCTTGTATCTCTCTGACAAATCTCCTTGCAATTCATATATATCATTTGTTCTTGTATCTTCTTCTGACAAATCTCCTTTTAATCATATATCTATTTGTTCTATTGTCGTATCTTCTCCCATTGACATAATTTTCATCCTTGCTTCATCTATATCATATTTGTTCTTGTATCTTCTCCTGACAAACTCTCCTTTGCTAATTCTTTCTCCACATATCAATTTGTTCTCTGTATCTTCTCCTGACAAATCTCCTTGCACTATCATATATCATTTTGTTCTTGTATCTTCTCTGACAAATCTCCTTGCACTATCATATATCATATTTGTTCTTGTATCTTCTCCTGATCAAATCTCTCTTGCACTATCATATATCATATTTGTTCTGTATCTTCCCTGACAAATCTCCTTGACTATCATATATCATATTTGTTCTTGTATCTTCTCCTGACAAATCTCCTTGCTTCATCATATATCATATTTGTTCTTGTATCTTCTCCTGACAAATCTCTTGCTCATCATATATCATATTTGTTCTTGTATCTTCTCCTGACAAATCTCCTTGCACTATCATATATCATATTTGTTCTTGTATCTTCTCCTGACAAATCTCCTTGCACTATCATATATCATTTGTTCTTGTATCTTCTCCTGACAAATCTCCTTGCACTATCATATATCATATTTGTTCTTGTATCTTCTCCTGACAAATCTCCTTGCTTCATCATATATCATATTTGTTCTTGTATCTTCTCCTGACAAATCTCCTTGCACTATCATATATCATATTTGTTCTTGTATCTTCTCCTGACAAATCTCCTTGCACTATCATATATCATATTTGTTCTTGTATCTTCTCCTGACAAATCTCCTTACACTATCATATATCATATTTGTTCTTGTATCTTCTCCTGACAAATCTCCTTCACATCATATATCATATTTGTTCTTGTATCTTCTCCTGACAAATCTCCTTGCACTATCATATATCATATTTGTTCTTGTATCTTCTCCTGACAAATCTCCTTGCTTCATCATATATCATATTTGTTCTTGTATCTTCTCCTGACAAATCTCCTTGCTTCATCATATATCATATTTGTTCTTGTATCTTCTCCTGACAAATCTCCTTGCACTATCATATATCATATTTGTTCTTGTATCTTCTCCTGACAAATCTCCTTGCTTCATCATATATCATATTTGTTCTTGTATCTTCTCCTGACAAATCTCCTTACTTCATCATATATCATATTTGTTCTTGTATCTTCTTCTGACAAATCTCCTTGCACTATCATATATCATATTTGTTCTTGTATCTTCTCCTGACAAATCTCCTTACTTCATCATATATCATATTTGTTCTTGTATCTTCTTCTGACAAATCTCCTTGCACTATCATATATCATATTTGTTTTTGTATTTCATAATCAAGTAACATATCTCTTGCAAAACGTCGCTTTAATGACAGCCTGCCTGAAAAACAATCTGTCTCTAGCATGTTCTCCTGCCTCGTATATCGTCAAGTTCACGGTTTCTTTGATACCCTTAGGTTGAAAGGGACGTGCCTCGGCTTAAAGATGCTTTAATCCCCTACTAAACAAACAAAAAACAAACTTTGATACCCTGCTCTCACCTTCATCTTGGTCTTCCCTGCATATATCACCATGTACTACACCGTCCATTACTATTCTCTTCTAACAACCGTGTCGCTTAACGTAACCGAAATCTTTCATTTTCCTTGCGCCATCATATATCATAGTTTATCTTGTATCTTCTCGTTATAAATCTCCTCGAACAATCGTATGCTGTACTTGTATCAAACATACTTAGTTTCCTACCTAGTTTGCTCATTCTTCTTCTTCTTCTGCGTTCTCACTAGATTGGGATTTCGGATTCTCTAATAAGGCAGCAGTCTGCCTCAGATTATCAGCCACGCTATACAGTTTGTCTTGGACGCTAGTGTAAGTGGGCCACCTCTTTCTTCTCAAGTCTGCATACTGGGGGCAGTTCTGTAGGATATAATTCCTATGATTTCTGCTTTCCCGTTTGTGCAGACCTCTTTCAACAGTAAGTTTTGGCCACCCTCGTGATGGTAGGTCTGACATTCTTACTGCGTGACTAAATCTCCGATGCAGATTGACGACCGTGGAATCCGTTATTCCATTCCTCATTGTGAGGGGTCGTTGCACCATGTTATGCGCCTAATGACCTGGTGCATCCGTTTTCAGCAAGCATTTGTTTCGGGTTAGCATTCCCTAGTGGACACGTGCATCCGATTTCATCCAAAACACCTTAGTCGACTCTTACGACATGCGTGGCAGGTAACAATGGTTCTATTCTTTACACCCCAAATTTGGGCCCCGGTAACCACTCGGACGGTTTTCTCATTCAATAAGTTACTTCATTACCGAGGATGCTACATTCATATAGAATCTGCTGTATATTCAATGATTGAAATAATGATTATTCATATAGAATCTGCTGTATATTCAATGATTGAAATAATGATTATTCATATAGAATCTGCTGTATATTCAATGATTGAAATAATGATTATTCATTAGAATCTCTGTATATTCAATGATTGAATAATGATTATTCATATAGAACTGCTGTATATTCAATGATTGAAATAATGATTATTCATATAAATCTAGTTGTATATTCAATAGTTGATAATGATCTATTCATATAGAATCTGCTGTATATTCAATGATTGAAATAATGATTATTGTCTGCATAAATCATCCAGAGATCCCAGAATTGGAGAAGAAATTAAAGAAAGCCAGATATGTAGCCCTTGCGCTTGGGATTCTTGTATTGATATTTTTGGGAATCCTGATTGCTATTCTAGTCGCACACCTCACGAAACATGATGATGATGATGGATCAGCCATCCCAGCTTGTGGAGCTACAGCAGCGAGTGAATCTCGTGAAGAGAATATTCTAGGTAAGTGTAAATAATGGTAAATAAAACTTACATCATAGCAGCGTTTGCAGATCTACAGGTGTTTAGCTTCATAACACTACCTGCGTCTGGCAGGGTCTGGCCGAACAGATTAGAGTGCGGCTCACATACGGGAGACCCGTATTCAATCCAAGGGTAAGAGATTTGTTTCTGTTGTGGGCATTATAATAAAATTTATATCCAGAATAGCTTCGCGACCACTGCACTAGCCATGCAGCCATTAAATTCCTCAAGCTCACGTCCCACTCGTCCTACACCGCCCTAAAAAGCGGTACTACAGGTAGTAACGATATTACCTGTAGAGACAGTTGTTTAACGTCATAAAAATGAATGAAGACACGTCTGTGGTTGACGTCATATCAATGAATGCAGACACACATGTGTTTAACGTCATATCAATGAATGCAGACACACATGTGTTTAACGTCATATCAATGAATGCAGACAAAATGTGTTTAACGTTATAGAATTCCTGCAGACATACAGGTGTTTAACGTCATAGCCCTGCCTGCAGACACACATGTGTTTAACGTCATAGCAATGCCTGCAGACACACATGTGTTTAACGTCATAGCAATGCCTGCAGACACACATATGTATTTAACGTCACAGCCCTGCCTGCAGACATACAGGTGTTTGACATCATTGTAATACCTGCAGACATAACTATTTGTTGCAGCCCTTTTACCGATTTTCAACTACCAATTGTTCTTTAACGCATTCAACTTCAACACAGAATCTAAACTATATCGTTGACCTCCAATACTACTAGGAACTCGATCTCACCAACATTGAGAGAAGGGTTCTCTGGAAAAATATCCCGATCACTCCACGTGGGAAACGAACCAAGTACCTTTGGATCGAGAGGCGAACACCTTACCTCCACGTCAAGAGATTCGAACACCTTACTCCACGTCAAAGAAGGATGAACATTTACTTCTCACGTCAAGAGATTTCAAATGTATAGCATGATAATATAAACTGATAATGAATAATGATTAGTCATTTTACGATATTACTAATCTTTAGAAATGTTACAATACGTGTTAGATGAGTTACTAAAATACTTGTTAGAAATGTTGCTACAATACGTGTTAGATGAGTTACTAAAATACTTGTTAGAAATGTTACTACAATACGTGACACACGACAACAGAAAACCGACTAGCTCAGACAGGAAAACCACAATTTCTGCTTAATGGGACTGGTTTTTATAAGTGTTTGATAGAATACTGTGGTTTTCTGCAATTTTACAAAATTCTATGATTTCAAGGTAATTTAGTGATGAAAAGTGTTAATAATATTGATATTCCCTGAGTGTTAAACAACATAATTAACACAATATAACATTGCTTTAGTGTATTGTGTTGTTATTTTTTAAAATGAATTTGTCTTCAACAATATTGGAATGCGAGGTCAGGCGACGGTTGTGGTCTGATTTCCAGAATTTTACCGAGCCCGCCGGCATTATGTTATTGGAGACCATTCTACAATACTTTTAGAAATGTTACTACAATACTTGTTAGTAAAGTTACTATAATACTTGTTAGTAAAGTTACTATAATACTTGTTAGTAAAGTTACTACAATACTTGTTAGTAAAGTTACTATAATACTTGTTAGTAAAGTTACTATAATACTTGTTAGTAAAGTTACTATAATACTTGTTAGTAAAGTTACTATAATACTTGTTAGTAAAGTTACTATAATACTTGTTAGTAAAGTTACTACAATACTTGTTAGTAAAGTTACTATAATACTTGTTAGTAAAGTTACTATAATACTTGTTAGTAAAGTTACTATAATACTTGTTAGTAAAGTTACTACAATACTTGTTAGTAAAGTTACTCCTAATATTGTAAGGACATTATATCAATACTTTTATAACACAGTGAACCGACAATCCAGGTCTTTAATGAACTAACAGTTACAGAAATGAAAGAAGTAAAGTTCTGAAAAGATATTGGTGTTATAAAGCAGAAGATGCTGACTGATTTTACCATGGACTTAGGTAATAAATGTATTTGATTTAGTTCATTTTATTTACTGTGTTTATAGTATACATTCGTTGTCTGTAAGAAGTGAACCTTCATGTGACGATAGGCAGGGCCGTGCGGTATATTTTCTCAGTATGTTGCAAGTCTTCGAAATGCAGCCCGTTAAATGTTTTTTCTTTAAAATAACCTTTAATTGTGATTTTGATACTTATATCGCCCACCTTACGGTTCCGCCTGATGCAGCCGCCTCCCTTGTATCATAGCACGGCACGACCCTGACGATAGGTTCCAGTGGATTTCTGGTACATCACATTAACCACGAAGCTCGGTTCATTTCCAAGTGGCGTACATCTCATTCAGGAACTCACGAAGCTCGTTCATTTCCAAGTGGAACGATTCAACTATTTTATCTAGTGATTCCTGATTTCATTGTAGATGAGATCGAGTTCCTAGTCCTACCGGGGACCGACACAAAATGTAGATCATGTGTTTACGTTGAACATATAATAGAAATATGGACAGTGCAAAATTGATAAAAGGCTGGAAAACCGCTACTCAGGAACAAATTTCTTAATAGCAATTGAAGAAAATATAGTTTGTACAAATGTTTGCTATTCTGAAAATAGCAACGGCACATTGCCGTGTCACAGAATTTGTGCACTGTCTTTGAGATCTTTCTGTGTAGGAAAGTTATTGGAGCACACGTGGTTAATCACCAGAGTGCAATGATGATGGTCCTATCAATCTCTCTCTCTCTCTCGCGATCGTTCTAAGCTAGTTTTTATCATTCTTATTGTGATGTATAAACAGCCAAACATCAGAACGTACACCAACCTTCAGCACCTATTTGAGCACAGTTGCTTATCCTTCGGTGGGGTGTTCGATTTCAGCCAGCTATTGTGTGCGGTTCACTCTAATCTAGCCTTTGACTGTCCCCAGCCGTAACCCACAAGGCAGTGGGTTGCTATTTTTTTTCAGGGCAGCGACCCTTAGACGGCCTACCCTCCCGGGCTTGTGAACGCCATCTGCCCAGCAAAACCGGTCGTTTTAATGAACACCTTGGTTTGCTGCCCGTTCAGGTTTGTTTTCGGTTTGCTCCGCTAGTCTTTGATTGTCCCCAATCAAAACTACAAGGCAGCAGTAGCTCCCTGCGAGCGGAAACGCGCACTGGCTTTACCTCTGCTGGGCTTTCCAGCTGCTCTGTGCATTTGGGTAGGACGTACACTCTGCTTGCCGCCGCCGCGCTTGCCGCTGCCGCGCTTGCCGCTGCCACACTTGCGCTGGTTTTGCCTCTGCTGGGCTTTTCAGTTCTGCTCATGTGGGTGGGACGCACACCCTTTTGTCTTTCATGCTCGCCGTAGCAGTGGCTGCCTCGCTTTCCGCGCTTGCCGTGCCGGCCTGCACCTCGATGGAGCCCACTGTGACTTTGCCAGCCTGCGTGCTCGCTCTGCCCTGGTGCCTACCTTACCATTTCCGTCAATTCCTACTGGGCTGTCCGACTTCAAAGGGGCAAAACCGAGTTCGCCCCATGTTGCCCACGTGCAACTCAACTCGACTCCCAGCACACTCATCGGCTCTAGGGTAGTGTCTCAAGAGAGAGCATGCTTGGGCTCCGAATTTCGCCACACGCGGGTCAACATCCCTTCGATGGTTTTGATTCGTGCCCCCATCTTTGTGATGGGGCCAGACATTTGACCTATAGAACCAACGTGCAGCCCAACTCATCACCCAGCATCCTCATCAGCTCAAGAGTAGTACCTCAAGAGAGAGAATGCGCGGGCTCCGAATTTCACCGCACGCGGGTCGACGTCCATTCGATGGTTTTGATTCGTGCCTCTCTGTGATGGGGCTAGACTTTTGACCAATGTGGACCATCGTGCGAGCAGATAGGCGAAACTCATCACCCGGAATACTCATCGGCTCAAGAGAAGTGCATCAAGAGAGAGAATGCGCGGGCTCCGAGTTCCGCCCCGCAAGGACCCACATGTATCGTTCTAGCTTTTCCTATCGTCCGGGAGAGGCGGGCATTAATAGTCACTCTGGGAGTTCGCTCGTCTGTGTTGCGAGCGGATCCCATCAAGCATGACTACCTTAGCATCTCTACTTGCCCCAGAGTAGCTCTCCCACAGCACCTGCCCTCTTGGCCAGACCGAAACCACCGTCTGTTACCAGGGTCACCACGTGGAGGTGAGAGCAGGGATTAGAGCCATCTCTCTAATCCTGGCGCGCCGCTTCCTTGCGCCTTTGACCCTGTCCCATCAATCAATCAATCTTCATCGACAATCGCCCCTAAAAACAAGTCAAAGACTGTACATACATAGGAGAATTTTTTAGCAAACGGAAGAATAGCTTACGAAATCCAACGCAGATGCAACAAAGCAAATCAAATAATAGGACAAATGGTGCCAATTTTAGAATGCAAATATGTCACCATGAACACAAAAAGCACTGTTCCACACAATTTTTTTCCCCACATTATTCTATCAGTGCCAAACCTGAACACTGACATCAAATGATAGAAGAAAATTAGTCACGACACAGCTGAGGCTGAAGTGTCTACGCAGATTTCTGGGAGAATCCAGAAGAGACTGGTTTAGAAATAAACGTAAGGAACACAGAAAAGGCCGGAAACGGAAAACTGACGATTTCGATAAAGATGTTATTGTGAGAGAGATTCATAAAATGTTTAAGGCCAATGATGTGGTTACACTACGTAAATTGAAATCACGTCTGCGAATTCAATGTGATATTGATATATCTAAAACCTCCTTATGGAGAGTTGTTAGGTGCAGCGGTTTCACTTTTCGGAAATCTAGTACAGGTCGGAATATAGTTTGTGAGAAAACGCATCTGATAGCTGCACGATGCAAATATCTGCGGAAGATACGGAAGCGTAGGACGGAATGTTACGATATTGTATATCTGGACGAATCGTGGTAAATGCTCACCATACGTTTGATAAAGAATGGCAATCACTAGACGGAACTAAGAAAAGGGAAATTTCAAGCAGCAAGGGGCAACGCATTGTGATAGGTCATGCAGGCAGCAAAGCAAATGGTCTTGTCAGTGGCGCAGAACTTCTTTCCAAGCACTGTCTACAGATGGTAGGGACTACCACACCATCAATTTGATCGCCAAAGATAATATCAATATAAAAAAACACTCATGAAGAAAAAACTAACCATGTCACATTGCTTTTATAATATGTAATAGGGTTACGCCTTTGCAAACATTCGCCACCATTTTGTGTATTACTGTAAATTCTAAACTTTGATTATCATTTTGTTGCGCTTATGCAAAATTATATAACAAAAAACGTTTTTGCATCAACTAAGCTACCTACCAATTAGTTAAACATGGATTCGTAACGTCGTGAGGTATATAAGACTGCATGCAAAAATTACTTGTATCCATCAGATAGATTTCGTACAAATTAAACCTTATTGTGATCACGAATTTTGGAACGAACTATAATTTTAGATTTCTTCTTTTTAAACCAATATTTCATCATGTGGTAATCATCTTGTGTTTAAAATCTCATCCAGTCCTTATTTTAAAAAAAAATGTTTTTGTCTGCACTATTTTCTATACTTTGTGATTTTACAATAATTTTTTTGTGTGTTTAAATTTTGCACAGTTCTCACTTCTTTGGCTCTGGATTTAATAAGGTTTACAGCTTGAAGAACGAATAGTGACAGAAGCTATATTTATAAAATGGCATAGTGAATGTTAAGTTTCTCTATAAATTTAGTAGTCTTTATATTTAATATATCCGTAGCTTGCAAACAAGGCAGATATTCTTGCTTACTTGGATCACAATGGACCTGCTCCACCTCGACGTGCAAGAGTTGTTATCTTCAGAGGGGATCTAAAGCCTCCAGTTGTTGAAGGTATTTAGAGAGAAACACATATACATCATTCGAGTCCACAGCGATACAATTTTTCCTTCTTAATTTCGCTATAACTTGATTTGACTTTTCCACCAACATTCGCTCCACGTACGAGCATGATAAGCACGCTGCTGCACAGAAGCAGCTAGAATACCAGACAACGCCAGACAAGAAAATGACGATACCAACACTAACATTCAAAGCGGATCAGGTCCTAGAAGGTGGAACCATCCACCGCACAAGCACCCTGGTACTAACCCTTTCGGGTCAAGTATCAAGAGCTTCTTATGCCATGATAAACAGCATACTGCCCGGGACTTGCGGCATTGGCCCAAACGGCGTTGCGACGCTGTACAGGTTCGCGGACCCACCTAAGTGGTACGCGACACTGAATACAGCAGCGCACATACAACATTTCAAAACCCTGCATGGTAAAAAATGTTAAAGGTGGAAACCCACTTCTGTCTGTTCTAATAGAACACAAAGAGACAGAGAGAGCGAAAGGAGTCATTCATTGGCGTCCCCTAACCTACACAAAAGAAGGGGCAACAGAAATTGCAAGAGTTATTACCAAAGATCCTGAAGCAGAAGCCCTGCCAATAGCAAATTCCGACGACTTGACAGATGGTTTCACTAAGTCGACAGCCGTCGAAAAAGAAAAAGAAACAGACAGGCAACACCAGCAACCATAACCTCGCCGAAAACCGGCGAAAATAAAAAAAAATAGAGAATCACTAAAAACGCTGAACACAAGAACACAGACGCCGACGACGAACCACAAGAAGAGTATCCGGCTCCTTCCTGGCTAGCACTAGGGACCGAAACGTACGAGGAATTTCCTCCATCAACAACCACAGAGGACAGCAACAGACCCTGAACACCTGGTATGTATGAATGAAGTATGAAAGAACAAAACAAAACACACATACAAAAATGACTTACATATTACACATATATAATATATAGAAATAAACTACACATATTATCACTCAACATACGAGGGATCAGAGGCAAAACTAACCACATAATAAAACTAATACAGAAACACAAAATAGATTTCCTGCTACTACAAGAAACACATATACACAACGAAACGATAGCTAATCAGACAACAACACTCTTAGGCCTACGACACGGGTGGTACAGCCTAGGTCTACGACACGGGTGGTACAGTATAGGCAACGGGTTCCGAGGTGTAGCAATACTACAGACCTCCTACCGCAGATATAAAGGGTAATCACACACAAGAACAGAGACAAACACGGTAGAATAGCAATAGTACAACCTTAGACACAAACACAACAACAAAGACACACACACTTTAGTAAACGTATACGCACCAGCAAACAAAAGCGAACAACCTGCCTTCTATAGTCTGTCCATTAATTCGTGAGCACGTTTGAAATTGATTTTCTCGAAAACTACCTGTTGGAACTCAGTTATTTTTTGCATGCAGCCTTAGAATATCCATGACGCTAAAATAAAGCTAACCAGTAGTCCGTAGATGCTACGGATTTTGCACATCGGCAAATTCCTTTGATCTTTTATGACAATTGCAAATAAGGGGGCTCAAATTTTAGATTTTACAGTATCCCAGAATTTGTCCATGTCAATTCTATTCATAGGTGTATCTCCATATTAACTTGATAGGTCAAGTAATTAAGTGTGTTGCCCTTTATGTGCAATCGTGAACTTGGATACAATATGCAACAGTTAGTCCTCCTCTTCGGTCACCATTAGACCCCAGGGTGTCTTAACTTCACCACAAATTGTATGATGGTAGACGAATTTGGATATGGAAATGTATACGTTGCTATTTCTCAGTCTGTAATCAAAATATGATTTGTATCATCCCGAATCTGACGATTCCATGAGGTTGATAATTGTTACTGGCTGGGCAAATTGTAATCCATCTCGGTGCCAGTACTCGTCTTCCTCTCGAGCACATGTTCAACACACTTCTTCCAGAACTGCATGTCTATCATTGAGAAGGACTCACGTGTCAGAACTTCAACATCACACATTTTAAACGTCCTGTTCTGTTCGGCAACTTGCCCTTTTTTTAGCTCCAGACAAGCTCTATCGGATTGAGGTGAGCATGATATGGAGGTAGTCGCAAAGACGTGTGGCCGTATTCGCAATGATTTTGTCAATATGAAACACCTTTGTCTTATTTGTCATCCTCACCAGGTGCAACAACTCGGGTTTCAAATATGTATCATCGAAGCTGACATTTTCCTTAGCAAGCCAAGTCCTAATTTGATCTTTTGTATTTGATGCAGTTGGTACTTTGTCTTCCGCTGATACTGCGTTGTGATAGGATGCATTATCCATTACCAAGCATGATGGTCTGTTTAGAATTGGAAGTAGATCTTTCTCCATCCAGTGCCTGAAAATATGTCCATTCATTTCTGTGTGGTAGTCTCTACCGTCGGTACTTTTGATTGGAAAATAAGTCCAGCGTCATGGACAAGACCTTCTTCACTACTTCCTGCATGTGTTAGTATAATACGCTGGCCTTGCTGCTTGGTATTTTTCTTTCTGTTCACCGTCTACTGATTGCCATTCTTTAGCATTGGGTGTGGTGAGCATTGACCCAGGATTCGTCCAAATATACAATATCATAGCATTGCCTCTGCCGCTCACGGATCTGCCAGGTATTTACTTCGGGCAGCAATTAAATGTGGCTTTTCACAAATAATATTCCTGCCGCCTATAGTTTTTCTGAAGGTGAAGCTGGCGGCTCTTACAATTTTTCATAGAGTACTTTTAGAATGTCTATGCTGCAATCTGATTGCAGTTTTAATTTCAGTTTCCTGAGAGTAACAAGTTGATTTGTCGCAAACATTTTCAAGAGCTCCCGTCTTATGACATCTATGTCAAAGTCGTCAATTGTTCTTTTCCTTCCTTGCTTGACATTAGTGCACTTTGTGTCCTGTTTAATCCATCGGGAAAAGGATTCTCTATTCAGACCAAGCGCCAGTTGCGCTCGTTTCTCAGGTTTATGAATATCGCAATATAGATGACCTCTCTTAGATTCCCTACGGAAGTGTTGGTATAGTAAAACTGTAACCTTCTGCATTGTTATAAATGTGCACTTCAGACTCCTTATGAATGTGATATCAATGTCAGTTTTGATAAGACAACAAATATGATACAATAGCTTCATACAAATAGCGAGATACGCCTATAACTATACAATGGTATCCCAATTATAACGTCATATGCTTTCCGCTTTCAAAGTCGACTGGGTTAGGTGCACGGGAATTCGTGAAACTCACGATATTTCAATGTTACCATAATGTATTTTTAGAACAACGCGTCTGTGTACCGTAAATCTGTTACTATGGTGTACAATCCGGTGAGGTTGATTTAATATAACCTGAAGAAGAAATATTTCAAACTACATCAAATTTTCTTGGAAAAAATATTTCTCTAGCGTCATGGATATTCTAAGGCTGCTTGCAAAAAATCACTGAGATCCAACAGGTAGTTTTCGAGAAAATCAATTTCAAACGTGCTCACGAATTAATGGACAGACTATACCAAGAATTACTAAGAACACTTCATCAATACAAAGGACACCACATGATAATAGGAGGAGATTTCAATCTAGTCCTACCAGACCTGTACCTCTCCAGGGGCACACCAATCAATGATTATAACCACACCCAATTGGCAGATCTACTACAGGAACTGCTAGGAAGACACGCCCTCGTGGATACATACCGACACACCTATCAAGAAGGAAGAGACACAACGTTCACAAACAAATCACATATAACCAGAAGAAGGTCCAGACTAGACCGAATCTACGCACATAAGTCGTATAAAATCAGCAAAATAGAACACGTCAACAGCACCATGCATTTCACCGATCACAAAGCGGTGGTCATAAAAATGAATGACAGCCAAATAGATAACACAAACAAAAGATCACCACACTGGAAATTCAACGACACCTTACTCCAGAATAACACGTTCATCGAAACTATAACAAAAATACTAACAGACTACGTGGAAGAAGCACCAACAGAAGATCTAGCGAACTACTGGGATATGCTAAAGAACACAGTTGAAGAAGTTACTCAAATCTCCGCATCACAGCTACACAAACAGTCCAATAGACAAAGAAAAATCATAGAAGAAGCCATAAGACTAACGGAATTTATAGACAGACAAGCACCACAACTGCATATGCTACGAGAAGAACTAAACAAACATAACATACATAAATTTCAAGGGGCCCAACTAAGGACCAGACTAGACAGTACAGCTCAAGAGTCACCCACCAAACAAATACTAGCAGTAGAGCAAAATATACCAAGGGGTCCGACTAAGGACCAGACTAGACAGTACAGCTCAAGAAACACCCAGCAAACAAATACTAGCAGTAGAGCAAAATATACCAAGGGACCCAACTAAGGACCAGACTAGACAGTACAGCTCAAGAAACACCCAGCAAACAAATACTAGCAGTAGAGCAAAATATACCAAGGGACCCAACTAAGGACCAGACTAGACAGTACAGCTCAAGAAACACCCAGCAAACAAATACTAGCAGTAGAGCAAAATATACCAAGGGGCCCAACTAAGGACCAGACTAGACAGTACAGCTCAAGAGTCACCCACCAAACAAATACTAGCAGAAGAGCAAAATATACCAAGGGGTCCAACTAAGGACCAGACTAGACAGTACAGCTCAAGAAACACCCACCAAACAAATACTAGCAGAAGAGCAAAATATACCAAGGGGCCCAACTAAGGACCAGACTAGACAGTGCAGCTCAAGAAACACCCACCAAACAAATACTAGCAGAAGAGCAAAATATACCAAGGGGCCCAACTAAGGACCAGACTAGACAGTGCAGCTCAAGAAGCACCCAACAAACAAATACTAGCAGTAGAACAAAATATACCAAGGGGCCCAACTAAGGACCAGACTAGACAGACAAATAAAAAGCAGACAAATAAAAGAAATCATCAACGAAAGAGGGGAAACAATAACAGACATTCAAGAAATAGCCAACGAATTTCAAAAATTCTACAAACACCTATACACCCCGGAAGAAACACCACATCAGCAAGAAAACCACTGAGCACACGTCAAGAAACTAACCGACCAGGACAAGCACACACTAGACCAACCACTAACACTGACAAACCTAAAAGCAGCCCTAGATACACTGCACGAAAACAAGGCACCAGGACCAGACGGTTTAACAGCCGGTTTCTACAAGAAATTCTTCCACATAGTAGGACCGCTTTTCCTGAGAGTGTTAGAAGAAGCACTACAACGACAGAAACTTCCACACAGCCTAAACCAAACATACATTACACTCATACCTAAACCACGCATACATTCCACTCATACCTTAAAGGTGCTGCTGACAAGACACAAATGAAAAACCACAGACCGATATATCTACTCAACACAAATTACAAAATACTTACAAAAGCTCTAACGCTGAAACTTACTCCCTTTATGCACATCCTAGTTCACACGGACCAACAATGTAGCATACAGAACAGAAGCATCATCAAACACACACACTTAATACGAGACATAATCCAATACACACATGAAAAAGACACACAATCAGCAATACTGTCCCTGGACCAGGAGAAAGCCTTCGATAGAGTGCCCCACGATTTCCTCCACAAAACGAATCAACGAAACAACATCGGTTCCGGCTTCGCGAACTGGATAGAATTGATTTACAAAGAACCAGAAAGCACATTACTCATAAACCACATGCTAACGGAACCGATACCGATAAAGAAAGCGGTAAGACAGGGATATCCCCTCTCCCCTGTTGTACGTACTAGTGCTAGAACCCGTTTTGAAGGAAATCGAGGAGACCGAACATCAAAGGCACTTTCCTCCCTGGCCTAGAGACAAACAACTAATAGCATACGCAGACGACAAATATTTTCCCATCCAAAAACTCATCCATAAAGAAAATCCTTCAAACCTTCCAAAAATATAGCGCAGAAAGTGGATCAAAAGTAAACATGCAAAAATCACAAACAATGGGCATAGGAAAATGGAAAAACAAAACTGACTTTCTTTTCAATTTAACACAAATAAATAAAATAAAACTATATGGTATCCACTACTCAATTCACTCTTAAAAGCAAACAAAAAATATGCACAACATCACCACAGAGATCAATGACCGCCTAGAACTCTACAGATACAAAACCATCACCACCTTTGGTAGAAGCACAGTAGTAAAAACCTTTTTAGGGAAAAACAGTTGCTGTGGTTTTTGTGTGGTTAATTTTGAGACCCCGGCTTTTTGTCAAGTTTTCTACTTTTTCCACAGTTTTTTGTAGTAAGTAGGATGTTTTTAGAGTGTGTTCTGCAGCTGTCCAGTTTGCGAAGTCGTCTGCATGTAGGCTGTTTGAGACCTTCTGGGGGCAGCATTTGGTGATGTCATTTATGTATGTTAGGAATAGCGTTGATATACTGTCCTGAGCATGCAGGTGTTTACGGTAATGAGAGAGCAGACAGGCTTGCATCAACAGCATCGATTGTTGGGGAGTTGAGGATGGATAAGGGGATATTCTTCGGACTCTTTGCAACCGTCTGTTGGATGAGGACACTAAAATCGATGTTGAATCGATCAAGCGATTTAGGCAGTTTGGAGTTACCCGTTGTTCAAGTCGAACTGGATACAATGGGCAGAGTGAGAGGTGTATTTAATCAGCACGCCACAGGAACCATCAGTATGCATACTCTTCGATATCTGTTGGGGAGACTGAGCACCTATAGGTCTGCCCGAAGTGCAATGACGTCAGTTTAGTAACCAATAACCAATGGAGGAGGCATAAGAACTTGCCAGAGACAGAGAGTTTTTCAGGCGTGCTGTGATGAAAGTAACGGCCCGTAAGGGACATGCTTCTACTTGATATCTTGTATGTAAACAAAGATAAACTGTTTCCTGTTAATGGTCTTGTAATTTGAGATGGTTAATTGGATTGTTTTATTTAAGTTCTTTGACATTTTGTGTACTATTTGGCTTGTGAAAATATTATTTGTTTATCACAAATAATTTCTTAGAACGCCTGTGTGGACCTTTGGGAAACAAATTATCTTGTACTGTGGATTTGACAGTACCATTTGCACTACGACCTGTTGAGTACAAGGAATATGATTTATACGACTATCACCTTATGAAGAAGGTTCATCTTAAATTTGGAAAAGTATTGCGGGAGAGTTATGATGGTTCATTTGATTAGTAAGTCAGTTGTCATACATCAGTCTATCCGTCAATCATATATTTTTAACAGGTTGCTGCATCGATTTACTAGTTCATATGATGGTTAATTTCAGCTTGCTTCCCTCAGTCTTATTAAATATTAATCTCACTTTTAATATGTACTTTTAGCGGCTCCTACTGGAAGAATATGTTCCAACTACAAAGCAGAACTCATAGCCCTTCTGATGGCAGCACAGCACATGAATAAGCTGCAAGCAGCTGCAAGCAAGATGGTATTTCTTACAGACTCATTGTCAGCTATACAAGCCCTGGAGGCTAAATCCACTGACAGCACAGTACAAAAACTACAAAGAGAACTTGCTCAGCTTTCAGAAAGGCAGAAATTCACTTGCAGTGGATTCCATCTCACTGTGGCATTGCAGGCAATGAGAGTGCTGATGTCTTAGCTAAGGAGGGCAGTGCCAAAGAGCAAATTTACCAACCCTTGTCTTTTCAAGAGGTCAAAACCCTCATACAGAGAAAATCTGCAGTAGACTGGAAGACAAACACTGGATATGATTATGGAAAAGACTCCTCAAAGACCTAAGCAGAACAGACCAGGTCATTATATTTCGACTACGCACCGGACACTGCAGACTCAACAAACACTTATACAGACTAGGAATAAGTCAAACAGCTCTCTGCCAGTGTCAACAGGCAGAACAGACACCAGAGCATATCCTGCAAGACTGTCCTCTTCTGTGTGAGCTGAGAAGCAACATGTGGCCACACCCAGTCGACCTGAAAACTAAGCTTTGGGGAAACCTGACAGACCTGAAGCTGTCTGCCCAGTTGTGGTCCACAGTAAATTAAGCGCATGACCAGAGATCGCTGAAGAAGAAGAAGATATGTACTTTGATCACTGAATTCATCTACTCATTAATAATTATATTTATTAATCAACAAAACCTACTTTATCTCTCTCTTTCTCTCTCTCGTTATTACTGCTTAGACTGTGGTACCAGATTTCCCCATACAAGTCTCATTCATGTGGAAATCTGATTCATGCAACCTTAGCATTGGTATGGTTCGTCACATCGTTAGCGCCATTTGGAGCTCTGGTGCTTATCCTTGTGTCCTTACCCTTGTGGTGATGTGTCCGGATTTAGCCTGCGTTTACTGGGTTCGCTCTCCGTCAGCCTTTGGCTGTCCCCAGCCAGCCTGCAAGGCAGCAGGTTCTACTTTATCTAAGTTGCAAGATAGAAAAATAACAGTGTGTATGATGTTTGAGAAAGCTATCAATGTTAACATATGAGAAAGAATAAGAAGCACTGACAGCACAACAATTGTAAGCCTAAATATGTCATATAATATGTGAAGAGACAGAAAATAAAATGGTTAAGAAATCTTATGAGAAGGAAGTCAATTCGGTTGCTACTTTACCCATGCAACATTAGAACATCTGATCTTAGATCACAATTAAGGAAGGCTACAGGGCAGATGGATAGACAATAGTAAAGAAATACTGTGAAAACTTTGGCTCACAACAACTACTGTGACATACTTGACCAAACAACAAGAAATGAAACTTCTCATGACCCATCACAGCATAGGCCTAAGTGGTTGAAGAAGAAGAAAAATTCCTCCACAATTACCCATTGATAAAAATAGTAATTAGCTTTTATTTAATTATTACATTACTATATTAATTTAATTAGTCTTTATTTCATTTGACAATGTATACCTTCTTCTTATTGTGTTTTCCCGCACTAAATTCAGGTGTAGTCAGGAGGACGCCTAGTATTACGCTTGTGATTGATTTTTGTGTGAAGGTCTGCTGTCATTATTATCAGTGTCCCTCACCATACAGGTGTCACTTCTACTTCAGAGGTTAATGTATACCTCATAGTACAATACTGGAAGTAGAGAATAGGATCTTTCTTTCTGAAGCCTTTTACATTTCGGTTCTGGCATTTGCCCTCAATCAACTCATGCCAATTCTTCCTATCTTTAGCTACTATCTCTTACGGCTCCTTCCGTCATCCATAGATCATTAATCTTTGACTCAAATATTTTTTCCGTGTATTTTTAGACCTCCATCAATCTCTTTTTCTGCGGTTCCAGGAAAGGACCTTCTTTTATATTTCCTTGGGTTTTCTCAAGGTGTGACCATTCCAGCACAAGCATCTTTTCATAACCATTTGGTTCACTGTAATCTGTCTCGTTCCTTCCATAAGCTGCCTCTCATACCATCTCAGTTCTTTTATTCTACAAAGACACAAGTTGATGATTGTTTGCACTTTATTAGTTGTTTTAGTTGTTCTCCATGTTTTTGACCCATGCAAACAGCAGAAGTACTTTAACACTGAAGTTAAATATTACAATTTTTGGTTCTATATTAGATATACTTAGACTCCCACTAAAGTATACTTAGACTCCCACTAAAGTATACTTAGACTCCCACTAAAGTATACTTAGACTCCCACTAAAGTATACTTAGACTCCCACTAAAGTATACTTAGATCTCCACCTAAAGTATACTTAGACTCCACTAAAGTATACTTAGACTCCCACTAAAGTATACTTAGACTCCACTAAAGTTACTTAGACTCCCACTAAAGTATACTTAGACTCCCACTAAAGTTTAAACTTTAGACTCCCACTAAAGTATACTTAGACTCCCTACTAAAGTTACTTAGACTCCCACTAAAGTTACTTAGACTCCCACTAAAGTTTACTTGAGACTCCCACTAAAGTATACTTAGACTCCCACTAAAGATACTACGTTAGACTCCCACTAAAGTTACTTAGACTCCCACTAAAGTATACTTAGACTCCCACTAAAGTATACTTAGACTCCCACTAAAGTTTACTTAGACTCCCACTAAAGTATTAGACTTAGACTGCTCCACTAAAGTTTCTAAATGACCCCTAAAGCTCCCTCATTTCTTGCCTTTGTGTCTTTCTTATTCTAGACAGTTCTTTGCTGATTTCGTACCTCTTTTCAATCATTGCGTTGAATTGCACAAGCTATGTATCTTACCTCCATAGAGATTTCCACTGATTTATGCCTGTCCAGGTGAAGGGACAGAGGTTGTCCATTTAGTAGCAGGTTAACTCTCACCATCTATGTCTTTCCCTCATTGAATGATTAGCCTATATTTAAGCTGCTCAAGTTTACTAGACTCCCTAAGACTTAGACAAAGTTTGTGAAGAACATCCCGGCTTCTTATGACACTTAGCGTGTCCCGTCAACATGTTTGACAAGATGACCCTTAAACAGACCAGACAGCATGATGGTTACCCCTTGTTCCTAAAATTAGCTACCTGACACATTGTGAGGATCTTGAAGCTGACAGAAGGAAACATAGACATCTACCTGAAGGGGACTTGTCCTACAGCAAAACTGAAATATTTTGGTCACTTTAAATGTCACAGTGATTTGGAGAAAACAGTAATGGTAGACATGGTTTCTGGAAAATGACTCAGGCAACATGACATTAAAGAAACTTGAAACATAACTTTGGAGGAGGAAGAAAATTTGCTAGAGATTGAGTGTCTTGCAGGTGGACTGTGATGACAGCAACGTTCTGCAAAGATTATATATGCTTTAAGGTGATGAAAGTTCAGGTAGAATGCCATTCCTAAAAGTTAAAATATCCTGTGCAACAAATGAAAGTTCTGACTTCTAGCAATAAATGTCATCATTAGAAGATTTACACAGTAGCTCTGGAAAGAAATATGTGAAAATCTGCTATCTGGGATTTGAACCCTGATACGCTGATGTCAATACCTCCTCACTGAGCTATGCTGAATTTATTTTTATTTCAGTGAAACATGTAAGGAGGACTGCCTTAACTATTACAACATTCCTGTAGGATCAAAAAGATATGACAAAGATGGACAGCGTATTATTTGGATGTTGGCTCTCCATAATCTTCCATATCAAAGTATGCACCCATTGGATTTTGGTGTACTATGTTTAGTGGATGGAGTTAATGAGACCAAGGTTGACATGCTGAAAGTTTGGTATGCAGGTAAAGGAACAATTTCATACTTTAACTGTTCATTTGTATGCATTTGTTTTTATCAACCAAGTTAATCACTCTTTGTAATTTGTGTTGTTTGTGTTCGTTCTTATCAACCAGTTTACTTTTTTTTTATGTTCATGTGGTGCTGTTTCTTCAACATGAAACAGGTAGAAAAATCATCTGTATAATCACAAGTTCAAGACTAAATAAACAATTTATGAAAGTAAATAGAAACATTTCTTAGAATATATTCTGAATTAAATGGTTGCTAGTTGGCTAACAAAGCTGAGGATTAGAATGTACTTGTCCAGACTTTTACTGTGCATAGTACAAGTTGTTATTTTTTTAAATGTTTTCTCAAAAATGAACATAGTCATCAGGATTTGATCCATGCCTTCAAAACTGAAGGAACAATGCTTTAACCACCTAGCCATCTACTACTCCATAAAAATTCATTGTATGAATTCATTCATTTCTTATCAATTTGCAGGTGTTTTATACAATGACATTGATGATTTCTTGACCCGTTACAACAATGGAAGTATTAAAAAGACTCACCTAACTTACCCTACAGAAGAAGAATCAATATTTTCCACACTAAAGCATCGAGACCCATATAAACCTATCCAGGCTCGCAGACCACCCGAGTTGATTGAGCCTGATGGTAAACGTTACACTGTCCGTCACAGAAAGGTACATAATTATTCAAATCTACTAGTATTTAACACATAATTTTTGGGCAATAAATCCATGTCTCACAGAGAGAAAACTGAAAAATCAATGGCTAAAATATTCTTTCTCTTACATGAGAAATCTAACATAACAGTTGTCTAGGTCAGCTTGCCATTCCTTATTTGTATCTTATTCTATTTCCCCTTAATATTAATCCACCTTATCGTGGTTGAAGAGTTTGCATGTCTTGATGATTATTCAGGCTTTGTCAGCAAGAGTTTAACTCATGACAGTTCTAACCAAGCTGAACAGACTAAAAGTGAAAGGCTAGAACAAAGGGCTGGAAGCAGAATTTGACCCCATAAGGTGACAGTGCAGCTCACCAGTAAGTAGTAAATGCTCTAGCTGCAACCAACTCATCCCCCAGCTATGGGACAAATAGCAGTCTTCCTCTCTTTTTCTTGAGTAGGAGATATTTTCTCTTGTCTTATCTTCTATTTCTATGACACTTTCCCCAAGTATATGAGGTTATACTTAGTGTCCAAGGAGTAACCCATAGCAAAAGTCTGGGTTGGTGAGCCTGGTGACATAAGAATGAAGTCATTTAGAATAGGACGAATCAATAAACAACCAGGTAGACAGATCTTGTCAGCAGGGGACAGCAACTGTCTAGAGAGCAAACTCAACAAAAAATATGTCCCTAGAAATGGAATCAGTCAGCCATTATTGACTTACTTCTTTCCGTGAGGTACTGCCCACACTACTGTCCAAGTTTTCTCCATCTTAACTTCTGGGTCCATCATGAGGTTCTTGTCTTGTTCTTATTTACAGATCTGTATTTGCAACTCTGTCATACCATTTCAGTCTGAGAATACGCTGAAAACATCTGTTTACAAAGGTCTGAATCTTATTTTCAGCCATTATTTATAGGAGAGGAATTAACACATACAAATGACTCATTGGTCATTCTATTTTCTTTTAGCATGGAAACTGAATAAGCAGCTGGAAAATAAAAGTGAGATCTTTCAGATTGTGGTTAACAGAAGAATTTGGTAGATTTCAGGAATACAGAAAAACACACAAAAAATGTCATAGAAATTTTGGAAATGGAAAGATAATTATTCAAATAGACAAGGAAATGGTATATGGGTATTTTACAAAGGAGGCAGTCATACGTTTTCTAGAATGCACTCACATGTCAAAAGACAGAAGTACTGACCTTTGATTTTGAGATGGTAAGGAAATGAAGTATGTTCTTTCACCCTTAGTGATTTAAAAAATGTAATTTATAAGAGGGAGAAGATGGAGATATATTGGGAATACCTTGAGAAGAAATGATCAAAGAATACCAAAGCAGGCATTGAAGTGGGAGGAAAATGGTTCAAGAAAGAAAGGATGCACTAAGGAAACCCTGAAACGAACTTCACTGAGAGGGGCAAGAAATACCTAACACCATTCCATAGACGAGATTGAACAAGTTACTTAGGATAGAGCGGTATGGAGAAATTATTTTTAGATCATATGTAATGTAGAATGATACAAGAGGAGTTTAAAAAATTATAATACAGTAATTTCTGTTGTGTATTTTAAAATTGTGGATTAACTTAGTGATAGTATAAATTAAATGTATTCAATATTCAGGACATTATATGTGATATATTTAATGTATCAAAATATTGTCAAGATAAAAGTCTCCCCCATTCACTTTCTTCACATGTACTGTCTTTAACAGGTTGAGTACCTTGACATGTGGTCATTTGACTTTAGAATGTCCACCATATTCGGACCTGGAATTTATGATGTTCGGTTTTTAGGGGAAAGAATTGCATATGAGATCAATCTTGGAGAAATTGTGGTATTTTATTCTGGGTACAACCCCATGCAGGTAAGGGTAATTATATGCAAATATATGTACATAATGAAAAGTGTATTAATTTATTTCCTGGTTTGTTGCACATCTTTAATAGCACAGTTTCATTAAGAACATTTGTCAATTAACTCCTTTTTTGCATATCATCATCATCAAGTAGTTTGTCCTTTCAGAACTTGGCTCCCAAGACAACAGTCCTAAAAAAAACTCTCCAGCAGCAGTCATTCTCTGATCATCAATAACATCTTGCACACATCATCTTCTAGGTCTTCCTCTCATTCTTCATCCAGCACCATTCCCTCAAAAATTATCTTCTCTAGACACTCATGTTGTTTGATGTGTCCGAAATATTTAATTTTCCCTTGTTTTACATGCTTTAATAGCCAACTCTCTTTAATATCAAGCTTTTCAGAACAGAAGCATTTGTTCTTTTCTCTGTCCATGATATTCTAAGTAACTTTCTGTAACATTTGCATTACAAGGCATACATTTTTCAACTGTCATTGATAAAATTTATGTGAAGATTTTTGTGTAGATAATGTAAAGAATAAAGAATTTATATTATTAATTCAACAGCGGCAAACATTTTATGTGGATTCATTTGTATTAACTGGTAGTCAGTCACAATCACTGATAGCTGGAGCTGATTGTCCAACAACAGCTACTTTTCTTCCATTGACTGTTACTTCTCAAGCTAAAGCAGAACCTGCAGTGTTCCCTCGCGCCATATGTATTTTTGAGCAAAATCTTGGTGAGTAGTCATACTTTTGTTGCTTTTTACAATAAAATTCTGCATTTAGATTTAATTGATATATTTTGAGCTTGAAAGGTTGAATTAGGTACAACTTCATTATTGTAAAGGTAAAATCAAATATAGGCTATCCTACCATTCATATATTTCTCCAACTTCTGGTTTTTTCCCTCTAATTCTGTTTTCCCTCACATTGTTAGAATAAAAAGAAATTTCTAGAACAAGCTCTTCTGTGCACTTTATACATGTTGTATTTCACTGACTGTTATTTCTGTGGTCCACCTTTCGCGTAGTGAACCTTTTGCTTTGTATCCACTGTATCTGAGTAGTATTGCCTTTGAGGCATACTGTTTATTGACAATCTGCTTATGTAGTTGAACCATTTAATTTGTTGTTTCTTGATGAAGTTCAGTACTGATGTTGTACCCACTTGTTTCCTAGTGTCTTCATTTCTAAATAAATCAGTCTTTTCTAGATACTCCCTGCACTCTGCGTAGACACATCATCTCTAGTGCATCAGAGATGCAGATGCCAAAGTCATCATTGATGAAAACTGCAATGCAGGCAACGTTGTGATTTACATGGATGGATCGGTAGTTCGTCACGAAAAGTCTGCATGAGCCTTCTCTGCAAGCTCATGTGGCAGAATGGTCAAGGAAGCTAATGGTGCATTTAGTATGACAACAAGCAGCATGGCAATGGAGTTACTGGCGGTGACTAATGCATTACTTTAGCTGGAGTTACAAAACTACACTCATGCGTGCATTCTGAGTGATTCATTTAGTATGATCTGAAAGGTGGAGGCTGGTTCGGTGCGCAGGCAATGGACTGAATCACTACAAGCATAAACAATTTGCAGAATTACACTTATCTTCATTCCGAGGCACATGGGTGTCATCGACAATGAGAGAGCAGACTGGCTCTGCCGCTTTATTAGAGGGCAAGCCAATGGACAGAGCTGACATCTTGAACGCCCTCATAGAGTGTAACCGCAGAGAAGATTTTCATCTAAATCAATCCACATCAACAACTAGATTGTGAGAACTGGGATTGAAGATTGGTGTAGCAAGAAAAGAACCGTACAACAGGTATATGAGTAGGCTCATCAATCAAAATCAAACTGGTATGGTCAGTCGCTGGACGCTGTTGGAGATATTGTGAAGGTGATCGGAGCACCTATGGACATGTCCGGAGTGCAATGAAGATATTCCAAACTAAAATTGAAACATCATTTATGTCATGACAGTTTAAAAAAAATATCCTTTGATGTCAATGTCCAGATTTGGCATTGATAGCATAATGTCTGGAGAAAGATTGTGTTGTACAATAATCTTTTAATATACATGGAGACATGTCTGCATTTCAAAATTGGTGCCATGTGACCTATGATTTGCCTAATTTCTTGCATCCATGTTGGATTTTGTTAGTTATTTGCTGAAAAATATTTCCCAGATATGTAAAGTCTTTAAATTATTTTAATTGATTTTTGCAGATGGGGATATAGTGATAGTTTTTGTCTATATAATGAATGCCATAACTTTGATTTTGTTGATTTTCATGTTGTTGTCCCCAAAATGCTATCATAACATGACACAGAAAAAAAAGAGAAAGGTTAGATACTTATATTTAACCAAATAGCTTTTGACAAAGCATAATGCTCAAATCTATCTCTTGACCTTAAGAAGCGCAGGTCACCATTGAAGTTGAATATGCTTCACTAAATCTACACAGATTATCTCATGAATACTTACATTCATAGTTCCTGGCAATATCTATCATCCAATTCATGGTTCCTGCAATACTTACATTCATGGTTCCTGCAAACTTCTGTACATTCATGGTTCCTGCAATACTTACATTCATGGTTCCTGCAACTAACTTTCCACATTCATGGTTCCTGCAATACTTACATTCATGGTTCCTGCAATACTTACATTCATGGTTCCTGCAATACTTACATTCATGGTTCCTGCAAAGTGAAATTTTATGTGTAACTTAATACATTTAATGACTGTATGAACAACATTTCTTAACAACCCTTCATAACATGCAAGGTATGGTACAGTGATCCTTTCTTAGCTCCCAAACATTGGATTTCTGGATACAGCAAGAAAATGTTTGTTATAAGATGAATAATTGAAAGAATTGAGATTGCTGGTGTGCACCATATAGACGGCTGTTGTCAATTTTGTTTAACCCTTCCTTATATAAATATATGCCTTGAACTTTACATTTCTCAGACATTAAAATTTTAACAATGTTTTCTTTTATTCTTGTGTTTGGTTACATTTTGAAAATATCAATTTGTTGTGCAGGTACTCCTATTAGAAGACATCATAACTATGATATAGATGCTGGAGTTGACTATGGGGGTATGTACAATTATTATAGTAAATAAACAGACAGTAAACAAGTATTAAGGGCCTCCGGATAAAACTATTTACGAAACACAGTATTGGAACCACAACCTTATTTTTTACGGCACCCATTGCCTAACCAATTATTATGTCATTATTATAGATCTTGAACTTTGTATAATATATTAAGGGAGGTCTCTGTGGCTAAGTGGTTGCACCTTTGCCTTCTGAAGGACATGGGTTTGAATCTCGACCACACTTTCTGTTCATGAGTGGATATTTTTTGGAGACCCTAAAGCTAGTTGCTGGAGTTGCGGAGTTTTTGATTGTGCAGTACTCTCTGCATGTGATGTGCCATTTCTGCTGAGAGGAACAGAGCAATTTCGGGTAAAACCGGGTGCAATTAAGTCAATCCTTTAGACACTTTATAATATATCAAATACTAACAGGTTACCGTCTAAACTTCACTGAGATTGGGAGACTCAATGCAAAACTAAAGATCCAAGATAAATTATGATAGATAAATCAATCAATCACTCATTTATGATTTTATTACCAAAACACTTACAGGTATGCTTGATTCTGCCCTCGTTGTACGCTCAATTCATACCATTGACAACTATGACTACATCATTGATTTTACATTTCATCAAAATGGAGCACTTGGTGTGTCCATCGGCCAGTCTGGTTTCTTAATGACTAGCTTCTACACATCAGAGGAGAGACCTTATGGAGTGAGATTAACAGATCGTATTACGGGTGCTATACATGTACATTTAGCAAACTTTAAGGTGAGTGTCTAATATTACAGTCTATTGTTTTTCCCCAGGTGGATAATGGAATTGGTTGTTCACTCTTGCCATTAAGCATAGGGGTAGGAGCTTTAATTTACATTCTAAGGCCAGATGAGTCACCCTTGTAGTGTTATATCCATGTTTATTTAGTGTGGTATCGATATTGTATACCCACCTTTGTCTTGGTCTTCTTTTGACTTTATTACCTGATCTCTTTTTATTGTATTCTGTTATTAGTGGTTGGCTGTATTCCATTCTCATTAAATATCTGAACCATTGTATTTGCTGACTCTCAATGTATTTGTTGCATGAAGTTATGCCCACTCTCCTTCTGATTACAGTATCTCTCCATATGTATGCACCATGTTGGCTGTCAAATAAGATAATTAACCTCCATATATTCCTATCCCTACTAGTTCTTGCTATTCAATTCTGTTGATGAATTTCTTCAACGTCCCATAATAACAGTTACACTTTCTATTATTTTCTCTCCTTGTTACCTGCCATCTATTTTGCTATTACTTTTATCTAATGCTATGGCATGCACCAGTTATCACATTTATCATTACGCTTCTGAGAAACAATGACTTTTTACAAATTGAATTATAACTAAAACCAATAATAGATGCATTACAGCTTACTTTTGCAAAGATTAATAAATGTAGATTTGTAAATAGCAGTCTCAAATATCCTGGAAATCCAGGACAGAGAAGAGAAAAAACAGACATCCTACAAGTACTGCATATCGAGGAGCATTGGCTCATAAATAACAGCATGTCATGGAAGATGAAATATTTTGTGCACATTAAATGTCACATTGGTTTGGAGAGAAAGGCATGATTCCTGGATTACGAGGCAGGGGATGACCAAGATGAAGGTGGCAGCAGGACATCAAAGAAACCTTGAACATGATGCTGGAGAAAGCGGGTGAACTTGCTAGAGACAGAGAGTTTTGTCAGGTGGGTTGTGATGAAAGCAACATTCTGCAAAGGAACATGCTACTACTTGAGTCTTCAATCTGGAGTTCATCATGGAAAAGACATTGCATGACTTGCAATAATCTATATCTATTGGTGGTCAACCCCTATGTTATCTATGTTTTGTTGATGACATTAATGTCTTGGCTGGTTTTGAACCATGACATTAATAACTTACCTCTAAACTGAAGACAACAAACTGTAGATATGGCCAAAAAAATTAATACTTATAAAAGCAAGATTTTGGTGAATAGGCACAACAATCTGGCGTATACTAACATCCAAATAAATGGTACAAAACTAGAAGAAATTGAAACTTCTATCTCAGGTAGCATATATGTAGTGGTGGCATTTCTATAAAAAAAAATAGATCATGATAAGACAAGATGACTACAGCTGTCATGTCTTAGTTGAATTAAATTTGAAAGAGCAAAATCAGTAACATAACAGAAAGTATCATATACAGATCATTGGAATCATCTATTCTTTTGTGCAGATGTGAGAGTTGGACACTCTTTGCATATATGAAATTGAGGAGTCAGGCATTTTGGAACAAAAGTGTTACATACATGTGTTGTGAATTTGTTTCTTGAAACATAAAACAATTATATCTGTGAGAGACAAAATAAATATGTCCAGAGACAGATAAGAGCCACTTTTGGTAGTAGTGAAATCATGAAAGTGTGTCTAGTTAAGACACATAATGAAGCATGACTCAAAGATTTCTCTACAGAGGACTTTTGAAGGTGGAAGAAGAAAAGAACAGATAAAAACTTTGATAGACAAGAGCTGAACAAGAGCTCAAGTCAGGTCATGACTTCTCCAGGCTTGCTTGAAAAGTTTAAGACAAAACAAACTATGGATGCTGATGTCTGCATCATGATACCCCTACGATTCTAAAGGATTATGGGTCTTATTGCTATTATTATACATCCCCATAATCCAACAAGATAATGAAATCTTTTATGTATTATAACAGCTCCTATATATCACATCTAGTTAACATTATCTTCATATACTTAGAACATTTGTTTTTGGTTACTGATTTGGTTTGTGTTCACTGAGTCTTTTCATCAAGTCTTTTACATAAATTTAATATATCCACTACCAGTACTTTCAAATGTTGTTGCTTTGTCATTATCACAGGAACACTTATTACACAAACCATACAACTCAATGTAAAGTGACAACTCTAATCTATATGTATTTTACAGGTGGATCTCGATATCAATGGTACATCAAACAGATTTGAAACTTTAGACATTGTAGAAGAAACAGTGCAACTCAGAGAAGTATGTCAACCGTCATTTTTGTTTGATTTAGAACAAATGAAACCTCTCTTCTTTGAGGAGGACATCCTTTTCTTATCTTCTACTTCTATGACACTTTCCCAAATTATATAGGGATTAAGCTATAGTGTCCAGGCAGTATGCCCTGCACAAAGGTCTGGAACGGAGTGCCCGATGGTAGAAGGCTGAAGTAACCTAGAGTAGGATGACTCCAGACATACGCTGGAAGACAGATCTCATCAGCAGGGGACTGCAACTGTCTAGAGAAGAAAGTAAAAAACAGCTCTCCAGAAACAAAATGTGGGAAGGAATCGACGCATACCAATGACTCATTCACAATTCCTGAACACAAACAAATTATAAATTGACAGGTATACAGACCATACTGTCTGAAATGAGCATTCAACACAAGGTTGTCTTTCAAGGAGATACCATCTCATTGTGAAATACAAAAAATGAGGCAGCAGCCTGAGTAGCCATGGAAGGTGCTGTAGGAGAGCAGCTGAATACTTTGATTGGATAGAGTTACCTATCACCAAAATAAACAGATAATTAAATAAATCAGAAAGTCACCAATTCTAATGCATGATGACTACCAAAATATAAGATTAGAACAAGTTGTCACTCCTTGCCTCAAGACAGGACACAATTGGACTCCACAACCACATGTATACAAAGTTCATGATTAACAATAAAGCCATGTGTACAAGCACCACAGACAGCATAGCACATACTTCAAGACTGTCCCAAATATGATACACTGAGACAAACTCACTAGTCTAGTGAAGCAGCACTGTAAAGAAAACTGCTTAGACCTGTGCGAGCTACAAAAGACGATGAAAGTTATACAAGAAAAACTTTGACAACTTATAGACAATTTTTCAATTGAACGAAAAGAAGAATAAATTATTACTCATATTCTGCTCTATATTATTTCCTAGGACACCCACTTGTATGTGTTTTGTGGTGACCAGTTACATTAATTTATATATTTGCTTCCTTTTTTATGATTTTGTGAACTATACATTTCCTGCTACAAGAAACATTGTGCTTTGGTGTTGAACCATTCTATTTTACACAAAGAAATTGTGCATTAGTGTCAAACCATTCTATTTTACCCAAAGAAATTGTTTATTAGTGTTGAACCATTCTATTTTACACAAAGAAATTGTTTATTAGTGTTGAACCATTCTATTTTACACAAAGAAATTGTTCATTAGTGTTGAACCATTCTATTTTACACAAAGAAATTGTGCATTAGTGTTGAACCATTCTATTTTACACAAAGAAAGTGTTCATTAGTGTTGAACCATTCTATTTTACACAAAGAAATTGTGCATTAGTGTTGAACCATTCTATTTTACACAAAGAAATTGTGCATTAGTGTTGAACCATTCTATTTTACACACATAAAATTTCACATTACCTCAAAATTACCTCAGAAGTGGGAGTAAGGCTCGACTGAATGGTGAGGGACACTGGTGATGCTAAAAGAAAGGAAGTGAATATCTATGAGAGTGCCCTGAATGCAGGAACATTAATTCTCACCAGTTTTCTCCTGTTTATTTTGTTAAGAAAGTGTAAAATTAAAGTTAAAACATTGTCACAGTCAATAGAATATGGTTGATTCCATTTGTGTATTCCTAGTTTCAATATCATGCTGGTAAGAAAAAGAATAAAGATATCATCGGTCTTCTTCTTCACCCAAGCCGATATCCAAGGCCATCTTTTCCAGATCTCTCCCCATTCCGTCTCCAACTCCTGTCTCCAGTTGTTCCTACGTCTTCCCTTACCTCTATTGCCCTGGAGGTTCCATCGGAGAGCCTGTCTTGTGATACTGTCAGGGTGTTTCCTCAGTGTGTGTCTATTCACACTATCATCATCTTCTGCCAATTATCTCTTGTTTCACCTGCCGTTGTCTGGCTCTATCCCACAGTTCCCTGTTTGTGGTCCTGTCATACCATCGCAAATGGAGTATCTTGCGCAGACATCTATTGATGAATTTTTGGTGTTCACCTTAGTTGCTCTCCATGTTTCCACTTCATATAGAATGAAAACTCATGCGTGCATTCTGAGTGACTCATTGAGTATGATCCGAAGGTGGAGGCCGGTTCGGTGCGCAGGCAATGGACTGAATCACTGCAGGCGTCAACAATTTGCAGAATTACACTTGTCTTTGTTCCAGGGCACATGGGTGTCGTTGGCAATGAGAGAGCAGACAGACTGGCTGGCTCTGCCGCTATATCAGAAGGCCAGCCAATGGACAGAGCTGACATTGTGAACGCCCTCATAGAGCGTGGCGCAGAGAAGACCTTCATCTAAACCAATCCACGCAACTACTAGATTGCGAGAACTGGGTTTGAAGATTGGTGTGGCAAGAGAAAACGTACAACAGGTATACGAGTCGGCTCATCAATCAAAATAGAACTGGTACGGTCAGTCGCTGGACGCTGTTGGAGATATTGTGAAGGAGATCGGAGCACCTATGGACATGTCCGAAGTGCAATGAAGATATCTGAAATAGAATGACAGCCTTGACATTTGAGTTGAATATCATTATCTTAGTTTTCTTCCTGATCATTTTTGAACTCCATATGTTCTTCAGAATGGCAAATGCTAAAGATATCAGTGATTTCAAATTTATTATAAAAATCTCTTGCAGGCAAGAAAATCTAATGCACAGTACTCACAGACCAGATTTTCTTACAATTTGAAAGAGACAGAGAAGAAGGCAGCCTACAAACATGATTTCAATAAACCTATGTATCATATATTTCATAACAATAATGTCAAAAACAAATATGGAGAAAGAAAAGCTTACAGGTCAGTATACAATAACTGACAGGAAGACATGGCTACTTTTAGAACAATTTATAAAAATTGTTTGTTTCTAAAGGTTTCCATCTCATATTCACTTCTCTCAGCTTTTTTTTTTGTCGTTGCACTGTTATCAATTGTTGCCCAGTGTCATGGTTTTTAGTTTTGTTTGCGCTGCTCTATGCTTGAATAATAGTTATTTTTCTTTTTGTCAGGATTCTGCTATGCTATCTAACCATCTTTTCAGTGTCTTCTCTTGCATTCTTTCTGATGTTCTGTTATAGAAGACTCTGTATGCAGTGGAGTTTGGTTACATTCTTATTATGTGGCCGAATCACTTCATTCTTTGCTTCTCAACATAATTCAAGCAAGGTTCTGTCCCAACTTTCTTTCCTGTGTTGGTGACTTGTCTTTTCTGGTGTTGGTAACTTTCCGTAGGCATCGCATTTCACATGTAGTTTTTTCAACTCTTGTCATTTCATGTCTGTCCTTGTTCACAAACTCATATGAGAAGATAAATTCAACTTAAAGACATTAGTTTTAATGTTGAAAAGATTAACATTTTCAGAATGTTAATGTTGAATGTCCACATACTTCTTCTTCTTCTTTATTTGCCATAAAAATAACACTTATTATCTTGCATCAAAGTTTACAGCAAATTAGATCACGTGGTTGGTCTCTGTGGCTAAGTGGTTAAGCCTTTGCATTGCATTCTGAAGGTCATGGGTTTGAATCCGGACTAGGTTGTTCTGATCTATTCACAGATGCATTTTTCCAGTTGTTGCGGAGCTACGGAATTTGTGTTTTGTGCAATACTCTGGTAGGTGACGTGCTATTTCTGCGGAGAGGACCAAGCCCTATTGGGTAAAACCCAATACAATGAAGTCAATATTTCGACTTTAGACTATTTATATCATGCCCTATAGATCAATATATTTTAAATGTATAATTTGTATTCTTTTTTTCAATATGAAGATATATTTTAAAGCTCAGCCAATTTCGATGCACTAATATTTATTTATCTAAAATTTCATGAATTGATTTAAGGCAGACGGCACCCCTAAACAGAAATATTGATCATTGAGGTTGCGTTTATGATTCTAAATGATCAACTTGATGTTAAAACTCGGAAAAAAATTTCAAAAGATCCAAGCATGTATATTCTATGAAAAAAATTTAATATAGAGGGTTTTTTAAGGGAAAAATGTCCAAAAGTAACCTTGCAAAATACAGGATGATTTATGTTCTATTCAAGTTAGCACTATAGAACTTTCAGATGTTATTGCCAATCGGCATATCTTGAACTGGTAGCAAAATATTTATAAAGTATAATAAAATGAGTTTTTTCTGAATTTTTAAATGCAAATCCAGATTTTGACTAAAAAATATGGGGTAGGAGATATTTTTTTCATGAGACACAAAAACTGTTCAATGAATTCTTTTAAAGTGGTAGGGATGATCAAATAGGCATAAGAAAGAAGTATGCACATTTATACAACAATCCTTTGAGTAGATTTTGAAAAAACGTGTATTTAGTGACATACATTTATGGAAAATAACAATTTTGAGAAAAGCCAAAAAACTAACATATTTTCAATTATTGACCAAATTAATTTACTTTAAGATCCCCAGGAGCATACAAACTTGCCTCATCACATGCTTTAGATGTCATGCTAGTTGTTTTACATCTTTCTATCTTTTTGTGCCTAAATTCTGTATTAGCAAGGAAGATATGTGGTTTTTATAGATGACAGCAAAATACTGAAAATAATGTTTTCCAAAGGAAAAGTTAAACTAAAACAAAGTTTCATATCGGCACAATTTCATATTATTAACTACAATATTGGCATCATTGACAGTTATTTTTAAGCTCCTCCTCAAAGTAAATAAGATCTTAGGACATCAAGTCCATATAAGATTATGGAAAGATTCATTAGCATCGTGAGAACCACCATGAATATATTTTGTCAATGAAGTCGCAAGATAGTTTGACAAATACTTGCATTATGTTGCCAAAAATAAAATTAGGCAGTTTGTTCTCAATCAACTAAAACTTTATCTTTAGGGCACAAGCTACTCAGCCTATTGCAGTTCTCATGGTTATCTTTGTGATGTTTAAATATGGCTCAAATACTATTTATCCAACCAATGTTCTCTAATTTTCCAGAATTTTTCATACAAGTTACATCATAATCACGCTGCATAAGTTTAATGATGCTATTAGTTAATCTATCTGCACTACCATATTACTATAAACACTTTGCTACCATCTGTTGAAGCAAAGTTATGATATTTCCTATATAATTAGCTAAAAAACATATACATGCCTAGTTAAAAAATGTAATTAAAATACAAAACTACATTTTTTTATCAAACTAAAGATAGATTCTTGTTCGAAATTGGATGTATTACCTAAAATTTAAAAAAAAACTCAAATTTCATTTTTAAAGAAAATCGTTAAATATAGGGTGCGGTCTGTCCTTGTTGAGTTAAATTGAGAGCCGCTGTAGCGTAGTTGTTAGTGAACTCGCAAGGCTGGTGGTCTGGGTTCAGCTCCGCAATGCGCGTGGAATTTTTCCCGACCGCGACGGCTCTCAGGTCGACCCAGCCTCAACTGGGTACCAGACATGCTCTGGGAAAGTAAAGGCGGCCGGCGTGATGCTGACCACATCACCCATCGTGTGCCGACGGTCAATGAAAAATACAGGCCTAACACTGTATTGACATATATACCACAAGGTATGAAAGGGTTCCTCTACTTTACTAAATTTAGTCATCAGAGCTGACTCATGCTAATTTGAACATATAAAAACGACAAGACTCTCTGAAGAAGATCATTCTGGAAGGCATGATATTAGCCTTTTGTTTGATAAGTTTGTTAACCTCTTTCATTCTTACAAGATTTTGAGTGAATATTTCAGGCTGGTAAGCAATGGCATGGTGAAACAGTTGCTTCAAAAAAATGTTGGTAATGAGGGTACTCAACCATGGGCTCGTTATCAGGTTGCTGTGACACAACGGAAAGATACAGAAAGAGTGAGTTTATAAAATATATTGTGATTTTTAACATTACTAGAACATACACTTCGGTGGGCATCTGTGGCTTAGCAGTAGGAAGCTCAATCCCAACCCAAAAGTACCTGGTTCAAACTCCACGGCTGGCAGTTTGGAAACACATTTAATTTTAAAATTAGACTTCACCGTTCAGAAAGCAATGGCAAACTACTGAATGTATAAGTGGTGCCTAGAAAATAAACTACTTGTTTACTGGGGTTGATGGTGACATCCTGTAAATGATATGTCACGATTTATTAGAACATACACAGCTTATACATCTATTGAGTTGGAAGCCTCTGTGGCGTGTAGGTAAGACGTTTGCCTCTCGCTCCTAAAGTACTCGATTCGTTCCTTGCGTGGAGTGATCGGGATATTTTTCCAGAGACCCCTGATCTCAATGTAGGTGAGAAAGAGTTGAAATACACTAATGCAAAAAAGCAACAAAAAAATGGATATGCTCTGGTTTTGCTCAAAATATGTCATTTTCAACTAAATTAGAGTCTGTATTATGAATTATTATTTTATTTATAAATTGTGCAATATACATGTTTTTCATAAGTTAGCATATATCCCATGCATTTTAAAGTACATAAATAATACCAAAATACACCCAGTTCACAACTGCTATCACACCGTTAACAAATGTTAGCGATATTGCTTCAATAGATGAACATTTGGGAAATAATGAAAATAACAGCAGAATATTCAGAAGAGACAAACCAAGCAAAAATGAAACAAATTAGGATCTATTATCATCAGATAGTTGAAAAGATTGCATCAATAAACTGTGAGATGAAATCAGAATGAATGATGTCACTTCAGTAAAACCACTTGTAAGGATCAACAAAACTAAAACCAACGATAATGTGGATAAACCCAAGGCCAGAAGACATATACAAATAAAGGATACCAATCTAGAAATAGTAACAGTATTTTTTTTCATCAGATGGGAAAATTATGATCAAAATTAAACAAAAAATTGGAAGGGAAAATGCAGTTTACAATAGGCTTACAACATCTGGAGATCTAATATTTATGGCACTAAGACAAAACTCTGGATATACAAAACATGCGTTACGGACAACCCTCTATGGATCTGACTGAGACTTGGAACACAAATAAGAAAATAGCAAGTATGTTGACATGATTCAAAGAAAGACTTGTTAGATAAATACATGGGTATCCATGGGAGGAAAGGATTAGCAATATCAAATTCCCAGAAATAACTGGTCTGGAAGACATAAATACAAAAGATGGATTGGATATATACTCAGGTTGAGAAAAGAAAGGCGGTCAAGTTATGCAATGCAGTTTACACTACAAGGACAGCAGTAAATATGGATGCAACCTTTTTAAGCAGAGCTCAAAGTCATGCATAATACTAGTTTTGAGGTAGAGAAAAAGACACAAGTTGAAATGAGTGTACATTTTTTGTCTTATGTGCTGTTGACATGATAACTGATGATGGTGATGAAAACTACATTTGTACATACACATGCAAAGTGAAAAAATAAAGAGAAATGGATGTTGTTTAATTACCTTCCACAAGCTCCTCAGTTATAACCTTATCATACCATTTCAACACTTTAATTGCCCGAGTGGTTACCGGGCCCAAATTTGGGGTGTAAAGAATAAAACCACTGGCATACTAGGCGACTAGGGAGTTTTGGCTGAAATTGGATGCACATGTCCTAAACATGTAGAAGTATATGCGTTTATGGGCCTACCAAACCAATGTGCAACGTATACACGTTCTTGGCAAAGATCAAACATATCACAAAGAGTGATTACAATTGGTCATAAAGAACGAACACAAAGAAGAAGAATACTTTAATTCAGCACAAGAGTCCATATATGAAAGTCTGTATCTTTTTTGGTACTCACTGTGCTGTTCTCCATGTTTGTGAGCCATGACAATATGTTGGTTAGTCAATCTATCTATCTGTCCATATCCTCTCAGTGTTCATTTTGACACATAAGGCTTCCACAAGAGATTGATATTTCTGCAGCCTTTCTACCAATTGTTTTCTATGTCAGACCACAATCTTTCAACTCTCTTTCCGCAGTTCTTCTCCATGTTTTTCTTTGGACATCCAGACCTTCTTTTCCCATCCGCTGTCCAAAAGAGAGCTGTTCAGCCAATGTCCAAACTGGCATATGACATACATGACCAATCCACTTCCACCTTTACCTTTTGATGATGGTCTCAAGTAATGCAGTGTGTTCGTTTTAAAAGCTCTTCATTTGCTGCTGTATTTGGCCAGAATATTCGCAGTTTAGTCAATAGACCATCACAATTATTGTACTATATATATTTCAGACAACTGGAAATCTCTATGCACAATGGGCTGATGAGAAGAAAATTGTAGATTTTGAGAAGTTCATTGAAGATGATGAAAACATTGTGGACAAAGTAAGTATAACATATTTGCAGTCACAAATTGTTCTTGTAATCCTAATTTAAGAATAGTTATCACATCAAAATAAGTAAGTGACAGTTGTATTTTGGGGCATGTGATGAGAAAGGGAGATTTAGAAAGTATTGTAACAACTGGTAAAATCAAGGGGAGACAAGATAGAGGAAGACAGAGAGATTACATTTTGGATAGCCTGACTTCATGGCACAGAAGAGCATCAACATCTGAGAGGATAGCAAACACCAGAGATTTATGAAGATCCATGATCACCTACACCAGCAGGTACGGCACCTGATGATGATTTTTGGATTTATTTGTTTCATTTGATTCCCATGTTGAGTCTGAAGCTCTATATCTTCTTCTTTATAAAGTACTCCAAGGGTAGAATAGTTTGAATATTGAACCGGTTGGATCATTATTCATTACGCCATAGGATCACTAATTACTACATGTATCTGAATTGCCATAGCTAATTTCTTTCAAATTTCTTAGAGTTTCCATTGTTGTTAATTATGAAGTTAAGATATTTAAAATGTGTAACATTTTCAATGATTTCATCATTAAAGGTAAGTTTGGATTAGCATATTGTTTTGTCAATGGAGATAATATGTTTTCTTAGAATCTAGTTGCACTTTCTGCATTTCTCAAATATGTTTCTCATATTAAACATGACTTTCTACTCTAGATCTTCTTAAAATGCTCCATATCGACCACTTGTTAAACCACTCTTTGTGATTTATATGTGATCTGAGCCTTAGAGTGATTGTAGGTTGTGCCAGTTATGCATTTACAAGTAGGCCAGCACATCCGATTTCTGCTATGCTTTTATTTACTAAGGTAGTCTCCTTAGGCCCCTACCTCAGTCGCCTCTTATGACATGCCTTGTAGGTTGCAGTGTTGCTATTCTTTGCTCCCTTGTGAGCCCCAGCACTAATACAGATCAACATCTTTATCTATCTATCATTCAGGATATCTTTTCTAGCGTCTGTTACATAATTTTTATATATCTGTATTTTCAGGATCTGGTTGCTTGGGTTACTCTAGGTTTCCACCACATTCCACACACGGAGGATCTACCAGTGACCACAACGTCTGGAAAACACCAGACATTCTATTTATTTCCTTACAACTATCACACTGAATGTCCTTCCATGATGTCTCGGGATGCTGTGTATATCTCCCTTAATGAAGCAGAAAAAGGATTAAAATTTGACTACCACGGCACTGGGGACATTTCAAAGTACGCTAACGGAGGAGCCTGCAAGTATAAACCACACGACCCATCTGCTTTCTGGATGAGAAATCCTGATGATCTGTTGGAAGTCACTAAACACAATGGTGTCATATAATCTGCTATTGTCAACATAACTATTAAAATCATGTGATCATTAATTATTGTGAACTTATACATTTCTTCTAAATGAATCATGTATTTGGGAAGCTTGATGTTAGCAGATGAAAGAATCAATACTAAAATACATCAAAGATGCAACAAAGGAAGCCAAATCATCAGCCAATTAACACTGACACACAATTTTAAACAAGTATTTTCACACACAAAATAGCCTTTTACGAGTACAATTCAATCTTCAGCCCAACTTTGTGCTACCAGTGAAATAATGAGACACATCAAATGAAAAATGACAACAGAGATCAAATGCCTGCAGAAAATAGTGGGAGCAGCAAGAAGAGATAAGATAAAAAATGAGTCTATTAGAGACTTGGTAGGAACAACTCCAGTAATCATAGAGTATATTAAGAAATAACAAACCAAATGGTTCAGTCAAGCAACACTATTACCACCCAACAGAGAACCACAACGAGTGCTACTGTTTAGATACAATAGTTTAAAGACCAGAGGACACCCATGCAAAGTGATATCAGAGCGGTAGGAAGCACCATATACAATGCACACTCACGGGCATTTGTCAGAACTCCTCGCACACCTTGAAATGTACAAAAGGAATATAGGAAAGAAAGAAGATCATTTACGCCATGCTACAAAAACCAGTAGCATGCATAGTCTTATCTAACACATTACAAATTGTTAGTAATATGAAAGCAATATCTGGTTGAGAGTTTGATGACTGTTCTCAAGGCACAGATATAAACATATATCTGAGTTTGTTGGTTGGTTTTCTTTATTGTATTCCTCTCAAACCGCTATACATTACATAGGGTCTGTATGTAATTTTTACCTGGCAATTAGTTCATGCTCTTCTATGGGATTGAGTTCGATATCTATCACCTGTCAGTAAAGTTTGTTTGTTTCCCTAGAGCATCCTATTTTTCATGAACCTTTTACCTCCAACTTCATTGCCTGCTTTGTGATTCTTTGATCATACCTCCATCTTCTCTTTCTTATAACCTTGTCTTATATTTGTATATCGTCTTTTGTCATCACACTGTTACCAGGTTGTTGCCCAGTGTCGTGGTTTTCTATTTTTGTCTTGTGCTGCTCTAGAGGATAGTTATGTTTGCTTATACAATATATATTACTAGTATATAATAATAATTAATAATAAACTCATGAATACAGAAGATATTGTTAAGATAATAATTTGCAATTATTTCAAGAATATAGAATATCCAATATGAATAAAACTATGTTTTCATCTTTGCTGTTGTTCTATTCCCATTTAACTATGAATAGTTGTCATTTGCTGATGATGCAGAACATGTGAAACTAAGACTTTCTACAAAACTATATATATATATATATATATATATATATATATATATAAATATAGTTTTAGAAAATCTTAGTTTCATATATGCATATATCTATAGCTAGTATTTTTGTTCCCCATTTGTCCGCTATAAATTCATGCATAGTCACTGTACTAATATGATGCCTTTGACTGATTATAGTCACTGTGCTAATATGATGCCTTTTACTGATTATAGTCACTGTGCCTAATATGATACGCCTTTGACTGATTTTTATATGAGGTTGCTTTCTTTATTGTCAGTGTCCAACATTCAGGTGATCTTTACTCTTACTTCAGAGGTGTCTTCTTCTTCTTCTCTTCCACCATTTACTTCTTTTTAGAAGTGTTGAGGGGAAAACGTAGTGATCTTGTGTGTACTTGTTTTAAGGCACTTTGTAAGCTGATATTCATTTTCGTAAGGCTGTTCTTGATGCCGTCGCTCCAACTTTTGTGTGGTCTTCCTCTTGCTTTGTACTCATTATACTTTTTCTGTGTGGCTCTCTGTGGTAGACGATACCAGGGCATTCTTGTTAGGTGTCCAAACCATTTATTCTGTTGTTCTTTTATGAATTGCATGACTGGGTTCACATCCAGTCTCCTTCTGATTTTTCATTTCTAATTTTGTCTCTTATTGTCACACCTGCAGCTCTTCTAAGACACCTCATCTCTGTCGTTATGATTTTCCACTCATTAGCTGCTGTTATTGGCCATGTTTGACACTGGTAACATAATGTTGGCCAGAAAATTGTTCTCATGAGATTTGCTTTAGTTGTTAGCGGTATCTCTTTATGTGACAACAGTGGTGTTAACTGTCCCAGTACCTGGTTAGCTTTTGTGCAACGATTGCTGATTTCGCTATCGATACTTCCATCTGCTGTGAAAATTGCTCCTAAGTATTTGGCCTCAATTATGTGTTTTATGTCTACGTTCTGGAGTTTTATTGTAAGGTTTTCTGGTTGTCTACTTATTGCCATTGTCTCTGTCTTTATTATATTTATTTTCATGTCGTACTCCTCACCCTTGATGTTAACTAAGCTGAAATGATTCTGGAGAGATTCTTCGTTTTCTGCAATCTGTACTTGGTCAGTTGCAAATAAAAGTTCTGAAATATTATTTTCTTTCTCTATTCCTGCTTCTCTACTTATATTGTCCATGTATGTTATAAACAGCAGTGGGAGAGCACAAAACTCTGTCTAACTCCTGAGTCCATTGATGGAATGTTTCAGTGGTGTGCAAACTGCAAATCAATATTTAAGATTCTCACTCTTGGAACTCAGTATAATATATGCAGTAAACATTTCTTTGAAAAGGCAACAACTAAAATAAAAATCAATATTTCTACAGTATAAATTAGGCACTACATTTAACTTTTTTTCGAGGAAGTCCATTCTACTAAGACTGCATTTTCTAGAAGTTCATGTTTAACTTCGGCTCATGAGGCTTTTTTTTTACCAGATCTTCTACCTAGCCAACATGGGGGAAGTCATTACGACCTGGGAGGGTTAGTTGCTTCTGGGTGTGGTTGTTGACACATTCTTCCTCATGTTTGGACCTGTAGGGCCCAGTTTCGTGGCTGAGTTTAGTACTTAGCGACACTGTGAATTTCATTCGAAATTCATTTTGCGTGTGCTCACGGTGGTTGCATTGGGAAATATATGTTCAGAAAATGGCGGACAGCGAGTCGCTAACAAACTAGGACAGACGTAGCCTATTCAATCTTCGGAGGTTAAATCCTCACCAAGGTAAATAATCAACTATCTCAACCTGTTGTTTGCTGATGACTATGTCCTGCTACTAACTCTGTGGAAGAAATGCAGCTTAACATGGACAAGTTCTCAATGGCCGTGATGGTTTGGCCTCACCATTAACACCAAAACAGAGTCATGTTCAGCCCGCGCCTGAGAACAGTATTACGATCCAGTCATCAACATTAAACACCAGCGTCTCCAGTCAACGGACAACTTGCTTATCTTGGCAGCCTCCTATCCAGATCGGCAAACATAGATTCTGAGTCAACAATAGGATATCCAAAGCCAGTGCTGCGTTCGGAAGGTTACGTGTCACGGTGTGGGAACGGAAGGGGATAAGCATAGTCACAAAGCTGAAAGTTTACCAGGCCATAGTGCTAACACCGCTGCTGTACGCAAGCGAGACATGGACAGTGTATAGCAGACACGCAAGAAAATTAAACCATTTCCAAACAAGCTGTCTACGCAGAATACTAAAATAAACTGGCAGGACAAAATTCCAGACAGCGAAGTCCTCACAAGAGCAAAGATCCCAAGCGTCAACACCCTGTTGCAGAAGGCCCAACTGAGATGGGTCAGTCACGTTGCTCGAATGCCTGATAAACGCATCCCAAAACAGTTGATGTATGGCGAGCTTGAAGGGCAGACGTTTGCTGGTGGACAGAAAACGATTTAAAGACACTTAAAGTGTCTCTGAAATGCTTCGATATAGACAATACGTGCTGGGAATCCTTGCGCAAGATCGCCAAATGTGGCGCTGTAACAACAAGTTGAACCGAATAGCTGAGAATCATTGTATTGTTGAGTCCAGAAAACGAGAGCGCGAAAGACAGAGCACACAACACGCACATGTCTAACCTTGATCATGTATGCCCCACCTGTGGTCGGGATTCTGTTCTAGGTTGACTCACAGTCACCTCCACACACCAGAGGTGCAACAGTACACGTCTGAGATTGTGTCATCATCGCTCGATGGACGGCTTTATTAACAGACTAGCGGCTGCCGTTAGCAGTAATGCTGATGCAGACTGCTATGTTTTGTCATAACAGCTGTTTCCTTCTCGTAATTGCATCAGCTGCTGCCTTCTGCATTTAATGTTTATTTTGGGACTTGTTTGCTTCACGAGTTCACACAAGACAACGATGAGCATTTTGAGTGGTGTTTGCTGGTACAGAACAGAGCAATTATGCGGCAACAGGCCTGTAGTCTGAAGTTGGACAGTGACTACCAACATTCTTTTCTGTGATCAACTTCGCTGTGCACCCGGTATTGTCAAAACAGGCGGTGCGCGAGGGCTTCAGTCCCATAGTTTGTTTTTGTGGGTTTTTCATTGGTCAGATTTATTCTCCACTGCTCAGGCTGGGCAGTCTTGCAGGATGTGCCTGGGGACTGCTTGGTACTCCCAGGTGCAGGCAGCTGAGACCCATTTATGGAGGTGTGCTCTGAGACCCAGTGTCCGCTCTAAGTCAGAAGACCAACTATTCTATTACAAGGTACACTAAAGTATTACTATCTGACAGCACTTTAACAAGATTTTTTTAAAACCAATTAAAATAGAAAGAAATAAAAAAAGAGCAAAAACAATGTTCGATGTGCAACATTTTATTTCCATTAAAAAAAATTATAAACATATAGCACTTTTAAAAATAACAGCTAAACATTATGGACGAATGGTAACATTAACTGGGCCGAGCAGAGGATGTCAGGCAACGCGAATGTGCCATTCAGGACATCGACCATGGAGAAGAGTAGATAATAATACCCACTGAACACAGACAATCCTTTGTAGTAGTCATCACGATAAACAAACTAAGTCAAGATTCGCTGCCCACAATAGTCAACGAAGAAGTCAAAGCAGTAATAAATGACTACACATCGGAGGAAGATGCTGGTGTCTTCACTGATGGTTCTGTTATTCTGCACAGTCAGAGTGCATGGGCCTTTACGGTTAGAGTGAAAGGAAAAGTCATCAAAGAGGCAAGTGGCGCACATACGACAACAATCTGTAGCGAGACTATGGAGATCATGGCGGTGACAAAATCGCTGGAGTGGCTACAGACGAATACATTCACTCACGCTTGCATGCTCAGCGACTCTATGATCATGATACATAAGATCAAGACCGGTTATGTACAAAGGCAGTGGATGCAACTAATACAAAACTTGTCAATCCAGATACTTACCTTCATCTTTGTCCCGGGTCACGCTGGGGTGAAGGGCAATGAGATGCACTAGCGGGCAATGCTATGATTGAGAATGGGTCTTCTATGGACAGAAGCGACATCATCAACCTCTCAGGAAAACATACGCTCTGAAGATTTCAATGATGAAGATAAAGGGTATTCTCTATCTCGGCTGCGCAAGTTGCGCATTCCGATAGGTGTGGCAAGACGAGAAAACCACGAGAGAAAATCCAGTAGATACATCAATCAACACAGAACGAGGAGTATTAGTCTAAACATACTGAGATACATACTTGGGAGGAGATTGGAGCAAAGATGATCCTCAAATGAACAATGAATGTAAAAACAAATACCTTTTTTTCCAACCTCAGTTTTGGTACTTTGAAAGCTGCAGACTCCTCATTGCCTACTGGGCCCCATTTATTTGTTCAAGCATCAATTTACATTTGTTCAATAGAAACCACTTTTTAATCACACCTTGCAGCTTGTAATGTTTTGATTAAAGTGGCTAGAAAAGAACAGCACGCATATGAGTAGGCTCATCAACCAGCATCGAACTGGTATGGTCCGTCTCTGGACGCTGTTGGATATATTGCGAAGGAGATTTCCGGAGTGCAATGGAGATATTCCAAACTGAAACTGAATGTTTTGAGCCAAAGAGCATGTGCACACTGTGTCAATGTTGTGATATCGCAATAGTGTTCTAGATAAGGATTATGATACATATTGTTTATTCATGACATGGTGGAGCATCAATATCTGAGTTGATAGCAAACACCAACGACAGAGATTTGTGGAGATCCATGATCACCTACTCCAGCCGGAACGGCGCCTGATGCTGATTGTTTATGCTGTTTCAAGGAATTAAGAGTTTTCATTCTATCATTTTCATCTGAGGGGGAACAGAACTGTGACACAGGACAAATATATTAAAACCTACAACACTAGCTGGACCAGTTAGTTGGTTGTTATCTCACTTTAGTAGCTTGTTCTGCATTGTCTTCCAGGTTGGAGTAGTAAACAGTAGCTCTTGACTAAATTTCAGAGATCGAGCATTCATGTATGACTAACTAGTTAGACTGTCAAGGTGGCGTGACTTATATTTGCAGACATTTTTGGTCCACTTGTCAGTACCAATGTCTTTGACACAGTAGTTTTGCAGTTATTGATTTCTAGACGTTTGGCTGCAGAATATGTAAATGCTGCTGTAACAGACTATAATCACATGTATAAGGAATTACAACAGATAACTGAGTAGAAAATTCATAAGTATATTTAATCACTTGTAATATCAATCTCCTCTGTCTTGAAGTGAATAAACAACAACAAAAGTGACGTTTGTAACAGACTATGATCTATATAATGTTAGTAAACTATCGTGGCACACGACAATCTAATTCTAAGAATATCCTAGGTCACGCTGCCCAAAAGACGCTATTACATTACTCTCTCAACTGATGAGACCAAAAGTACATAAATAACTTCCTGATGTCAATGGTGTAATCAGTAAGTGCTTTCTACAATAACAGAAAGTTCAAGGAACCTCTGTCAGGTTTTCCCACATCTATCACAACCTATAAATCAAATACAATAGTTCAGCATCTCCACTAATTATAAAGTTAAGAAATGCTCAGTTGTTGGTTCTCACATCTATCACAACTTATAAATCAAACAACACTAGTTCAGCTTCTCTCTATTAACGAAAAAAGTTTAAGATCCTCTGTTGTGAGTTCTCACAACTATCACTTATAAATCAAATAACACTTCAAAAGTCCTCAGTTGTTGGTTCTCACATCTATCACAACTTATAAGTTAAATAACACTTCAAAGAATCCTCAGTTGTGGGTTCTCACAACTATCACAATTTATAAATCAAATAACACTTCAAGAGTCCTCAGCTGTGGTTCTCACATTCATCACAACTTATAATCAAATAACACTTCAAAGAGTCTCAGTTGTGGTTCTCATTCTATCACAACTTATAAATCAAACAACACTAGTTCAACTTCTTCTATTAACGAAAAGTTCAAGAGATCCTCTGTTGTGGTTCTCACAACTATCACAACTTATAAATCAAATAACATTTCAAAGAATCTCAGTTGTAGGTTCTCATCCATCACAACTTTGAAATCAAATAACATCTCAAGAATCCTCAGTTGTGGTTCTCACAACTATCACAACTTATAATTCAAATAACATTAGTTCAGCTTCTTCTAACGAAAATTCAAGAGATAATCTGTGTGGTCTCACATCCATCACAACTTATAAATCAATTAACACTTCAAAGAATCCTCACGCTGCACCAAAAAGACGCAAAATTCACACAAGTGGCTAAGGCAACTTATACATCAAATAACATTAGTTCAGCTTCTCTCTATTAACGAAAATTCAAGAGATAATCTGTTTGGTTCTCACTCCATCACAACTTATAAATTAAATAACACTTCAAGAGTCCTCCACAACTTCTCTCGAGTAACTATCTTCTCTGCGCTCAAATGAAACTTCTCAACTCCCAAATAACAGAATATTCCTCTGAAACCTCACTAACTCAGACAGGATTTCTCTTGTACTTCAATGTATCCGTCGACCTCTCAACTTCAAATGTAACTGTCTTACTGTTCAACCAAAAGCTCCAATTGTCCCTTCTCTGGTTCAAGATCTCGATTTAGAAGTCCTCGCCTACTCGCTAGAACCCATTTCATGAATTTAACACTCTACTGGCCGCAAGTTGGGACTGGTAAACACATTTATTTACTACTAACTTGTCAGGACGCCAGAACAATAAGAGTTTCTTTTCCTGTATGACGTCCATAACCTAGTTAGCATAAAGTGAAACTGTTACACTGCCACTCTAAGATATAGCTTTTCTGGTATGAAAGAAACCTCATACCCTGACATGGGTCAAGGAACATGAGGATGTGCCAGGTTAAATGAGCTGGCACTAATCAGACCCTGTGCCCACCTCACGTGGTGACCTGAACAGTCTTGTTCTCGATAAGGGTAACAGGGATCGAAGAGAGCACAGGTAGTGGTAGCAGTGCAAGCAGGAAACAACACAGAAGATAAATTCAGGATGTAACTGATGATTTGAGCATGACGGCTGCGGAGGTGGGACGTCTGGCCCATGAGAGAGAGAGGGAGAGATAGAGCTGTTGGGACTATTAAGGTGGTAAAGTTCTGCTTATGACACGATATTCGATGAAGAAATATTATTATGTGAAAAATTGAAGCAGTTTTTGAAACAAAACAATGTCAGTTTAACAGCAAATAATTTGTTTTAGTGGGGAATTTCTAACAGCTTTCTGTGGAAATTGTGTTGTTGGCTATTTGGTGTACCGCTCTGATACCACTGTATCAATCAACAATTCACCATTGTGGAACTGTTTGTGGATGTAGTTTATACGCTTAACAAGTGAGGAAAGGAGTTGATCATCCTACTGCCTGCATACTTGGGTATATAGTAGCATAGAAAAGAAGTTAGAATACGAAATACATGAAGTACAGGCGGGTTTCAGACAAAACATTATGATGATGATGATGATAATTAGGATGTGCGTGGTGGTGGTAGTGATGTGGTGGTCATTTTTTATGATGATGATGACAACGAATAATAAAACGACAACATCCAGTTGTCCTAATGCAGGTTTGTACAGCAGACGAAAGCGAGTGACTGATGGCACATCTGCATACACAGAAAACGGTTTCTGGATAACCACTGAGATGATGTTGATCGGAGAGTAGAAGCTAACATCATACCACTGTCCGGCCTGTGCAACTGCTGGACATCATCCTCCCAGGGGCCGATCTAGATGAATTTATGCCATTATTAGCTACATTGCTATACAGTAATTGTGTTGCTTTTATTCATAAGCTTGTATGAACATCGTATGATCAGTTTATTGATTTATTGATGGGACCATCATCATTGCACTTGGGTGAGTAACCATGTGTGTTCGTATCTATTTAATTCTTCTATGCAGATTACAGATAGCAAAATATCTGGACGCCACAGAGATGTGGTTTTACAAGAGGATGCTAAGAATATTATGGACTGTTCAAATTACTAATGTTTATGTTTTTCTTTCTTCATTTCTTCTGTTTTCTTTTCTTTAATCCTGTTTTTCTCACAGCGTCAGGGCAAGAAGAGATCAAATATACTTAGTTTCCTACCTCGTTTGTTCATTCTTCTTCTTCATCTTCTGCGTTCTCACTAGATTGGGATTTCGGATTCTCCAATAAAGGCAGCCGTCTGCCTCAGATTATCAGACACGCCATACAGTTTGACTTGGACGCTGGTGTAAGTGGGTCCACCACTTTCTTCTCAAGTCTGCATACTGAGGGAAGTTCTGTAGGATATCATTCCTATGATTTCTGCTTCCTCGTTTGTGCCGACCTCTTCCGTAGTAAATTTTGGCCACCCTCGTGATGGTAGGTCTGACATTTTTATTGCGTGGCTAAATCTCCAAGGCAGATTGGCGACCGTAGAATCCGTGATCCCATTCCTCATTGTGAGGGGTCGTTGCACCATGTTATGCGCCTTACGGCCTGGTGCATCAGTTTTCTGCAAGCATTTGTTTCTTGTTAGCATTCCCTACGTGCATTCGATTTCAGCCAAACCTCCTTATCGCCTCTTACGACACGCGTGGCAAGTAACAGTAGTTCTATTCTTTGCATCCCTAATTTGGGCCCCAGTAACCACTCGGGCGAGAAGAGATTTCTCAAACGGGCTTTCGTGTGCGCCACATAAACAATATTTTGGCCGCCTGTTATCTCTGATGTCCATCTTTTGCTTGGACGGCTTTTTGCTTTGTTTCCACTGTATAAGAGTAACATTGCACATTGATGCGCACTGTCTGTTGGTAATCTGCTTACGTGACCGAACTATTTAATTTGTTGTTTCTTGATGAAGTTCAGTAGCCTACTGTTGTTGTATTCACTTTTTTCCGGATATTTTCATTTCTAAACCAGTCTCTCTTATTCTCTTCAAAACAAAGAGAAGGCATATTATCAAAATAAGAAAGAGGCAGTCAACATTTTTCAAGCATGTTATGAGAAAGGAAGATTTAAAACACATTGTGACATCCAGTAGAATCAATTTGAGACGATACAGAGAAAGGAAGGTTTAGAACACATCTTGACAACCAGTAGAATCAATAGGAGACGATACCGAGAAAGGAAGGTTTAGAAAACATTGTGACAACCAGTAGAATCAATAGGAGACGATACGAGAAGGAAGGTTTAGAAAACATTGTGACAATCAATAGAATCAATAGGAGACGATACCAAGAAATGAAGGTTTAGAAAACATTGTGACAATCAATAGAATCAATAGGAGACGATACCAAGAAATGAAGGTTTAGAAAACATTGTGACAAATCGATAAAACCGAGAGGAGACGATACCGAGAAAGGAAGGTTTAGAAAACATTGTGACAATCAGTAGAATCAATAGGAGACGATACCAAGAAAGGAAGGTTTAGAAAACATTGTGACAAATCGATAAAACCGAGAGGAGACGATACCGAGAAAGGAAGGTTTAGAAAACATTGTGACAATCAGTAGAATCAATAGGAGACGATACCGAGAAAGAAAGGTTTAGAACACATTGTGAGAATCGATAAAACCGATAAGAGACGATACCGAGAAAAACAGACTGAAATATTCTGATTTCTTGGCACTGAAGAGTGTCAACATCCTAACCGATAGTAAGCATCAAAGGACAGACATTTGTAGGGATAGTAAACCTCAAGGACAGACATTTGTGGGGATAGTAAGTATCAAAGACAGACATTTGTGGGGATAGTAAGCATCAAAGGACATACATTTGTGGGGATAGTAAGCATCAAGGACAGACATTTGTGGGAATACATGATTCATTATCATTTTGAAATATCTTGATTGCACTCCAGACATGTCTATAGGCGCTACGATCTCATTCGGAATATCTCCAACAGCGTCCAACAACTAACCATACCAATTCAATGTTGACTGATGAGTCTACTCATATATTTTGCTGTAGGACGTGTCTCTGAATATGTCTAGCGTCATTCTGGCTGTGAAGTGTTGCTGGTAAACCGCGAATGATACCCGTCTACACGCACGATCTCTGTTGCAATACAGAGAATCCATTTCACGTTAGAGACTTTACCAGGGCCCAAATTTGGGTGTAAAGAATAGAACCACTGTTATCTTCCACGCATGTCGTAAGAGATGACTTAGGAGGTTTGGCTGAAATCGGATGAAGATGTCCTAAACGTGTAGAAGCCTATGCGTTTAGGGGCCTACCAAACCAATGTATACAAGTTCTTGGCAAAGATCAAACACATCACAAAGAGTGATTAAAATTGGTCGTAAAGAACGAACGCAAAGAAGAAGAAGAAGACGTTAGAGACTGGCTCTACCACAGTCATTCAGCTCATCGGCACGTGGACACACCTTGCTTGGCTTGGAGATCCATTATCGTCTACGCCAGCCTGTGTGGCATATGATGACAGTTAATTGCATCTTCCTTCACAATCAGCCTATGTCTCATCAACTGTGATAATAATCCCTAGACTGGAGCACTTTCCAAGGATGAACGGTTCGGTACTGGGCGACAGTTGTTGTGATCTAACTAATGGACTGCTTATCTGATGAACTTTATCGATGTAAACCAAAAACAGACAAGAGTGAGCTGGATGATATGGAAACGTTTCACATGTTTGGATCACAATCCAAAATAAAAGAACTCATTGTCCTCAGATAGACTAATAGATGGATGATAAAGTAGCATATATACACGTACATACCTACGTACCTACGTACGTACAAACATAAATACATACATACATACTACAGCTCACCCACATGCACACGATACACACACACATATCCACCCGCCCGACCGCCCGCACGCACACACATACATACATACACACAGAGAGAGAGAGAGAGGGAGAGACAGGTAGACAGACAGAGAATGTAATTAGTATGACTTGATTATGACATGGAGGATACACGTACATAGTTTATATTGTACATCATCATCATCAGCCTCGAGGCTCTATGTGTTCGAACTTCTTACAATATCTTTACCAGTGTATAACGACAGGCATCTTCGTGCTATCGCAGATCCTTTCTGCACTTCTTTCGTCATCTCTTATTCTGGATAGACGATGAGTTTATAAATATTTTCCGCACTTTTATACGTCATCTTCTCCATGTCATTGTGATTATAATATTTTCTAGTCATTTATACGTCTGCTTCTCTCTTATGTCATTTATATGTACTACTTCTTCTCTTATGTCATTTATAGTCCTACTTCTTCTCTTATGTCATTTATATGTACTACTTCTTCTCTTATGTCATTTATATGTACTACTTCTTCTCTTATGTCATTTATATGCTATGCATTAGTACTACTTCTTCTCTTATGTCATTTATATGTACTACTTCTTCTCTTATGTCATTTATATGTACTACTTCTTCTCTTATGTCATTTATATGTATGACTTCTTCTCTTATGTCATTTTATACTAGTATTTATGTCTACTTCTTCTCTTATGTCATTTATATGTACTACTTCTTCTCTTATGTCATTTATATTTATGACTATCTCCTCTTATGTCATTTATAGCATACTTTATTCACCTACCTCTGTAGATGTATCTTGATACTACTACCTCCCTCTGTTCCAGCCCAACGACATTGGACTCTATATGTGTCCGTTCCAGGCACACACAGGATGCATATTAGCCAAGTAGGTATCTAGTCGTTCTGGGTGAACGGTGGTTGAGTAATCCCTACTGTTGAGTTACTTGAACATGTTCTAGTATCATGTACAGTCACATTCTCTTACAATTCTTTTCTGCAGTTAATCCTCCTGTAAACGTTGTTCCTCCTCCTCCCTTTTTCGTTCTTATTCTTTTCTCTCTATTCTATTTACCCTCTCCTCAAACCCATTAACTCCCTACCATTTCCTCTTCTACAGGTCCACTCTCAACCCATTGGGGTATCCCTGTATTGCCATACCCTACAGTCTGCTCTACTCCATCCCCTTCTGACCCTTATACACTTGTTAGTATCCATGCCTCTCTCGTCTACCTCTTCTGCTTTTATCTATACCTACGTAACCTCATGGCACTATCATCCCTATTCACTGTCAGAATACGGTTCATACTCTAGGATGTCACTCTTGACACTACTATTCCTTCTGTTCCAGCCCTATGACATTGGATTCTGTGTGTGTCCGTTCCCGGAACACACATGATGCACATTAGCCTAGTAGGGCTCAAGTCGCTCTTGGGGAACGAGGGTTGAGTAACACTTCCTGTTGAGTTACTTGCACGTGTTCTAGTGTCATGTACAGTCACATTTTCTCACTATTCTTTTCTGCTCTTGAGATCGTCTGGTATTTTTTTATAGCGTCCATCGCAAGCGATGATGACAACAATCTCAGACGTGTTCTGTTGCACCTCTCTGGTGTGTGCGGAGGTGACTGTAGAGTCCAATCCTAGAACAGAATCCCCGACCACAGGTGGGGCATACATTATCAAGGTTAGACATGTGCGTGTTGTGTGCTCTGTCTTTTCGCGCTGCTCGTTTTCTCTGTGACTCAACAATACGATGGTTCTCAGCTATTCGGGTTCCTCTTTTGTTGTTACAGCGCCACATTTGACGATCTTGCGCATCACGTATGGGATTCCCAGCACGTATTGTCTATATCGAAGCATTTTAGAGACACTTTAACAGTGTCTTTAAAGCGTTTTTTCTGTCCACCAGCTAAACGTCTGCCCCTTCAAGCTCGCCATACATAAATTGTTTTGGGGTGCGTTTATCGGGCATTCGAGCAACGTGACCGACCCATCTCAATTGGGCCTTCTGCAACAGGGTGTTGACGCTTGGGATCTTTACTCTTGTGAGGACGTCGCTGTCTGGAATTTTGTCCTGCCAGTTTATTTTTATTATTCTGCGTAGACAGCTTGTGTGGAAATGGTTTAATTTTCTTGCGTGTCTGCTATACACTGTTCATGTCTCGCTTGTGTACAGCAGCGTGGTTAACACTATGGCCTGGTAAACTTTCAGCTTTGTGGCTATGCTTATCCCCTTCCGTTCCCATACAGTGACACGTAACCTTCCGAACGCAGCACTGGCTTTGGATATCCTATTGTTGACCTCAAAATCTATGTTTGGATAGGAGGCTGCCAAGATTAGCAAAGTTGTCCGTTGACTGGAGACGCTAGTGTTTAATGTTGATGACTGGATCGTAATACTGTTCTCTAGGGCGGGCTGGAACATGACCTCTGTTTTTTGGTGTTAATGGTGAGGCCAAACCTATCACAGGCCATTGAGAACTTGTCCATGTTAAGTCTGCATTTCTTCCACAGAGTTGGTAGCGAGGCGCAGTCATCAGCAAACAACAGGTTTGAGATAGTTGATTATTTTACCTTGGTGGAGGATTTTAACCTCCGAAGATTGAATAGATTACCGTCTGGTATACATATATGTGGGACACTCACAGTGTGATATTGTTGACCACTAGGCCACACCCCCGAGGACATTGGATTATATACTCGCCCTTGCTATCGGAGTGTATGCAGTCCATATTAGCCGAGTAGGGCTCATGTTTTATGGGGGTGTTCGTGTCTACACATTAGTACACTAGGTCAGAAATGAACGCTAATATCTCACCTTCTTCCAACCACCCCTCCTGCCCTTCCAACGTGTGGGCTTTGTTCCGACCTGTATACACAATATCTTACGTAACCTGCCACTGACCCATTTCGATTGAACTAGCCCACCGGAAAAGCTTAACTGTCTGACTATTTCCTGTCCATTCTATCACTCCTGAGATACCGACCCAGAGACCACGCGTACTTTTAGCACAAGGTTTGTATGCAAGTATTTTTGCTTGGCATCATTAGTTAGTATTATGTTTTAGTAAATTAAGTATTCTTTTCATATTTGTTCTTGATAAAGGTCTAACACCAAAACGTTGAGTGCTTTTTAGTTTCATATTTAATCATTAATTTTGCACTACTTATATTCCTGTCTTTGTTGAATCACATATTTACTCAGTACTACCGCAGCCTCCCCAAAAACGATTTTCTCCTAAGCTGATCAGGTCTGATCACCTCAGTTTTGTAGATTTTCGTACATCGCATTATTAATATATTACTTACTTACTTAATCCCGTCATGCCTAGTGACACATGGGGCTTCAGAAAGGACTTTCCATGCTCTCCTGTCCGTGCAACCTTCAGCGCAGAGCCCCACGTCAGAGATGCGGTGTCCAGTTCCTCTTCCATCATGCGCCTCCATGTTGTCCGTGGTCTGCCTTTCTTTCTCTTTCCCTCTGGTGTCCATTATTAATATATATCCACGTGTATTTATTACAAGAACTAGTAGAACATTTATATTAATATCTATCCACGATTATTTATTACAAGAACTAGTAGAACATTTATATTAATATATATCCACGTGTATTTATTACAAGAACTAGTAGAACATTTATATTAACATCTATCCACGTGTATTTATTACAAGAACTAGTAGAACATTTATATTAATATCTATCCACGTGTATTTATTACAAGAACTAGTAGAACATTTATATTAATATCTATCCACTTGATTATTACAAGAACTAGTAGAACATTTATATTAATATCTATCCACGTGCTTATTGCAGAACATTTATATTAATATCTATCCACGTGCTTATTGCAGAACATTTATATTAATATCTATCCACGTGTGTTTGTTATAAGAACTAGTAGAACATTTATATTAATATCTATCCACGTGTGTTTGTTATAAGAACTAGTAGAACATTTATATTAATATCTATCCACTTGCTTATTAAAAGAACTAGTAGAACATTTATATTAATATCTATCCACGTGTGTTTGTTATAAGAACTAGTAACACATTTATATTAATATATATTCACGTGTATTTATTACAAGAACTAGTAGAACATTTATATTAATATATATCCACGTATTTATTACAAGAACTAGTAGAACATTTATATTAATATATATCCACGTATTTATTACAAGAACTAGTAGAACATTTATATTAATATCTATCCACGTGCTTATTACAAGAACTAGAACATTTATATTAATATATATTCACGTGTATTTATTACAATAACTAGTAGAACATTTATATTAATATCTATCCACTTGCTTATTACAAGAACTAGACCATTTATATTAATATCTATCCACGTGCCTATAGCAAGAACTAGTAGAACATTTATATCTCCACATTCGTCTTTTATGTATGGTCTACCAATGTTGCGCAGTTTGTTCATTGTAAAAGATCTTCATTTGTTATTGTAATTTACTAGAAAATTTGAAGGATTATTCTGAAACATTTTTGGGCAATCTCTCCCACTTGTGTATGTTGTGTCATTTTCCAGCACTCACTACTGTTAAAAAAACACCACAGGCCATGACATTGCTTCTATATATTTTAAGTTTCAATCCTTTGACTTTCAAAATTGTTGTTGAGCATGACGAAAGGTTGACTTGTTTTCTTGATTTTTCCAATAATATCCTTTTCGAATCACCATCCTGCGATACTGTACTTCTCATGTATACAAAAATCCTGAACTTATTGTATGAATTAATTTTGTAACATAATTTGATTTTCTGATTTTGTGTTATTTCTTACCAAGTTCGTTTTCCAGATATTAACTTTAAGAGTCCTATTGTTTCACATTTTTTTGGGGAAGTGTATTGAATATCGTCATAACGGTTAACCAACAGAATAATATTGTTTATCTTCATAATCCGAATTTATCTTATACTGAAGTAAGCGATCATCGAATACTGTTACCTTCGATGGTTTCTGTCATCAGGTAGTCTATGGAAAGTTTAAACAAGAATGTTGAAAGAATAAACCCCTTCTATCTTTACCTTAAAGAAATCTGTCAGACAGTTATCGCAAACTACTTGACACTGAAAGTCTGCATATAATGCTTTAATAACATTCACTTTTTTATTGGTATTTCATAGTATCTTCTATAGAGATTTCTTGTGCAGGCTATCACATGCATTTTCAAACAACACATAGCATCAGACGATTTGTAACAGCTGTTAGATTGTTTAGAGTCACATATACTTTCAAATATAACTGCAGCAGGAGATTAGGATATAGCTGCAGCAGGAGACTAGGATATAACTGCAGTAGGAGACTATGATATAATCGCAGTAGGAGACTATGATATAATCGCAGTAGGAGACTATGATATAATCGCAGTAGGAGACTATGATATAATCGCAGTAGGAGACTATGATATAATCGCAGTAGGAGACTATGATATAATCGCAGTAGGAGACTATGATATAATCGCAGTAGGAGACTATGATATAATCGCAGTAGGAGACTATGATATAATCGCAGTAGGAGACTAGGATATAACTCCAATACAAGTTTATTTTTTGTACACATTTATCACACTAATAGAGGTATAACAACAGATGGACGTGGGAAGAAGGAACTAAAGAGAAGAATAAACATGGCTTTACAATTACACAACCAAGAACGGTACGGAACTTCTTCTTCTTTGCGTTCGTTCTTTACGACCAATTTTAATCACTCTTTGTGACATGTTTGATCTTTGCCAAGAACGTGTATAAGTTGTACATTGATTTGGTAGGCCCCTAAACGCATATACTTCTTCACGTTTAAGACACATGCATTCGATTTCAGCCAAACCTTCTTTAGTCGCCTCTTACGACATGCACAGCAGGAAACAGTGGTTCTATTCTTTACACCCAAATTTGGGCCCCGGTAACCACTCAGGCGGGTACGGAACTGATTTGATAGGAAGACATATATCAAACTACTAAGAGCATGCATATTGCCAGTGACAACGTATGGACGTGAAGCATGGACATTTAACAAGGCAATGGAAAATATAAGTGCTTTTGAATATGTTACAGAAGAGTCATTCGTATATCATGAACATAGAATAGAACAAATAGATATATCCAGAAAGAACTCAAAATCAAGAAAACTGGCTAATGCTACAAATAAGAAAGGAAATTGAGATATTTTGGACATATACAAAGACATGAAGGACTGGAGAAGATCATCAGAGAACGAGTCATACCGGCAAAGACTAAAAGAGAAAGACCAGGGATAAGATGGATTGAAGATGTAAACAGCCCGTCTGCCCAGCGTGTTCGTAGCGCGTTGGACTACAGGTGATATCCTCTGTGTGCATTCAATTCCGCGGGATGGCAGAAAAATCCAGTTCCCAGATTTACGGTGTTCGTGGCACCGAAGGGTTACGATGTCCAGGCACAAGCCGAAGAGCTGGAAAGCTCAAGTGCTTCTGGATCGGGAAAAAAAAAGATGTAAACAATAGTTTGAAAATGACGGCCGCATCTGGCATATAAGAGAGAGAAATTCCGAAGGACTTAGTGACATCGTTCTGCTCAGGACAAGCTATTTCTCTCTCTCGCGATCGTTCTTTTTCGGCAATTTTGATCATTCTTATTACTATATATAAACAGCCTTTGCCAATAACGTTTGTTTTACGTCACATCTTCAGTACCATTTGGAGCTCTGGTACTTGCCCGTCCTTCTGCGACGTTTCCGATTTCAACCAGCGTTTATTGGGTTCGCTCTCCGTCAACCTTGGGATGTTCCCAGCAGACCTGCAAGGCAGCAGGTTGCTTTTTTCTTTTAGGGTAGCTATCCTTAGACAACCTACCCTCCCGGGTTGTTGAGCGTCATCTGACCAGGTTACCTTTCTTTCTTTGGACTACTTGGTTTACCTGCCGTCCAGTTTTGTGTACGGTTTACTCCGATAACATTTAATTGTATCCAATCTAACTACAAGGCAGTAGTTAGAAAGCCACTCTGGGTTTTTATGCAGATTTGGGTGGCCGCTTGCCGCCTCTTCGTCGCTCCGCACTATGCACGTCTGCTTCGCCGGTGGGGTGCAGCTTCCGCATGCGTGCACTATTGCCTGCCCATAATTTTCACCGTACTCACATTCACAATGTGTCTAGACTGTCCTGACACTCAGGGCTCCGAGTTTCACCCTATGTGGATCCCCGTACCAAGTCAACTTGGGCCCCCCCTCCGGGCCAGGTTTTGCTCCACGCGGGCACACGTCTCTTCTCTGGATGCCACCTTGCAACTCACAATTTGGGTCCCCTCCTCAGTTTCGCATCAAACGGGCCCACGTCTTCTCTGGATGTACTTCTCTCATCCGTTTAGTCCATCCGTTCAGCTTGTTTCATCAGCAGGGAAAGAAGTGCATTAATAGTCACTCTGGGATCCCGCTCGTCTGTGTTGCGAGCGGATCCTATCCAACGTGACTACGTCTCCATCACTACCTACACCAGAGTAACTCTCCTCGATCCTACCCTTAGACAAGAACCAATGTTTGTATCCAGGGTCATCACGTGGAGATGGGATATGATCTTGATTACTGCCAGCTCACTAATCCTGGCCCGGCGTTGTCCCTATGCGCCTTTAACTCCGGACAAGCTATTTGATGATGATGATGATGATGAGTACATATATATTTATTGTACAAGTGTTTATAAAAGAATAATTCTCAGGATTTCGAGTGTAAATTTAACTTGTTTTTCAATATCTTTGACAGTTCCATAAGACTAAGCACTTCTACCACTTGTAAAGCTACACCTCCGGCTTGTAATAACTGATTGCTGTTCTACACATCCGGGTTGCAGTAACTTTAAATTTTCGAATATACTTCCGACTGGAGGTATTGTCTCATACAGCTCACGGTTACAGCAATTACATGGTCTCCTACTCTTCGGGATTCTCCATAAAACATTTCTCATTCTCAACCGATCGGTTTCCTAGAATGTTGACCTCTTTGTGGTCGGTTCTCGTGATTCTGTACACTTTATCACGACTACACCCAGTCGCGACCCAGAGAGCTGGAGAGTCTGATTATTTCAAGGACTACTACCTCGACTTCGATAAGGTATTGTTATTGTGATTGTGTCTCAGTGATCAATATCATTATGTGATTGTGTCTCAGTGATCAATATCATTATGTGATTGTGTCTCAGTGATCAATATCATTATGTGATTGTGTCTCAGTGATCAATATCATTATGTGATTGTGTCTCAGTGATCAATATCATTATATGATTGTGTCTCAGTGAACAATATCATTATGTGATTGTTTCTCACTGATCAGTATGTGATTGTGTCTCAGGGATCCATATCATTATGTGATTGTGTCTGTGATCAATATCATTATGTGATTGTGTCTCAGTGATCCATATCATTATGTGATTGTGCCTGTGATCAATATCATTATGTGATTGTGTCTCACTGATCAGTATGTGATTGTGTCTGTGATCAATATCATTATGTGATTATGTCTGATCAATATCATTATGTGATTATGTCTGATCAATATCATTATGTGATTGTGTCTGTGATCAATATCATTATGTGATTATGTCTGATCAATATCATTATGTGATTGTGTCTGTGATCAATATCATTATGTGATTGTGTTTCAGTGATCAATATCAGTATGTGATTGTGTCTGTGATCAATATCATTATATGATTGTGTCTCACTGATCAATATCATATGATTGTGTCTCAGTGATCAATATCATTATATGATTGTGTCTCAGTGATAAATATCATTATGTGATTGTGTCTCACTGTTCAATATCATTATGTGATTGTGTCTCAGTGATCAATATCATTATGTGATTGTGTCTCACTGATCAATATCATTATGTGATTGTGTCTCAGTGATCAATATCATTATGTGATTGTTTCTTAGTGAACAATATCATTATGTGATTGTGTCTCACTGAACAATATCATTATGTGATTGTGTCTCAGTGATCAATATCATTATGTGATTGTGTCTCAGTGATCAATATCATTATATGATTGTGTCTCACTGAACAATATCATTATGTGATTGTGTCTCAGTGATCAATATCATTATGTGATTGTGTCTCAGTGAACAATATCATTATGTGATTGTTTCTCACTGATCAGTATGTGATTGTGTCTCAGGGATCCATATCATTATGTGATTGTGTCTGTGATCAATATCATTATGTGATTGTGTCTCAGTGATCCATATCATTATGTGATTGTGCCTGTGATCAATATCATTATGTGATTGTGTCTCACTGATCAGTATGTGATTGTGTCTGTGATCAATATCATTATGTGATTATGTCTGATCAATATCATTATGTGATTGTGTCTGTGATCAATATCATTATGTGATTATGTCTGATCAATATCATTATGTGATTGTGTCTGTGATCAATATCATTATGTGATTGTGTTTCAGTGATCAATATCAGTATGTGATTGTGTCTGTGATCAATATCATTATATGATTGTGTCTCACTGATCAATATCATATGATTGTGTCTCAGTGATCAATATCATTATATGATTGTGTCTCAGTGATAAATATCATTATGTGATTGTGTCTCACTGTTCAATATCATTATGTGATTGTGTCTCAGTGATCAATATCATTATGTGATTGTGTCTCACTGATCAATATCATTATGTGATTGTGTCTCAGTGATCAATATCATTATGTGATTGTTTCTTAGTGAACAATATCATTATGTGATTGTGTCTCAGTGATCAATATCATTATGTGATTGTTTCTTAGTGAACAATATCATTATGTGATTGTGTCTCACTGAACAATATCATTATGTGATTGTGTCTCAGTGATCAATATCATTATGTGATTGTGTCTCAGTGATCAATATCATTATATGATTGTGTCTCACTGAACAATATCATTATGTGATTGTGTCTCAGTGATCAATATCATTATGTGATTGTGTCTCAGTGAACAATATCATTATGTGATTGTTTCTCACTGATCAGTATGTGATTGTGTCTCAGGGATCCATATCATTATGTGATTGTGTCTGTGATCAATATCATTATGTGATTGTGTCTCAGTGATCCATATCATTATGTGATTGTGCCTGTGATCAATATCATTATGTGATTGTGTCTCACTGATCAGTATGTGATTGTGTCTGTGATCAATATCATTATGTGATTATGTCTGATCAATATCATTATGTGATTGTGTCTGTGATCAATATCATTATGTGATTATGTCTGATCAATATCATTATGTGATTGTGTCTGTGATCAATATCATTATGTGATTGTGTTTCAGTGATCAATATCAGTATGTGATTGTGTCTGTGATCAATATCATTATATGATTGTGTCTCACTGATCAATATCATATGATTGTGTCTCAGTGATCAATATCATTATATGATTGTGTCTCAGTGATAAATATCATTATGTGATTGTGTCTCACTGTTCAATATCATTATGTGATTGTGTCTCAGTGATCAATATCATTATGTGATTGTGTCTCACTGATCAATATCATTATGTGATTGTGTCTCAGTGATCAATATCATTATGTGATTGTTTCTTAGTGAACAATATCATTATGTGATTGTGTCTCACTGAACAATATCATTATGTGATTGTGTCTCAGTGATCAATATCATGTGATTATGTCTCAGTTATCAATATCATTATGTGATTGTGTCTCTTATAAGCTACTAAATACAAGATAAATTAGTCTCAAAGCTCACAATGTACGGTCAGGCATTAGCTCTGACCATACATACACACATTCTATGCACTTATAGTGGCCAGAAACAGCGGCAATCACACTGCAATCACAAGAAATCGCACACAGTTTATCCGTTAGGAATTTTCATAACCGCCCTGAATGTCGATTATTGTAGGCACTTGATGGTAGTAAATGTAGTTCCATTCTCATTAGATAGCCGAATCACTTGATTCTTTGCTTCTCGATGTACTGTATGCATGGTATAGTACCAACGATGCTTCTGATATTCTCGTTTCTCACTCTATCTCTTCTTGTAACGTTGACAGCTTTTCGTAGACATCTCCAATACATTCAGCAAATGCGTCTTCTTTCTAATTACTTTTGAAAAAATTGTATTGATAACTGAACCATTGTACTTCTGGCAGACTCACGTGCTCAGTCTCCCCCAACCCCCAACAGATGTCGCAGAGTATGCATACTAATGGTTCTTGTGGCTCGCTGGTTAAACACACTCCTCCCTCTGCTGCCCCTCAAGCATCCAGCTCTACTTGCACAACGGGCAACTTCAAACTCCTCAAATGACTTGACTTTAATGACTTGAAATTCTCAAAATTACCCCGTGAGTCCGGCTTGAAGGAAAATGTGTGGGTCACTCGAGATGATTCTCTGCTAACAACTGAATTTCTGGAGGCAACTTATCTCACGGTTATTCTCTGGGCGTAGGGAACTAATTACAGAAGAGCTAGACTATGAAACAAAATATACTATAAAATATTTTACAATGACTAAAGATATAGAAAGCATGTTGAGTGCATTTGAAAATGATATTTGCTAAAAATAATGGACATAAAATGGAACGAATTCAGAAGTGATAAAATCAGATGTCTGGTCAACCACTAGTGACAACTGTTATAAAGAAAGAGAAGATGGAGATATGTTGGACACACCTTGAGAAGAAATTACCAAAGAATATCAAAGCATGCATTGAAGTGGCATGCAAAGGGTTCCAAAAAAAAGGACGACCTAAGTAGACCCTGAAACGAACTTTGCTGAGAGAGGAAGAAAATATCGATCTCAGATCAAGAAACTGTAACATGTCAATTTCCCCACTTCTGACACCATTGTTAACGGAAAGGGCTTGCAGCACTTAAATGGCCAGAAACATGGAATGGCCGAACTCAATGGTAACAATATATCAACTCAATCTTGATGGTGGCATGTTACATGTTTATTGACATATCTGCGTAAACGTTCTTGACTAGGAACATGTCCATTCATCAATTGTGTCTTCTATCCTTTCTTATTCGTTACTAACTGAGTCACTCTACAACTACGTAGTTTTTATTACGTCAAGAATGTCTCGTTGTTATGTGTTGCGCCTCTGCTTAGAGAGTGCAACACATAGTCTCAACTATTAATATCTAATTATACTACACTAACTAGCTATCTGGCTAACTGTCCGTTCCTGGGCTGCCGCCCGGGGATCCACTACAGTTCTCTTCCATGGGGAGATTGTGAGCGAGTTGCCGAGGATAGAGCGGTATAGAGAAATTGCTTGCAGACCCTATGTAACGTATAACGGTACAAGATAAATTATTATTGTTATAAAATTAGTTGTGTTAATATAGGAATTATTGTGAATATTGATTGTCTTGTCTTGATTCTAATCTGCTACTAACAAGTCGATGTTGAGACTCTTACAAGGAAAGAATAAAAGTGGACCTCCAGCACGGACAACCACACCAGAACCTCAAATCAACTTCCCTCGTCTGTTTCGCGTGCCCTCACATGCTCCAGGTATGTGTCCTAGTACTTACAAAATATGATTTATGTAATCTATGACATGTCAAGTAGATCATGATTTATGTATTGTATGACATGTCATGTAGATCATGATTATGTAATCTCTGACATGTCAAGTAGATCATGAAATATGTAATCTGTGACATGTCCAGTAGATCATGATTTATGTAATATCTGACATGTCCAGTAGATCATGATTTATGTAATCTCTGACATGTCCAGTAGATCATGATTTATGTAATCTATGACATGTGAAGTAGATCATGATTTATGTAATCTATGACATCTGAAGTAGATCATGATTTATGTAATCTAGGACATGTCAAGTAGATCATGATTTATGTAATCTCTGACATGTCTAGTAGATCATGATTTATGTAATCTCTGACATGTCCAGTAGATCATTATTTATGTAATCTGTATAATTAACAGTAAGAAAATAGACATTGCCATCGAAACCGTGAGGAGACCAATATCAATTACAAAATTAGTCACATTCCTTTTTCAGTTATTAAGGTAAGAAGTGCCTGCAGCTTCACATTTCTAGACCTGAGTCTGCAGAAGGTAGGAGGGCCAATTCCTTTAATCTAATATGCGACGTCTAGTGTAGGATTGAACCCACAGACCTCTGATGTCCGAGTCGATGAGAACACGCTCTATGCGTTAAGCTAATACGTCCTACAAGAGGAGATCCGTACAGCTATCTAACCTCCTAAGATTATCAAGGCACCAGAGTATGATAATTTAAACGTTGATATATGTCAAATGCACATACGATTCTCAGTTAATATACTACTACTATCCTTGTTTACATCTATATGGAATATTGAAATAATAACTGATTCATGGAACAGAAGCCATCATCAAGATACCCAAGAAGAGCTCCCTTAACGATTGTAGCAACTGGTGTCGAATACCGCTCTTTTCCGTCACCGTACATCAAGCTAAAAGAACTAACTAACCTATGGAAGAGAACTGACATAAGAACAACAATTAACCCTTTCACTGCTACATACTTTCTGAAGGCTGAGCTAAAAATAGCTATCTTTGTTTCTAGTTCACAAATGAGAATGTACGCCTATATCAGTGACAGTAGCAATGTGTAACGTGTTAACACGTCTTTAGCCCAAAGAGGAGAGATAATAACAGACGTGTTAATGCGTCTTTAGAAGTGAATGGGAAAATGTATATATACGTCCTTAGCAACTAAAGGTTAAGTGTTTAAGAGACTGTGTTTTCTCTTGGCAACATCTGGTTGTGAGAGATAGACCCTTTGACAAAGTGACCGAGAAGATCATTAATGCCGTTGAGTGCAAATGTTACAGACGAGTACTTAGAATATCATGGACAGAGAAAAGAACAAATGCTTCTGTTCTGCAACAGCTTGATATTAAAGAGTTGTCTATTAAAGAGCATAACATCAAGGAAAATTAAATATTTCGAGTGCCTAGAGAACATAATTTTGGAGGAAGGGTGCCTGGAAGAGGAATGGGGGAAGGTCTAGAAGACAATGGATGCAAGATGCCTTTGGCGATCTGAGAATGAGTGCTGTTAACACCGGTTAGTTTTTGACCTAGTTAAACGTTTCACATATTCATTGCACACCTATCTCGCATTATCCTGCTACGCCACTGACATCATCCATCGTGTGTCGACTTTCAATGAAAAATACGGACCTAACATCGTATTACCCAATATGCCTTGAGTTATGAGTTGCTTTACTTTTTATGAGTTTTATTATGTGTTGAAACTGGCTATGTGTCTCTACTTTATAAATCTTACATTTGCAATCTCAGTAATAAATTATTCAATTGATGATTGCTTTTTTCTGTTACAGACGTTCATAGAGATGATATCATCGCTTTCAAATTTAATCCTTGTGCACGTTCTGTGCACATTGAGAGCGCTTCACTGGTGTTTGGTGTGCACTCCACGTGTAGAGGTCAGAAGCGTGTCACAAATAATGATCAATCTGGTACAGACAGGAACATGGTCAAAAACTGCAGACTAAAACAAAAGAATCAGCTGAGAAACAGATCCAAGTCTGGTCTGACGAAACTGGTTGGCCCAGATCACAACGTTCAAACAGTGATAACTTCCAATAACACGTCAGGTGACATAGCGACAAGAAAGTCGTTAGTTGACTTCCGAATGGATCTCGTATTACTTGATGAGAGCAAAGTTCGGAGTGTCATAATTATTGTGCGTGTAGTCAACACAACAACGGACCAGAAACGAAACATTGCCATGCAGGAGATACATATCAGACGAACATCTGCAGTTGTTGTTTCGGTACCAACTAAATACCTAAAACGAGCTGCTCTTGCAGACGACCATACACTTACTTTACAGATCGTCTGCATACGATGTGGTCATTGCGCATGGGTTGAAAGCATTTACATGCCTAGACAAAACAGCGGCAAGAAAGAAGGCTTGACTGAGCATAAAACAAGGAAGTTCAGCCTAAACAGACCCCAACTGACCATTCGTATGAAAAACAGTACATGCACGGACAATCACTGGATCAACTTTCGAAATTCCCAATGGACAATTCAAGAGTCACCAATACCTGGATAATTGGCAATTACTTCAGCACTTTGACCATGCTAACACGTATGTCTGATTTGTCACCGCATTAAGTCAACATATTATGTATAGATATTATTCTTGTCATTATTTATTTGATTTGTACACAGCCAGGCTCTTGCATAACGTGCTAGAGCCTGACTGTGATTTGTAACAGTGCTATATATATAGTGTGTACACATCATCAAATCAGGAGACCGAAAACGTTACCATATGGTTCACAGCAGAAGTTCTGAACCTTTTCGTTATCGTGGTCCTCTTTCAATGTCGTTGGTGTCATTCTTTATATTTCCAATCCTGTTTTGTCTCACAGCGTCAAGATAAGAAGATATTTTTAGAACATGCTTTTGTATGTGCTTCATTAATAGTGTCTTTCGTCGCCTCTGTTATCTCTGAGATCCACTTTTGCTTTGTATACACTGTATCGGGGTAACATGGAGGCACACTGTCTGTTGGTAATCTACTTATTGGTTACTACATTGACGTCATTGCACTCCAGGCAGACCCATAGGTGCTCAATCTCCCCAACAGATATCGAAGAGTATGCATACTGATGGTTCTTGTGGCTAGCTAGTTAAATGCACCTCTCACCCTGCCACTCAGGCATCCAGTTCTACCGTATAACGGTAACTCCAAACTGCTTAACATTCATTTCGATTTTGTTTCAACATCTATTTCAGTATCTTCATCCAACAGGCAGATGCAAAGAGACCAAAGACCATCCCCGTGATATCTTCAACTTACCAACATTCGATGATGTTGATGCAAGCCTGTCATCTCTCTCATTGCCATCTTTGTGATGGCTGGTACCCGTCTTACCGCTCCCATTCCCACTTCTGTTTAATCGACATTTTAACCAAATGTATGAAAATAGTGTGCACAGTTTCTTCCATGTTTCTGTAGATTCTCTCTCTCTTTCTCTCTGATCGTTCTCTTGCGGCCATTTTTATCATTCTTACTGTGGTATATTAACAGCCGTTACCAAGAACGTTTGTTCTACGTCACAATATTCAGTACCATTTGGAGCTCTAGTGCTTGTCCTTCGGCTATGTCCGATTTCAATCAGCGTTTACTGGGTGCGCTCTCCGTCAGTCTTTGACTGTTCCCAGCCAATCTGCAAGGCAGCAGGTTGCTATTTTCTTTAGTGTGGCGACCGTAGACGACCTACCCTCCCAGACTGTTGAGCATCATCTGCCCAGGTTGCCGGTCTTTTTGTGGACTACTTGCTTTTCTTCCATCCAGTTTGTGTAAGGTTTGCTCCGCAGCCATTGATTGTCCCCGATCTAACTACAATGCAGTAGTAGTTCCATGCTAGCGGAAACACGCACTGGATTCAAGTCTCTGCTTCTCGTTCCAGGCTTTCTGCACATTTGGGTGGTCCGTTCACCGGTACACCTGCCGCACCCTCTCTTCGCTGCACCACGCACGTCTGCCCATCGTTGGTCCTACTCATGCATCGTCCGCATGCGTGCACACTCTGCCTTGGTGCCTACACACCATATCCATCAATTGTCACCGTGCACACATTCGCCAGGCCGTCCGGGCATGGAGCTCAACTCGGGCCCCCATCTACTCCTATGTGGGCCCACGCGCAGCTACGTGGAGGTGGGGTAAGATCTTGTGATTAGTGTCATTGCAGATGCAGCGTACTGGTGCAGCGTCGTCCCTATGCGCATTTAACCCCTCTGTAGATCTGTATTTTATCAATCATTTTGTTGATGGTTATTTGAAATGTGAAAGATAATTTCTGTTCATATTTTTGCGAGAATCTTTAGCAGACCTTTCATATGCCCAGAGGTCCCGCGGAATACAGGTTAAGAACCGCTGGTCTACAGTATTGACCACATAAGAGAACATAGTCTTACTGAAATGTTGAATCAAGAATGTTTGTTTGATGTCTTACATTTAGTACCTGATGTGCGTTGCTACGTTGTGCAGTGTTGTTACCTCCTTGACATCAGTTTCTTTGCTTGTTATCTGCTTTCTGTTAATGTCTGTTATGACCTTTATGTACAACTTGCAGTTTAATGTGTGTACTTTAACGTCAAGAATTACTACTTTGCAAAACGATCAGTGATTCATTTGTTGTTATTTAGACAAAGCACTCCGTTGTGACATGTGTAGCTGTGACCATTATTTATTCTCTGTAACTGAAAGATCCAATTCTAACGAGAAAAGCTAGAAACGCTGCGTATCTCTAAAGATCAGCTATAACTAGATAACGAACAAAGATATTAAACGCACATATAGTTGATTATTCATCAAAGTAAAATATTGTTTGTCCTATCAATCACATCAAAGTAAAATATTGTTTGTCCTATCAATCACATCAAAGTAAAATATTGGTTGTCCTATCAATCACATCAAAGTAAAATATTGTTTGTCCTATCAATCACATCAAAGTGTAATAATGATTGTCCAGTCAATCACATCAAAGTGTAATAATGATTGTCCAGTCAATCACATCAAAGTGTAATAATGATTGTCCAATCAATCACATCAAAGTGTAATAATGATTGTCCAGTCAATCACATCAAAGTGTAATAATGATTGTCCAGTCAATCACATCAAAGTGTAATAATGATTGTCCAATCAATCACATCAAAGTGTAATAATGATTGTCCTATCACATCAAAGTGTAATAATGATTCTCCAATCACATCAAATAGCAATAATGATTTTCCAATCACATCAAAGTGTAATAATGATTCTCCAATCAATCAGAATTGCTTAACAAATAGAAGAAACAATCTAATTCATACAAATAGAAAGACTAAAAACCCTAAATGTGACAGGACAGAAAGGACTAAAACCGTACTAAACACAAACGCAGCTACAGAATAGTCCACAATCCCAACATAATGCATGTCAGCTATGTTTACCCTGCAGGAGCTAGTAGATCAAATAAAAAAGCTAAAGGAGAAAAAGGCACATGGAGCGGATGGAATTACCTTTTTTTCCGATCCAGAAGCACTTGAGCTGAAAGCTCTTCGGCTCGGTGTCATGGACATCGTAACCCTTCGGCTCGGTGCCACGAACACCGTAAATCTGGGGAACCTGTAGCTTTTCTGCCAGTCCGCGGAGTTGAACCCACACATACAGAGGACAAGTCACCCGTAGTCCAACGCGCTACGAACACGCTGGGCACGCGGGCGTGGAATTACCTTAAACACCTTGGTCCTCTTGGAAAAAGGTTTCTCCTCAGCAATTTCAACCAAAGCAGGAAGTAGGCACACATATACCCCATCCTGAAACCAAGCGAGGACAAAAATGACCCAAAGAACTATAGAACCATCGGCCTTCTCAGATGTGGTAAACAGGAGACTGACATGGTACCTAGAAACCAATTCATTGCTCAGAACGGCTACAGACAAAACAGAAGACTAACTGGCTTACCTCACCCAGTACATCGAAAACGCCTTCCAAGAAAGTAAGTAACAGCCATATTTTTGTTACCTGTCCGGGCATTTGACACGGTATGGCACGATGGCCTAATGCTGAAAGTCCTGCAAATAGGAGTCTCCCACAACATGTTCTCCTGGATTGGATTAGAAACCTCTCCCATCGTACAGCCATAGTAAAAATAGACCACCTCAGCAAGATGCAAAAAAAATGAAGTTCCACAGGGCAGTGTGATAGCACCTAATCTATTCCTAATATTCCTCGTACATAAATGACATCACCAAATGCTCCCCCACCAACACCCCCAAAGTCTCAAACTGTCTACGTGCAGACGACTTTGCAGTCTGGACAGCTGCAGAACACATCTACTACAAAAAACAGTGCAGAAAGTAGACAAGTAGCTGGGGTTTGAAAATTAACCACAACAAAAACCACAGTAACTGTTTTCTCCGAAGTATAGTTGTCTGGTCCCTTCTGGACAGTTGATAATAACCATCATTCTTGTGTTTTGGGTGTTCTTTATTCCATTTTCCTTTGTAGTGCTCTTTGGCGATGGTTTTTGCTTCTTCGTAACTAACAAGGTTGTCATCTTGGGGCATTCCTGCTCCCTCTTTAGCCAGTCTGTCAGCATCTTCATTCCCCCTGATCTTGCAGTGTGAGGGTATCCACTGGATTACTACCCTCTCCGATTCATGGGATAACTGGGCTAAGGTTGACCTGAGATCACTTAGTTCTGTGTTCCTTTCAGATTTCAGTGCTGAGATAGCAGACAATGCGTCAGTCAAGAGCACTATTTTTCCATGTTTTGGTTCATATTTTGTAGTGCCATTTTTGCAGCTGCACTGAAGGCCTCTAACTCAGCCCTGAAATTGGTTGAGAACTTGCTGGTGGCCAGAGCTAAGGGTAGTTCTACTCTATTTTTTAGTCTGAGGACAACTCCCCCTCCTCCATTGTGGATGGTATCTGTAGCAGAGCCATTCGTGTATGCATGTGTCCATGAATCCATTGGGTAGTTTTCGTTTATGTGTTTTTCTGAGAAACGATTCAAAGAAAAGACATACCAAGACTTGCTGTTATGAAGAAACTAGCTGGCACGTCCTGGGGCGAAAACTCAAAAATATTAAAGCAGGTCTACGCTGGAGTTGTCAGATCCATCATGGAACATGACTCCAGCTGTTGGACAACATCAACCAAAACAAAGATATAAAAACTAGACAAAGTGCAAAACATGGGCCTAAGAATAACTCTGGGAGCAATTTAATGACAAGCAGTCATATCATAGAAATGGAAAAAACCCACAATGAACCTCTAGAACTCCGCAGAAAATTTAAAACTCAGCCACTTTGAAAAACTAAAACGGCTTAAAGAATACCCTCTACACACAAAATTCCAAGATAAAACAAAAAACAGACTCGCAAGAAAAAGTCCCAAACCATCTGGCCAGAGAACTCCGCCAGAGATCAGACAACATTCCAGCAGAGGCCATCAAGGCAGAAAAAGATATCTCAACAGAGCTACTATACAAATTAATAGGTAAGATATGGAGGAGATACCAGTAGAGTGGAAAGGTCACTTGGTCAAACTACCAAAGAAAGGAGACATGCATGAATGTACAAACTATAGAGGGATAATGCTATTATCAGTGCCAGGCGAAATACTAAACAGGATTATACTTGATAGAATTAAAGAGGCCTAGATAAACAACTGAGAGAAGAACAGGCATGGTTTCGCAAGAATAGATCCTGCACAGACCAGATAGCTACACTGCGCATTATAGTAGAGCAAAGCTTGGAACTCACCACTATACATAGGTTTTGTGGACTATGAAAAGGCGTTTGCTAGTTAGATAGAGAGTCATTGTGTAAACTTAAAACATGGAGTTCCACCCAAGATTGCAAACCTAATAAAGGAAACGTATGAAGGAATGAAATGCAGTCATACATGAGGGCCAATTGACGGAATCCTTTGAGATAAGAACGGGGTGTTATCACCATTCTGTTCTTGCTGGCCATAGATTGGATCATGAAATCAACAACAGATAACAGATTGGAAATACAATGGACACTTATGAAACAACTAGAGGACCTGGAGTTTGCAGACGATCTGGCATTGCTGTCCCACAATCAAGCACAGATTAAAGATAAAATGAATACCCTAAATAATAAGTCTCAGCAACTAGGTTTGAAAATACACAGAGGGAAGACCAAGGTCATGAGAATAAATGCAGTAAATGTAAACCAGATTATGTTGGAGGAAACAGCTCTACAAGCTGTAGAATCCTACACATACCTTGGTAGCAGCATAGGCACATTAGGAGGAACAAACACAGATGTCAAGATAAGAGTGCAAAAGCGAGGGAAACTTTACTGCACTGAGTAAGTTATGGAAGTCAAAGGAGATAAAAACAAACACGTGTGGCGAAATTCGGAGCCCAAGCATGAACTCTCTTGAGCCACTGCCCTAGAGCCGATGAGTATGCTGGTGATGAGTTGGGCCGCACGTTGGTCCACATAGATCAAAGTCTAGCCCCATCGCAGAGATGAGGGCACGAATCAAAACCATCGAAGGGACGTTGACCCGCGTGTGGCGAAATTCGGAGCCCAAGTATGCTCTCTCTTGAGCCACTACCCTAGAGCCGATGAGTATGCTGGGAGTTGAGTTGAGTTGCACGTGGGCCTCGAAGTCGGACAGTCCAGTGGGAATTGACGGAAATGGTGAAGTAGGCACCAGGGCAGAGCGAGCACACATACGGATGCTGCAAGGGCGACACCACATGGGGCGAAACTTATGACCCCATCTCATGGGTAGGGTACGGGGTTTAGTCACAGACGGCACGAAAAATGTGAGAAAGGAAAAAGCAGATGGTGACCAGGCAACAGGGCAGAGCTAGCACGTACGCTGGCAAAGCCATAGTGGGCCCCACCGAGGAACAGGTCGACGCGGAAAGCGAGGCAGGCACTGCAGCGGTGAGCATCGCAGGCAAGAGGGTGTGCGTCCCACCCGCATGAGCAGAACAACTAGAAAGCCCAGCATAGGTAAAGCCAGTGCGCAATTTCCGCTCGCAAGGAACTACTGCTGCCTTGTAGTTTTGAATGGGGACAATCAAAGTCTAGCGGAGCAAACCGTAAATAAACCTGAACGGGCGGCTAACCAAGGTGTTCAAACGACCGGGTTTGCTGGGCAGATGGTGTTCATAAGCCCGGGAGGGCAGACCGTCTAAGAGTGGCTGTCCCAAAAGAAAATGACAACCCGCTGCCTTGTGGGTTTCGGCTGGGGACAGCTAGCGGAGAGCAAACCGCACACAATAGCTTGGTGAAATCGAACACACCACCGAAGGATAAGCAACTGTGCTCAAATAGGTCATGAATGTTTGTGCACGTACATTACGTTCTGATGTTTGGTTGTTTATATGTCACAATAGAATGATATAAACAGCTTAGAACGATCAAGGAAGAAGAAGAAGAAAACAAACACAAAGCTGAGAATCTTTCAATCAAATCGGGAACCTGAAAGACAACAAAAGAAATCATCAGAAAACTGCAGACCGTCGTAAATGGATGCTTACGTAGAATAGAGGGACTGAGATGGTATGGTAAGATTACAAACGAGGAACTCAGAGAAAATTCCTGCTCAAACTGAAGTTAGAGCCAGAAGGAAAAAGTGTCAATTTGACTATGAATAAGCTGTTGATGAACCCTTAACAGAGGAGAATAAATTTCAAACGAACTTTTTCAGTTATACGTTGGGCATCACTCTTTATTCTCTAAATGAATGATCCACGTTTTTGGAAACCCATAGCAGCAATTTTCAGTTTTTATATGACATCAAGAGCCTCTATGATGGTTCACAGTGTGCAGTTCACACTGATGGTGGACACAGCGACTCGTTTATGGTTAAAACCGGAGTAAAGCAGAGCTGTATTCTATCTCCGCTATTGTTTGGAGTGGCCATTAACCGGGTAATGCGAAAATGTTGCAGGGGCGAAACTGGCATCGATTGGGTAGAAAATAGTCAAATAGAAGATGTAACATATAACGATACGAGAGGAATTATTATTTATTATTACAGAAATATATATCAATTTTCTATGTCAATGAGAAAATAGAGCATGTATATATGTGGGAAGGGGCGTTGGCAAACTGTTATAATGTGGAGGGGGCGTTATAAAGTATATGTTATGCAAAGTGGGTGATGGGCCGAAAAAGTTTGGGAATTTATGGTTTACATGAAGATCTTCTCTGCGGCCACACTCTATGAGGGCGTTCAAGATGTTAGCTCTGTCCACTGGCTGGCCCTCTGATATAGCGGCAGAGCCAGTCAGTCTGTTTGCTTTAGCATTGCCAACGACACCCATGTGCCTCGGAACGAAGACAAGCGTAATTCTGCAAATTGTTGACGCCTGCAGTGATTCAGTCTATTGTCTGCGCACCGAATCGGACTCCACCTTTCGGATCCTACTCAATGAGTCACTCAGAATGCACGCATGAGAGTAGTTTTGTGACTCTAGCCAGAGTAGTGCATTGGGCACCGCCAGTACCTCCATTGTCATGCTGCTTGTCATACTACATGCACCACTGGCTTCCTTGACCATTCTGCCACATGAGCTTGCAGGGAAGGCCCATGCAGACTTTTCGTGACGAACTACCGATCCATCCGTGTAAATCACAACGTAGTCTGCATTGCAGTTTTCATCGATGGTGACTTTGACGTCTGCATTCAACGCCGCGGATATCCTCTCTGCTCTTTCTTTCTTTTTTGTCCTTCTCTGCTTTTTTGCCTCTAGGCGTAGCAGGTTTGACTGATGATCGGTTTCCGAGATAATGCACGCTCGGTCGCTTGATATGGTGTGGTATTGTGGAGTTTTAAGATGTCTGTAACTCCATCAACCCATCTTTTCTTGGTCTGCCCTTCCTCTTGATGATTCCATTTTCAGGTTGTACGCTCTTGCAACTGGTGTATTTGGGTTCATTCTGACCAAGTGGCCAAACCATTTGAGTCTCTGTTTTTCAATAAATCTAATAGCAGGTGTTGTTCCGACTGTTCTTCTAATTTCCTCGTTTCTTATATGGTCTCTTCTTGTTTTATTTATTGCTTTCCTCAGGCATCTCATTCACATATGGTAATTTTCCTTTCTTGTTCTTTTGTCAGTGCCCATGTTTGGCTCTGGTAGCACAGTGTTGGTATAAAGATTGAATTTATAATCTGTCTTTTAGTCACTACTGGAATAGCTGGGTGTTTCAAAATTGGGGTAAGCTGGTATGTAATGTTGTTGTCTCTGCAACTTTGTTAAATTTAATGATGGTTGAAAAAGTGTTCAAGTATATTGAAGGCATTGGTATCCATTCTTCCCCATAGTTAATATTGTTGAGCTCGCATACCAGCTGAACAGTATCTGCAGGCACAGGCCAACCCATGGCTTGCCCTGCTTTAACCGATTTTCACCACTGGTGCTGAGCTGTTCATGCAGTGGGTTATCCTTTTTGGCACTTATTTTGAGTCTACACTCCATGGTCGGAAAATTTAGGAGAAACCTCATCGCCACGCAGGGTGCATCGCTTGTGCAACCGAGAATGAAGCGCATAGCTTCTCACTGTATTCTGTTCAATCTTTCAATCTGCCTTTTGCTGATAGCTTTTGCATGTTCAATGGTTGAGAGAACCAGTGTCCGATACAGGATGACAAGCAGTCGTTGCTCGATGTTAATTAACAGCCAAGGTTCTATATTTATTCTAATTTATTTTACATTTTTTCTAATTCTTCAAACTTGAAGAACTGTTGATACCTTGAAGAACTCTACGTTATTGACGCTGCCCAATCGGCGCTCAGCCCATTGCTGTGCCGCTAAGGACCAGTTTTAAAGAAACGACTGTTAACTCTTGACGTTGAAGAGTGCAGACGGGTCAGAAATGAGCAGTGTGTTGATATGTGAAAGAGAATCTTCGAACATTACATAGGGTAACAAAATATATGATTTTTGTTTGATTTGCATTCATTTTTCTTGATTGCATAGATTACCCTAGGTAGAGTATCTTCCTTATAGAGCAGAAGCTGAATATAGAAGGCAGGAGCAGGATAATAGTTATTAGATTGATACATAACTGGATTTTGGATATCAGTAACGACTACTGTAGTTACGTTATATTTTTGTATATCAGTAACGACTACTGTAGTTACGTTATATTTTTGGATATCAGTAACGACTACTGTAGTTACGTTATATTTTTGGATATCAGTAACGACTACTGTAGTTACGTTATATTTTTGTATATCAGTAACGACTACTGTAGTTACGTTATATTTTTGGATATCAGTAACTACTCTGTAGTTACGTTATATTTTGGATATCAGTAACGACTACTGTAGTTACCTTATATTTTTGGATATCAGTAACGACTACTGTAGTTACGTTATATTTTTGGATATCAGTAACGACTACTGTAGTTACGTTATATTTTTGGATATCAGTAACGACTACTGTAGTTACCTTATATTTTTGGATATCAGTAACGACTGCTAAAGTTACGTTATATTTTTGGATATAAGTAACGACTACTGTAGTCACGTTATATTTTTAGATATCAGTAACGACTACTGTAGTTACGTTATATGCATTGCCTTGAGAATTATTGTGATGAATTAACTGGCTGAAGAATTTAGAGGGCACGTTCTTGTGATTGATGCAAGGCACTATTATTGTTAGATTCAATGTTTTGTTTGAATATTAAATGTTTGAATTGGACAAACTTGTTAATAGTTCTATTTAGTAGTCGATGTTCAGTGAGACGGTACGTGTGTGCAAGTTCAGTGGGTCAAGGGTCAAATCACTATCATTCTTTTATCTTATTCTCTTTTCCTTTATCTTTTGTCTGATCTTTCCTGGACACATGTACGAGGTTCACACCCTCTTACATAGTATCACACAAAATAAACTTAGAACTTTTCAAAGAATGAATATAGACCAACCATGTACTGTGTGTAAACCAAGAGGTTTTAGTCAATCTGGCATCGAACTTTGCCTGATTTGCGATTTTGCGATAATTTCTTCTCAAGAGTATATCCAACATATCTCTTTCTTATAACAATTGTTATTAGATTTGTATTATATATATTAAGCTAACATTTCACTAGAAGACAATGTAAAAATCATCACAAAACTTGTTTATTTTCAGCAGTTTGTAACTACAGATGGACTTGGTACCGTTTATCTAATTCTAAACTCAATATCAAATCGAATGAAGATAGTTGAAATATGCATCCTCTTTTGTTGATGAACGGATGATCAATCACGACAGAAACGAATTGTCTACATAGAATACAGGGAGTATCAAGAAGAGACAGATTTAGAAATTAAGACATCATGGAAAAAATGGGTACAACATCACTATTGAACATCATCATCTTCTTCTTCTTCAAACGCTCCATAGCGACCACCTGGTTATGTGACAGATTCACCTCTGAAGAATATGAAAATGATTTCCCCAAAACTTATAAAACGCGCACTAAGTGCACGATTGAAAGATAGAAAAAAGCAGTTTTACGTCGTAAAACAAAAAAAAACCCAGGGATATAGGAACTGGAAGACAAAAACATTGAACTGTCAGGAATGTTTTGAAGGGTATAATGTTAAGGAGGACTTGGAGGAAAAACAATCAACTGTCAGCAAGGTTTTGAAGTGCATAATGTTAAAGAGAAAATGGAATTGCACCATTATTAGCGGAACGTGATGATCGTATGGTGAACCCTCCACGGAGTACACTTGAATATAGTGCATATTACATAGTGGTCCGAACTCAGTGAAGTGAGGTTCTAGAGTGAACCTAGTAGAAGATAACTAAAGAATAAACGAGAATCCAGAACTTTGTTTAGTAGTCTACGATGAACTCTGTAATAACTCACTATAACTTTGTATATCCGGTACTACAGAATTGGACAGAATTGAGTAACTATAACCCAACTTACTTGCCTTTCGCCAACCGTTCCATGCAACGAACCCAGGGCGTAAACACCGGTAAAAATCAGGCTATACCAGAGACTTGCTCTTCTCTATGGGAATTCCTTCCTATAACCTCGCCTGCCATCAGTTGCATTAACGCGGTCAGACGATTATCTACAACGACGGTGTTTCAGACCAGACGCCAGTAACGAAGAGCGAAGCCTGTACCCACTCTTCTTGAAGATATCGATCATAACCAGTACGACCAGGACACAGATCAACCGAGGGCCTGATTATTGACCAGAAGAACTTGTGTTGTGGTATACTACATTTGCATCGTACCCAGCAGCATCATCTGCAGCAGAATACTTGGAGGTTACGACTGATGTGTATCTCTATTCATATTGCCTACTACGAGGAGTGAAGGGCACCATTTCAGAGAACGTTTAGGTAATGAGTCCGTCCATGATCATTGTGGGTTAACTTACAATATATATGTATATATTCTTTAAAAGGGTGGACAGATTAGTCAGGAGAGGAAAACGTTCATGATCATTGTGGGTTAACTTACAATATATATGTATATATTCTTTAAAAGGGTGGACAGCTTAGGACAGATTAGTCAGGAGAGGAAAACATTAATAAATATACGTGTGATTGTTGTCATTTGTATACGAAATTAATTAGAGGAGGTTGTAGTTTACCTCTCTATTGTTTTGATTGATAATTAGTTGTATTAAGTTCCTCTGATTGTATAAATTTTGTGAGGAACGTTATATTTTTACCTCGTGGACTCATTCTATTGAGAGTCTGCAGGTGTATTTTTTCATCTGATAAAATTAAACTTCTTATGAGTTAAGTTTAGTACGGCCTTGTGAAATCTTTAATGTTGCATGTGGCAGGAGTATGATCATTTTTTAGACCATATTTGCATGATGGGCTACATTACTACTTTCATTTATTTTCTTCTGTCTCTTCCAAGATTTCTTCCTTTCTTCTAAGCGTTCCAGAGCGCTTTTACCAGGGGTTCTTCACCAGTTACAGTAAATCACTATGTTATTTGTATGTTATCTGAGCCTAAGAGAGATTGTACGTTGTTCCAAGTATGAGCCTACAAGTAGGCCAGCACATCCGACTTCTGCGATGTTTTTTATTTACAATGGTAGCTTCCCTAGGCCTCTACCTTTGTCGCCTCCTACGAAATGCCTTGTATATCACAGTGTTACTGTTCTTTGCTCCCCTTGTGAGCCCCGAACTTCATCAAGAAACAGCAAATTAAATGGCTCAGTCACATAAGCATATTAGTTACAGACAGTTCGCCTGAAAGAGCTATGCTACTCCGACACAGGGGACACAAAGCAAAAGTCCGTCCACGCAGAAGATGGATCTCAGAAATAACAGAGGCAGTAAAAACACTATTTAGGAAGCGCACACAAAAGCCCTTTCTATAAATTTCTTATCCTGACACTGAGAGAAAACAGGATTCGAGGAAATCAAAAAGATTGTCAAATGAGCGCCTACGTGTTATTTAACTTAGAATATGTGATGTATGATTGATGTTAAAACATTTCCAATGACACGATTAAAAAATAAGTGATTGCGTTGAAAGATAGATTTTGATCTGCGTTTCAAATAAACAAGAAAATAAAAAAGCAACTACGAGTTGAAACTGAACAATTTTAATTGAGATCAATACATGAGACATTATAAACAAATGTTGTGATGGTTGTTAAATAATTTGGATGTGTCCTAGGATAATATACGACTTTGTGGACAAATTAATACATATTTAGAAGTGAATCTTTGATTTATAATTTTGTTTTTCTAATAACGTATTTATAGTAGCACAAATGACAACAATATCAACTCTGATTCTAGCAATACTTCTGACACAAGAATAAAATGAGGATGGTGTCGGGTAGCTAACATAATATTCTGTATTTATCTCGTGGTGTATTCAATACCCCAATTTGTCATCAATAGCATCAAAAGTAAGACTGCATATATGCTATGAAAAGACAAATATAACGGAGACGCCTATGACAAGAGATGCAAATAAGCTAGGAATATAACGGAGACACCTATGGCAAGTAATGCAGGTATCAGCCTGGAATCCAAAGTGATAAAAATAAATCTATTTGGTTAGCAATTATTTAGTAATTAGTTTACAAATTGTCAAAGCAACATATACACTTAAGCATCTTAATAAAATATGAAATTCCAAGTTATATACGTTTTAAAGTAAATTACGAATTTAAAATTTCAATTTTCTATCAATCATATGCCAGCGAGAGTTGGAAAATTACTAAACATATAGAAAGTAAGTTGAACGCATTTTAAAATAGATTTCTGCGAAAAATAATGAACATAAAGTGGTACAAATTTTTTTAGAAGTGATGAATCAGAGAAATGTCTAGTCAACTACTAGTAACAACTGTTATAAGAAGGAAAAGATGGAGAAATGTTGGGTATACACTGAGAAATTATCAAAGAATCACAAAGCAGGCATTGAAGTAAGAGGCAAAGGGTAAAAGAAAGCAAAGACGCTCAAGGAAATTTGAAATGAACTTTGTTGAGAGGCAAGAAATATCGAAGTCAATATCGGAGTATAGCGCGCTGACCAACACACCGGCAGACATTCTCAATACAAACTTAAACATAATCTTGCACGTGGTCTAGCGCGCTGACCAACACATCGGCAGACTTGTTCAATCCAAACTTAAACACATCCACACTTGCCTATTTGCACATCCTGCATTATATTAAATTGCATGTTATTCGAAAAGTCATAAAATAAGATGGAAATGGGTAACAGCTTAGTAGCGGTACAGCAGGATGTTGATTTTCCAGACCTAGTTGTGGCGAAGCTGTAAAATGTTTTGTAAGACGTATAAGGCGTAGTGTTCCACAAGGGCCGTACACATTCGCATGAGCAATAACCTACATCGACTGTGCGAGGAATTTCAACCTGGTAATTTCCCAAATCGCGTAAACTAACTATCATAGGACGCCTACAGCACCTGGTCTCTGTCGAGTTCTCAGCACATGATAGGGATACGCTTCGTCTTCTTCGACTGTTGGACCTCGGCTGAATGATTTTAGTATCCAACCATGGCTCCTGTTGACGGGAAAAGAAATAATCTTGACAAACAATATCATAACACATTCTTCTAATTTGTATTTGTTATTGTTTACTAAACAGAAGTCATAGCATTCCGTGAAGACCCATAGGTGATCAATCTCCAGGTAATAGTTGGTCGCCTAGGAATATGGACTTCCTAGGCGGGTTTTTTGTTTACTTTAAAAAAAAAACTGTCCTGTGGTGAGTAAACCCGACAAAAAATCTCGGTGGAGGTCTGGTCCCCAGACTTGTGATATGTGTGGGCTTATACTGATAACCAAGACCCAGACTCCCAGCTGTGGGCAAATAGCCCCACTGCCGTGTTTGAGCATCGGGAGAGGCAAAGGCTATGGGAGTAAACCCAAACAGAAAATCCTGAGTGGAGCCCTTAAGGCGAACGGGCATCCTGTGATGTCCTACCAGCAGCTACTGCAACCAAACTGATACCAGACGTCACGCCTGCACTCCTCTGAATACTATCAGCGAAGTCGAGAGGGGATGGTTGACGCTTGGGTGACTCAGCTACTCCATAAAAATTACACAGACATGCTTCACGGAGAGGTGATAATAATATGAAGAAAATTGTACCAACAAGAAATGTCGAGGACGAAAAACCCAGTAAAAGACAAGAAAATGTATAAGACGACATCAATCAGTATTGTATATGAGGATCAGAATAGCAAGTTTGAAATTACAAGAGAACTGAATGCTTGAGATTATGCATAAAAAAGAAATCAAAAAGGTCCAAACGCGAAGGATTGACTTTATTGAACCAGGTTTCACCATATAGCTCATTTGCATTAAACAGATTGAACGATCTGCCCAGTACAGAGCGGCATGGAGACGTTATTTGCAGACCCTTTATAATGAATAACGTTACGAAAGGAATATCATAATAGTTTTTTTAAATACTATTTTGTAATGCAAACCACAAAAGGCCATACATTGTGGTTTAACAAGTGATTGGTGTAGAGCAAACCACATACAGATCACGCAGTATGGTTTAACAAGTGATTGTCGTGAGAAAACCCAACAGACACACAGTGTGGTTTAACAAGTGATGGATGTAGTAGAAATAACCTAATACAGATCACACAGTCTGGTTTAACAAGCGATTGACGTAGAGAGAACATATACAGATCACAAAGTGAGGTTTAACGAGTGATGGATGTAGAGACAACCTCATGCAGACTACATGGTGTGGTTTGACAAGTGAATGATGTAGAGACAACCTCATGCAGACTACATGGTGTGGTTTGACAAGTGAATGATGTAGAGACAACCTCATGCAGACTACATGGTGTGGTTTGACAAGTGAATGATGTAGAGACAACCTCATGCAGACTACATGGTGTGGTTTGACAAGTGAATGATGTAGAGAAAACAAGAAGAAGAAGATGGAAGTTTCATTATTTATTGACTCACGTACCATCATTGAGCACAATTAATTGACGCACCATCAGTGATTCACATACCAGACTTGATTGATGTACCATTTTTTTTTATTGACGTAGCCTCGTTGTCAGACGTACTATCTTTCTTCTTTCTCTTCTTTGAGCGCTCCATATCGATAACTTGTTAATCCACTCTTTGTGATTTGTATGGGATCTAAACGTAAGAGCGATTGTATGGTGTGCCAGTTATGCGCCTACAAGTAGGCTAGCACATCCGATCTCTACGACGCTTTTTATTTACTAGGGTAGCTTCCTAGGCCCCTACCTCAGTCACCTCTTACGACATGCCTTGTAGGTTGCATTATTACTATTCTTTGCTCCCTTTGAGAGCCCCGGCAACACATGGGCGTCGTACTATCACTGATTAACGTAGTCAGAGAAATGAATCTATTATTTAATATCACACAAGAGAAATTAAATTACTCCAGCAGTTAATATAAAAAACATAAATTAAATTGCTCTTATAGTTAATATAACAGAACAGACATTACTCTTATAGTTAATATAACAAAACAGCCATTATTCTTTTAGTTAATATAACATGAGAGAAATTATTCTTATAGTTAATATTAAAAAAAGTTAATTGTATATCCTTTACAGGACTTTGCGAATTAACCCCAAGCTTTTTTTTAAAACTATCACAGATTCCCAGATTTTCAATAGAAACGTTTGTATTTGGTCGTCAATTTGTTTTTTTTAAAACTTATCACTCCTGTTGTTCGTTTGCTTGATAAAGGCCTTGTTGGTCGAAACGTTGCTGTATTTTGTCATTGTTTTGTAATTTGTAAAACTACAGTACTTTGTGATTACTTGTTTTGCCAATCAAATAGTTTTACTGCAGTCTTATATATATATGTATTGTGAGCTTTTTTTTAAACGCTGTTTGTGAGTTTCTGGGCATTATTACGTTCAGTAGTGTGCCATTGCTTTCTGAACGGGTGGTGCCATCGTCTTTTTGTAACAATCCACACTAAACAATTTGCAGCCAAATTGTCCGCAGCGTGATTCGAACTCAGAACGTCGGGGTTAATACGAATCACTAACCCCTAAGCCACAGACGTCACCATAGTTAATATAACAAGAGAGACATTACTCTTATAGTTAATATAACGAGAGAAATTACACTATTACTTAGAATAAGAACAATATAAAAAAGCACTTACGTATCCTTTGTCTGCATCTAGCGCTGGCGGTAGAACTATTAAATTATTCCCATAGTTATCTTCAGCTCTCATTTCAAGGCCAACGTTGCTCATCGGGTGCCAGATCCACTGTCGTAAAGTGTCACTCATATTAATCTGCTTCCATCCCACATATTTTTCCCCATTTATTTTTTGTGAGAATATTGTTCTTTTCATTAATTTATTTTGTGCAAATGATTCTGGAAGTATCCTTTCAATGGTGACTACTACTGATGAAGAATCATGCTCACGAATATAGAACCATAACTGTGCCGTTCTTATCGTGGAAGAGACTACTTTAACGTGTGGTGGAAAGTACACGCTATCTGTCAGGTTGAGATGAAGTTCAATAGGAGCTGTAGAGAAACTGTCAACAAAATGTTAGTCGATAAAATGCATGTGTTTACAACTGAATCACAATGATAGCATGAAATGTATGGTTATCAATCAATGTATAACAAGTAAGTATAACAAGTAAAATGAAAGTAAAGGAACCCGTTTTCAAACCATGTTATGTTATTGTTGATTTGAGGATTTACTTCATCACACGTCGGACATGTCAATAACTGTTCCGGTCTCCTCCCAAACATTTATTTCAGTGTGTTCAGACTAACAACTCCTGTATCTACTGGGGTTTCTCTCGGGGTTTTTCCCGTCTTGCCGCACCTATCGGTACGCATAACTTGCGCAATAGAGATAGATACTACCCTTTATCTTATTCGTTGAAATCTTCAGAGCATATGTTTTCTATTAGAGCGTTGATGTCGCCTTTGTCCATATAAGACCCATTGTCGATCGCAGCATTCCTCTCTCATTGCCGTTCACCCCAGAATGGCCTGGGACAAAGATGAAGGTAAGTGTCTGGTTTGTTGCAACAATATTATGTTCGACATATCGGTTATCGACGTCATGGTAAATTGAACATCATTCCCATATGTGCTCTGTTCTCCGCTGTAGCAGCTATCCCAAAGTCCACTTGCTCACTGTACCCATAAGAAGTTGATTAGTATATCTTCTCTCTCTCTACCACGAAGGCAGCACTGTCTTGCATGTCTAAACTTAACTCCGAATTCTTCCACTTGTTCCAGTGTCTGAGACTCATCCATATCACATAAATGAAAGCGTACCGCATTGATAATATCGACTCTGTCCATACTTCTGTCTTTTCAACCATGATGTATATTGGAGATTGTTCATCGTCATCAGATAGCTTGTCCTGAGTAGAACGTGGTTATACTAACAGTCCTTAAGAATGTATCTCTCTAATAGGTCAGACCTATGCAGTGGTCATTCATAAACCATTGGTTACATCTTGAAACCATCCTCTTCGTGGTCTTTTTCTTCTTTGTTAGGATGTTTCCTTCCATAACGGTCTTCTTCAATCTGTCGTGCTTTTTCATATGTCTAAAATACTTTAATTTTCTCATTCTTATTTGTAGCATCAGTCAGTATTTTTCTATTTTGAGTTCCTTCTGTATAGATCTATGTGTTCTCTACTTTGTCCAGGATATACGGAAGACTCTTCTGTAATACTTATATTCTAAGGATCTCTGTAATGAAGACAATGACCGCGGTCATTGAGCAGTATGGTCACTGCCAGGAAGGAAAGCAATAACAGACTATCTTCCAAGAAATTTCCTAGAAAACTCTAACAGTACTGTGTTAGGCCCATACTTTTCGCTGACCATCGGAACACGATGAGTGATGCTGGGTTATGTAGTCAAAATCGCGCCAGATGTCTTTATTTTACACTGTCTCTCTGGTACCCAAATGAGGCTGGGTCGACCTGAGAGCTTTTACTATCTAACAACAAAATTATACTATCACTGTGGAATTGAACTCTGACCATCATATTAGAAGCAAGTTCAACGTTGTAAGTAGCACATTTGGACGTTTCATTGTACCATTGTTGTACGCTGTTTCTCGGTCGTTTGTACCGCATATGTACTGATAAGTTGTCTTTAGAAGTCGACCAGGCGACATGTGTACGCATTCACTCTGCTATTCTGCTCGTCTGTGTTGCGAGTAGATCACATGACATTCGTAATTGCACCAACGCTACTACCTTACCGCACGGTATCTCTCAATCTATATCAACCCACTTTGCCAAACTGCAGAACCGCAGTCTTGTTCCAAGGCCACCACGTGGAGGTAAGGTAGACTTGATCAGTGCTAGCTCATTGATCCTAGCGCATACTTCTCACTACATTTTATTGCACCTATGGCCAAAGTTCAGTACTGATATTCTATCTACTTTTTCCTGATGTTTTCATTCCTAAATCAGTCTGTTCTTCATACTTCCTCCCAGTACTCTGTGTAAATACTTCCTCTCTGTCGTATTGATCATTGATCCCATTGATCATTCAAATTAGAATGTGTGCATGTGAAATACCTTTCCTTTGCCATTCAACAAAATATAATCAAAATAACTGTAATCAATATTTACTAGGCCCAAACACGTGTCCTTTGATAATGTTATTGTTAAATTTCATTAATTTTTGACAAAAATGTTTGTCCCCAAATTTTGTCCCCGCTTGCATTGATCATTATTCACACTTTGTTTAAGAAACGCGTACCTTACTAATAATGACAGATTTCCTTAAATGACAAATATATCTTATTGCGTCTTGAGTATATGCGTCCGGGTTATGGGACCCTCCTGCCTTATGTGTATGAGGAGGGTAAAATAACCATTTTACAATGATTCTCCGCATTTTCGTAGTTCCCTAGTTCGTTGAAGCGACGGCATCAAGAACAGCCTTAAGAAAATGAATAACATCTAACAGTGCTTTAAAACAAGCACACACATGATTGCAACATCCCCCTCCCACCCCGAACACATCTATAAAGAAGCAAATGGTGGAAAAGAGGACTATAGAATCAACATAATTATAATACTCGACAATTCAAAGTTTCTGATTTTTTGGTAGTTTTTTTAAAACTTGACAAATGACAATCGTGTGGCTTTAACCAAAAACTTGTGTACTCGATGTCGGTAATATACTAAATTATTTCATAATTAGATTTTCATATTCATAAATTTAAAATATTTGTCAAATGTTTAGTTTATAAAGGGTCTAAAACTGAAGGATTGACTTCATTTCACCGGGTTTTACCATATGGCTCGGTCAATCTCTGTGAAAATGGCAAGTCACCTGCAGAGAGTATCGTAAAAGCACGAACTCCGTAGCTCCTGAAACAATTCTAGGAGTCTCTAAGAAAAATACAATCGTGAACAGAACAGCGCTGTCCGGACTCGACCTTCGGAACGCAGGAACAAGGCTTATTCACATAGCCACAATTCCTGTAAATTGTCAATATCTTAACAAATTATATCGTTACCCCCACCGGTGATACAGTGTGTGTGCACTGTCGCTGAGGTCTTGCTGTATAAAAAAAGATGTAAGCATACATGAATTCACCGAAATACAATAATGATGGTCCTATCAATCAAATGAAATCAAAGAAGTTTCACTTGGACGTTCCATTAAATAACATTGCCCCGTATCCATTACAGACATTGAAGTATAAAATGCATGCCCTCTCACATTTCTAGCACCGATCCGAGTGAGTAGCAGGTAGGAGGGTCAATTCTTTACCTCACTTGTAAGACATCGAGTTTGGGAATGAACCTACAATTCCATTAGAATTTAGAAATATGCTATTGCGGACACCATTGTGTTTATTTGATTTCTTCTTCTTCTCTCGATCTTCTTAATGCCGATTTTATCAGCCTAATTCCCTGTTTCCCAACGTGGGACCCACACCCACAGGGGGCAATTTCATCGTTAAGGTGGGCAATGGACTCGTCCGTAGTTTAACTAATGTTCATGATGTTGCACAACCGATATATTGGCCTTTGGATACCTGTTGACAAAAACGAATGTTGCTTCACAATAACTTTACTGAAGTTTAAAACATCTTCAATAAACGGAAAGTACTTATATCTAGGTACATTTCTACCTCATTTTAACAAAGCTTTGGGGGACTGCCTAGAGTAGTTGATAGTAGCTCGGCCTGCTAGCTGTGAGACGCCTCATAGCTCGGGTTCGAATCTACTGTCTGGCATTTGTTCGAGTCCCTGGTCTTACTCAGGACGATAACGTGAGTACCTCTGAAGTCGGAGAAAATCTGCCTATATGGCGAGGGAATACTAATTACGAGTACATTGAGCACAGGGCTGCCAGTGTAAAGTAATTTACAATGTGCACGCTGCTGCCATTGTAAGAAATTGGAAAAACGGATTTTCACGCAAAAATCAGTTTCAGAGATGAAACTTCGCGGGAAGGCATGTATTATTGTGTTAAAATCGAGTCATATTTAAAAAAAAAAACGAATGTGTCCGACTTTTGCCAACCTTGTCATGAAGTTCAAAATGAGTTTATACAGAGCGATCTTGAGTATTTCTAGATCAAATTATAACTTGTGATAGTAATGAACAAGATTTAAATGATGGTAATAACGACATTTTATTGTTTATGTAATGCAGTATCATGTGAGTATCGATAGTTGTAATTGTAAATTTAATGTGATAATTGCATCTAAAGAATGGGCGTTGAACATTCCTATTACGTCATTTCTAAGACAAAAATAATATTTTGAGTTGTATCATACTCAATATCTACCATAATAATATAGTAGGATGTGTGTAATGTGTTACAAGTGACCATCAATATTTTTCTACAAGTAAATAGGTAACGTAGTTCAGTTTTATCTTTGTATGCTCATTTTCTTTTGGAATTTCCATTTGGTGATGTGTCCACACTAAAAAGTAAATATCATAAAAACTACTGCACTATTGAGATGAAACGTATAGAATATGTTCAAACACAGTTTATTTTCATTTTTAGCTACTACTTTCGAAGAAAAGATATAAATATTAAGATGTAATACAAACTCGTGAGTTTTAATATTTTAATGATTTATTTTTCTCCAAAAAAGTCATGCTAGAATAATCGAATTTTCTTAAACGTGTATCACCTGTATTGAAACTAAATTACGAATTTTCAATTCGAATGTTCTACCAATCCTAACATATGCCCGCGAGAGTTGGAAAGTGAATAAAGATATAGAAAGCAAGTTGAATGCATTTGAAAATAGATGTCTGCGAAAAATAATGAATATAAAATGGAATGAATTCAGGAGAAGTGATGAAATCATGGAAATATCTGGTCAACCACTAGTAACAACCGCCCGAGTGGTTACAGGGGCCCAAATTTGGGGTGTAAAGAATAGCACCACTGTTACCTGCCACGCATGTCGTAAGAGGCGACTAAGGAGGTTTGGCTGAAATCGGATGTACATGTCCTAAACGTATAGAAGTCTATGCATTTAGGGGCCTACCAAACCAATGTGCAACGTATACACGTTCTTGGCAAAGATCAAACATATCACAAAGAGTGATTTAAATTGGTTGTAAAGAACGAACGCGAAGAAGAAGAAGACTAGTAACAACTGTTATAAGAAAGAGAAGATGGAGAAATGTTGGACGGTGTGTTCTTTTGTGGACTTTTCATTGAGAAGAAATGATCAACGAAAATATCAAAGCAGGCATTGAAGTAGGATGTAAAGGGTTCAAGAAAGAGAGGACGGCATAAGGAGACCCTAAAGGGAACTTTGCTGAGAGAGGCAAGAAATATTGGTCTCAGTTTCATGGAGATTGAGCGAGTTGCCCAGGATAGAGCGGTATGGAGAAATTGCTTGCAGGCCCTATGTAACATATAACGGTACGAACGGAATTATTATTATTATAGAGCAAAAAATCTTTAAAGTCTCCCCCATTTAGATCTCTTGGCAATTTCTTGTACATTTTTGGGAATTATTGAAAGTTTATAGAGTGCAAGAGTGTTGAAAACTATTGTGGTCAGAGCTCGGTAGTAGAACTCATGGTATGGAACGAGTTACATGTTAGTGATAAGTTGCAGTCATATATTCCATTGGGCACGTTAAGAAATAAGAAAAAAAGATTTATACAGATAACAAGAAAAGAGAGAGAGAGTTACAATGTTATATTCTCACCTGCTTTGCTTGCTATAAACACGCGCTTAGTTTTCACTACGTAATCATCATCATCATCCAGATCTTTGTAACGCTTTCGATAACCATGTTTGCTCGGTAGGAAGTCACTCATCATTTCCTCATCATTCATGAGATGTAGATGGGAAAATGCTGGAAATGTCGGTATTGGCGTTCTTGTGGAGCCATAACGCCTTTTTATTTGTAGAGAATTTAGAAGTTGTTTAAAATCCATCATACGATAATGCTTGTCAAGTTCCCGTGTACGAGCTGCACTGCAGCCAGAATCTAGTAACGGTTCGTTAATTGTTTTAATTTGCGAACTGGAATAACTTGAATCATCGGAAGTTTTTTGATTTGAAATGCTTATTTGAGTATTACCTTTGTTGTTGTTTCGATCAAGTTTGATTTTCATTTTAATCTTATTCTCTGATTCTTTCCCCACATCGTCATCTTCTTTAATAGACAGAAAGGCGTATTCTTTATTATTCACTTCTTTTGAAAATACTGACACTTTTTTCCTATCTTCCTTATCTGGTAACTTTTCTAACACTTCTTTCCATTTTGACCACTGATTCAGGTGTCTCACCGTGCCATCTGCGTTGTAGGTAAATCCTTCACTATATTCGTCTATTGGATCCAGTGAACTTTCCCCTGAGCAGCCCGAAGATTTCGTATTGCAAGAATAGACATCAGAAAATGCGACCAAAAGTAGCATCAAAGATGCGATGTAAGAACGATTTAATGAAAACATTGTGATAAATGAACACCACTGAGGAGATCGGCGGTAAGCACAATTTATTGATATGTTTTCAACTTATCACGAACGAAGTCACTTTTTTAAAGAATGGATTACACCAAAATGCACAATTGAAAACAGTCTGATTTTCTATCCCAATAATACGTTAACACAATTCACGTTTAATGAAAAATTTGTCTTGGTCAGTCCCAGTAAAGTGCCCACGTGACAATCGTCTGCTCGCTTAGTTCCACTTCCTTTCAAATTGAATACTGTTCACTCTCACTGTTGTGTTTTTCTACTGAACACGGTGGCCTCATTGTGAACCCTACTTGAATGTGATTGAGTGCTGGCAAATACTGTAATACTCTTGATTAACTGAAACAGCTAGTTTCAGTTTGGAATATCTTCATTGCACTCGGGACATGTCCATAGGTGCTCAGATCTCCTTCGCAATGTCTCCAACACTGTTGGCAACAGCGTCCAGTGACTGACCGTACCAGTTCCGAGTTCGATTGATGAGCCTACTTGTATACCTGTCCTAATGTTCTTTTCTTGCTACTCCAATCTTCAAGCCCAATTAGTCAGGTGACCACAGTTGCATCCGTACCAAATGGGGAAGAAGGCATCACAATAGAGGTTGTAATATCTTTGTCAAAATCCATATGTAGTGTGCTGTGAAATTCGTCGCTCCCGTTGTATCGTTTGCTTGATAAAGGCCTTTTGGTCAAAACTTTGCTGTGTATTGTCATTGTTTTTGAAAATGCTCCATATCGACCCCATGTTAAACCACTCTTTATGATTTATATGTGATCTGAGCCTTAGAGTGATTGTATGTTGTGCCAGTTATGCGTTTACAAATAGGCCAGCACATTCAATTTCTGCTATGCTTTTTATTTACTAGGGTAGCTTCCTTATGCCCATACCTCAGTCACCTCTTATGACATGCCTTGTAGGTTGTAGTGTTGCTATTCTTGGCTCCCCTTGTGAGCCCTGACACCACACAGGCGCTATTCTAATACAAGGTTCACTAAAGTATTTAATTACTATCTGACAGCACTTTAACAAGATTTAAAAAACGCAATTCAAATAGGAAGACATTTTTAAAAAGTGCAAAAAGAATGTTCGATGAGCAACATTTTATTTCCATATTATAAAAAAAAATACAAACAGCACTTTTTAAAAAAAACAGGCTAAACATTGTGGACTTGAAGGGTAACATTATCAAGTAGAATGTCGCTTTCAGCAGAGCCTGCCTGAAAAACTCTTTGTCTTTAGCAAGTTCTTCCGTCTCTTCCATCATGATGTTTAAGGTTTCTTTGATGTCTTGCTACCACCTTCTTCTTGGTCTTCTCCTGCCTCTATCCTCAGGAACCATGCCTTCCATTACTGTTCTCTCCAAATCACAGTGTGGTTTAACGTGACCAAAATACTTCCGGGATATGAGGTTATTTATGGGCCAATGCTCCACGATATTTAAGTCTTAAAGTCATCGGAAAAAGAGTAAAAACTCATAATTCCTGGGGTTCGACAACAATAACAAAGTCTTAAAGTATGTCCTTGTTTTTTCTCTTTTCTGTGCGGGGCATTCAAGAATTTTTAAGTAGCATCTTATTCCAAATACCTTGATTTTGTCCCTTAATGCCTATGTTAACGTCCACATCTCATAACCATATGTTGCCACAGGAAAGATGCATACTCTGAGGTCTTAAATACAATTTGTTAGAGATACTATATGAAATCTGGCTAAAGATAATAAAACATACAATTTCAGTTAGGAGTACCTTTATTGCTTGTGTCATGCCATAGTTTTTTTATGCTGACCACCCTCTGGAAAGCCTTGGCTAGTCATCTAACTTCCTTTGTGTAGTAACAATATAAAAATGACAACAACATATGCTAAATTTAGCAAGTACATGGAGAAAAAAAATATGATCATGTATAATATGGAAATTAACACAAAGATTAGCATAAATTTAGTCAACTTTGATTTCTCATGAACATTTTGTACAAGATATAATGTTCCCGATATCAGACAATGAGATCTACAGATCTACTCTCTCCTGTACTGCTCACTGGTATGCATTAGCTTTATGCTTTGGCAGGAACTGAAAGTTTGGTGGAACTGGCCCCAGAAGCATTTCACTGCAAAAAAGGAAAAAACATGAGTTTTAAATGTCATGTTCTACAATAATACACCATATTATAAAGAACATTAATGTATTACAATTCATGAATGTAAAAAATAATAGTTGAACATGGATGAAGATTACATTTTTTTAATGCTGCAACTCTATTTGATCAAAAGTTGGTTAAAATAATTTTTGAACACTGTCTGTCACCATGGTGTAACAATCTGGCAGGCTTCTGCTTTCTATTTCTTGTCTTCTTTCCACTTGTTCTATCATCTGGTTTATTGTAAAATATTTTTCTTTTGTCGGTCGATAGAATTCTACATATACAGAATATGATTTCAATGAGTGTTGTGAAATGGACAAATTTACAATTATGTAACTTACACAGATAACAAACCTAATCACCTCAAGAAACTAAACAAAGTAATGCCTTGGAAACTGGAATATTTTAGTCCCATTAAATGTCAGTGGTTTAGAATGGAGGCATGGTTCCCGGAATATGAGATAGACATTAAAGAAATCTTGAACTTGATGACGATGGAGGAGGTTGGAGAGAAATGGTTAGAAAGTGGGAGTTTTTGAGACGGGATGTTATGGTAGTGACATTCTACAAAGGACAAGCTTATGATGATTGCTGCTATTGCAATATAATTATAACCTTTTATTATAAATATATTTCAGGGATCATGTGAAATTATTTTGGCAAACAAGAAATCCAACATCCTGTTTATTAGGAAAGTCTGATAAGAAAATATTCTGCCACAAAAAGAAAAGACAACAGTTATCAGCCTTTGACTAGATACTAACCTTATCTTGATCCAGTCTGCACAGTTTGCACTTGCCATTAGGGTTTCAAGGTCATTGCGGCCAACATAATATGGTGGACGCTGATTGATGCTCTGAGGAATTTGTTCCAATACTCCAACTGGTATATATCTTGGGACACAAATATATCAGTTTAATAATAATTAGATTTAGTATATGCATTTAATACATTTTTTAAACTGTTAAAACCATATTCAGTACCTATTTTTTTTTCTGTGCTCAGTCATCTACTGTGCTATATATTTAGAGGTGCTGTCACTTAAGGGCTGCTGTTTCTTTAGCGCTGATGCCAAAATAAAGTTCTGTGTCTTTGGCAGGTTCAGGAAGCCACCCAAAAGTTCTTGTCTCAACTCTGAAACCCATGGTCTGATATGACCTGGTACATTAGGCTATTGTAAGCAGTAGCCCAAAGATATATCTATAAAGGGTCTGGATTCTAGTTCCAGAAGGATCATTCATTTATGTGTGGGCAATGAGTCTGAATATCAGTTTTACATGAATGATTCATTTATATGTGGTCATGTTTTGTGATTGCCATTTTAGATTCCTTGTCAAAAATTGTATTTTCAACATGTAAGTTGAAATTTCTCAAAAATATAGAAATGTAACTGCTTTATTGGCAATAATAAATTTGACTTATAATGGAAAAAAATAATAGCTCCCAAAAGACAAATACAAGAACAGTTGAAAATGTAAATCAGAAGAGGTAGTTTATCACAACACAAGTATAAAGAAATCAAGCCGCATGAGTGCATCGACAAACAGAAAGAAAACACAATAAACATATTTACCTGTGCAAAAAAGACAGCCACTCCAACAAGAAGCGGCGAGTGTTTTCCACACCCTGATAATCAGAACCCCAGTGTTCAAGTCCATAGTTGCTATATGTTCGCAATAGGTCCAAACGTTCTCCAGCAGAGATATCCCAATGTCTCTGTTCTTTGATTTCAGTGAAGATCCAGGGTTTAATTATAGCTCCCCTGATGATTATTAACAAACAAACAAATCTTATCTCTGTTCTAACAATCACATTTAGTTTTGTAACTCCAGAAAATATGAATAGACTTTTATAATCTTATTGACAAACATGAAACAAAATCGACATCGGTTCTAACATTCAAATTTAGTTTCGTAACTCGAGGAAATATGAATAGAAGCTGTGAGCAGATTAGAACAAGCTGTCGTTCTACACCTAAGAACAGGACACAATTGATTCTGCAGCAACATGTACACAAAATTTAAGATTGACAATTCAGTCATGTGCACAAGCACCCAAAACTGTACAGAGAATACTTCAAGACTGCCCTAAATATGATATACTGAGACAAATTCTATGGCCAAGTTAAATAACACTGGATAGAAAACCACACAGACCTAAGCGTAAGCTACAAACGGCAATGAGGTTTATGTAAAATATAATAATGAATATATAGTTCTTTGAACGCTCCATATCAACCAATCGTTAACCACTCTGTGTGGTTTGTATATGATCTGAGCCTAAGAGCGATTGTATGTTGTAACAGTTATGGGCCGCACATCCAATTTCTGCGATGCATTTTATTTACTAGGGTAGCATCCCATACATCAGTCGCCCCTTACGACATGTCTTGTAGGTCGCAGTGGTACTATTCTTTGCTTCCCTTGGGCCCCGGCACCACATGGGCGGGTTACAGGTTAAAAACATTATAACTGTTACAAATTGAAAAATCAATCATACATACCTTGCAATCATTACCCCACTGACACCATGGTTGCTCATATGGAGATTTGCTTCCTCAAATGACATGATATCACCATTTCCTAAGGAAAAGTAATAAAATATTCACACATTAATAAAACAGATCTTGCTTGAACTACACTAAGAAACAAAGAACGAAGTGGTGTGGCTACTTAATAAGAATGCATCTAAATTCCACAGTATACAATGTCTTCTACAACAGAACATCAGGAAAGATGGCAAGAGGAAGACCACGAAAAAGAAAGATGGCATAGCAGAATTCTGTCAAAGAGCAAAAGTAACAATCACCCAAACCACCAGAATAGCGCAAGATAAAATAGACAACCATGACACTGGACAACAACCCGGTAGCAGTGTGATGACAAAAGGAAGAAGAGAATACAGAGTATATCCATGTAATTACTGTTTCCAAATTGCAGACACTCATCGGGAGATGGTTTTGTAGTCTATTTTGTAATCATCATCATCAGGTGCCGATGCTAACGTAGGTGATCATGGATTATTTTGTAATAGATGTAACAAAAGACAGATTTTTGAAAGAAAATAAAAAAATATCCAATACAGATCTAACATAACAAAATTATAGATGCACAAGACATACCCTCAGTATTTAACCAGATGTGCTCTTGACTGTTACTGAAATATTGCATGGCAAATGATGGAGACCACACTCAAAACTTAAAATAGTGTATTATTAATGTTAACGAAAGAGAGCCGAGACAGTGGAGCGGCTAGTGCACTCGCTTCACAGGCCTGTGGTCCCAGTATCAAATTCTGCAGTGCGAGAGAAAATTTAGCCGACCATTAGAGCTCTCAGGTCGACTCAGCCTCAAATAAGCACCAAAAACATTAGTTGGAAGTAAAGGTAGCCAGTGCGATGATGACCACATCCCCTATTCTGTGTCGTTGGGGCAAAATAAATGCAGGCCTAACATATTCTCAATATACCTCAGAGTATAAAAAGTTTCTTCACTGAAATGTTATGAAAACTACATACCAAATACAGGCATTGGTGATGCTGCTTCTGAACACTGTGATATATAATTCCAGTCTGCAAGTTTTGTGTATCTCTGTTCTCGAGACCTACCATGTACCTGAAAAATGATTACATTGATTGATAGAACTATCTTAATTGCATTTCAGGGAAAAGGTACAGTTCAGCAACTTTCCATTAAAGAATTGTGATATGTTTGCTGTCTCCCAGGATCTTCTTCTCTTCCACCATTTACTACTTTTTACAAGTGTTGGGGGTGGAAAGGTAGTGATCTTGTGTGTGCTTGTTCTAAGACACTTTGTAAGCTGTTATTCATTTTCTTAATGCAGTTCTTGATGCCATCATCCTTCTTTTGCATGGTCTTCCTCGTGCTCTGTACTTGTTATACTTTTTCAATGTGGCTCTCTGTGGTAGTCGATATCACGGCATTCTTGTCAGGTGTCCAAACCATCTAATCTGTTGTTCTTATGTGAATTGCATGACAGGTTTCACATTCAGTCTTCTGATTGTCACTCCTGGAGCTCTTCTAAGGCACCCCATCTCCGTTGTTATGATTTGCCGCTCATTGGCTGCTGTTATTGGCACTGGTAACATAATGTTGGCCAAGAAAATGTTCTTATAAGATTTACTTTAGTTTTTAGCGGTATCTTTTTATGTGACAACAGTGGTATTAATTGTCCCAGGATCATTGTCTATATTAACTTGTTTGCATGATTGCCAGTCTGAAGCTGTTGAGCTGATAGAATAGCACATAGATCATGAGATCAAAGTGTAGATTAACGATATTCAAATTAATGAGTGGATGTTGACGGTCACATGGATATACACAAAAGCAAAGTTCAATAAATGACTCTCCATTAGCTGCTTGAAATATATCACTGCCTCTTCATCAACAGTGGGCAGATTGTGTTGTCTTCTATCATTATTGTGGTCACAGAGAAAAAAAGCCACACTACTTCTTCTTCTTCTGTCGTCACACTGCTACCGAGTTGTTGCCCAGTGTCGTGAAAGCCACACTGACAATAGAAATTGTGCACTTTTCTGCTGTTGCTTGCTGTATCTCTTCAGTTTCCACATCGTCCAACATAACATAAGTGTAAGCACTATTTTGTCTGATCAAACTGTCAACATTTTGCCAAAATATTATTGTTGAATCAATTTGCTTAATCATTTAATTCAGTCATCTCTTAATAATGTCACAACTAGTTAGTACGGCACAAAAACAATCCCCACAGACCTCAACAAAAGATACTACGATGAAGCATAGTGGTAAACTTTGTGGTAGTTTCAGGGTTTTCCTAGGGTGTCTTTTCCTGTATGCACATACAAGGCTGGAAGATCTCAATGGCGAAGTCATTTGTCTGTCGTACTGAAGGTTGTGGGTTCGAATCCGGACCGAGATACAAGTGTAATTTTTTTCATGAGATCCCTAGGATTGTTGCCAGAGCTACGGAGTTTGTGCTCTGTGCAATGCTCACAGAAGATGACATGCCATCTCTGTCGACAGGAACGGAGCCATATGGGAAACCCGTGCAATAAAGTCAATCCTATGCCTTTGGACCCTTTTGGACATACAAGGTCAAAATTAAACTAAATATAGATCACAACTATGTCTCCATACACATTCTTTCAAAAATGTACAGCAAGTCTAACTAACTCATGAACATACCGTAACAAGTGAAACACCTGCATCTCTGAGACGTGGTAGAATATTATGGGCAACATTCTTATTGTCAAATACACCTGTCCTGAGTTTAACTGTCAGAGGAGTATTCCCCATCACACCAGTCATGCTGCGACAGATCTGCTCTAACTTGTTACCCTTTCCCATTAAGGCACTGCCACACCCCTGTAGATATATTTTTTTAAAAAATTGCCTAATTTTCAATACACATGAACAACACAAGAATTGTTTTAAGCATAAACACAAGAAGCAATTTTCTACCTTTGATTAACTTTAAGAATCTTGTAGAGATCGCCCGTTGCAGTTCTATGTTCGACCAGAAACAAGAACGTTTAGTTTATAATTCCAAAATATAACTTTCATTCACATTAAATTTATTCTCTTCGTGTCCATTTTTAGTGTTGCTGCTCTCCTGCTTTTCTAACAATTATTTTCAATACCAGGCTGCAGTCATTCAACTTTCTTTCCACAGTTCTTCATGTTTCTTTTGGACATCCACGATTTCTTTTTCCAGCCACTGTCCATTGTAGAGCTGTCCTAGCCAATGCTGCTACTCTTATACAACATACACGTTCAAGCAATCTGTCTTTTAATGATGTTGTTCTCTTGCTTTCATTTCCACAACAGAATATTTTGACAGCAATGACAGCAAAGCTCTTGTTAGCATAGAGTTCCTGATCATGGATACTCACAAATTTCCCATCACAAGATAGTTACCTTGCAGGGAGAATTACACAGAATACCCTTCTTTATCAGAAGAAAAGTATTTGCTAAGTATATATTATGACACAGATGTATTTCATTACATTTTAAAAAATGATATATTTCACACAAGACAGAGCATCAAAAATACAGTAATCTATTGATTTTCTAAAAGACCTGATGCAGTGTAATATAGGTTGTTATGGGGGTTTCTTGTGTTGCTGAGGTATGGTGCTCGCCTCCTTCTTCTTTGCGTCGCTCTTACGACCAATCTTAATCACTCTGTGATATGCTCGATCTTTACCAATAGAGTGTATATATCGCACATTGGTTTGGTAGGCCCCTAAACGCATAAATTTCTACACATTAAGGGCATGTGCATCCTATTTCAGCCAAACCTCCTTAGTCGCCTTTTACGACATGTGTGGCAGGTAACAGTGGTTCTATTCATTACACCCCAAATTTGGGCCCCGGTTACCACTCGGACGGGTGCTCGCCTCCCATTTTAGAAGTATTCAGTTCTTGTTTCACATGGTCCAATTTTTCAGTGGTATCTGATCTTAAGTTAGTGCCTAGACTTATCGTAGATTGCTGATAAAACATGGGCTCTAGCATTGCACTATATTCAGAAGAATATGGTAAATATGCTACTATACCTCTTGGTATAACATTTTATGATGAAGAATATAAGTAAAGTTTTAAACTAAATATACAGCTTACCTTCTCATAGATCATATCAATAGGACAACCACAGTTGATGTCTATGAAATCAACACTGCAAGTTTCTGTAAGAAGCTGAGCACATCGTGTCATGGTGTCAGGGTATGAGCCACAAATCTATTGGAAGTTAAGAAAATGCTAATAGATCTTACACAAACTGTTAACATGCTGCTAACAAAATTTGACTGCAGCTGTATCTATAATACTGTGAAATAACAAGGCAGCTGTGATAATTGTCACTAAATGATGCATATTCTGCAAAATATATTTCCTTTCAAAACAGCAGCTCCCCATGTCTCGCATTGCCAGAAGTGATTTTAAAAAAAGATTTCGATTATTTTGAATCCAAAATTTTATTTTTGGACTTCTGGTTTCAGGATGGCGGCGAGCAGCTGTGTTTAGACTGGGGTAGCGATGAACTTTGAATATCCTATTCTATTCCTGTGTTTTATGTTGGTTCATGTTTCAAATTTCTTCACGCTGGAAATGTATATTCATCAAGGATATTTTGTTTCTGATGGATGACCATACTGAAGTGGGATGGTGTCCGATGTTTTGCAGCGGTTGCAGAGTTTGTTCTAACTTGAATAAGGAGGTTAGTGATGAACCCTCTCTCACTCTGAAAAGGAGCCTGTCTCTTTAGTGCGTTTTCTCTAACCTATTTGTGTATACCTGGACCCAGAGATCTTGCTCTGTCTGGATATATAGTTGTGGTCCAGCCTCTTCTCTCCATGGGGTCTGTCTTGGTACATATTAAAGGGGGATATATACACTCCCTAATACACAATTTCAACATTTTTGGTAATTTGTCCAGACCTGACCACAACAAACACAATTTATCAGCTCTCAAATTAGTATTGCCAACTACTAATTTGGAAAAAAAAAAACATGCTGTATTCAGAATAATTTGTGTTTACTACATAACTGTGGAGTTGTATGTACAAACTAAGCTTTAGTTTTCTGAATTTTCAAAGGTTTTGATAAATTATACACCATTTTTAAGATAAAAAACTACTGCTATAACAAGTCAAATTAGTTCTTTTCAATGATGCCATCAGCAACTCATAGCCATCATCATGTGCCATTTTTACTGCCATATGTGATCATGTATATCCACAAGTGTCTATAAGAATAATTCCTCTCGCACGTATACATTACATAGGCCTGCAAGCAATTTCTCCATACCGCTCTATCCTGGGCAACTTGTTCAATCTCCTCCATGGAACTGAGACCGATATTTCTTGCCTCTCTCAGCAAAGTTCGTTTCAGAGTATCCTTAGGTTGTTCTCTCTTTCTTGAACCCTCTGCATCCCACTTCAATGTCTGCTTTGATATTCTTGATCATTTCTTCTCAAGGTGTGTCCAACATATCTCCATCTTCTCTTTCTTATAACAGTTGTCACTAGTGGTTGACCAGACATTTCTCTGATTTCATCACTTCTGAATTCGTTCCATTTTATATTCATTATTACAAATGCCTATCTTTAGTACTAACTATCTGGATGTTGATACTCATTGATGCCATGAAGCCAGTATTTTCTATGTTATCCTCTGTCTTGTCTTTCATTGATTTTGTCAGTTGTTGCTAAGCAGTTGTTTGCAAATTTGCCTTCAAGTTATTAGACACATTTAAAACTTTAATAGACATGTTTATAACTTATCTGTAACAAGCAAATCAAATAATCTTTAAAAAGCAATTTTACCTGCACACCAAATAAATCCTCACTGGGATGACGTTTTATCAGGGACCACTCTGATTGCTTGGCTTTGAGTAATTGGGTTACCAGCGCCATTTCTCCGCATGTTATATCAGCACCATAGCTTTTACAAATGCGACGGAAAGGCAAATTGCCAACCTGAAATCAAAATTTCACCACAGTATGAAATAGCAGTTTATTCAAAGGCAGATTACTATTTTTCACATCAGAATGGAGCATAACAGACTTAACAAACACATGCAGAGACTTGATTTATCTGTCTTCCTTTTGTGCTCTTAAAGCACAAGCGATTAAACTACAGGACATGATCTAAAGGACTGTTCCCTGTACAGGCAGTACAGAAAGAAATACTAGTCCAACAATATGACAGCATAGAAAAACTATATGTAAATATAGAAGAGCTCCATATGAGAATTCATTTTTCTTTCTTTTTCTTTTCTCCAATCTTGTTGGCCTCACAGCGTCAGGTCAAGAAGAGATTACTAAAACGGGCCCTTGTGTGCGCTTCGTAGATAGTGTTTTTCATCATTTCTGTTATCTCTTAGTCCATCTTTTGCGTGGCGACCTTTTGTGTTGTACCCATTCAATTAGCTGTCCAATCATAAGAAGCATAGTCTCAATTTTTTTTTTTATAAATGGACTTGAATGAACCACCGTCAATGCAAGTTGGTGAATAACTAAGTGTGGTCTGATCTATTTCTTACACAAGAAGATCTCAGCGGCAGAGAATGAACGAGTACAAGCAAGGGTCCCCGATGTAAGAGGATGGAACATTTGTAACTTTACATTTTAACTGTCAAGATTTACCAAACTACTTTTGTCAGTAGTCCCTGATTTAAATGTAGGTGAGATCAAGTTTCTAGTCTTCTTGGAGAAGAATAATAAACTGTAGATTCCATGTTCAAATTGAGCAAGTAAATGGACTTTAAATGTGAGACATGAGCATAGGAAGATGATTCAAAGTTTATCATGCCAAGACAACTAAGGTCTAATGGTGAAAATTATCTTACTGTTGTCAGTGGTGCAAGGTACAGTTTATTCTTGAAATCAATCTGGAAATTTAAAAACAAAACAAAATTAGTGAAAATAGTTTAATTCACTCAATCCACAAACTTTGTGGAAATACTAGAAGTGAGCATAAGTAAACTCTGTAGGTACAAAACATGACTTTCTGAACACAAATAAGCAATCTTTGTGAATTTGATCCATAGGTCTTTGTATTGAAAAAAGCATTAAGATGGCATAATTTGGGAAAGTTATGTGCAAATATATAGAAAATAATAAAATTGTAATGTCAAGTTTGAACACAAATAAATTGAAAGTTTAAAATGCCACTACAGTTTACGAAGAGATGCGTATTATCACGACTCACCAAAATACCAGGATTGAAGCTTGCCATTAATAAGGTTGCATTTAAAAAAAAGTCGAAATAGGGGGAAGACTGCAGTAAAACTTGGTAAATAGCGAAACACGTACAAAGTACTATAGTTTTACAAAATACAGAAACAGTGACGATAAAAATGTCCTTTTCCCTGGTGATTTGCGCCACAAGTAACTACCCCACATACCCAGAAGTTGGGAACACTATTTATGCAAACATACCACAACTCAGGCAGAAGTGTTCTTCTTCGAACGCTCCATATCGACCACTTGTTAAACCACTCTTTGTGATTTGTATGTGACCTGAGCCTAAGAGCGATTGTACGCTGCACCAGTTATGGGCCTAGTGTTATCATTCTTTGCTTTCCTTGCGAGTCCTGGCAACACACCGGTGGGATAGACCTGTAAATTTGCAGCCATATCCTCAAGTCAAAGGGCAAACACTCAGATGACTGCTGTATCATAAAACTAAACTAAACAAATCACAATATTTGGAAATGTAAATAAATCTCATACAATAAACTTATGGGTAAACTTGAATCATCATTAAATATCTACAAAAAAAACAAATATGCCACATACCTTTTTAATTTCACTTGGTCGAAGACGAATGATCTCTTCATCTGTAATGCAGCCAAGTGTTCTTTGTCCGCTGATATTTTTGTCATCTAACAATGGTGGTAACTTCACATTCTCAGTTGTGATTGTTATATCTGGTGTATCACTGAAAGTAACTGTCTCTGATTTGTTTGTTGGTAAAACTGGTAACACTTCTGTGTGAGTGCTGCAATTTGTTTGAGCGGGAACAACTTCAGGGGCAGGTTTGGGATTCAGATCATTACAACTGCTGGGACTGTCGACTAAATTAGTAACTGGGTGTAAACTTTGTATTGCTGTATTAACAATTTCATTCTTGCTAACTGTAACAATAGGGTTATGTACATTTGTACTGTTGGTGAATGCATCCCTGCGTTTAAAAACCTGTTCAACATCTTTAACAATTCTATCTGACTTTTTAAAGTCAAAATTTCGCTTCCACAGTTTGTTTCTCAAATCAAATGACAATTCATTTAGAAATTTCAAGTCTTTTGTTTTGTTATAAAGCTCCTCATTTTTGACATTTTGTAAATCACTTGTCATGTGATTCTTAGCAAATCGACATGAAATGCCATATTGACAAAGTCCAAAGGTATCAAAATTATAACAAGATCCTGTCAACTCAGGAAGCTTTCTATTGACAAAGTCCTCCTTATCATGGCTAAACTTACATCTATCACCAAACTTGCATACTTTGTTATCTTTAACTGCAGGGCATAATCTATCTTTATCTTGCAACCTTTCACTTTTTGGTCGATTTTTATTTCTGCCTTTCATTTTTATCTTTTTATGAGGCGGTTCACTCTCATCATCAGCGGGCGCTTTCTCTGAATCATCAGCATGGCTGTGTGAATCCTTGTCCACACAATCCAACTTGCCTTTCATTTCTGAACTCAAATATTCAGTTTGAAGAACAGGCTTATAGTCATGGATAAGAAATCTGTAAAAAAAAATAATATATTTCACTGAATTAAATCTGTGAGACTCTGATATAGTAAACTACAGCCATTTCACAAAATAGTTTCAAAAATTTCTTACAGATGTAAATGATTTAAGAAAGATTTAAAAAAAACACATCAAAATCAATACACCTAACAATATTTTTCTTTATTGTTGCCTAAAACACTTGTTGGGTTCATATCTAACATGCCTTCTTCTAAGTATTAACTTTAGAGATTTGCAAACCTATGGTTTTTAAACTTTAACACTTTCGCTGCCACGCATTTTTCAACAAAGTCTGGCCCAGTGCCACGCTTTTTTTCGGTATGATCAGTTTTCAGAGTGACAATTTCAAAATTGTAAAAATAAACTAATAAACTTAGGACTTTAAACTATGGAATAGTGTTCATATATTAATGAGCTACTAACCTGTCTATATGTGGAATCTATTCTTTATAATCCACAAGCTATTGTAGTAACTGATATCCTCATACCTATCCACAGTATGATATTCCGTCGTTTTCACGTTGGGTGTCCGTCATCTACTCTTGTACCCCTGGAAATGTCTGCTATCGATCTATAAACATCGTCACGTGAATCACAGTTCAAATTCATATCACATTCAGAGTTCGTTTAACACTATCACTGGCTAAAAAGTCAAAAAAGTCATTTTGGACATCACTATTCACCAGCTACACGCTCCATTTTGAAAATTTTTGTTTACTTACGAAAAATCGGAAAAATCGGACTTATACGACGTTTACCGCATGTATGTTAGATCCGCCATTTTGGAGAGCTCATCGGGAAAAATACGGAAGTAGTACGTCCCCGGAACCCGTTTTCGCAAGCGATACTCCCGCTTAAAAAGACATCGCGACGGACATGCCCGGCAAATTGCGCAGCAAGTATTAAATGAGATATGAAATGCTGATTTTCAAATACAAGTATGTGATGCATAACCTGTGATACTAAGATACTATATCTCAATAAATTTTTTTTTTTTTTTGGGAATGCAAGAATATCTCAATAAATAGATATTTAGATAATTTATTTTTAAATAGCTATATTGTATTAAAAATACAACCACTAGAGAACCCTTGAAAGGTACTATTCAGTTACACCTTAGAACGCCCGAGTGGTTACCGGGGCCCAAATCTGGGGTGTAAAGAATAGAACCACTACATGTCCTAAATGTGTAGAAGTCTATGCGTTTAGGGGCCTACCAAGCCAATGTGCAATGTATACACGCTCTTGGCAAAGATCAAACATATCACAAAGCGTGATTAAAATTGGTCATAAAGAACGAACGCAAAGAAGAAGAAGGAAGGAGTTACACCTTAGCTAAGAAGATTAGTCAATTCTGGAGAAAAATAGTTGCTTGATGAACCAAGTGTACTTAACCCTTTCACTCCGTAATTATATTTTACCTGCGGATGCATTTATATCCCAATGTATACTGAATTAGCCAGTCTACTGACTTTGCATATTCTTACAACATACTGAGAACCGATAATTAAAAGGATGAAGGGGTTAAAATAAATTAAACACATCCTTCTTATTTTTCTCCCTTAATCACGGAAAAGAAGTGCAAGAATGACAGTGCAAAGCAAAACTTTAACTGTTTAACCAATTAAAAGACCTTACCTTCTATTCTAGAAAATGGCATGTAAATACAGCGGTTAGAGTAAGGGGGGGGCAAGTGCTGAAAAAATGGAAAGATCAGCACCCCCTCAAATTAAAAATTGACATTAACCACAATCCAACAGTCTCTTTAGCTTGAACCTTGCAAGGACGAAACTTTAATTTTAAAAAAGTCAAACTAATGTCTAATTAATATCTTTAGTGGAAAGTCAAATTCTGAAATATATTTATAAACTTCACACAAAACTGGAAAAATATACTATTATTATTAACAATTCTATGTTATCATTATAAAATAAATTTAAAAGTAGAAAATTCATTGCAAAAAATCTTACTCCTGCTTGATTTGTGCATATCCAGCTTTTCTGTTCACATTCACTGCAGTATTTACATAAATCTCTGGTACTGGTACATCTGTGGGATTTATCAAATTTGTGTCACAATCCTTAGCCAGCACACTCACATTGCTTGTATCAGCCATTGATTGATGCTGACAATTGTCGTCTTGTTCCTTTAGTAGTGATTATTAAGCAAAAAAATGTTACAGATTGTTATTGGGAAAACTAAAATCTAAACTAAAACATGATGATCATCTTGAAGATGTAAACACTTAAAACTGTAAAGCAGCACATCGAAATAGGGGTATATGCTAAAAGAGGTAGAAACAGGAAAGCAGCACACATCACTCAATAAGTGATAAAGACTGAACAAATGAATGCATAAATATTGAGATTCCCTGGACTTCAGTGATCAGACTCTGATTTAGAGTGAAGACGAAGTAGTTTTAGTTAATTTAATTACTTTTCAATTTAAATACTCTCAATATTATAATGCTTAAATTAAAATGCAATTGAATATTCTGAATTTAACAGCAAAATTTTAATTTATTTACGTAATTTAGTCATTGAATCATCATTACTGCACATCGAACCACTTACTCTATGTGCTCCGATCTCGTCCTCAGTATGTCACACAGCACTGGGCAACAAACGACACTGGTTCTATGTTGGTTTACTATTCTTCTTTGGCTACCAGTAGAGAGCTCTTGTCTAGCTACACCACATCTGACTTGGTATTCTTGCAGTCTGGTTAGGGTTGTAGATTTGTCACTATTACTTGAATCATTTACAAGTCCTCTCTCACTTAGGGAATTCAGAATATCAGCCTGGTCCGTTGCTCGCCCGCTTTTTACAGCAGCCATACCCGCAAGCCCATTGGCACGTTCATTTTTCTTTACACCTGCATACTCTCGTACAAAAATAAAACATAATTTTGTCAGCCTATATCTCTTCAGCGGCTCTAACCATTGTCTATGAGTCCAGCCTGTTTCAATCTTCATTAGCATACTCGAGTCACTGAGAAAACATGCATGGATAAAGGTTGGTGACTCCAGCCCAACCATTGCTTTAGTTACTGCCATGATTTCCATAGTGAGACTGCTTGTAGTCATGGCAAAACCACAACTGTCTTTCTTCACAACAACTCTGATTTGAGCAGTGAAAGCCCATGAGCTCCGCTTGTGTTTAAGCACTGACCCATCTGTGTAAATGATTACACTGTTCTCAGAAATTAATGCCTGAACTCTGCCTCCAAGACCACTGGGTTTTCTTGTCTGCATTTGTTATCAAGTCTGATACATACTGAAAATGATGTATTGATTCCTGATGGCATTTGTATCCATTCTATTAATTCTTTACCGGGTTCAATGTCTTCAAGTGAACACACACCAGTGACACCTGTCGAATAGTCATAAGCCTGACCCATCCAAGATTTTCATCTTTTTAACTTATTTCCCTCTTTATTTCCATGTGTGAGTGTGTCAGCATTAACTAATGCACAGTGCATCTTTGTTATGTTCCATAGTCAGTGATTTGAGTGATAGTAGGATAATCAAGAAGGTAACACATGGCCGATGATGACCATGCAGGACATGTCGTTAGTAGCCAGTAGGTAGTGAACCCAAGTTTAGTATACTATATAATGTGCATAGCCTCATTCTTCTGTATTGTATTCTTTAGTCTTTCTATACTATCTCAGCATGGCATATGGCTGAGAGTAAGGATCGCCAGAGCATACTGATACTCAATCACAGGAAAGTGTGACTCCAGTGTGAGTGAGTGTGACAGGATCACCGATCAGACCTGAGACCCTGGTAGTGAGTGACAGCAGATAAGATTAAGAGTATTAACAAAGAAAGATAGAATAGATCATTCAATTTACTGAATTTATGTAGACTTAAATTGTAATAATGTCAAGTCTTAAGATTTTGATTAAGATGATTATTTATTAATCTGATTTGATTATCATTCAGTGATTACACTCTTACATACGTCGTAGTACAGTGGCCGTGGCTCAATTGCTGGTGTGCCCAAATGCATTGATTATGTTAGTACAAAACCCAAAATATCATCAGTATTAAACAGTGACGAGAGATGTGATTATATAGAAGAGAAATAATGTTATATAGAAAAGATAATCATTGATAATGTCTCACCAAACACGTTTCTCTTCTGCTTCCTTCACCGGAAGTTGCTAGTGGGAGTTGGCAACCTACTTCATGAAAAAAATCCAATATTCTGAAGATTAAAAATTATAATCATGTGTGGTGCGAAATAAAACAGATAATTCAGCGTACAAAGGATATAGTTTTTCTAGGCGTTTTGTCCAAAGATTGCGAATTTTTTGCGTGTTCTTAACAATTTATTTTCACAGGTTGTGAGCAATTGCTGGATGGTGGGTTGCTTGAAGTGGCAGAACAGTAGTACAAGATAAAGTTAATGACGGAATAAGATGAGAAAAGTCGGAAGATCTAACAACAAATTCATTCAAACATCACTATTAGTCTATTGATGTACAGCTTCTCCGCTGCCGATTACAAGCCCGGATGAGAAAGAGGTTGGGCGATCGTGAAGGCCAACTACCTAACCAAAAGTAATGTTTATGGCTACAGTAACTTGCAAGAAAGAACACCATACCGGTAAACAGACCAGCTAGGTGGTGTACTATCTAGTGTTTCAGTGACAATTGCTGATGAAAGTCGTTTTGTGACGGTCAGCAACACCACTCGTACTACGTACATTACTTGGCTCAAAGGGATACACTAAAAATGGATTATGAAATGTGAGACAACAGCTACAAAATCAGAACAGGTTACTGGCGAAAAGAAACGATATGAAAGGGACATATTGCGTTGTAGCTGTATGAAATGGTCTGGAACAGATCTTCTTCAGCGATCTCTGGTCATGCGCTGGTCTAGAACATATAAAAAGGTGGCTAACGGACAAACAGAGTAGTTCACTTATTTAGACAGAAATTTTGAGTGCACTGGAAATGTTACAAAATAAATTATGCTACGAATTGTCAATGCAACATCAGCTTTTAAAAGTCTAAAAATATGGAACTGCAAGTTAATAGTTTTTTTTTAAATTACGAATTCTCAATTCGAACATTGTATCAATTCCAACATATGCCAGATCAGAGAGAGTTGGAAAATGACTAAAGATATAGAAAGCAAGTTGAATGCATTTGAAAATAGTACGCGAAAAATAAAGAACATAAAATTGGACGATTTTAGGATAAATGATGAAATCAGAGAAATGTCTGGTTAACCACTAGTAACAACTGTTGTAAGTGGGAGAAGATGGAGATATGCTGGACATACATTGAGAAGAAATGATCAAAGAATATCAAAGCAGACATTGAAGTGGAAGGCAAAGTGTTCAAGAAAGATAGGACGCCCTAGAGAGACGCCGTAACGAACTTTGTTGAGAGAGGCAAGAAATATCGGTTTCAATTCCATGGATGAGATTGAGCAAATTGCCCATAACAGAGCTGTATGGAGAAATGATTTGCAGTTCCTATGTAATGTATAATGGTAGAAGAAAAATTATTATTATTTAACAGACGAACGTTTGTTTGTTTGTTTGTTTGTTTATTAGGGGATTAAAGCCTCTTTAAGCCGAGGCACGCCCTTTCAACCTAAGGCGAACCTTTTATTGGTTATATCAGAGCGTGTAGGCCAACAAACATGAAAAATAAGAATTAACTCCTTTCGGAGAATCCAAGTGTAATGACGAACGTTTATTTACACTGCGAAGATTATATAGCACATATTGAAGGAGTTGCATAATGCTAACAGCAAAAGTAACAAAGAGCATGTTAGAATGGAACCTATCTCGATTCGTAAAATTAGAGCTCGCTTTACTACCACACATATTATTATAACAATACCGCAGTGCTATGCATCAACTAATGAGACTGAAGATGATAAGGACATGTTTTATGAACAGTTGCAGGATGAAATTAACGAAACCCCAAAACATGATCTGCTAGTAGTAAAGGGAGACTTTAATGCGTAGGTTGTTAATACAATGTAATAGTGAAAAGAGTTACAGAAAAAAGAAGGAATGAACTAAATAAATGTGAACGGAGTAAGACGCGAAGTTATATATGTTGTCATACTTAGTAATTCTAGGTAGCTTCAGAGGCGGCTCGTGATCATTTTTGTTGGTGGGGCCAGCACAAATTTTCGGAAAAATCATGGTTTGTGGTTGTTATGTTTTAATTTATAAAATAATAAATACACGTTACACATTATTTTTGATGGGACCTGGACCTAGTAGCCCTTAATGACGAGCCGCCACTGGGTAGCATGTTTACTCACAAGGAGATTCTTGCATTTTCTTGGCACTAGCCTGATGGTGACCAGGATTCTGATTGATCACCTTTGTTTAAATACAAAATGTAGAACATCATTGCTGGATTTATGTGCATACATAGGTGTTGATTTAGGAAGCAATCACAATTTATGTGCATACATAGGTGTCGATTTAGGAAGCAATCACAATTTATGTGCATACATAGGTGCCGATTTAGGAAGCAATCATAATTTTATGTGTCGGTAAACTATAACTGAAATTGAAAATTTATCATACTTATCTTGGAGAAACATATTGAGAAGCAATAAACGCTTATCCTAAATTTCACAGTTTTTAAAAATGTTTTGATAGCCTACACAAAATCTATGTGGGAAATGCTATGTAATGCTATGGAAAACCAGCCAAAATAATAAACATAAAAAGCTTGTCTGGTGATTCACAGTGTGCAGTCCACACTGACGATGAACAAAGCGACTGGTTTATGGCTGAAACTTGAGTACAACAATGTTGTATTTTATTTCTGCTATTGATTAGCCATTGACTGCAAGATGAGAAAATGTTGCAGGGGTAAAACTAGCATCGATTTTGTAGAAAACAGTCAACAGAAAGTTTTGAGTTTTGCAGAGGAAATTACCTTGTTAAGTAAAAACCAACCAAAATATGCACACACAAAAAAAAAAGTATCATCCACAGCATCAAAAATTGAACTATAGATAAGCTATGAAAAGAAAATATGACAAGTAAACCAGATATCACGTTGGAATTCAAAATTATAAAAATAACAGAACAGTTCACTTATTTGGGCAGCAATTTGATTGCACGTGAAATACTAACAAAAATAATTGTTAAACTGTTGAAGTATACAAAATGGAACAGCAATCTATATATGTCGTGCCGTTGACATCATCGCTGATCGCGTATCGATGATCAACGAAATATATGTCGTGCTGTTGACATCATCGTTGATCGCGTATCGATGATCAACGAAATATATGTCATGCTGTTGACATCATCGCTGATCGCGTATCGATGATCAACGAAATATATGTCGTGCTGTTGACATCATCGTTGATCGAGTATCGATGGTCAACGAAATATATGTCGTGCCGTTGACATCATCGCTGATCGAGTATCGATGGTCAACGAAATATATGTCGTGCTGTTGACATCATCGTTGATCGAGTATCGATGGTCAACGAAATATATGTCCTGCTGTTGACATCATCGCTGATCGCGTATCGATGATCAACGAAATATATGTCATGCTACTGACATCATTGCTGATCGCGTATCGATGATCAACGAAATATATGTCGTGCTGTTGACATCATCGTTGATCGCGTATCGATGATCAACGAAATATATGTCATGCTGTTGATATCATCGCTGATCGCGTATCGATGATCAACGAAATATATGTCGTGCTGTTGACATCATCGTTGATCGAGTATCGATGGTCAACGAAATATATGTCGTGCCGTTGACATCATCGCTGATCGAGTATCGATGGTCAACGAAATATATGTCCTGCTGTTGACATCATCGCTGATCGCGTATCGATGATCAACGAAATATATGTCATGCTACTGACATCATCGCTGATCGCGTATCGATGATCAACGAAATATATGTCGTGCTGTTGACATCATCGTTGATCGCGTATCGATGATCAACGAAATATATGTCATGCTGTTGATATCATCGCTGATCGCGTATCGATGATCAACGAAATATATGTCGTGCTGTTGACATCATCGTTGATCGAGTATCGATGGTCAACGAAATATATGTCGTGCCGTTGACATCATCGCTGATCGAGTATCGATGGTCAACGAAATATATGTCGTGCTGTTGACATCATCGTTGATCGAGTATCGATGGTCAACGAAATATATGTCCTGCTGTTGACATCATCGCTGATCGCGTATCGATGATCAACGAAATATATGTCATGCTACTGACATCATCGCTGATCGCATATCGATGATCAACGAAATATATGTCGTGCTGTTGACATCATCGTTGATCGAGTATCGATGGTCAACGAAATATCGAAATAGGGGAAGACTGCAGTAAAACTTGGTAAATAGTGAAACACGTACAAACAAAGTACTATAGTTTTACAAAATACATAAACAGTGACGATAAACAGCAACGTTTCGACCAACAAGGCCTTTATCAAGCAAACGAACAAACAGGAGTGACAAATTAAAATGAAACACAAATGGACGACCAAATACCAACGTAGCTAAGGAAAATCTGGAATAAAAACGAATAACGAAATAAATATAACACAAAAACACACATAAAAACTAGAAATAGAAAAGAAACAATGAAACATCTAGTAAATATATAACTTGAATACATGCAACATATACCCATATAAATTATAAAGCATGGGAAGAGAAAGTACTAAGAAGCATAAGAATGTAATACATGCAACATATACCCATAGAGATTACAAAGCATGGGAAGAGAAAGTACTAAGAAGCATAAGAATGTAATACGTTGAGCCCGCGTGGTCGCAAGGTACCATACAAAGAAATCAACCGATTCTCCAGAGCAATCGACTACGATCATCAGAGGAACATGATCGGATGGCTGTGACCTGGACATCGCAAGCTCCTGAAGGCCTTGTTGGTCGAAACGTTGCTGTTTATCGTCACTGTTTATGTATTTTGTAAAACTATAGTACTTTGTTTGTACGTGTTTCACTGTCAACGAAATATATGTCGTGCTGTTGACATCATCGTTGATCGAGTATCGATGGTCAACGAAATATATGTCATGCTGTTGTGACATCATCGCTGATCGCGTATCGATGATCAACGAAATATATGTCATGCTACTGACATCATCGCTGATCGCGTATCGATGATCAACGAAATATATGGGTCTAACACTGTAAATACCCTATATACCACGGGATATAAAAAGTGTTCTTATAGTTGTTATTATTCTTTTTACTAAGTTATATAGTGTTAAAATTGAAGTACACATTTTAAATTCTAATGTTGTGTCTATCCTAACTAGCAAGATGAAAATAACTAAAGTTATAGAAAGTAAGTTGAATTCATTTGAAAATAGATGTCTGGGAAAAATATTGAACATAAAATGGGACTAATTCAGGAAAAGTAATGAAATTAGAGAGATGTAAATTTTATAAGACATAACAGACGGAGGTATGTTGGCATACTGTGTCACACATGCATACATAATCGTAAAATGCAAACATGTTGCCATGAACACAAGAAGAGCAATGTTCAACACAATCTTTCTACCCACATTATGCTATCAGTATCAAACCTGGACGCTGACATCAAACGATATAAGAAAACTAGTCACGACAGAGATGACGTGTCTGCGCAGAATCCTGGGAGTAACAAGAGGAGACCGGTTGAGAAATGAAGACATCAGGAAAATAAGGGGTACAACATCAGTACTGAACTTTATCAAGAAACAACGAATGAAATGGTTAGGCCACATAAGCAGATTACCAACAGACCACATAAGCAGATTACCTCAAAGAGCAATGTTGCTCCGATACAAAGGATACAAAGCAAAAGGCTGGACACGCAAAAGATGGACCTAAGAAATAGCAGGCGACAAAAGACACTACTTATGAATCGCACACAAGAGCTCGTTCTAGAAATCTCTTCTTATCCTGACGCTGTAAGGCAAAATAAGATTGGAGAAAAGAAAGAAAGAAAGACTGACAAGAAATGATCAAAGAATCACAAAAACAGTCATTGACGTGGGGGACAAAGGGTTCAAGAAAGAATAATAAAGCAGTCATTGACGTGGGAGACAAAGGGTTCAAGAAAGAATAACAAAAACAGTCATTGACGTGGGAGACAAAGGGTTCAAGAAAGAATCACAAAAGCAGTCATTGACCTGGGAGACAAAGGGTTCAAGAAAGAATAACAAAAGCAGTCATTGACGTGGGGGACAAAGGGTTCAAGAAAGAATAATAAAAGCAGTCATTGACGTGGGGGACAAAGGGTTCAAGAAAGAATAACAAAAACAGTCATTGACGTGGGAGACAAAGGGTTCAAGAAAGAATCACAAAAGCAGTCATTGACGTGGGGGACAAAGGGTTCAAGAAAGAATAACAAAAGCAGTCATTGACGTGGGGGACAAAGGGTTCAAGAAAGAATAACAAAAGCAGTCATTGACGTGGGGGACAAAGGGTTCAAGAAAGAATCACAAAAGCAGTCATTGACGTGGGAGACAAAGGGTTCAAGAAAGAATAACAAAAGCAGTCATTGACGTGGGAGACAAAGGGTTCAAGAAAGAATAACAAAAGCACTCATTGACGTGGGAGACAAAGGGTTCAAGAAAGAATAATAAAAGCAGTCATTGACGTGGGAGACAAAGGGTTCAAGAAAGAATCACAAAAGCAGTCATTGACGTGGGAGACAAAGGGTTCAAGAAAGAATAATAAAAGCAGTCATTGACGTGGGAGACAAAGGGTTCAAGAAAGAATAATAAAAGCAGTCATTGACGTGGGAGACAAAGGGTTCAAGAAAGAATCACAAAAGCAGTCATTGACGTGGGAGACAAAGGGTTCAAGAAAGAATAACAAAAGCAGTCATTGACGTGGGAGACAAAGGGTTCAAGAAAGAATAACAAAAGCAGTCATTGACGTGGGAGACAAAGGGTTCAAGAAAGAATAATAAAAACAGTCATTGACGTGGAGACAAAGGTTCAGAAAGAATAATAAAAGCAGTCATTGATGTGAGACAAAGGGTTCAAGAAAGAATAACAAAGCAGTCATTGACGTGGGAGACAAAGGGTTCAAGAAAGAATAATAAAAACAGTCATTGACGTGGGAGACAAAGGGTTCAAGAAAGAATAAAGAAGCAGTCATTGACGTGGGGACAAAGGGTTCAAGAAAGAATCACAAAAGCAGTAATTGACGTGGGAGACAAAGGGTTCAAGAAAGAATAACAAAAGCAGTCATTGACGTGGGAGACAAAGGGTTCAAGAAAGAATAAAAAAAGCAGTCATTGACGTGGGAGACAAAGGGTTCAAGAAAGAATCACAAAAGCAGTCATTGACGTGGGAGACAAAGGGTTCAAGAAAGAATAACAAAAGCAGTCATTGACGTGGGGGACAAAGGGTTCAAGAAAGAATAATAAAAACAGTCATTGACGTGGGAGACAAAGGGTTCAAGAAAGAATAATAAAAACAGTCATTGACGTGGGAGACAAAGGGTTCAAGAAAGAATCACAGAAGCAGTCATTGACGTGGGGGACAAAGGGTTCAAGAAAGAATCACAGAAGCAGTCATTGACGTGGGAGACAAAGGGTTCAAGAAAGAATAACAAAAGCAGTCATTGACGTGGGAGACAAAGGGTTCAAGAAAGAATAACAAAAGCAGTCATTGACGTGGGAGACAAAGGGTTCAAGAAAGAATCACAGAAGCAGTCATTGACCTGGGAGACAAAGGGTTCAAGAAAGAATAACAAAAGCAGTCATTGACGTGGGAGACAAAGGGTTCAAGAAAGAATAACAAAAGCAGTCATTGACGTGGGAGACAAAGGGTTCAAGAAAGAATCACAGAAGCAGTCATTGACCTGGGAGACAAAGGGTTCAAGAAAGAATCACAGAAGCAGTCATTGGCGTGGGAGACAAAGGGTTCAAGAAAGAATAACAAAAGCAGTCATTGACGTGGGAGACAAAGGGTTCAAGAAAGAATAACAAAAGCAGTCATTGACGTGGGAGACAAAGGGTTCAAGAAAGAATAACAAAAGCAGTCATTGACGTGGGAGACAAAGGGTTCAAGAAAGAATCACAGAAGCAGTCATTGACGTGGGAGACAAAGGGTTCAAGAAAGAATAACAAAAGCAGTCATTGACGTGGGAGACAAAGGGTTCAAGAAAGAATAACAAAAGCAGTCATTGACGTGGGAGACAAAGGGTTCAAGAAAGAATCACAGAAGCAGTCATTGACGTGGGAGACAAAGGGTTCAAGAAAGAATAAAAAAAGCAGTCATTGACGTGGGAGACAAAGGGTTCAAGAAAGAATCACAGAAGCAGTCATTGACGTGGGAGACAAAGGGTTCAAGAAAGAATAACAAAAGCAGTCATTGACGTGGGGGACAAAGGGTTCAAGAAAGAATCACAAAAGCAGTCATTGACGTGGGAGACAAAGGGTTCAAGAAAGAATCACAAAAGCAGTCATTGACGTGGGAGACAAAGGGTTCAAGAAAGAATAACAAAAACAGTCATTGACGTGGGGGACAAAGGGTTCAAGAAAGAATAATAAAAACATACTTTACTGAGAGAGGCGAGAAATATCGGATCATATTCCATATAGAAGATTAAACGAGTTGTCGTAGAGCGGTAAGGATAAAATACATGCAGGCCATATGTAACGTTTAACGGTATGAGAAGATTATGAATTTCTTCTTCTTCTTTTTTTTGCGTTCGTTCTTTACAACCAATTTTAATCACTCTTTGTGATATGTTTGATCTTGCCAAGAACGTGTATACGTTGCACATTGGTTTGGTAGGCCTCTAAACGCATAGACTTCTACACGTTTAGGACAAGTGCATCCGATTTCATCCAATCCTCTTTAGCCGCCTCTTACGACATGCGTGGCAAGTAACAGTGGTTCTATTCTTTACATCCCAAATTTGGGCCCGGTAACCACTCGGGCGGAATTTATTCTAAATTTAGTAATCTGGATTTTCCTTGATTTTGAGAGGCTCTTGGTTTTTTACATTTCTGGCGCAAAAAAAGTCACGGCGCATCTAATTTCACGCGAACGTGACAAAAGTCTGATAGAAGGAGAAATTTTGTCTGCACTAACATTTCTACTCACGACAACCTTATCGTATTTGGGTCAACTCAAGTTGTCGGGTCGCCCAGAATCAAATTAAATTAGTACTCTCTCTCTCTCTCTCTCTCTCTCACAGGCGACACATTTACTCAAATAAAATCGGTTACATCGACAATAAAATATTATCTTCCAGAATGCAATTTCATTATCTTCTTCATCGTTACATTTCAGACTTCAACTTGCTAATGTTCACCGATAGAAGTGGTCTGCCTCAGGTTCTCGAGATTTCCAAAAAGAATGCAGTGCAGAGACACTGGTGACCGCCATATCAATCTTCTCTGCACATCATTCGTCGGTATTTTTGTATGTTAGTTCACCTGATATGAGTTCAGGCGTCGTGATGGCGTTTCTGACAGATTTTTGAGTGAAAGCTTATTTTTCTTATCACCAGTGTCCCTCAATATTAAGCTGAAATTTAGATCCCCAAGTAAAGGAGGAAAGTTTTCTGAATTTAAACAAAAATAGTGTTTACCTAAACTGGTAAATACCGGAATTTCACGGTACGTTGTCAATAACACTGCGTGTTACCAACTAATAATAATAATAGCCATCCATTGCAAGCGATGATAACAACAGCCATAGACGTGTACTGCTGCACCTCTCTGGTGTGTGCGAAGGTGAATGTAGAGTCCAATCCTAGAACACAATCCTCTACCACAGGTAGGGCATATTTAATCAAGGTTAGACACGTGGTTGTTGTATGTTCTGTCTTTTCGCACAGCTCGTTTTCTCAGCGGCACGACGATTCTCAGGTATGCGAGTTCCTCTTGTGTTGTTATAGCGCCACATTTGGCGATCTTGCGTCAGGGATTCCAAGGACGTTGTGTCTATATCGAAGCATTTCCTAGACACTTTAAGACTGTCTTTAAAGCGTTTTTCCTTTCCACCATTTGAAGTTGGATAAGGGAAATATTCTTTGGTCTCTTCGCGACTGTCTATTGGATGAGGACACTAAAATCGATATTGAATAGATCAAGCGATTTAGACAGTTTGAAATTACCCGTTATGCAAGTCGAACTGGATGCCTGAGAGGCAGAGTGAGAGGTGTGTTTAATCAGCGAGCCACGGGAACCATCAGTATGCATACTCTTCGATTTCTGTTGGGGGAGACTGAGCACCAATGGGTCTGCCCGGAGTGCAATGACATCAGTTTAGTAACCAATAACCAATAACTTTCCACTAGCTGAACGTCTACCACCTTCATACTCGCCATGCATCAAGCGTTTATCAGGCATCCGAGCAACGTGATCGGCCCATCTCACTTGGGATTTCTGCAGTAGTGTGTTGACGCTTGAGATATTTGCTATTATGAGAACTTCGGTATCTGGAATTTTGTCGTGTCCGTTTATTTTTAGTATTCTGCGTAGACAGTTTGTGTGGAAATGGTTTAGTTTTCTTGCGTGTCTGTTATACATTGTCCATGTCTCGCCGACGTATAGCTGCCTGGTTAGCACTATGGCCCGGCATACTTTCAGCTTTGTGGCTACGCTTATCATTTCCCGCTCCCACACAGTAACAGGCAGCCTTCTAAACACAGCACTGGCTTTGGATATCCTGATGTTGACCTCAGAGTCTATGTTTGCCGATCTGGATAGGATGCTGCCAAGATAGGAAAAGTTGTCCGCTGGCAGGAGACGCTGGTGTTTAATAATGCTGACTGGGTCATAGTCCTGCTCTCTATAGGTGGACTGAAACATGACATCAGTTTTCCTGGTGCTAATGGTAACGCCAACATACCACAGTCCGTTGAGAACTTGTCCCTGTAGGTCTGCATTTCTTCCTCAGAGTTGGTAGCGAGGACACAGTCATCAGCAAACAACAGGTTTGAGATAGTTGATTCTTTTACATTGGTAGAGGATTTTAACCTCCTAAGATTAAAAAAATTACCGTCTGTCCTGTATCTAATCTTTACTCCATGTTAATTGCCTTCACTAAAGACATCCATGAGCATGGCAGCAAACATCACGCCGAAGAGTGTTGGGACCATTACACAGCCTTGTTTGACGCCGTTGGTGACATTGAAGGCATCCGACAGCTCTCCTTCATCAAGTACACGTGCCATCATGCCCTCGTGAAACTGTTGGGTGAATTTAATGAATTTCACTGGACATTCACATTTTTCTATGATCTTCCATAGACGGTGTCAAACGCTTTCGTCAAATCGACAAAGTAAATGTAGAGGTTGCAATGCTGCTCTTCACTTGTGTTATCAACTACGCCATCATGTAATAACTTGTTACTATGAGATCTTTCTTGTCTCATCTGCGAGTCAATCTCATAGAATGCACACATTCTTGTACGTTACTACCTTCTCTCATAAATAGCTTTCCATTCGATCTCTACAAACTTTTCCAGACTACAATGCAATAGTATGTTATCACGACCATCACATGGAGGTGGAGTAGTGCCTTGGTCAGTGCCAGCTCACTGATCCCGATACTACCGTATCACATTATATTACATTGCGTCTATGCCCTCTTTAATATGGCTACACTGCAATACTCTGCTAATGGTTGTACTACTGTTTCTTGATAAACGAAAATCAAAGTCGGATTTTCAGAAAAAAAGTAACAGAATCTGTGCTCAAATCAAGATTCACTGCAAGATTCAGCAACATGCCCTGTCTATAGTACGGCTCTTCCATTGCATCTCTTACGGGAATCTCTGAATAAAATTGTGAACTATATTAAATTCAAATATGAATCACTCAACAGCCGTCTGTTTAGAAAGCTTTATAAAGACATGACTTCTAATCACGGAGTTCTACTTCCCCCCACTGCTGAGGGCTGGTTGCCGAAAGAAAATGTAAATCGTGTCTTTGAGTTGATTAATAAAATCAAAGAGTTTTTGAAAGTAGAAGGGAAACATTTGGAGCTTTACTTCAGTTTCAAAGCTTGAAAGAAAGCAATTTCTTATTTTGGAGACATTTTAAACCAACTAAATAAGCCCAACTTGAAGCTTCAGGAAAAGGAAACACCCATTATTCAATTTAAAGATAATCTACGTGTGTTTATATCTATACTGTATAGCTGGAGTGCAAAAGTAAACATTAAGGAAACTGCATGTTTGAAAAAATCGAGTGTTAAGTGTGATCGAGAAATCTCAATGTGAACTGGATTAGAATTTGAAAGAGAAGGCTACTATGCTGGCACCAACTTGGAGGTAGGGTCTGTGAAGTTTTCGAAAAATAAAATCTTGAAGAGCTAGAATAAGAAATCGTAAATCTGCAAGAAGATATATGTTTGAAATCCGCCCATGGCACCTATGACAATTTCTGAGCTTTGTTGAACAAGAATAAATATCCAATGCTTAGTAACGTTGCTTTAAAAATATATTCGTGCTTAGGTTCAACATTACTATGTTAAATCTCGTTTTTATCTATGAACATTATCAAAGATAAAAACCGATCCTGCCTGACAGACTCACACTTACAGCAGCCTGTACCCATTACACACCAGAATTTCTTCAACTTACAGCGAATATGCAGTGCCAAATTTTCCACTAATTATATAAAACTAGCAGTTTACCCGTTCTTCTCACGGGAAATTTAGTTTAAATCTATTTGCCACGTTGCTTCAAAATCGGCTTCTTCCCATTAAAAACAATACGTTTTCTCTCCATGCATTGGCCAGTAAAATCTGATAAACAGAATTCCCGTTCCTGTGAAAGTTGACAAATAACAATTTAAAGTGTCCATCATTTCGATGGCCAGTCTTCTTCTTCTTCTTCTTTGCGTTCGTTCTTTACGACCAATTTTAATCACTCTTTGTGATTTGTTTGATCTTTGCCAAGAACGTGTATACGTTGCACATTGGTTTGGTAGGCCCCTAAACTCATAGACTTGTACAAGTTTAGGACACATGCATCCGATTTAAGCCGAACCTCCTTAGTCGCCTTTACGACATGCGTGACAGGTAACAGTGGTTCTATTCTTTACACCCAAATTTGGGCCCCGGTAACCACTCGGCAAACCGATGACCAGTAAAACCTGATACAATTGAATTCCAGTGAAAGTTGACAAATAACAATTGGCAAATTAAATTTAATTCAGATTATTAACTTATCGACGTGTTTAATAAAAAAAAAAAGGGTTGCCCGAACGTGAATCGAGCGCATGTCTACTGCTATGTAAGCATCCGATCATGTTCCTCCGATGATCGCAGTCGATTCGCCCTGGAGAACCGTTTTATTTCATTCTATGCACCTTGCGACCTCTTGGACTCAACGCATTACATTCCTATGCTTCTTAGTACTGTCTTATCTCATGCCTTGTAATCTATATGTGTATTTGCTCCATATACATAAGTTATTTATCCACTATATTGTTTATTGTTTCTCTTCTTTTCCACTTCCGGTTTTGTGTTGCACTCATTTCGTTATTCGTTTTTATTCCCAGATTTTCATTAGGTAGGTTTGAATGTTTCTACATGTAATCGTCCATTTGCAGTGTTCCTCGAAATTCGCCATTCTTGTTGTATTGTTTGCTTGATAAAGGCCTTTTGGTCGAAACGTTGCTGTTTATCGTCACTGTTTCTGTATTTTGTAAAACTATAGTAAACTTTGTTTTTACGTGTTTAGCTATTTTTCCACGTTTTACTGCAGTCTCCACCCTTTTTGATATGTAAGCAGGCACACTATCAACTAACCTTAGAGAAAGTTATAAACAAGTGTGTTTAAAATACGTTATAATAATAGTGCCGTTATCATAGACCACAGGACTTTGGCGGAAAGTAATAATCTTTGCCTATAAATATGTTAGTATTCTTGTGAAACGAAAATCCAGTCCTTCGAAACTAAATGCTACAGAAAGATCCTACGAATACCATGGACAGAAAAAAGAAAGAACACTGATGTCCTGAAAGAACTAAATGTTAAAGAGAATTGGCTGATAAACAACATACTATACAGAAAAATTGGATACTTTGGTCACATTAGGCGTCACGATGGCCTGGAAAGAACAATATTAGACGGCAGTGTCCCAGGACGCAGAGGCAGACCAAGAAGAAGATGGCTACAAGATATTAAAGAAACCACGAATATGACCATCGACGAAGTGGGTGAATTGGCTAGAGACAGAGTGAATTTCAGATGAGCTGCAAAGAGAGCAACGTCCTATAAAGGATACGCACCTTGATGATGATGATTCGTGTGATGTGCGAAAGATGTCACCGGAGTATATCAACATGATTGCTTTGCGCATCACGTGGCCGCTAACGCCGTGAAAGACATGGATATTCAATTTCGGCGATTTGCACTCAGAAAGACCATGTGCGTAAAGTTGGGAATATGGTTAAAGAAAGGAAGAAATAGTTCAATTTTATAACTTTTTCCTCTTCGTATTCATGAAGGACACCTTCTTGCCAAATTTCAAGTCCGTAGTATGTCCAGATATCTCCAAACAATTGGGACATACATACAATTTCATTGATCTTTCTTATATATATATATAAGATATTAGTACAATTTGATAAAAAACAATTAAACGTTAATAAGTGTGGATTAAGTTTTCATCTGTTATTATTTTTTTAATTTAAAATACTTCTTCTTCGAACGCTCTATATCGATCACTTGTTAACCACTCTATGTGATCTGTATGTGACCTGAGCCTAAGATCGATTGTACGTTGTGCCAGTAATGCGTCTACAGGTAGGCCAGTACATCCGAGTTTTGCTATACTTTTTTAAAAATAAGATAGCTTCCCAAAGTCCCTACCCCATTCGCTCTTACGACATGCCTTGTAGGTCACAGTGGTATTATTCTTTGCTCCCTTGTAGGATCCGGTGCCACACGGGTGTTTAATAATAATATTTGTAAAAATGTGATTACTGTCACTATTAGTCTATTGTCTATTCCCAGGTGGAAGATGTAGTTGGCTGTACACTCTTGTCGTTAAGCGTAGGGATGAGAGCTTTAATTTGCGTTCTAGGGCCAGATGAGTCGCCCTTGTTGTGTTATATCTGTGTTTATGTAGTGTGGTCTTGATATTGTCTATCCATCTTTTCTTGGTCTTCCTTAGCTCTAGTACTCGATATCTTTTATTGTATGCTGTTATTGGTGGTTGGCTGTATTACTATTAATATTGTTTGTTTTATTATTTCAATCGTCACATGACGCTCACGCATCCCCAACCATCAGTCAAATGCGCCCCAGTAAAAAAAATGTTTGGATAGCACTGTTCAATTTTATTTCCCCTCAATTTAAAATGTCTATTTACTTTCGTTGCTAGAATGTTTCATCAGTTGTAGTCTTGTTTCCTTGTTCTCAATTTCTGTTAGTTCTTTAATAACATATATAGTTCTCTCATTCTCAATCGTTAATTCTGACTCCTGTTCGATAACTACTTCACAATTACACTACATTATCTACCTACTTTATAAAAAAACCAAAAAATAACAGTATTTGAACGGGATTGATAGGAAAACAAGGATCAGAATACTAAGAGCATGCATATTCCCAGTGGCAACGTATGGGTGTGAAGCATGACCATTTAACAAGGCAGTGGGAAAACATATACGTGATTTAAATATAAGTATTAAAGAAGAGTCCTCCATATATCTTGGGCAACGCCCGTCTGCCCAGCGTGTTCGTAGCGCGTTGGACTACGGGTGACTATCCCTCTGTGTGTGCGGGTTCAATTCCGCGGGATGGCAGAAAAAGCCACAGATTCCCAGATTTACGGTGTTCGTGACACCGAACCGAAGGGTTACGATGTCCATGGCACCGAGCCGAAGAGCTGAAAAGCTCAAGTGCTTCTGGATCGGAAAATAAATATCTTGGGCAAGAAGACAACAAATAGATCTATCTAGAAAGAACTCAAAATCAAAGAAAACTGACTAATGTTACAAATAAGAAAGAGAAAATTGAGATATTGTGGACATATAAAAAGACATGAATAGCTGGTAAAGACGATCATAGAATGAGGCATACCGGAAAACGAAGAGGTAGACCACGGAGAAGATGGTTTCAGGATGTAACTGATGGTTTGAACATGACGACCGCAGATCTAGTCTATGACAGAGAGAAAGAGAGATATTCCGAAGGACTCTTGGGGTGACAAAGTTCTGCTAAGGACAATCTATTTGATGACGATGAGGTTATCTCAATTTTTCTTGTTAAGCAAATCTATTTTCTAATTGTCAACTTGTCATGAATATTATGAATGTCGAAATCCCTACAGCTCGGTAAACTCTAAGATTTTGCCTGCTAAACTCTTACTACCAATGAGCTTACCCTTTCGGTCGCTAGTGGTTACGTAATTCAAATCTTTTTATTCAACAGAGTGCAAACTCTCGAATTAGTAATATGTCAAGGATATCTTTTCTAGTCTGATTTCGTAACGTGTTTGATATTTACATTCTAGTTGATGAACTAGCTTTCTCTTCTTCCCTAGTTTCAATATATCTTCCAACTACAAAACTTTTGTTATTAGTTATATGAGGACTATTATCAAAGCACTTAGGACATGTCCATAGGTGTTCCAATCTCCGCCTCAGCATATCCAGCAACGTCCAGCGACCCAACACGCTAGTTCGATGTTGATTAATAAATCTCTTTGCATATTTAGTATGTCGTTCTTTTCGGGTTGCACCATTATTGACACCCATCTCTCTCAATCTGGTCAGCGAGTGGTATTCACAGCCCTGAAACTCCTCTATTCGGATAGACTCTCTCAATGAGTGAAGAATGTCATTTCAATCCATGGCAGCTCCCTCTGATATTGTAGCCAAGCTAGCTAATCTACCATCTCGTTCATTAACCGTAACTACTGCGTGCCCAGGGACAAAAATGAAGGTGATTTCTATGATCATTGTCTGTACCAGTACTGTCGTTGCTGCCTGCAATACCGTTGCTGTCTGAAACACAGACAACAACTAAAGAATATTTAACTTCAATATGAAAGCCGTTCTGCTGTATGGGTTAGGAAACACAGACAACAACTAAAGAATATTTAACTTCAATGTGAAATCAGTTCTGCTGTATGGGTCTGAAACACAGACCACAACTAAAGAATATTTAACTTCAATATGAAAGCCGTTCTGCTGTATGGGTTAGGAAACATAGAACACAACTAAATTAATAACGAATAAACTGGGAACAGTTAAGAAATTAGTCTTCACAGATTAGAGGGACAAAGATGGTATGATAGGGTTACAAACGAGGAGCTAATAAATAATACTAGACAGATTGTAGTGAACCAAGAGGTGAAGAAAAGATGCTGGCGCTGGATAGGACGTACCTTGAGAAAACACAAGGGAAATATAACAAGTAGGGCGCGTTCCTGGAACCCGCAGGAAAAGCGAACGAGAGGAAAATCTATAAATACAGTGAGAAAAGATTTGGAAAAAGATTAACGATATACAGAAGAGCTGGAACGAGCTGTAAGAGATAGTTAAAGATAGGTAGACTCAGTGGCGTCTCGTCATTAAGGGCAAGTGGGGCCGGGCCCCACCAAAAATAATGTGCAACGTGTATTTATTAGTTAATAAATTAAAATATAACCTAACCCAAAGCCATTATTTTCCCGAAAATTTGAGTCTGGCCCCACCAACAAAAAGGATCACGAGCCGCCATTGGGTAGACTTAACATGAGTTGATTGAGGGCCTGTGCCCCAACCGGGATTAAAAAGACACGAGATAGAGAAAGAGAAATAGAAATGGAAAGAGGAGAGAGAAGAGAGAAAGCGAGAGAGAGCTACAACAAAGAAATCATTGTGCCGTTTAGATTTTTGTTTAAATAAACACATAACAAATTAACGTTAACTGAAGCAAATTTCAAACTAACTATTGACTGCCATTTTGTTAGACAAAACGCGGACTCTTAGATAAATAAGCACCGAGACGATGCCCTTAGTGCTCACTGGCACGATTGCACGGCTGGGAATAACATATTTACTGTGTCACTTACTTGAGTTATTTTCATATCATATCCTTTCTTGATTCCCATAGTTGTATACATCTTTCTGAATAATGCCTTCCCCCTTTGCGTCTCTCACGACAAGCATTTTATTTTATTTGCAGTCTATTTACAGAATGTTTTGGACAAAATAATCAACCTGTCATCGCAGGATGTATTATAGTGACACTCGAATCGTTGCCATAGTAACCCAAAACGTCACTGTCTCTTGTGAGTGCTTGTTTTCTTGTGAAATGACCAATAGACAGCTGTTTTGTCAATAATAGCGAGTTAAAAAACAATTCCTTTATTATGTCAGTATTTGAAATAAGTTGTATAAGGAAGCAATATTTGGTAGTTCATTATCTTGGTGTTGAGGGATGTATGATTTGCATTCATTGTAAGAATGGCAACTTGAGAATTGATTCGTAATGAGGATTCAAATATTAGAGGCGCACATTTTTCACAAATCGATATATCTTCTTCAATTTTAAAGTTTTTAATGCAAGTTAGAAAACCATATATTGCCGATACAATTGAAAATTGCAGTAAAGCTTTGTAACAAAGACGATGCATATAAATACGAGATAGTGCAGTTTTCCATACCACAAAAAACATGACACAAAGAAGTTTCGACAAAAAAGAGATCTTTATCATGCACAAGATGCAATAGCAAAACGAGATACAAGTCGACGGTCCTATATAAAACATATTATATGATTTTTTTTCGTATTTACAGACGAAATGTCATTAGGTAAGTATTTTAGTGGGACAATTTCTGTGTTTTCGCTTTTCTCTCTTGTAAATCAGCTCTTTGTAAATCTTGTAAGTCTGATCTTGTAGATCAGACGAAAAGAGACTAAATCGACAAGTCCTTATGTGGTCACCAGTTGGGAAAAGAAAACGTGGAAGACCAAAGACCACTCCTCGAAGAACCATCCAACAAGAAAGTAAACTATTGGGATGTAAAACCATTCAAGATCTCCAACTGCTAGCAACGAACCGCATCACATGGAGATCTAAAATCTCTGCCCTATGTGCCGCATTTGACACGAAAGGAACAAACTAACTAAATCAGGCTCCTAAATAAGTCTATTGTCAAAAGACTTTGCGTCCTTGCTCAATATCGCTTTCCACACAACTCTGTCATCAGCTAGTTTATCCCATTTGCTGGAACCGATATAAAAGTTCTTCATTGAGGCCTTCCAGACATCCTTATATCTGAGCAATGGTCTGCCTTGGTGTCTCTTTCCTTACGAAAGCTCACTGAACAACATTTGTTATGGTATGTGGCAATTGTTCATTCTTCGAAGGAGAAGAAATAAGAAGAAAGAAGAGCACACAATTACAATAACAAATATCGAACGATATGAGGGAGAAATCAGAATTTAAAATAAGATTGGCACAAACTGCAGACATACATAGTACGTTAGAATACAATAACATAAATGTAAACAATTTGTACTACAGTAATTTGTGTATATTCTTCATTACAATTTCGTCCAAATATTGACTGATTAATTGATACAAAATTCATCATTACACTTCAGGGAATAACCTTGTGTGCTCCAACATCTTTCTTACATAGGAAGATCGCAGCGATAGTGTACGAACTCCGTAGCACCGGCGAGAGTCCCAGATGTAATTTAGAAGATGGTGATAATTTTTTGGAGGAATTTTAGTATTTTGATGTTTTTCTAATGAATTTTTTCCGGGCAGCGGCTTTCCAGCCTGCTCTTCTCGATTTTGAACTGTCAAGGGTTCGTTTACGTGCTCAACTTGAACACGAGACTTACGTTTTATCGTCCGTCTCCGATATGACTGTTATCTCGATCTCACCTACACTGAGATCATGGATCTTTGGAAAAATATTTCGATGGCTCTACGAGTGAGCGAACCAAGTAGGTCTGGAGCGAGAGGCTAGCACATAACCGCCACAGAGACTCCCGTCGTGCAGAGATATGCACATAGAACAAACTGTTAGAAAGCAGAATTTGATATGCACATAGAACAAACTGTTAGAAAACAGAATTTGATATGCACATAGAACAAACTGTTAGAAAACAGAATTTGATATGCACATAGAACAAACTGTTAGAAAGCAGAATTTGATATGCACATAGAACAAACTGTTAGAAAACAGAATTTGATATGCACATAGAACAAACTGTTAGAAAGCAGAATTTGATATGCACATAGAACAAACTGTTAGAAAGCAGAATTTGATATGCACACAGAACAAACTGTTAGAAAACAGAATTTGATATGAACACAGAACAAACTGTTAGAAAACAGAATTTGATATGCACATAGAACAAACTGTTAGAAAGCAGAATTTGATATGCACATAGAACAAACTGTTAGAAAACAGAATTTGATATGCACATAGAACAAACTGTTAGAAAACAGAATTTGATATGCACATAGAACAAACTGTTAGAAAACAGAATTTGATATGCACATAGAACAAACTGTTAGAAAACAGAATTTGATATGCACATAGAATAAACTGTTAGAAAACAGAATTTGATATACACATAGAACAAACTGTTAGAAAACAGAATTTGATATGCACATAGAACAAACTGTTAGAAAGCAGAATTTGATATGCACATAGAACAAACTGTTAGAAAACAGAATTTGATATGCACATAGAACAAACTGTTAGAAAACAGAATTTGATATGCACATAGAACCAACTGTTAGAAAGCAGAATTTGATATGAACACAGAAGAAACTGTTAGAAAACAGAATTTGATATGCACACAGAACAAACTGTTAGAAAGCAGAATTTGACAGAATTTAATATCATTTGAATTAACATAATACTTGTGTTCTTTTGGCGAATATATTGGTCGCTGTGGCAAGGAGGTAAGATGCTTGTTTCCCGCTCCCAAATGTGTTCGGTTTGTTTCCAACGTGGGGCGATTGGAACATTTATCCAGACACATCATATCTCAATGTAGGTGAAATCGAGTTTTCATTTCTATCTGAGACGTTCGATAAAACGTAAGTCACGTGTTGAAGTTGAGTATATAAAAGAATCCGTGGCAGTTGAAAATGAATAAGGTTATACTACAAAGTTGCTGCCCGAGCTAAATTCGTAAGAAAAATTTAATTTAAATTACGACAACAATTTTCCATATCTTCAAAAGTACACCGGGGTCCGGCCTCGGTGCTATGGAGTTTGTGCACTACCGCTGAGATCTTTCTGTGTAAGAAAAGATGGGAGTAAACATAGCTATAAACAGAAGCGAAATGCTGGTGGTCCTATCAATCAATCAATTAATTATTCAGTCAACCTTTTGAATTAGTTATTGGAGGAAGTCAATAAAAGCTGTGTTTGGTAACATTGAAAAATGAAAATATCCTACATCCTTTTCAGACTGTGCGGTATGATGTGCCTGTCACTTAAGATTTTTAGGTCCAAATGAACAGGGGTTAGTAGGATTAATTCATTTTCTCAATTGTGGAACGTCGGGTGCTGGAAATAAACCCATAACTATTTTATGTGTCTGAAACGAAAAATCATAATTTTACGCATTGCTTTAACCCGTGTGTAACCATGGTAACATTAGTAGTACACATATAATTATTACAGCAACAAAACGGACATAAATAAATAGGAAATTCAAATATTTTGACACATAAAGAATTATGTCACTGTGTTGAAGAACATGATAAAATGATATTTTAATGAAGACCGGCAGGAAAAAGAAAGTACTATTGTTTGATATGAAAAATTAATAGATTAATGAATACATTAACCAGTCTTGCAGGATGTTCTGGGACATATACGTCTAGAAACACATTACATCCATCCTATAACACAGGGGTTCTTAATCTGGGAGAAACACCTACCACAGGGAGACTTGAGGAAAAATCTGGGCATTCGGGAAACGTTATGAAAATTTAGTGGATTTTGTGTTTTAATAAGTTTTTCTACTAACTTTTTTGTCCAGTTGAAATTCGTTTTTCAATTGAAACTGTAAGTTCAAAATTTCTTTTAAAAATAGCCAAGAACATCATTGATTTTCATTCTTATTTAATTTTTTTCTCAAATTTCATGTCAGAAAGTATTTAAAAAAATTAAAGTTTACATTTCTTACTGTTAATGTCATTGTTTTTAATCAACAATGCTGTTATCAAGCTTAGAGTTGGAACATTTTTTTGTCCTTTGCTCTTTGGGAATTATTGTTAATTCGACGGGGGGGGATTGAGGAAATAGGGAGGAGATTGGGAGCCTTTCCTCATCTTCAAGGGGGGCATCAGCAGGAAAAGGATTGAGAGCCACTTCTTTAATATGATGATGATACTTATACCGATCCGACCTTTCCTTGATTATGTCAAACATAGTTTATCTTGATGTTAACAATTACCGACGGTGTACTGAAGTATACCATAGGGAAAAGGTTAAGAGAGATCTCATACATAAAGGAAAGATGAAGTTAATGTCTACATGAACATACTACATGTCTAAATAGCCATCATTAATGTATTTTACCATCTTTTCTAAGTACTTCAACGGTCATTAATTCTCGATGAGCAATAGATAATCTTCTGGATTATGCTTCTGGAGTTCAGTCGATCCATTAATGATTTCACAAGAGACTCTTGCTTCAAAAATATTTAAACGACGTAGTAACGAACTTCGACAGGACACGGACATTGATGGGATGTGATGGCGAGTGCAATGTCAGTGTACATCGACTTTTGTTGAATGAATATCTTTGTGAAAGGTTACTATCAAGATCTCGCGAAGTCATATTTTGGAACCAAACACACTTTCTTTTTTTCCAATCTCGTTTTGCCTCATAGCGTTAGGATAAGATTTCTAGAACGAGACCTTGTGTGCGCTTCATAAATAGTGTCCTTCGTCGCCTCTGTTAACTCTGAGGTCCACCTTTTGTGTGGCCGGCCTTTTGCTTTGTAACCATTGTACCGGAGCAACATTGCTGTTTGAGGTACCAACTGTCTGTTGGCAATCTGGATATGTGGCCCAACCATTTCTCTCTCTCTCTCTATCTATCTCTCCCTCTCTCGATCGTTCTTTTTGGCCATTTTGATCATTCTTATTGTGATATATAAACAGCCTTTGCCAAGAACGTTTTTCACGTCACATCATTCAGCGCCATTTGGAGGTCAAGTGTTTATCCTTCGGCAACGTGTCCGGTTTCAGCTAGCGTTTACTGGGTTCGCTATCTGTCAGCCTTTGGCTGTCCCCAGTCTACATACAAGGCAGCAGGTTGCTATTTTCTTTTAGGGTAGCGACCCTTAGACAACTTTCCCTCCCGGGATGTTGAGCGTCATCTGCCCAGGTTACCTGTCTTTTTGGATTACTTGGTTTGCATACAGTCCAATTTTATTTTGTGTACGGTTTGTTCCGCTAAACTTTGATTGTCCCCAATCTAACTACAAGGTAGTTCCCTGCGAGCGGAAACGCGCACTAGATCCAAGCCTCTGCTGGGCTTTCCGGTTTTCTGCGAATTTGGGTGCTCTGCTCACCCCTACGCAGGCCACGCACCTTCGTCACTCCACCATCAGAGCCGTGCACGTCTTCCCCACCGGCATGCATATCCGTGCATCGTTCTCATGTGTGTTCACTCTGCCCCGGTGCCTACCCACCGTGTCTATTAGTTCTCATTTAATTTGTTGTTTCTTGATAAAGTTCGGTACTGATGTTGTACCCACTTTTTCCCTGATGTCTTCATTTCTCAACCGTTCTCTTCTTGTTAACCCCAGCATTATGCGTAGATACAACTTAAAATATATAGAAACAGTTGTCCAATGAGTGTTATTATACATTAGTGAGTGCTTTCTGAAAACTCACTATCATACATTTTTGTGCAGTCACTATTACTTGGTCAGTGGGGGACTGCCTAGAGTAGTTGATAGTAGCTCGGCCTGCTAGCTGTGAGACGCCTCGAACCTACTGTCCGGCATTTGTTCGAGTCCCCTGGTCTTACTCAGGACGATAACGATGAGTACCTCTGAAGTCGGAGAAAATCTGCCTGTATGGCGAGGGAATACTAATTACGAGTACATTGAGCACACGGCTGCCAGTGTAAAGTAATTTACAATGTGCACGCTGCTGCCATTGTAAGAAATTGGAAAAACGGATTTTCACGTAAAAATCAGTTTCAGATATGAAACTTCGTCTGAGTTGAAAGCGGACGAAAAAAAAAAACTTGGTCAGTGAGTATATCACATTTCTAACCTTTCAGTAATATATATATAATAATAATAATTTCTTTCGCACCGTTATACGTTACAAAGGGTCTGCAAGCAATTTCTCCATACCGCTCTATCCTGGGCAACTCGTTCAATCTCATTCATGAATCTGAGACCGATATTTCTTGCCTCTCTCAGCAAAGTTCGTTTCATGGTCTCATTAGGTCGTCTTAAGATTTTCTTGTATAATATATATATCCTCTTCGTTTCCCGTTTTGCAATGAATGTTTCCACACAAAAATGTTTCGCTATTAGCGTTCAGCCGCCTTTCTGTTAATTGTTTCCTTTGCCACGTCACAATCATTCAACTCTTCTCCAAGTTTCCTTTGGAGTACATGCCTTCTTTTCCCACCCATGTCCATCGGAGAACTGTCCTAGGCAATGCTCTATTGATATACAACATACATACCAAATCCACCTCGATCTTCACCTTTTAATGATGGCCTCCAATGATGCACAGTTTGTTCGTTTTATACGCGTCTAAATTTAATATAATATTTAGCCAGAAAATTTGCAGGATTTTTCTTTATCATTTATTTTGGAATCATTTTGGTGTCCAGTATGTGTATGATTTTGTGTGTCATTTTTCAGCACTCGCTACACTCATATGCCACTGCTTCTATATATTTTAAGTTTTTGTCTTAAGATTCAGTCTTTTAGCTTTCCAGATTTTGTCAGGCATGGCGAAAGTCTGGCTTGATAACAACATTCTTTCCAATTATATTATTGCATAAAGCGCACACATTCAATGTTGTCTCTTGTATAAACTTCTTCGGGGTCCACAGTAAATTAAGCGAATGACCAGAGATCCCTGAAGAAGTACGAGTATAAACTTCACTATTTTTGTAGCTAACATATAAGTCTGTGCAGTTTTCTTTATAGTGTTGTTTCATTAGGTTGGTGAGTTTGCCTCAGTATGTCATATTCAGAGCAATCTTGAAGTGTGTGCTCTACGATCTGGGGTTATATTTTTGAGAGAATTTTGAATTTTCCTGCTCTGGGGTCATTTAAAAAAAAAAAATTGTGAAATGTGTGCTCTGCAGTCTGGGGTGTCTATCTACAAGTACACATGGGCTGAAATGCAAAAATTTAGAAAAATAAATGAGATGGCTCGCTGACAGATAAAAACACACTACTTACTGGGAACTGTCTGCTCCACTCCTTGGAAGAAAAATTTTCCCTGGTGGCTTGTCCTTCAAAGCAGTCTTCTCAGGTGTGTTTTTTTGCTTGAAGGGTTGAGCTTAGACGTTTTATTCAGTAACAAAGCAAAGGGTTGAGCTAGGGAGTAGTAGTCAGAGCTGTGCCGTGCTATGATACAGAGTGGCGGCCGCATCAGGTGGCACAGTAAGGGAAGCGGCATAAGCAGTGAAATCAAAATCACAATTGAAGGTTATTTTAAAGAAAAAACATTTAAGGACGGCATTTCGAAGACTTGCATCATTCTAAGGAAAATATACCGCACGGCCCTGGCAGTAGGTTACAAAATAAAACAAGACTGTAAAAGCCAGATACCGTGCCTATGGGAATGCTATGAAAAAAAACTAAAACGTACCGTTATTCGCACTTTTTTTCTGGAAATTTTGATAAACGTTAAGGCAGACGCAGTAAAATAGAAATGTTGATAAACGTTAAGGCAGACGCAGTAAAATAGAAATGTTGATAAACGTTAAGGCAGACGCAGTAAAATAGAAATGTTGATAAACGTTAAGGCAGACGCAGTAAAATGAACATTTTGATAAACGTTAAGGCAGACGCAGTAAAATAGAAATGTTGATAAACGTTAAGGCAGACGCAGTAAAATAGAAATGTTGATAAACGTTAAGGCAGACGCAGTAAAATAGACATTTTGATAAACGTTAAGGCAGACGCAGTAAAATAGACATTTTGATAAACGTTAAGGCAGACGCAGTAAAATAGGACGCCATGAATGTACAACAAGGACGCCATGACGCTGTCGGACGCCACGTTGGAGAGCTCTGACTTAAATATTCATAATTCATAATATCCACAACGATACTATACATTTCAAAACGATACCATTTGCAATCATCGATATCGAAGACTATGCTAATGTTACAAACAACAGACACAACACTGTAGAAGCTAATGTTACAAACAACAGACACAACACTGTAGAATCTAATGTTACAAACAACAGACACAACACTGTAGAAGCTAATGTTACAAACAACAGACACAACACTGTAGAAGCTAATGTTACAAACAACAGACACAACACTGTAGAAGCTAATGTTACAAACAACAGACACAACACTGTAGAAGCTAATGTTACAAACAACAGACACAACACTGTAGAAGCTAATGTTACAAACAACAGACACAACACTGTAGAAGCTAATGTTACAAACAACAGACACAACACTATAGAAGCTAATGTTACAAACAACAGACACAACACTGTAGAAGCTAATGTTACAAACAACAGACACAACACTGTAGAATCTAATGTTACAAACAACAGACACAACACTGTTTAAAAATAAATTCATCAAAGTCGGTTAAAGATGGGAAAAAAAACCAAACAGCAGGATACAATAACATCAACACCACAATAACACATAAAGTACACTCGTTTTATAAGATGTCAGTTTATATTTTTCTATGTTTATTTGAAAAAACTGTCTGTGACAGTACAGAATTGTTAATGACATCTTCGTAATCAGTGGTGAGAGAAACGGATGTATTTTATAGCAACAGTGTCATATTCCCCCCATTTACATTGTCATAGTAACTCAAGAGTTACATAAGTCAAGTCTGCCATGGGCAAGAAACGTCGACGATAATGTCCTCTTAGGCAGACATATTAGGTATTCTCTGTTAGAAAATGTTATTTGATTCTACACTGTTAGTTAAGATGATGTATGTAGAGTACAGGATTGTTTCTAGTCTGCATCTATCGCCATCAGCTGTTCAAAACCAGTGCTATTTAATGGCTACTTTTCTTTCCCCCTCAAATATTTTATTTAAAAGTCCTGAGCAGGACCCATGTCTTTTTAAAAGTAAAACCAGAAATGAAAAAGTGCTCCATAAACTATAATTGAAAAAAGGACTACATCAACTATAATTGAAAAAAGGTTTCATAAACTATAATTGAAAAAGTGCTACATAAACTATAATTGAAAAAAGTGCTATATAAATTATAATTGAAAAAGTGCTACATAAATTATACTTTAAAAAGTGCTGCAAAAATTAAAATTCCAAAAAAGCTACATATCTCTTTTCGGATAGACTCGCTCAATGCGTTCCAAAAGATGAGATGATATATATATATATATATATATATATATATATACACATATATATATATATATAAAGTAAAAAATATCAATCAAGTTTACTCCTCTTTGTGATTTGTGTCATTTGCGCCGAGAACGTGAGTACGTTTCACCTTCGTTAGGCCCACACAGCTTTTCAGATAGGAACATTCGATTTCGGCCCAAGTTTATGCATATTCTCTAATGAAGACGACAAATTCTCTAACGAATTTGCACAGACCAGTAATGGTAATATTTTACGAACAGACAAAATCTCACTTTAAAATATCACATCTGAAGTTATATTATAGCGTGATATCAGATCCGATTTGCCATAGGGAAGCATCAAAGCTGACTCACGCCATTTCCAAAGATGAAGATCTTGGATTTCTCAAAACGACGATAACGAAATTTAATATTTTTGTAAGATGAGAATAAGGCGTGTTTTGTATGAACCCCAGGGGAAGCAACGGAAGCAATGAACCCCAGGGGAAGCAACGGAAGCAATGAATATGATCAATAAAAAGACAGTGTAAAAGTATTAGGAGCTTCCGGAAAAAATCCACATTTTTACTTCACCAAAACAGTATGGAATTATTAGTTTTGATTTGCAAGTTATTATTGTTCTTTTTGAGCAGATCTCAATGACATGAAACACTGAAGTAATTATACACCCACTTGAAACCTAAGTACGTTCAGACATAACTATTTTCATTACATTAACACAAAGTTCTCTTGTATTATTCTCTTCATAACAGAATTTTTAAGTAATTTGATTCTTAGTCTTATTCTTGCCAAAAATTACCTGATTCTTCGTCTTATTCCTGCCAAAAATTACCTGATTCTTCGTCTTATTCCTGTCAAAAATTACCTGATTCTTCGTCTTATTCTTGCCAAAAATTACCTGATTCTTAGTCTTATTCCTGTCAAAAATTACCTGATTCTTCGTCTTATTCCTGCCCAAAATTACCTGATTCTTCGTCTTATTCCTGCCCAAAATTACCTGATTCTTCGTCTTATTCCTGTCAAAAATTACCTGATTCTTCGTCTTATTCTGTCAAAAATTACCTGATTCTTCGTCTTATTCTTGCCAAAAATTACCTGATTCTTAGTCTTATTCCTGCCCAAAATTACCTCAAGGCAATTTTCGCACCCGATTAAAAACCAAAAAAATGGAGTCTCGTCTTACAGATAGCTTGTTGATGCGTAATGCTGAATTGTTGTTTATTCCGCGGTTTGACATAGGAAAGATTATAGCTAACAATTTATAACTAGCATTTCCATGAGCGTACAAGATGAGATTACATGTTTAAACACAAGACAGATTTATGCCAAGCTAGCTTCTAATAATCCTTATATACAATCATAACAGACAGGGAAAAAAAAACTGTGTCCACGCATCATGGGTAATGAGAAATAACAATAGTTTAAATGATATGAAATGAAAATCGTGCAGCATATCCTAAAGGACGTAGCCATCAACCACAGTAAACAAGTCGTTGATTTTCTAGGCACCACTTATACGTTCAGTAGTTTGCCATTGCTTTCTAAACGGTGAGGTCTATCTTTACCTTTTGTAAAAATCCCACGGAAACGAATTTGCTTCCAAACTAGCCCACCGTGGGGTTTGAACCAGGTACGCTTGGGTTTGTGATCGAGCTCACTACCGCTTGAGCTACAGACACTCACAGTATGTGGGTATTAAATGATATATGTGGCAAAATTGAAAATAAGGGTGGTTAGTTATTGGTCATTTGTTTCTGAGTCGACGTTACTGGATTCTGGGTAGACCCATAGGTGCTCAGTCTCCCACAACAGATGTCGAAGGTATGCATACTGATGATTAAAGTGGCTCGCTGCTAAACACACTCCTCGCTCTGCTCCACAGACATCCAGTTCTACTTGTACAACGGGTAACACCAAACTCCTTAAATCGCTGAATCAGTTGAACATCTACTTTAGTGTCTTCATCCAACAGTCAGTAGTGAAGAGACCAAAGAACACCCCCCTTATCCATCTTCAACTTCCCAACAATCGATGCTGTTGATGCAAGCATGTCCGCTCTCTCAGTGCCGCAAACACAGGCATGTCCATGATGCTAGACCAACGTAAGCCTCTGAAGGTTAGAAACTTCTATAGACGACATCCACTCATACCGAAACCAACCATTCTGGATCTTCCGAAGCATCGACTGAGAATCAGATACAACATCGGTCCCAATAAACGGAGTCCCAGAGTTCCAAAGTAGGGCAGCAGCAACGGCCTCAACCTCCACCCTCATAATGTAAGTAGTTGTCCTGTAAGCTCCACTTCACTCTGCAACAACCCTACCATGAGTGCTAGCCAACAAACCCCAGTGTGACTTCTCACCACGATGCACCGACCTATTTGAATAAACAACAATATCATTATCCCTTGTATAAGTTGTATTACCTTCTATCAGCTTCTTAATTGCGAGCTCAGCCTTCATATTGCCATAATCTCTACATTCTCTTCCTAGAGTAATGATACGTTGCCTGAAAAGCCTGGCCAGCAATGGCGGAATGCGGGAGGGCCATTCAGAGTCAGAACCGTTTGATTCTGAACACGACTTTGCTAGCGCATTTCCGACATGTTTGGTCGGGTATTTTCCGGTTTCGTTTGCCGAGCTACTGAGTTAGTGCTTGAGCAACGCTGTGAGCTATGAATGTTACATGGAATGTTTTTTGCTGTGTCCACCGTGCGTTTGTTGTGTGTTAGTGTGTATTCAGAAAATGGCGGACAGCGGTTATGACGAAGAAGCTCAATCTGCCGTATGCAGTTATATTGCGGGTGCAGAAAGCTGGATTTTGTCGTGACTGATGTTCCTTTCGACAAGAATTGCAATTCAAGTGATGAACAGTTTTGTGTTGCTACATTAGCGACGGCCATATGCATTTATGCGGAGCAGGTTTCTTTTTGTGGCGGTACGCGGCTGTTTCATTCTGGAATTAGTTCACACAGGAAACATTTCACAGTTGTTAGCATTTCGTGTGATTTTCATTGGCACAGGAACGGAGCAATTATGGGGTGACCCGTTGCAGTGAAGTTGGAACCGTACTTATGAACTATGAACTACGAACTATGATACATTGCGTTAGTTGGTAAAAAAAAAAGGTTGATGTCTTAATAAAGGGTTAAACATTATTCGAACACATTTAAAAATGCATTATGGATCGAAAAATCAAAATCCAACCTCGTTACTCTCATCATGTACCGACATAAATAATCTACGATCTCTAATCTATTCTCCCGCCACCTCCATCGTTGGGATAGAGCTTTCCTTGCTGTCCTTCTGCTACCGTTGTTGTGGTCACGAGTTCCAGGAACTATATCCTCCGACATTGCTATATTCAAACCACAAATTGCTGATAATGAAACTAAAAAGGATTCTCTGTAGAAATGAGGTACGGTGATCGTCTCTCACTTAGAAAATACTCTGCTTGTTTCAAGTTTGGAATAATCGAACCATTTTTCTATTGATTCTTGAACCAACTGTAGGTGAGATCAAGTTTCTAGTCTTCTCGGAGACGATAAATAAAACGTTGGTCCCATATTCACGTTGAGCACGTTACAAAAACGTTGACTGTGTAAACTCTATTAGAGTTGATTGGAAACCACTGCCCGGTACAAATAACAATTAAACATGAAAACATGCAAGTGCAACGGAGCTCGTGCACTGTCACTGAGATTTTCCTATGTAAGGAAGAGACCATATAACAATTGACTATTCATCGAAAGTCAATGATTATGGCGATATCAATCAACTAATCAAAAAGATAGACATCCTACAAGTCCTGACCACATGAGAACATTGGTACATAAACAATATTATGTCTCAGAAACAGAGATATTTCAGTCAAATTAACTGTCATGGTTGTTTCAGAGACAGAATACAAATTTTGAAAATGATCCTCGGAAGACGAGGTTGGGGACGATCGAGGCGACGGTGGCAGCATAACATTAAGGACAACTTTAACACAACGATGGAGGTTGCGATAGAAGCAACTAAATAACAGGAGACTGTGATGAAAGCATAAACATCTATGAGTGTGCTCGTAGTGCGGTAACGTCGGCTTTTGTTTCCCGTTTGTATTAAAAAAAATTATTTCGTATTCTCAGTGTTTATGAGAAGATAGTAGTGTTTTCGTATAAACATGAATGCATGCTCTCCCATGCTGTCTCTGCGCTATGTACGTGTTAATTTTGTTCATAACAAAACTCTGACCATAACTCGGAAGTTATAACCTAAGTCTGCTATGTTGGGTGGCTAAAATGATACGCCATTGCCTTGCGTTCTGAAGATAGTGTGTTCGAATCCAGACCGCGTCGTTCTGTTCACGAGTGTATTTTTTCAGATACTCCTAGGATTGTTACCGGAGCTACGGAGTTCATGCTTTGTGCAATACTCTCCTCAAGTAGCATGTCATTTCTGCGGAGAGGAACCGAACCATATGGGATAAAATCCTGTGCAATGAAGTCAATCCTTCGAGTTTAGATTTGTTAGTAGTTCTACAATTCTATACAGCGAATATGAAAACTGAAGAGAAATGAAATCAAACAAAAACTGATACTCGTTTCATTTGAAGTAGGTAATCAGATTCACAGTGGCTGAAGCAATCAGCTGACAATTATCTGGGATAGAAAGCTGCGGCAATATATTTGAGAGTATTTGGGATAAATTTAGAACTGGTAAATGATAGTTCTGCAAAAGTAAGGAAACATTGTGTAAGTAATTTAAAAAAATCACTTCTAGTTAATTGCTACAATAATAGTTTCGTTAGGGAAGGGTAGGAAATATTTTACATAAATATATCAGTGTGAAATGTTGAGATTCACTGATTATAACAAAGACATAACATTAGTAATTTCCTCATAAATCTAGTTTACCTTGTGTTGACTAATTAATCTTTAGTATCTTGATATCAGGTCTAGTATCTGTATGTATATACAAGTGTCTGTCTAGTATCTGTATGTATATACAAGTGTCTGTCTAGTATCTGTATGTATATACAAGTGTCTATCTAGTATATGTATGTATATACAAGTGTCTGTCTAGTATATGTATGTATATACAAGTGTCTGTCTAGTATCTGTATGTATATACAAGTGTCTGTCTAGTATCTGTATGTATATACAAGTGTCTGTCTAGTATCTGTATGTATATACAAGTGTCTGTCTAGTATCTGTATGTATATACAAGTGTCTGTCTAGTTTCTGTATGTATATACACGTGTCTATCTAGTATCTGTATGTATATACAAGTGTCTATCTAGTATATGTATGTATATACAAGTGTCTGTCTAGTATATGTATGTGTATAGAAGTGACTAGCTAGTATATGTATGTATAAGAACGTCTGTCCAGTATGTATGTATAGAAAACGTCTGTCTAGTATATGTATGTACAGAAAAACGTATGTCTAGTATATGTATGTATAGAAAAACGTCTGTCTAGTGTATGTATGTATGAAAAAGTCAGTCTAGTATATGTATGTATGAAAACGTCTGTCTAGTGTTGTATGTATAAACAAGTCTGTCTAGTATTGTATGTATATAAACGTCTATCTAGTGTATGTATGTATAGAAACGTCTGTCTAGTGTATGTATGTATAAAACGTCTGTCTAGTGTATGTATGTATAGAAAACGTCTGTCTAGTGTATGTATGTATAGAAAACGTCTGTCTAGTGTATGTATGTATAGAAAAACGTCTGTCTAGTGTATGTATGTATAGAAAAACGTCTGTCTAGTGTATGTATGTATAGAAAAACGTCTGTCTAGTGTATGTATGTATAGAAAAACGTCTGTCTAGTGTATGTATGTATAGAAAACGTCTGTCTAGTGTATGTATGTATAGAAAACGTCTGTCTAGTGTATGTATGTATAGAAAAACGTCTGTCTAGTATATGTATGTATAGAAAAACGTCTGTCTAGTATATGTATGTATAGAAAAACATCTGTCTAGTATATGTATGTATAGAAAAACGTCTGTCTAGTATATGTATGTATAGAAAAACATCTGTCTAGTATATGTATGTATAGAGAAACGCCTGTCTAGTATAGGAATGTATATCTAGCAGTCTGTCTAGTACATGGGTTCTCAAAGTGGGCGTACCCCCCTCAGTGAGAGCTGAAGCCTTCCAGGGGCTATAGTGGGTTCAGAAGTATTTGGGGAGTTTTATTTCGTTAATTTGCGATTGAATAACCATTACAAATTTGAATTCTGCATTTTAATTCATCTTATGCCCATCTTACACGATCCATTATTTCATCAATTTTCTATTTCATGTATATAATCATTTGAAAATTGACCATGTATGACATTAATATATATCAATTTTCTGACAAAGTAAAAATATAGGATGTATTTGTAAGTTGTTGGGGGCGTTGTCAAACTGTTATAATGGGAAGGGGCGTTACAAAGTTTATGTCTGCAAAGTTGGCTGTGGGACGAAGCAGTTTGGGAATATATGGTCTAGTATCTGTATATATACACAAGCGTCTGTCTAATATCTGTATGTGCACATTATATGTCTAGTATCTGTATGTGCACATATATGTCTAGTATCTGTATGTGCACATATATGTCTAGTATCTGTATGTGCACATTATATGTCTAGAAGCTCGCTAATAACATCCAGTGCACGTTCAAGTAAAATGTATTCCGTGTTCAAGCAGACGTTATCTGGCCGATCTTGACGATATACCGGCTCAGACTTTGAACAATTTTTGACAAGTTTAATTACTTGTTTATTCTTACATACAGTTTGTGTGCGCCTGCGTCTCTCTGTATTTCTCTTTCACTTTCTCTCTCTTTCTATCTCTCTCCCTCTCTCTCTCTCTCTCTCTCTGTTCACTTGTATGTATTTTCAGCGCAAAATAATACTTTGTGATAAAAAAGCCCCATAAAAATGCATATAGAATTCACGAATCTCGCCTGTGACAGAAAATGTTCACGCAATAACATAATTAGTTTATTGAAAAAAATTATTGTTAAGCGACGTTGCATGCTGAAACCTATTTTACTTCTGACTAGATTAAACTAGAGACGAGGAGCTGGCGAGGAGAACAAGAAAATGAGTCTATTCTGGAACCATACTGGACCACGATACAACATCGCTAGAGAGCTTCAGGTTAGGAGTTGAGATAGGTAGACTGCAGCAGTTTGTTTCAGAACTTTCCAAAGTCACAAGGTTGTAACAATACCGGTGAGATTTGATTGTTTTTCTTTATATAAGCATATTTGTTTTGATATATGTTTAGGAAAAGAACTGAGGGAGTTTTACAGTTATTTTGTTTTTTTAATGATGTTTTATTATTCTACTGGGCTACTTTGTGAAAGATTCTTTTTCGTTTTCTTTTTCTCCTTCTTCTTTTCATTTTCTTTTTGTCCCTTTCTTGTTCTATTTTTCTTTTTTTTTCCATTTCCTTTTTTATCCTTCTACTTATTTACTTCCTCTATTTCTCCTTATTCTTCTTGCTCCTCTTCTTTTTCATCTTTTCTTCTTCTCATCCACCTTGTTTTTTTCCACTCCTTTGCCATCTTCACCGCTTTCCCCTTTTTCTTCCTCTCCTTCTTCTTCTCATTCTTAACCTTTTTTTCCTCTTCATCTTTTTGTCCTCTTTATCTCATCCTCCTTCTCATTCTTCTCCTTCTTCTTCTTCGTCCCTATCATCTTTTTCTTCTTTTAATTCTCTTTCTTCTTTTTCTTCTTCTTTTTATTTTCTTATTGTTTTTCTTCTTCCTCTTCTTCTCCTTTTTTCCTCATTCTTCGTCTTTCTTTTTATCTTGTTGTCTTCCTCCTTTTCCCCCTTTTTTGTCTTTATCCTCTTCTTCTTATATTACTAACCCTTCTTCTTCTCACTCTTCTCTTGTGTTAGCTCTAGAACAGCCATTTGTTAAGTACTCTTCGTTATTTTAGATAAAGAGCATACGTATGTTGTTCCGTTTTGTTTCTGTCGTTATTGCCTGTATAACTGCTTTTTAGGACAGTTCTGTGGTTGATGGCTACGTCCTTTAGGATATGCCACGATTTTCAGGACAGGTAGAACGAAACCTGTAGGAATTTAATGGCCGCGAAACTGTTCAGATTAGGATTTTTCATTTATGCTTGGTCCAGCACATCTGACTTCGGCATGCGTTTTGTTATGTTCGCTCTCTCTAGCCCGTTAGTCTTCGCACCATCAACAAAGCGCCATCTGGGCGGTTGCTCTACATTAACCACCTTACTCGTTATGTGTTGTATGTAACGTGGGCTAAAGAGCTTTGACTGCTGTTTTATTTCCGGAAGAAAGCTCAGTGGAAAAAATCATATTTCTCAGTTTTTTTATTGAGTTGGGGAGACTGGTTGGAGAGGAAGGGAGGAGGGGTTGGGAGGATACAGATCGTTTGCGTCTCAACAATGAAAAGTGTGTACCATTGGTTAAAAAAACCCCACAAAACTAACATCGTGTTGTCAATTAACACACGATATGAAAACTGGTTAGTTTCATAAAAAATAGTATCAATAATAACCAAACGTTTCGTATAGCTTAGCCCAGTTTAGTGGGTCGATAGAAACTAGTCTAGGCTGAGAATGAAATATTTATATAATATGAAAATGAAAATCGTGGCATACCTCAAAAGGACGTAGCCATCAACCACAGTAAATGAGTCACTGATTTTCTAGGCACCACTTAAACGTTCAGTAGTTTGCCATTGTTTTCTGAGAGGTGAGGTCTATTTTTACCTTTTGTAAAAATCCCACGGAAACGAATTTGCTTCTAAATTTGCCCACCGTGGGGTTTGAACCAAGTAAGCATAGGTTCGTGATCGAGCTCACTACCGCTTGAGCTACAGACGCTCAGTATTTAATATGCTATAAAATAATAATATAACATAGTATAATATATGAATATTATAATATATCGTATCACATTACATTATATTACATTACATTTTATTATATTATTTTACATTGTAATATAGTGTTTAATAGGAGATAATTCTTATTTTTCATGTCTTTTGGCCTACACGCTCCGATATAACTTAAACAAGGTTCGTCCTTATGTTGAAAGTGCGTGCCTTAGTTTAAAGAGGCTTTAATACCCTACAAAAAAATAAAACGTTGATCTTCAGTTTATCCCACTAGCACGCCCGCCTGCCCAGCGTGTTCGTAGCGCGTTGGGCGACGGGTGACAAACTCCCTGTGAGTGCGGTTCAATTATATGGGATGGCAGAAAAGCCACTATTTCTCCACATTTACGGTGTTCGTGGCACCGAACCGAAGGGTTATAATGTCCATGGCACAGAGCCGAAGAGCTGAAAGCTCAAGTGCTTCTGGAACGAGGAAAAAAAACCCACTAGCATAAACCACCGACAAACCGGTTCACACGACGAAAAACTCAGCTAGTGACTTATTTACTACCTCTTGCTTGTTCTCCAAAAAAGTTATATTTGTTAGATCTTTCAACATTTGACATCGATACTACAATGTCTGTGTTGACTGTCGCCATAGATCGGCTTTCAGTAAAGCATTCTTAGGTCCAATGACAAAGAAAGTGAAATGAATGCATTTGGTTGTACAATTTATCTCATAGCAACGTCAGATAGATGGACAACTTAACAATTTTCTTAATATAAGACTTTATTGTGAAATCAAACTTTTCTGAGTCACTTTCAAGTCATTCTATGGGCATGTGAATTTTTACTTGATTATGTGTGCATCAATTTCGGTTTGAAAACGAAGATTCTGAAAGCTAAAATTCATCAATAATTATTTGAGACCAAAGATGGGTCGGAGCAGATAGACGAGCCTTGTGATACTTTCCACTGAAATAGTATACTCGAAAAATATAAATTGTAATGATATCACTGAAATGTTTTGTTAAAAATGCGTTAAACCATGGATGAATTAAGTTAATTCCTACCATTAAGACAGCTTATCATCCATAGTATCAAACGGTGACCTGTAGATAAGCTATTAAAAGACAAATATAATGAAGACATTTATGAGAAGTATTAGCGAAACACGTAAAAACAAAGTATTATAATTTCACAAAATACAAAAACAGTACACAGCAACGTTTCGACCAAAGGCCTTTATCCAAAGGATACAAAAGAAGCGAAGAATTTCACTTCTTTCACAACACACTACATATAGAATACAATAATAAAAGTGTACATAGTCTTACTGCAGTCTTCCCTTATATTGAAACTACTCAGAGAAGTAGTGCAGATATCATGCTGGAATATCAAAAAGGATAAAAGTAATAGAGAAGTTCACCTATTTTTGGTAACAATTTTGATTACCCTGGAAATACGAAATCAAATTGTTAAAAAAAGTATGTTTCAAATTATCAAAACAACAAAATCATTTACAATTCTAAATAAAATATGAAACTTCAAGCTGTATAGTTTTAAAACTAAATTACAACTCTTCAGTTCCAATGTTGTATCAATACTAACATATGCCAGCGAGACTTGGAAAATAACTAAAGATATAGAAGGTAAATTGTGTGCATTTGAAAATAGATGCCTGTGAAAAATAATGAACATAAAATAGGACAAATTCAGTAGACATGTTCAGAAAACATAGAAATGTCTTGTCAATTACTAGTAACAACTGTTGTAAGAAAGAGAAGATGGAGATATGTTGAACATACCGTGATAGATATCAGTGGCGACTCATGATCGTTTTTGTTGGTGGGGCCAGACACAAATTTTCGGAAAATCGTGGCTTTGGGTTAGGTTATATTTTAATTTATTAAATAATAAAGACGCTTTACACATTATTTTTGGTGGGGCCCGGCCCCTCTGGCCCTTAATGACGGGCCGCCACTGATAGATATGATCAAAGAATCACCAAGCAGGCATTGAAGTGGGAGGCAAGGATTTCAAGAAAGTAAAGACGACCTAGGGAAACCCTTAAATCAACTTTACTGAGGTTGGCGAGAAATATTGGATTCAATTCCATAAAGAAGATTGAGCGAGTTTTCCAGGATTGAGTGGTATGTAGAAATTACTTACAGGCCCTATGTAACTTTTAACTTTACGAGATGAATATAATAATAAATACCATTATCCACTATAGTGGCATACACATTTGTGATAATCAAGCTATTAGTCACTATGGTGTTTTTTCAGATGGAGTACTCTATAACGCTTTGTACTAAATCTTTACAGTTTTTAACTCCACTAAACATATAAACATATATATATATTAATCACATATGGAATGATAAAATACTTGGATACTTACTAGAACAACGTCAATACACAAGTTTTATATGAGATAAATTTTGGTATTATAAACAACAATTACGATCATAACTCAGTAATAATAATAGTATCTTACTCTTCTTCTTTTTTCTAATCCTGTTTTACATCATAGTGTCAGGATGTATGTATGGTCTTTTTCTAATCCTGTTTTACATCATAGTGTCAGAATGTATGTATGGTCTTTTTTCTAATCCTGTTTTGCATAATAGTGTCAGGATGTATGTATGGTCTTTTTCTTCTGTTTTACATCATAGTGTCAGGATGTATGTATGGTCTTTTTCTAATCCTGTTTTACATCATAGTGTCAGGATGTATGTATGGTCTTTTCTCAATCCTGTTTTGCATAATAGTGTCAGGATGTATGTATGGTCTTTTTTCTTCTGTTTTACATCATAGTGTCAGGATGTATGTATGGTCTTTTTCTTCTGTTTTACATCATAGTGTCAGGATGTATGTATGGTCTTTTTTCTAATCCTGTTTTACATCATAGTGTCAGGATGTATGTATGGTCTTTTTCTAATCCTGTTTTACATCATAGTGTCAGGATGTATGTATGGTCTTTTTCTCCTGTTTTGCATAATAGTGTCAGGATGTATGTATGGTCTTTTTCTCCTGTTTTGCATAATAGTGTCAGGATGTATGTATGGTCTTTTTTCTTCTGTTTTACATCATAGTGTCAGGATGTATGTATGGTCTTTTTTCTTCTGTTTTACATCATAGTGTCAGGATGTAAGTATGGTCTTTTTTCTAATCCTGTTTTGCATAATAGTGTCAGGATGTATGTATGGTCTTTTTCTTCTGTTTTACATCATAGTGTCAGGATGTATGTATGGTCTTTTTTCTTCTGTTTTACATCATAGTGTCAGGATGTAAGTATGGTATTTTTTCTTCTGTTTTACATCAAAGTGTCAGGATGTATGTATGGTCTTTTTCTTCTGTTTTACATCATAGTGTCAGGATGTAAGTATGGTCTTTTTCTTCTGTTTTACATCATAGTGTCAGGATGTAAGTATGGTCTTTTTTCTTCTGTTTTACATCATAGTGTCAGGATGTATGTATGGTCTTTTTCTTCTGTTTTACATCATAGTGTCAGGATGTAAGTATGGTCTTTTTCTTCTGTTTTACATCATAGTGTCAGGATGTAAGTATGGTCTTTTTTCTTCTGTTTTACATAATAGTGTCAGGATGTATGTATGGTCTTTTTCTTCTGTTTTACATCATAGTGTCAGGATGTATGTATGGTCTTTTTCTTCTGTTTTACATCATAGTGTCAGGATGTATGTATGGTCTTTTTCTAATCCCGTTTTACATCATAGTGTCAGGATGTATGTATGGTCTTTTTCTTCTGTTTTACATCATAGTGTCAGGATGTATGTATGGTCTTTTTTCTAATCCTGTTTTGCATAATAGTGTCAGGATGTATGTATGGTCTTTTTCTCCTGTTTTGCATAATAGTGTCAGGATGTATGTATGGTCTTTTTCTTCTGTTTTACATCATAGTGTCAGGATGTATGTATGGTCTTTTTTCTTCTGTTTTACATCATAGTGTCAGGATGTAAGTATGGTCTTTTTCTAATCATGTTTTGCATAATAGTGTCAGGATGTATGTATGGTCTTTTTCTTCTGTTTTACATCATAGTGTCAGGATGTATGTATGGTCTTTTTTCTTCTGTTTTACATCATAGTGTCAGGATGTAAGTATGGTATTTTTTCTTCTGTTTTACATCATAGTGTCAGGATGTATGTATGGTCTTTTTTCTTCTGTTTTACATCATAGTGTCAGGATGTAAGTATGGTCTTTTTCTTCTGTTTTACATCATAGTGTCAGGATGTAAGTATGGTCTTTTTCTTCTGTTTTACATCATAGTGTCAGGATGTATGTATGGTCTTTTTCTTCTGTTTTACATCATAGTGTCAGGATGTATGTATGGTCTTTTTTCTTCTGTTTTACATCATAGTGTCAGGATGTAAGTATGGTCTTTTTCTTCTGTTTTACATCATAGTGTCAGGATGTAAGTATGGTCTTTTTCTTCTGTTTTACATCATAGTGTCAGGATGTAAGTATGGTCTTTTTCTTCTGTTTTACATCATAGTGTCAGGATGTAGTATGGTCTTTTCTTCTATTTTACATCATAGTGTCAGGATGTAAGTATGGTCTTTTTCTTCTGTTGTACATCATAGTGTCAGGATGTAAGTATGGTCTTTTTTCTTCTATTTTACATCATAGTGTCAGGATGTATGTATGGTCTTTTTCTTCTGTTTTACATCATAGTGTCAGGATGTAAGTATGGTCTTTTTCTTCTGTTTTACATCATAGTGTCAGGATGTAAGTATGGTCTTTTTCTTCTGTTTTACATCATAGTGTCAGGATGTATGCATGGTATTTTTTCTTCTGTTTTACATCATAGTGTCAGGATGTATGTATGGTCTTTTTCTTCTATTTTGCATAATAGTGTCAGGATGTATGTATTGTCTTTTTTCTTCTGTTTTACATCATAGTGTCAGGATGTATGTGTGATCTCTTTTTTCGTCTTTACAGATGGTCAATTGGCAAGAGATTTACCGTGACAACCTCTGAATTTTCGCTTATCTCTTTGCCTTTCAGCTCATACATAAGTCTCTTCTCAAAAGACTGCGCCCTTGCGCAATATCGCTTTCGAGGCAACTCTGTCATCAGCTAGTTTTTCCCACGTGCTGGGATCTATAGAAACGCTCTTAACTCAGGCCTTGCAGACATCTTTATTTCTGAGCAGTGGTCTGTCCTGGTGCCACTTCCCCTCCGAAAGTTCATATCCCTTTCTGCTTAGCTTGGGCAGCTGATATGAAGAATGGGTCTTGCAGGATAATAAGATATTTATAGAACGGGCATTTGTGTGCGCTTTATAATTAGTTTTTTTTTTTCACTGCCACGGTTATTTATGAAGTTCACCTTATGCCTGAATTGCTTTTTGCTTTGTATCCACTATATTTTAGTAGCATTGCTCTACAAAGTCCACTGTCTGTTGATAATCTGCTTATGTGGCTGAACCATTTAATTTGTTGTTTCTTGATGAAGATCAGCACTGTTGTTGCACCCATTTTATTTACTGATGTCTTCATTTCTAAACCGGTCTCTTCTTTATATTTAGATTTTTCTGCGTAGGCATTTCATCACTGTCAGTGACCAGTAAATGTTCAATAATGAGAATGTAGGGATACTGTTACAGGCACATGATGATAATGAAATCATTATATTTTTCCTTTTCTATATGTGATTCTTGTATTTTAATCAAATATATATTTTAAACAAACATATGACATTTATGAAATTGAAAAAATATACAGAAACAATACATTGTTTTCATTTGGACATATTAAAAAGCAGACATGAGGACGCACGTCTAGTTTTATTATCATGTGTCACATTGTTTTAGTTTGCTGCGTTATCTAACATCGCATTGATTAACTATCGTCTGACGCACAATCAGCAACGTTCGTTATTGCTTCTTGCTCCTTCCCCGCCCCGCGTATTTTTGACATATATTCTTCTCATTTTGACAGAACCATTGTCGGTTATCATAATCTCAAAATAAAACATTAAAATATCTGGTTAGAAACGGCATCTCTGTTGTTATGTTGTCTGTTGCAATGGTTTTCAAACATTTAACCACTGTATGTTACCTACATGTTTTTCCTCTTCTACTTATTCTTCTTCAATGACATAGCAGCGTGTGAACTCTTGCCCCGTGACCGAATCTATCTGTCCATATTCTCTTCGTGTACATTTTGACATATAAGGCTTCCAGAAACTATTTTTATTGTTGCTGTTCTGCCACCTTTCATAATCCTGTCTTCAGGCTTATTCGCTCTCATACTCTGGTAAAATGAATTTATTGTGAGAAGTAACATGTAGCCACAGTCAATCAACATGGAAACTAAGATTTGGGCATGCTTCACAGACTTGAAGCTGACTGCCCAGTTTGAGTCCACAGTTAATGAAGCGCGTGACCAGAGATCGCAGACTAAGAAAAGGAAGCATGGAATGTAACAGCGAACTACAAATACAAGCGGATACTGCTACGTTACATCAGGTCGATGTGGAAAAGCTTAAGGTGCTACTTGGTCATTCCGAAAGTATAAATAATAATGTAAGACTTAACTTCTTAATTTTATTGTTACAAATTGTGTATTTAAACATGTTTATCTCTTAATGTTATTGACACTAACCAGGAACTGATTACACAGTGTCAGCAAAGAATATAACAATCATCATCTAATAGAAATGATGGAGATGGATCGGACATGTGTTACGCCTGGAGACTAACTTTATTACAGAAACTGCAATGAGATGGACACTATAAGGTAAACAAAAACGTGGAAAATATAAAATCATCTGGAGGAGAACAATAGAACAGGAATAGCAACACACCAAAGAAAGCTCACCACGTGTGAATGAAATGCTTGAGGAAGGCAGTGGGAGTCACCAGGAAAGACAAACTACGAAATGAGGACATCAGAAGCAGAGTGGTCATAACTTCATGCACCGAATACATCGAAAGACAACAAATGCAGTGGTTTGGACATTTAAGGAGAATGAAATACAACCAACCACCAATAACAACATACAATAAAAGAAATTGGGTACTAGAGCTAAGGGAAGACCAAGAAAATATGGATGGACAATATTAAGACCACATTACATAAACACGGATATAACACAACAAGGGCGACTCATTTGGCCCTAGAACGCAAATTAAAGCTCCCATCCCTACGCTTAACGGCAAGAGTGGACAGCCAACTACATCATCCACCTGGGAATAGACAAAAAGAAATGATTCCTAACTGGAACATAATACAGTAGACGGCTAATAACAGAGCAAAATGACATGTATTTGTTGATATCATAAAGTGCAAAAAAAGACTCATTTAAAGAGAGAGACACACAGAGAGAGAGAGAGAGAGAGAGAGAGAGAGAGGAGAGAGAGAGAAAGTTATTGAAACTATTTTGATATTTATTGTCCTGAAATATTTCTAAGTGTTTTTCTCTGCGTCTTCTGCTTCTACGAACTCTCCACATTGACCACTTGTTAAATCACGCTTTGTGATCTGTATGTGAACTGAGCCTAAGAGCGATTGTACATTGTGCCAGTTATACGCGTACAAGAAGGCCAGCACCTCCGATTTCTGTGACGTTTTTTTATTTACTAGCGTAGCTTTCCTAGGCCCCTTCCTCAGTCGCCTTTAACGACATGCCTTGCAGATCGCAGTGTTACTATTCTTTGCTCCCCTTGTGTGGCTCCAGCAACACACAGGTTGTGTCTTTTTCTTCTTGTCATTTGCGTATGCTCGCTCTTGTTATTGTTTCGGCGTAATTTACTGATGAAACTTTTACAAGTTTCTGTCAAAATGGATTACTGTTTGACATTATTTCTCGACAGAGGACAACAGTTTGAGGAATTTTGTCTGAGAACAATTGAAATGCTATTTTTATTTTGCCACTATTGTGGTTAACGTAACAGAAGATTATTCATTAAATAAGTAATACTATATTTAAGAAATTCTGTGCTTTACCAAAAGTGTGTATGCAGCGTTTCATAAAGCTACAGATGTCATTAAATTGACAAATGAGGATGTACAAGAAAAGTTTTTGATGAGGTGATGTAACAGGACTATTGTTTTTGTTGTTTGAGGTGATGTAACAGGAATATTGTTTTTGTATTTCGCCACTGTCATGGCGGAAGGTCAATTACCAAGGTTTAAAATAATATCTTTCGTATGCGTTAAAATTTGTTGTGTTAATTTGCGTTAATTTGTTGTGCACCAACAAATGAGACTGACGATGATAAGAAAGACACATTTTATGAGCAACTACAAAATCAAATTAACAAGACCCAAAAACATGACCTGTTAGTAGTAATGGGGACTTTAATGCCAAGGTTGGAAGTGATAATGTAGGGGTAGAGAGAGCTATAGGAAAACAAGGAATAAACACAATGAATGAGAATGAAGAAAGACTGGCGGAGTTATGTATGCTGTCAAACTTAGTAATTGGAGGTACCATCTTTGCACATAAGGAAATTCATAAACTTACTTGGCACTCACCAGATGGAGTGACCAGGAATCAGATTGACCATATGTGCATAAATACACAATTTAGAACATCATTGCTGGATGTCCGTGCATACAGAGGGGCAGATGAAGGAAGTGATCATAATTTATGCATAGGTAAATTGAAACTGAAATTGAAAATTCACCATACTAAAAAGAACAACTGCGAATAGACAGTCAAAGACTACAAAATAATTAGGTAAAAGAGGAATATCAGCTCGAACTTAAGAATAGGTTCGAGTTACTCAATGGTGAAAATGAACAGAACATTGAAGACAAATGGACTAAGATAAAGGACACACTATTGGGGGCAGCAAATAGTAGCGCAGGATTAAAGACGAAAGACAGAAAACCCTGGATAAGCTATGACACCTGGAAATGTATTCAGGAAAGAAGACAGATGAAACTAGCAATATTTAATACTAAAGATGCAACAGATGAAATCCAAGCTAAAGTGGAATATCGACTAAAAGACAAGGAAGTGAAAAGAGCAGCTAGAAGAGATAAAAGAGCATATGTCAATCGACTGGCCGAAGAAGGGAAAAGGCAGCTAAGACTGGAAACAGTAAAATGCTATACAACACACTAAAACAACTTACTGGAACATTTGTTTCAAAGGTGGCCCAATCAAGAGTAAAGATGGTAAAGTTCTAACATCAGATACCAAGCAGAAGAAAAGATGGGCAGAACATTTTGAAGAAATATTTAATAGACCTGATCCACCAGTACTACTCAAGTTTGACGAAGAGGCAAGAAACAGCTCCTACCAATTAACGAAGAAATGATAAGTGTAGCTGAGGTCAAGGATGCAATCAATTCCTTGATAAACAATAAGGCAGCGGGTGATGACAACATTACTGCAGAAATGCTCAAAGCGGCTGATGATACAACTATTAGCCAGGTGCAAGAACTATTTAATAAAGTATGGGAAGAAGAAACTGTCCCAGATCAATGGAAGAAGGGAATAATTGTTAAGATCCCCCAAAAGGTGATCTCAAAGATTGCAACAACTGGAGAGGGATCACCCTATTATCAGTAATGACCAAGACTTTCTGCAAAATCATTCTTAATAGAATCAAATGAGCAGTGGACACAACCCTGAGAGAATAACAAGCTGGTTTTAGAACTGGGAGAAGCTGCTTAGACCAAATAATTACCCTACGACTAATTTTGGAGGAACATATTGAGAAGCAACAACCACTCATACTAAATTTCATCGATTTTAAAAAGCCTTTGATAGTCTACACAGAATCTTTCTGTGGAATATTCTGAGATGCTATGGAATACCAGACAAAATAATAAACATTATAAAGAGCCTCTATGATGGTTCACAGTGTGCAGTTCGCACTGATGGTGGACACAGCGACTGGTTTATGGTTGAAACCGGAGTAAAGCAAGGCTGTATTCTATCTCCGCTATTGTTTGGAGTGGCCATTGACTGGGTGATGCGAAAATGTTGCAGGGCGAAACTGGCATCGATTGGGTAGAAAATAGTCAACTAGAAGATTTGGATTTTGCAGATGATATTGCCTTGTTAAGTAGAAACAACAAGATATGCAAAGAAAAACAGACAACTTGTCATCTATAGCATCAAAAGTTGGACTGCAGATAAGCTATGAAAAAACAAATATAATAAAGACACCTATGACAAGTAATGCAGATATCACACTGGAATCTAAAATGATAAAAATAACAGAGAGTTCACCTATTTGGGTAGCAATTTTGATTGCACAGGAAATGTTAAAAATAAATTATGATACGAATTGGCAAAGCAACAAAAGCTTTTAAAAGTCTAAATAAAATATGGAACTGCAAATTATATAGTATTAAAACTAAATTACGAATTTTCAATTCAAATGTTGAATCAATCCTAACATATGCCAGCGAGAGTTGGAAAATGACTAAAGATATAGAAAGCAAGTTGAATGCATTTGAAACTAGAAGTCTGCAAAAAATAATGAATATAAAATGGAACGAATTCAGAGAAGTGATGAAATCAGAGACATGTCTGGTCAACCACTAGTGACACCTGTTATAAGAAAGAGAAGATGGAGATATGTTGGACACACCTTGAGGAGAAATGATCAACGAATATCAAAGCAGGCATTGAAGTGGGATGCAAAGGGTTCAAGAAGAGAGGTCGACCTAAGGAGACCCTGAAGCGAACTTTGATGAGAGAGGCAGGAAATATCGGTCTCAGTTCCATGGAGGAGATTGAGCGAGTTGCCCAGGATAGAGCGATATGGAAAAATTACTTGCAGGCCCTATGTAACGTATAACGGTACGAAAGGTATTATTATTATGCGTTAAAATATATATTTTGACGACACTTTTAACATATAAACTAATAACTATTGAAGGCAACGATGTCTAAGGGAGGGTGGGGGATGGGGTGGTTCTGCGGGCGCCGTGGTGACCGTGTGATCAGTTATCAGTAATATGAGGACTATCATCATTAGCACTCCGGACATGTCCATAGGTGCTCCGATCTCCGCCTCAGCAAATCCAGCAGCGTCCAGCGGTCCAACACGCCAGTTAGATTATGATTAATCAATGTTGATCAGTGTTGATTAACACGCCCGTGTGATACACCTCTGGAACCCTATTAATTTCTCCGGATTATCGTTAATCAAAATTTAAAGAAACAAATTGTGTTTCTGAATAATAGTATGATTCAGTTTTTTGTTGTTGCAAGAACAATATTACAAAAATGTTTACCTTTGTTGGCAGGTTACATTTTTTATTTGTAATTATTTGTATTTATGATTGTATTGACTTGACTAATCTTCCCTCTTCGTGGAGCATAGGACATCAATAGTTGTTCACCACTTTTACCGGTCTCTGACTGTTTTCTTGATGGTCTCACAGGATAGGCGAGCACCCTTCAGTTCTTCAAGAAGACTTCGTCTACACGAATGTTTGGGACGTCATCTTTTTCGTTTTCTTAGCGGGTTCCACTCGAAGCTGTCTTGTCTAGTGACATCCGAACTGTGTCTTCCCAGTGTGGTAACTGTCCGAACCATCGTCTAGTCCTCCTTTAACCTGAGTCATTATGGTTCCTGCCTTTTCTTATCTACAGGTCTGTGTTTGTAACTTTATCTACTCATCTCAATCTGAGAGAGAATCCTCGAGCTATCCGTTAACAATAAGGTCTGCTTCTATATTTATATTTAACTTGGTGACTCGATGCTACTATTAATATTACTTTATATTTAACTTGGTGACTCGATGCTACTATTAATATTACTTTATCGCCGTGTGTATTGTCGGGGCTCACAAGAGAAGCAAAGAATAGTAACACTGCTATCAACAAGGCATGTTGTCAGAGGTGTCTTAGGTAGGAGCCTATGGAAGCTGCCCTATTAAATAAAAAGCTTCGCATACATCGGATGTGTTGATCAACTAATAGGCGCATAACTGGCACAACGTACAATCGCTCTTCGGCTCGGATCACATACAAATCACAAAGAGTGGTCAACAAGTGGTCGATATGGATAAATCGAAGAAGAAGAAAATAATTTACTTATAATTATTATTCTTGCAATTGTCACATGGCGCTCTTCCAAATAGTCAATTGTCACATGGCGCTTTCTCCTAAATAGTCAATTGTCACATGGCGCTCTCTCTCCTAAATAGTCAATTGTCACATGGCGCTCTCTCTTCTAAATAGTCAATTGTCACATGGCCTCTCTCTCTAAATGGTCAATTGTCACATGGCGCTCCTCTCTAAATAGTCAATTGTCACATGGCCTCTCTCTCCTAAATGGTCAATTGTCACATGGCGCTCTCTCTCCTAAATAGTCAATTGTCACATGGCCCTCTCTCTCCTAAAGTCAATTGTCACATGGCGCTCTCTCTTCTAAATAGTCAATTGTCACATGGCCCTCTATCTCCTAAATAGTCAATTGTCACATGGCGCTCTCTCTTCTAAATAGTCAATTGTCACATGGCGCTCTCTCTCCTAAATAGTCAATTGTCACATGGCGCTTTCTCTCCTAAATAGTCAATTGTCACATGGCGCTCTCTCTCCTAAATAGTCAATTGTCACATGGCGCTTTCTCTTCTAAATAGTCAATTGTCACATGGCGCTTTCTCTCCTAAATAGTCAATTGTCACATGGCGCTCTCTCTCCATCATAGTCAATTGTCACATGGCGCCTCTCTCTAATAGTCAATTGTCACATGACGCTCTCTCCTAAATAGTCAATTGTCACATGGCGCTCTCTCTCCTAAATAGTCAATTGTCACAGGCCGCTTCTCTCCTCATAGTCAATTGTCACATGGCGCCTCTCTCCAAATAGTCAATTGTCACATGGGCTCTCTCCTCCAAATAGTCAATTGTCACATGGCGCTTCTCTCCAAATAGTCAATTGTCACATGCGCTTTCTACTAAATAGTCAATTGTCACATGGCGCTCTTCTCCTAAATAGTCAATTGTTACATGCCTTCTCTCATAGTCAATTGTCTACATGGCGCTTCTCCTAAATAGTCATTGTCACATGGCGCTTCTCCTAAATAGTCAATTGTCACATGGCGCTCTCTCCTAAATAGTCAATTGTCACATGGCCCTCTCTCTCCTAAATGGTCAATTGTCACATGGCGCCACTCTCTAAATAGTCAATTGTCACATGGCTCTCTCTCTAAATGGTCAATTGTCACATGGCGCTCTCTCCTAAAAGTCAATGTCCATGCCTCTCTCCTAAAGTCAATTGTCACATGGCGCCTTTTCCTAAATAGTCAATTGTCACATGGCCCTTATCTCCTAAATAGTCAATTTACATGGCGCTCTTCTAAATAGTCAATTGTCACATGGCCTCTTCTCCTAAATAGTCAATTGTCACATGGCGCTTTCTTCTAAATAGTCAATTGTCACATGGCTCTTCTAAATAGTCAATTGTCACATGGCGCTCTTCTCTAAATAGTCAATTGTCTGGGGCTCTCTTCCATCATATCAATTGTCACATGGCGCCTTCCTAAATAGTCAATTGTCACATGACGCTCTTCTCTAAATAGTAATTGTCACATGGCGCTCTCTCTCTCAAATAGTCAATTGTCACAGGCCGTCTTCTCCTCAATAGTCAATTGTCACATGGCGCTCTTCTCTCTAAATAGTCAATTGTCACATGGCGCTTCTCTCTAAATAGTCAATTGTCACATGGCGCTCTTCTCCTAAATAGTCAATTGTTACATGGCGCTCTCTCCTAAATAGTCAATTGTCACATGGCGTCTCTCTCCTAAATAGTCAATTGTCACATGGCGCTCTCTCTCCTAAATAGTCAATTGTCACATGGCGCTTTCTCTCCTAAATAGTCAATTGTCACATGGCCCTCTCTCCTAAATAGTCAATTGTCACATGGCGCTTTCTTCTAAATAGTCAATTGTCACATGCGCTTTCTTTCTAAATAGTCAATTGTCACATGGCGCTCTTTTCCTAAATAGTCAATTGTCACATGGCGCTTTCTCCTAAATAGTAAATTGTCACATGGCCTTCTCCTAAATAGTCAATTGTCACATGGCGCTTTCTCTCCTAAATAGTCAATTGTCACATGGCGCTCTCTCTCCTAAATAGTCAATTGTCACATGGCGCTCTCTCTCCTAAATAGTCAATTGTCACATGGCGCTCTCTCTCCTAAATAGTCAATTGTCACATGGTACTCTCTCCTCCATAGTCAATTGTCATATGGCGCTCTTTTCCATCATAGTCAATTGTCACATGGCGCTCTCTCTCCATAGTCAATTGTCACATGGTGCTCTCTCTCCATAGTCAATTGTCACATGGCGCCTTTTCCACCATAGTCAATTGTCAGATGCGTTTTAACATATAAAAGCATTGGATATCCGTATTTTTAGGCATGCTACAGTTTAGGAATTGCTTCTAAACCCAGACTATCTACTGAATCATTTAGATATTGATTGTCAGTATAATCGATTGTGAGCGTCTGTAGCTTAAGCGGTAATGGGCTCGATCACAACCCAAGCGTACCTGGTTCAAACTCCGCGGCGGGCAAGTTTGGAAGAAAATTAGTTCCCTTTGATTTTTACTAACTGTGAAAATATATCTACCCGTTCAGAAAGCAATTACCTCTAAAGACGGAGAAGGCACGCCTGTATGGTGGGGACACTGATAAAAGAAAGCAGGCTTTCACGCAAAAAATTAGTCAGAAGCGTTATACCAGGCGCCATGACTACACATGAATTTATAGCGCACTAATGCAAGAAGAAGAAGAAAGAAGAAAGCAATGGTAAACTACTGAACGTATAAGTAGAGCCTAGAAAATTGAAGACTCTTTTACTGTGTTAGGATTGTTATTCAATATAATGCGAACATAATCTGATAGTTTCATTATAAAAATTTCCTTTCAAATCTCATGTCTCATATTACAGAAAATACTTGCTTAATCTGAAATCATTTTATCAACTTTTTCTCTTTGTCACTTCTGATCTGACAGATTAGTTCTTTAACAATATTTGTTTGTCTCTTAAAGAGAGTCTATTTCAGGACTGCTAAGACTGAGTTATTGGATGGTTTAAATGTTGAACCATACATAAACAATAATGTCACGTTTATAAAAGGAAAAGTAAACAAAGAAGAAATGTAGAAATTCTGCAGCAAGAAGGATATATATATATATTAATACACAGAATCATCAACATCAGCATAAGAAAGAAAGTTGACACAGAATCTTGCTTGAATTACATTGAGAAACAAAGTCACCAACATCAGCATAAGAAAGAAAGTTGACACAGAATCTTGCTTGAATTACATTGAAAACAAAGTCACCAAACATCAGCGATAAGAAAGAAAGTTGACACAGAATCTGCTTGAATTACATTGAAAACAAGTCACCAACATCAGCATAAGAAGAAAGTTGAACAAATCTTGTGAATTATTGAGAAACAAAGTCACCAACATCAGCATAAGAAAGAAAGTTGAACCTTGCTTGAATTACATTGAGAAACAAAGTCACCAACATCAGCATAAGAAAGAAAGTTGACACAGAATCTTGCTTGAATTACATTGAGAAACAAAGTCACCAACATCAGCATAAGAAAGAAAGTTGACACAGAATCTTGCTTGAATTACATTGAGAAACAAAGTCACCAACATCAGCATAAGAAAGAAAGTTGACACAGAATCTTGCTTGAAAAATTACATGGAAAACAAAGTCATCAACATCAGCATAAGAAAGAAAGTTGACACAGAATCTTGCTTGAATTACATTGAGAAACAAAGAATGAAGTGGTTTGGCCCCTAATAAGAATGCACCTAAACTCCACAATATATAAAGTCTTCTACAACAGAACATCAGGAAAGAAGATGAGAGGAACCACGGGAAAAGATGGTTAGATGGCGTAGCAGAATCCTGTCAAAAGATGGTTAGATGGCGTAGCAGAATCCTGTCAAAAATGGTTAGATGGCGTAGCAGAATCCTGTCAAAAATGGTTAGATGGCGTAGCAGAATCCTGTCAAAAAGCAAAATAACAAATCACCAAGTCACCAGAGCAGCACAAGACAAAAACAAAACCACGACACTAGGCAACAACCCGGTAACAGGGTGACAACACAAGAAAGAAGATATCATCGAAACTGCGATGAGCAGGAAACCGGAGAGGAAACGAAAACATTGAAGACCCAAAACCACATGAAGGAGAAAAATAGAACAGAAACTGATATATATATTTATTTATGTATAGAGAGAGAGAGAAGCGAGAGATAGAGGAATTACTTAATGATATTCAACTTACTTAGATTCTGAATAGAAAATGTCTCTCTTTCTTTCTCTCTCGTGTCTTTTCTCTCTCTTCTCTCTCACTCTCTATATTTATAAATATTTATTTATATATATATATATATATATTTACATATATATATATATATATATATATATATATATATATATATATATAGAGAGAGAGAGAGAGAGAGATAGATAGAGGAATTACATAATCATATTCAACTTACTTAGATTCTGAATAGAAAATGTCTCTCTCTCTGTCTCTTTCTCTCTCTCTCTCTCTCTCTATATATATATATACATGTCGCTTCACATCTCTAGTTCCTAGTGTAGAGAAGGTAGAATGGTCAATGATCTTTAATTAACTAATCTGACTCTCTCAAGACAGATCATGTTTGGAGGCAATTTGTTGATGCCTTTACGGGCAGTAACGAGAAGAAGAAAAAGGAATAATACTCGTTATTCGAAAACACACAATTGTTAGTGATCTTGTTTTGTCAATTAATGTCAAGAAATTCTTCGAATCAAGCTATGTAGGCGCTTCTTCTGCTGCTAGTTAATCAGTTATGTTTCACAACAAAGTTTACTGCGAAAACATGGCTGGTTTTTATTTTTGTTTTTATAAATACAAGGAATACGTTTTTATTCCCCCATAATTTTTTTACAGTCTGTTCTTTGTTGTGTATGGTTCTTTTATTTTATTTATCATGATGCTTATTATGTAAATTAGGTAGAAGAACCGTTTTTATACCACGTAGTATATAGGGTAACACGGTGTCAGGTCCGTACTTTTCATTGACCGTCGACACACGATTAGTGATGTGGTCAACATAGCGCAGGGCCGCCTTTACTCCCCAGTGCTTTTCCTGGTACTCAATTGAGGATGGCGTGAACTGAGAACCGTCACGTTGCTCGTATGCATGATAGTAATTAATTGCATATCCTTTACAGGCATTTGCGAATCAACCCCAGTTTTTAACGCTGTTTGTGATTTTTTATTTTTCTAGGCAATATTACGTTCAGTAGTTTACCATTGCTTTCTGAACGGGTGGTGCTTTCGTCCTTTCGTTAAAATCCACGCAAACAATTTGCAACCAAACGGTCCGCAGCATGATTCGAACTCAGAACGTCGGGGTTAATAGACCGAGTCACTAACCCTAAGCCACAGACGCCACCATGCATGATAACGATCCCAAAATAGTTGATGTATTGCGAGCTTGAAGGGGGCAGACGTTCAGTTGGTGGACACACAAAAACACGCTTTAAAGACACTCCTAAAGTGTCTTTAAAATTCTTCGATATAGACACAATGTGCTGGGAGTCTCTTTTGCAAGATCGCTATATGTGACGCTGTAACAACACAAGAGAAATTCGCATATCTGAGAATCGTCTGGCTGTTGAGAAAAACCGAGCTACGCGAAAAGACAAACACACAACATCTGAATGCCTAACCTTGATCATGTATGCCCTATCTGTGATAGGGAATTGTGTTCGAGAATTAGACTACAGGCATCTCCGCACACACCAAAGAGGTGCAGCAGCATATGTCTGAGTCTGTTGTCATCATCACTTGCGATGGACGGTTATTATATATATTACTATATTATATATTTGGATGGATGTGCACTTCAGACACGTAGAGATACGAATAGAAAGAGAGAGAGAGAGGGAGATAGAGAGAGAGAGATGCCAAAACAAACAAAGAAGCACGGCGCATTAACTGGGCCTTGATCCGTAAACAAAGTAGAGAATGAGTGAGAGTCGCTAAGGTGGACACAATACTGAGTTATATGAATATGTAGGTGGATAAGTAGGCTATAGGTAAGCTATCTATTGTCTATTCCCAGGTGGAAGATGTAGTTGGCTGTCCACTCTTGCCGTTAAGCGTAGGGATGGGAGCTTTAATTTGCGTTCTAGGACCAGATGCGTCGCCCTTGTTGTGTTGCATCCGTGTTTATGTAGTGTGGTCTTGATATTGTCTATCCATCTTTTCTTGGTCTTCCCTTAGCTCTAGTACCGATCTCTTTTTATTGTATGTTGTTATTGGTGGTTGGTTGTATTTCATTCTCATTAAATGTCCAAACCATTACATTTGTTGTCTTTCGATGTATTCGATGCATGAAGTTATGCCCACTCTGCTTCTGATGTCCTCATTTCGTAGTCTATCTTTCCTGGTGACTCCACTGCCTTTCTCAAGCATTTAATTTCACACGTGGTGAGCTTTCTGTGATGTGCTGCTGTAAGAGACCAAGTTTGGCACTGGTAAAAAAGTGTTGGTAGGAAAATAGGTAATCATATTGATGAATTAAACGATTGTCTGATGATTAGTAGATTTTTATTTGGATGGATGTGCAAGTCAGACACGTTGAGATCAGAAGAGACTAGGGCTCAAGTTTTCTGGGAGTGTATGGGTCTACACACCAGTATTCTGTACAAGAAATAATCGTAATTGTCTCCCCTTTCTTCTCCCCACCCTTTCTGCTCTTCTAACATGTGTGGTTTTTGTTCCCACCTGTATACACAATATCTTTGGTAACCTGCCACCGACCCATTCTGAATGACTAGCCAACCGGAAGCTCACAGTACTATTTCGTCCATTCTATACTATGATACTTGCCTTGAGATAACAGCTGAAACAGGTCCGTATGCTAGTATCATTTCTGCATTCTTAGTTAGAATGTTTACTTATTATATGAGTATACGTTATATTTCGTCCATTCTATCACTTTATGATACTGCCTTGAGATAACACAAGCTTGGAAACAGGTCCGTATGTTAGTATCAATTTCTTGACATTCTTAGTTAGAATGTTTTACTTTATTAAGTATTATGAGTATAATTTGTTATATTGATAAAGGCCTATAGCCGAAACATCGATGGCTGTTTATTTTCATAATTAATCATTAATTTTGCATTACTTATGTAATACTGTATATACCTGTCTTTGTTCAATTGCCGAGATAAGAAGAGAGAGAGAGAGAGAGATAAAATAAACAATGAAATACGACGTATTAACAGGGCTTTGATCCGTTAGCAAGATAGAGAAGTAAATTAGCGGATCGTCTGTAGCGAATCAACAGCTTGCTTCTATCCTTGTAGCAATCGACGGATCGATCTAAGACATTATCCGGCTATATTTGGGCACGATTACCCAAGGACAGGAAGCGGTCTAGAAAATTGGACATTTTATTGACCCTTCAGCAAATACGCTGGACGGCTATTGCTCCTCTTACCCTGCAAAGTAATTGAAGTGCTTATATTTATCTCACTGCTAAACTCCTTACTGGAAACACAACTAACAAGGTGTTAGCATATATTTTAATGATATCTAATACTGGACATGCTCAAATTTATGTTAATTTGTTTTGTTTGTCTTTTAAAATAGAAGTAACAATTTGTTGAACGTGTTTGTGACAAGTTGTTATTCTAGTTTGTGACAACTTGATATTTTAGATTTTGCTACCTTGCTATATTAGTTTGTTGGTATATTAGTCATATTGGTATACTTAGTTAGTATATTGACAGCATGTTGTTTTAGTTTGTGACAATATGTTATTTTAGTGAGGGACAACTCGTGAGTTTTTAGTTTGCAACAACTTGTTATTTTAGTTTGTAACAATTTATTTGTCTAGTTTGTGACAACTTGTTATTTTAGCTCGTGGCAACTTGTTATTTTAGCTCGTGACAACTTGTTATTTTAATTTATAATAATTTGTCATTTTAGTTTCTAAATAACATATATATACAGAAGAAACTTAAAATTAAAAAAAGTTGGCTGATGCTTCAAACAAGAATCAGAAAACTGAGGTATTTTGGACATACATAAATTAAAGAAAGATGGCTGATGCTTTAAACAAGAGTGAAATACTGTGGTATTTTGGATATACAAAATGACACGAATGATTTAAGAAGACCATTATAACAGGAGACATCCCTGACAAAGTAAAAGAGGAAGACCACGGAAAGACGGATTAAGAATGTAACTGATGATTTGAGAATGACGGCTGCATAGGCGGGATATTTGGCATATGAGAGCGTGAAATTCTGAAAAAACTTTTAGGGTGGCAAAGTTCTTGTCAAGACAAGCTATTTGCTGATGACAACTTGTTGAATATGTTTCTGATGATTTGCTAGATTACTTTTTTACAAACTGTTGAGCTTACTTGTAACAAATCTGTAGTGAAGAAAGGGCTATCCCACAATTCTTTAGCAGTATGTCGAGACCTAACATCAATCAGATAAAACAGAAGGCACATTCTTTTTCTTTCTTTCTTTTGTCCTTCTCTGCCTTTTTGCCTCTAGGCGTAGACGGTTTAACTAATGATCGGTTCCCGAGATAGTGCACGCTCGGTCGCTTGATATGTTGTGGTATTGTGGAGTCTTAAGATGTCTGTAACTCCATCAACCCATCTTTTTCTTGGTCTGCCCTTTCCTCTTGATGATTCCATTTTCAGGTGGTACGCTCTTGCAACTGGTGTATTCGGGTTCATTCTGACCAAGTGGCCAAACCATTTGAGTCTCTGTTTTTCAATAAATCTAACAGCAGGTGTTGTTCCGACTGTTCTTCTAATTTCTCATTTCTTATATGGTCTCTTCTTGTTTTATTTACTGCTTTCTTCAAGCATCTCATTTCGCATGTGGTAATTTTCCTTTCTTGTTCTTTTGTCAGTGCCCATGTTTGGCACTGGTAGCACATGTTGGTATAAAGATTGCATTTATAATCTGTCTTTTAGTCTCTACTGGAATTGCTGGGTGTTTCAAGATTGGAGTGAGCTGGTATGTAATGTTGTTGGCTTGCTGGATTCTAGTTTCGATCTCTCTGTCCAGTCTACTATCAGATGTGAAGATACTCTCAAGGTATTTGAATTCTCTCACCTGCTTTAGCGTTTGGTCATTTATTTGTATGTTGATATCTTTATGTTCTCTGCTTATAGTCATGACTTCTGTCTTTTGAATGTTGATCTTCATGTTGTATTTGAGGTAGCTTTTGTTGAGTAAGTTTATGTGTTCTTGAAGCTGTTCAGTATTATTATGGAATAAACACTGGTCGTCAACAAAGAGCAGTTCATTTTGTTGGTCTTCGTCTCGTGATGTTTCGTCTATTTTGGTGAAACTATCCATTTATATAATAAAGAGGAGAGGTGATAAACACATCCTTGCCGTACTCCTGATGTTACTGGAAACCAATTTGTGAGTCCGGCACTTGTTCGTATCACACTTTCACTTTCTATATATATGGCTCTAACACAGTCTAGCAGTGTTCCTTTTATTCCGTAGTTTTCGAGAACCTCCCATAATATGTCTCTGTTAACCCTATCAAAGGCCTTCTCTTGGACATAATAATAATTCCTCTCGTACTGTTTTAAGTTATATAGAGCATACAAGAAATTTCTATCCGCTCTATCCTGGGCAACTCGCTTAATCTCCTCCATGGAACTGAGACCGATATTTTTTGCCTCTGTCAGCTCGTTTCAGGGTCTCCCTAGGTAGTCCTCTATTTCTTGAACCCTTTGCTCTCAATGCCTGCTTTGACATTCTTTGATCCTTTCTTCTCAACATATTTCAATCTTCTCCTTCTAATAACAGTTGCAACTAGTGGTTGACCAGACATATCTCAGATTTCATCACTTCTCCTGAATTCGTTCCATTTTATATTCATTATTTCTCGCAGACATCTATTTTCAAATGCATTCAACTATTTTCTATATCTTAGTCATTTTCCATTCAACGTGATACATTTAAAATAAGAGACAGCACTTTGATTACACATAAGAGCCAATTTAATGTACTAAGATGAATTCTTATATAAGAAAAGTACAAAGTAATACATTATTATTGTCATAAATAGAAACTCATTAATAATACCATAGATATTATTATTTAAACAAGTCTAAATCGGATCCGATTATCCCGTCTACGGCAATGTATGGATAGCTAAAAATAAATAATACATCATGCAGATAAATGTGTTATGTTTAGATGTAGCTACGGTATTCTAGAGGAACATGACGGCCAAGACCTCACTTTCTCGAATGAGATTCTAGTAGTTACAGGCGGGAGATAGAAATGAATAACAATGTGAATTATCGGCATTCTTTTGGCCAGAGATCCCTGATCTCAGTGTAGGAGAGATCGTGCTCCTAGTCCTATCGTAGACGGACGATAAAACCTAGGTCCCGTGAATAATTTGAGCATGTAAAAGAACCCTTCGCAGTTCAAAATGGAGACGAGGATTCTGGAATGCTGCTGTCCACGCAAAAATTCATTAGAGAGATTAAAAATAACATTCCTGCAAAATATTTTCACCATCTTCATAATTACATTGGGGACCTTCGCCGGTGCTTCGGAGTTAATGCATTGCTGCTGAGATCTTCCTGTGTAAGAAAAAAATCGGAGCACACATTGTTACTCACCGAAATGCAATGATGATGGTCCTACCCCCTCAATAATAAATCAAACAATGTGAAATGAAGATAGAAGAAACTATAATCAAAGTGTACCAATCAATTCTCAGTCTGTTAGCAAGTTTCTGTTCTGTAAGTGCCGGCGATAGTTGACGTTCGTAGCAGCTGCTCCATGAGTTGGACATATATCCCTCAATTTACCTATTCAGTTTTCAGTTTACAAAATAGACGAATGGAACGTTGACAGTATCCGCCACGATCAAGGCACATTTGAATCAAGACACCATATCTCTAGAGGATCTAAATGGTTAATCCGTTCCGACGTTCGTCGGTTCGAATTCGGACAGCGTCCTTCTGTTCACAAGTATATATTTTCAAGAGACCCGGAGGGTTGTTGCCAGAACTACGGAGTTCTGCCTTGTGTAATACGCTCGTCAGGTTACTTGCAACTTTTCCAGATAGGGATCGAGCCCAGAGCCGGATTAGCCTAGTAGCAGAAGTAGCAAATGCTACGGGCCCCGCGCTTCTAGGGGCCCCGCGCCTATGTGACAGATGAAAATGGAAAAAATAACCAGATGTTATATCAAAAACACGCAAGCTGTCTGAATTTTTAAATGTCGTGTGTGATGGTGCTGAATCCAACGAAATCGAAGCAGAAAATACAGAAGACGTGTCCTACTGTGTAGTAGATGAAAGCAGTGCTATAGAAGAATCATCATTACCAATATTACCATTAAGATCAGCAACTCTTCACGATTTAGCCACATTTTTCACAAGACAAACTGAAATCGAATGTACAACAAGTCCTCCCAATTTAGCCATATCATCTTCAAGCCAAAGAGAGGCAGAAAGCACAGCACATGCTTCTAATGTAGCAACATCATCTACAAGCCAAAAACACAACGAAAGTAAAATGTACTCCAACGATATTGGTGAATGGCCAAACAACTTCAAACAATCCACGATTTTGTCGAAAGTCGTTTTTCACATACACACATACACCAACAAACAAAACTCACGTGAAAGATTGGTTGTGTTATACAGAAACTAAAGGACAACTGTTCTGTTTTGTTTGAAAAGTTATTGATTTAGGCTGTACCATAGAGTGACTGGTGTATTTGGAATACTCCGGCAGTTAAAATCTATTACAGAGGAAGAGATCTTGAAAAGAACTCCAAATATTGTCAGCTCTTACCAAGAGGATTTGGAAGAAAGCCTAGGCGACGAACTTATGCAGTTCACTGAACTTCTTAAAACTAATGTAGCTGCTGCTATTTGCAACGAAAAGCATGAGGCTCTAGAACTGCAATTTTATAAACTTATAATGGAAAATTTATTAGAGTCGTGTTTCCCAAATGTAGAAATAGTCTTACGAATTTACTAGTTTTTAATGATTACTAACTGCAGCGGAGAACGTTCTTTTCAACATTAAAGTGTATAAAAAGTGAGTTAAGGAACATGATGGGACAAGATCGTCTAAATAACCTCACCTTAATGAACATTGAAAGTAATTTACTTAGAGAAATTGATTTGTCTAGTATTATCTCTAAATTTGCTCACATTAAATCAAGAAAAGTTTGTTTGTAAAAGTTGTGTTTTATTTTATTATCATACAAAACCTAGGGCCCCGCGCTAAAATTTGCTACGGGCCTCGCGCTAGCCTAATCCGGCACTGATCGAGCCAGATTAGGTAAAATCGATGCAATGAACACAATCCTTCATCTTCAGACCCATTTTTAGACCAACTCTCGAACCACTTAGCAGCACCGAAAAAAAATAAATGGAAGATAAAGAACACATACATAGAATACAATTTGCAATACAAATAGGTGGTTGATACAGATAAGTAGGCACATAGAGTAGAGCCGTTTTATTTAATTTATTAGATAAGCCTTTGGGCAGTGTGGACTGACTGGCAAATTATATGAATCTTTTCCACAGTTGCCTGAAAACTAATAGCGGGTAAATCGTGACTAGAATTTTCCTAACTCGTGGTGTTTCCTAACGTTATGTCATGTCCAGAAAGAAGATACTTAATTCCTCAGTTTCAGACAACTGAACCACACGTGTGGTGCCTGGACTCGCAACGGAAGCAAAGAATAGTACCACTGCGACCTACAAAGCATGTCGTAAGAGGTGACTCATGAAGGATCTAAGGAAGCTACCCTAGCAAATAAAAACATCGCAGAAATCGGATGTGCTGGCCTACTTGTAGGTGCATAAATGGCACAACGTAAAATCGCTTTTAGATTCAGATCACGTACAAATCACAAAAAGTGGTTTAGCAAGTGGTCGATATGGAGCGTTTGAAGAAGAAATTTCTATATCTACTATAGCTTTATACTTAACTGTACCATTCCTTGCTGCTACCCATGTTTCTTCATGCGTTCGATCTTCGCGACCAATTTTATCATTCTGATTGTGATATATAATTAATCTTTGACAAGACCGTTTGTTTACGTTGTGCGATTATGCGCCCATGGTGACTAGACCCGCCCACCCGGTTTCAGCAAGCTGTTTATTTACTAGGGTAGCTAGCCCTAGGGAACGATCGATTCTGCCGTATATTTTTGCCCGGATCTACGCCTTTACGATCATCTTTTTGTCGTAGCCTATCTGAGCCATGGTGTTTGGACGTCGTCTTACTGTAGCAGACCAGCTGGTACAAGGCCCCAAATTTTGTCTCTGTAACAGTCTATGATCACAGGTATAAAGAATTACAACAGATAACTGATTAGAAAATTCATAAGTATATTTAATCACTTGTAATATCAATCTCTCTGTCTTGGAACTGAATAACAACAACAACAAAAAAAGACGCTTGTAACAGACTATGATCACAGGTATAAGGAATTACAACAGATAACTGATTAGAAAATTCATAAGTATATTTAACCACTTGTAATATCAATCTCTCTCTGTCTTGGAGAGTGAATAACAACACTTGCACTATCAAATTCCTTGAATCCTTCTGAAATATTATGTCTTATCTTCTGTGCTCGCCGGTCTATATTAATAAAGTTAGTTTTTCGCCGATGTCCCTTTTAGGAATTCAGTCCACACTGTAAAATAGTTCATTAACTTATAACAGTTCATTACCTGGCTTTGATGTTCGAGATACTATGGTCGTTCACAATTCCCTTCAATCTCAGGGAAAAATAGGATGCTTCTGGCACTTTACTGGTCTCGTCTTTGGTTGCGGAAAGCTAGTCTTCACAGTCAGCGGGTCGCTTACTCATCTGCTTCTATAGTCTTCAGGCATCAGTCCTCTGGTCGTCAGGCACTGGTCATCGGTTAGTCTGGCATCGGTTCATCTAGGCGTCAGTTATCTGGTCGGCATCTCGTCGTCTTGGTTCACAGTACATATATAAAACCTCGCTGTTCTTCTCTGGTAAATGGCTGTTTATTGATGTGTACTAGTTAACAACTTCATGTTAGTTCACCGCTCTATCTCTCTTTGACTTTAAGTGTTGCTCTTAGCAGTTCCAAGCAATTTAAAATCACTGTTAAAGGCATTCTAGTTTCTCTCTCTCAAAAATCAAAGTAGTATCTACTTGCTACTTAAACATTATTATGATCCGTTCTACTCCAACTTCTCTAGTCAGTCTGTCTTTCTCCGCTGCTCAAATGTAAACTTCTCAACTCCCAAATAACAGAATATTCCTCTGAAAACCTCACTAACTCGACGGTATTTCTCTTGTACTTCAATGTATCCGTCCGACCTCCTCACTTCTCAAGTTGTAACTATCCTACTTCTCAACTCCCAAATAACAGAATATTCCTCTGAAAAACTCACTAACTCGACGGTATTTCTCTTGTACTTCAATGTATCCGTCCGACCTCCTCACTTCTCAAGTTGTAACTATCCTACTGTTCAAACCAAAAGCTCCCAATTGTCCCTTCTCTGGTTCGAGATCCTCGATTTTTACGAGAGTCCTCGCCTATCTCGGGTTAGAACCCTTTTCATGAATTTAACTCCCTACTGGTCAGCAACTGGACTGGTAAACAATTTAATACTAATAGTATTCAAGGACGCCCCGTGCAAAAATAAGGGTCGTGGGTTGACCCCCGACTATACCCCCTAATTAGGATAACAGTGAAACTGTTACATTACTCTGTGTAGGATGATCGGCGTTCGAAAAGTATTGCCCTTTGCCAATGTTTGGGTATATACCAGTCAAACCTTTGCATTATCGGCCTTGCTTTTCTATCCACGGTGAGTTTGTTCCTGAGTAGGAGTATTCTCAGCCATTTCGGGGAGCGTGTCGGCTCTTTGCCAATTTGCAAGTGTTTACTCTGCATTTTCTATGTACGCTGGAAACACTGGCCTGGGGCTGCGCACAGATATTCTAGAAGGTCGCTTCAATCGGGGCTAGCAACGCAACTAAAATTTCGCGCTCGCCAACATCACCCACCTCAGTTCTTGCGGGATGTTAGTTGTTAATGTAACAGTACCCTGCCCGATTGTCCCGGGAGGGGGCAGTTTGTTAGGCACTAAAACGCGACTTTGGATTTGCGCTTGGTCAACTTGCCTACCTCAGTTCTTCCGGAGATGTTAGTTGTTTATACAACAGTACTCTGCCCGGTTGTGCCAGGGAGGGCAGTTTCGTTTGGCGCAAAAACGCAACTTTATGATTTGCGCTCGGCCAACTTAACCCAATAGGTTTATCTGCGCTTGGCCCCTTGTACGGAGTTTACCGCAATCTTCCCATATGTTGTCACCATGCGTTACTATGTTTTTCCGAGACACTTGCCGAGACCTTTGGATTGTAATGGATTCAAGCGTCTGCTGGGCTTTCACTGCTCAACTGGGTGGCCCACTCACCCCTACGTTTGTCGTGCCTTCCCTTAGCTTCATAATCAGCCATTTGGGTATCTACCCCACCTGTGGGCTCGCCTGCGTATTGTCCGTATGCGAGATTCGCTCCTATTTGGTGCCTGCCCCACCGTTTTTATCAGGTTTCTCACATTTACCGTGCTTCTAGGCGGCCATGATACGGAGCACGAATTAGGCTCCAGGCTCCGAGTTTCGCCTCATGTGGGTCCACTTTTCTATGTGCTTATGGACTCTTGCCCAGTAGGTGGCAATTTTGGTGCGGTCATGTGCTCCAGGGGAGTTAACATTCGTTCTCTATCGACTCGTACACTGCTGTTTTCTTACGTTTTTGCAAAATTCGGGCAATTTTTTTTATCGGACATCGGCCAGGAGATGCGTGCATTTTTGTTTAGGAATTTGAAACCATGCATTACTTTTCCGTGCTTGCACTACTAACACTACATGTAGCTCTCCCTCGATCACAGCCAGCTTAGCCAAACTGGAATCAATGTCTGTTTCCAGGGTCACCACGAGGAGGTGGGGCAGTATCTTGATTAGTGCCAACTCACTAATCCTGACGCGGTGTTGTCCTCATGCACCTTTGACCCCATACTCATGTTTGATTGATGCTGTATATATACATACAATCGTCAGGTTTCAACACTTTTATAGTTAAGATAATGTTATAACGGGCAGATGCTCAAGTTAGATAGGACATGTACTCCGAGAAATGATTCAGAAACAGTCAAGAGAATTGCAATGTAGGGAACCATGGAGAAAAAGACAAAAGAGGGTCTTACGAAAATACAGCGCAGCGGAGAACAGGAGCGGAGGAGATGCACGGTATGAGACATTGCTAGGACTTCCAGAGAAGGATGACTACCGACCGATCACAATGGAGAGATTTTGGTACTGTTTTATAACACAGTAAAGATAAGACAGTAAAGATAACACAGTAAAGATAACACAGTAAAGATAACACAGTAAAGATGGTACCAACCACTATTTTCTTCGTCTGTCTTTATTTAAGTAAACCTCGCGTTCCGTAGGTTGCGAGTTCGACTTCGGACCGAATCCCATGTTAAATTTTTTCCTGAGATCCTTAAGATTTGAAGTTCGTGCTTTGTGCAACACTTTCGCTAGATGGCGTGTCATTCCAGCCTACAGGGACGGAGCTATATGGGGAATCCCAGTACAATAACGTCAATCCTTCTCATTTAGATCATTTGTAAAAGAAACAGAAGATTTCATTTATTCTGTTTCAGCTACAGCCTCCTCCATTAATATCGTTAACATGTTTCCTTAACCAAATTGAATAACAATATTGTCTTTAAGCAGCCCAACAAATGCTCTTGTAAAACTTCATTATCAAATGATCTTTTTTATCCTCCACAGAAATGCTCACGTTGTTGATAATTTATCTGTCCAGAGCTCTGAAAGCATAACCAAACAATGGACAGACCTCCTGCAGTGATAAACATCAACATGAACAGAACGATCAATACGTTGAATTCTTCTGTAAAATAGGTCAAACAACTGTCCACACAACAACGATATTATTAATCAATGCGCAGTAACAATAAAATAAGTTAAATCTATTTCACATTATTAAAATACAATGTTCTAAACAAAAATAGTATTATTCTTTTGTAAAGTAAATTAATGATAAACAACAAAGTAATTATAATTTTTCTAATATTTTTTGTGCATTAAATTGAATTTATCGTCATTATCAAATAGCTTGTCCTGGGCAGAACTTTACCATCTTAATAGTCGTCCGGAATTTCTCTCATAAGCCAGATATCCTGCTCTGCAACCGTCATGCTTAATCCATCAGTTACATTATAAACTAAAGTATGGACATTGTTTTACATAGTAAACAAAAAAGCTTGAAAGAAAGTGGTAGGACTTTAATTATCTCTGTATATTTAATTGTGTGAATTTGTAACTTTAGAGGCAGCCAAGAAATAAGAGAACACGTGATATCAGTCAAGCAATCAATCGATCAATCGATTCTCACGATATCTTGCTTTAAATAACCTGAAGAGTTTTCACTGCTTTAAAATTATCAAAAGTAAATCCTCCACATAATACAACTTCTTCAGAAACTCATTTACGATGTCTCACTTGACATTCGAGAACACCACTTCATACGACGAGATTCTTAACAGCATCATTAGCAACAAGACCTGGCAGAGAGAATGGATGCGACAGATCATACAGAAAGACATTTCCAAGAGGCACTTTGACCCCGTAACAGAGGCTATACTTCTAGTTTGCTATTCTGTTCTTATTACTTTTGGTGCTCTTGGCAACGGTCTAGTTATTTTCGTGGTAAGTATTCATGCAAATGTATGTTAAACTCAGTTTGTCATAATATTAATAACTTATATATTTTCCTCCTAAAGCTTACATCAGCATTAGTTTTGAATGTATGTCTCTGTTGCAGGCATGTACTCATTATTTTAACTCATCATATGAATGGCTACGTACGCGTTTTACTGGGTCCCCAAATAAGCAAAGAATACTAACACGAACGCCTGTTCATCTTGTAGGATCAGAGGTTTGATATATAATAATTCAGTTCTCAAATGTCTAAGCTATTTAGTACAACAATCGAAACTTGCTTAGCACAGGAAATGTATACACGAATCCATTATCGTTTTTATCGAACAGAATGGAGGGAAAAAAATGTTAACTTTGACCAAAGTGACCACTAGCTATTCAAATTTGAGAATGCTATAAAGTATGTGAGGATCACGCCCCAATATAGTAGGTCAGCTTAATTATCGGTCAAGATGGCGCGCACGCTGTAGGTTTTTTTTTGGTCAGCCTCTAACCAGTGTCGATTTTCTGTTTTCTTTGGAAATGAATTTGTGTATTCTAGCCTGAATGTGATAGTCTAGTGCACTGTGTGGCCTATCTAGGGATTCTGAAGCCACTGTGACAGGTCTAGCAGGCCGACATCGGGTTTAATCTAACCTATGCTCGTAGAATTAGGAAGAGATTTCAAGAACCGGTAAACATGGTCAATCGGAGGGAATCAAGAAATAATGTTAAGATTTTGACATTTATTATATGTGCAATCAGCATGAAAATTTAAGCCATCGTTGAGATTAACTAAGACAGAGATGAAGTGTTTACGCAGAATGCTGGGAGTATCAAGAAGAGACTGATTTAGGTAATGACGACCCCAGAAAAAAAATATGTACAACATCATTACATAACTTTATCAAGAAACAATAAATTAAATGGTTCGGCCACATAGGCATATTACCAAAAGACAGTAAGCCTCCAAGAGCAATGCTACTCCTGTACAGTGGATACAGACAAAAGGTGAAGCTCAGAAATAGCAGAGGCAGAGAAAAACACTATTAATGAAGCGCGCACAAAAGTCAGTTCTAGAGATCTCTTCTTATCATGACGTTGTGAGACAAAACTAAATTAGAGAGCATAAAAGAAGATGGACAGTTTATACTAGTCCAACTTCTGGGTATGTCAAGATGACGATACATTTCTTCTGCTTCTTCTTCAGCGATCTCTGGTCATGCGCTTAATTTACTGTGGACCACAAACTGGGTAGTCAGTTTCAGGTCTGTCAGGTTTCCTATAGCTAGGTTTCAGGTCGACTGGGTGTGACCACATGTTGCTGCTCAGCTCACCCAGGAGAGGACAGTTTTGCAAGATATGCTCCGGTGTCTGTTCCGCCTGCTGACACTGGCAGAGACACCTGGTCTGTTCTGCTTAGGTCTTTGAGGGAGTCTTCTCCATAATCATAGCCAGTGTTTGTCTTCCAGTCTACTGCAGATTTTCTCTGTATGAGGGTGTCTTTAACCTCTTGACGATGCATAAAACCAAAGATATTCGTAATACCCAACATGTTTAGTATATAACCACAGAATACGTATTACTACTTAATTTTACATCTACATTCGACGTAAGGCTTGCCTGAATGGCGAGGACACTGGTGATAAGGAAAGCAAGAATTCATGAAAAAATCAGATAGATGCGTTATGACTACACCTGGATTCAAGCAGGCGAAAAAAAAAATTAAAAATACATAATTTCAAATCTAAAAGGGAATAGTTATTCGTGAACAAATATTGCATTATTTTCAAACTGACTTTCACAAAGACTAATTATCAAGAACAAAGTGGTCTAAACAAATAATATGGTTTACAGTACCATCTATTGTTTACATTCCCGATAAATCAGACCACGAGAAAAATTGATAATATGAAAATCTGCCGGTAACAATTTAAATTTACAATCAAACACTTATTAGTAAAGATATTAACACATTGTTATTTTGTTGTATCTTATACGTGGTGTCTTCTTTCTTTTGTCCTTCTCTGCTTTTTTGCCTCTAGGCGTAGCAGGTTTAACTGATGACCGGTTTCCGAGATAATGCACGCTCGGTCGCTTGATATGGTGTGGTATTGTGGAGTTTTAAGATGTCTGTAACTCCATCAACCCATCTTTTCTTGGTCTGCCCTTTCCTCTTGATGATTCCATTTTCAGGTTGCAACTGGTGTATTCGGGTTCATTCTGACCAAGTGGCCAAACCATTTGAGTCTCTGTTTTTCAATAAATCTAATAGCAGGTATTGTTCCGACTGTTCTTCTAATTTCCTCATTTCTTATATGGTATCTTCTTGTTTTATTTACTTCTTTCCTCAGGCATCTCATTTCGCATGTGGTCATTTTCCTTTCTTGTTCTTTTGTCAGTGCCAATGTTTGGCTCTGGTAGCACAGTGTTGGTATAAAGATTGAATTTATAATCTGTCTTTTAGTCACTACTGGAATAGCTGGGTGTTTCAAAATTGGGGTAAGCTGGTATGTAATGTTGTTGGCTTGCTGGATTCTAGTTTCGATCTCTCTGTCCAGTCTACTATCAGATGTGAAGATACTTCCAAGGTATTTGAATTCTCTCACCTGCTTTAGCGTTTGGTCATTTATTTGTATGTTGATATCTTTATGTTCTCTGCTTATAGTCATGACTTCTGTCTTTTGAATGTTGATCTTCATGATGTATTTGAGGTTTATGTGTTCTTGAAGCTGTTCAGTATTATTATGGAATAAACACTGGTCGTCAGCAAAGAGCAGTTCATTTTGTTGGTCTACGTCTCGTGATGTTTCGTCTATTTTGGTGATACTATCCATGTATATAATAAAGAGGAGAGGTGATAAAACACATCCTTGCCGTACTCATGATGTTACTGGAAACCAATTTGTGAGTCCGGCACTTGTTCGTATGGCACTTTCACTTTCTATATATATGGCTCTAACACAGTCTAGCAGTGTTCCTTTTATTCCGTAGTTTTCGAGAACATCCCATAATATGTCTCTGTTAACCCTATCAAATGCCTTCTCTTGGTCTATGAAGGCTTATTCATTTGATTTGTGTATTCTATAGTCTTTTCACTAATTTGTCTTAGGACAAATATTGCATCTGTGCACCCTTTTCCTTTTCTAAACCCAAACCGTTGTGGGCTGAGTGTTTGCTCCACAATTGGTCTTATTCGTTGCTCCAGCACTCTTGGAAACATTTTTCCCCACATGGCTTAGGAGGGAGATGCCTCTATATGTACTACAGTCTTGTTTTTACCTTTTTTCTTCCATATTGGTACTATAATAACTTTTGTGCAAATAGATTTTATACATGTTTGAAATAGCAACGCAATGGAAGGATAATCAGTCAAACTGACGTTTGCTAACCGAATAAATGGAACAGTTGCTGCCATTTTTGGAACTGAAAATGTAGTTTTTGTAGTGTGTTAATGGGAAACATAATAATAATTCCTCTCGTACCGTTATACGTTACATGGGTCCTGCAAGTAATTTTTCCATACCGTTCTGTTCTATGCAAGTCGCTCAATCTTTTCCATGGAATTGAGAAGGTGTTTCTTTATTTTCTCAGCAAATTTCGTTTTAGAGTCTCCCTAGGTCGTCCTCTTGTTCTTGAACTTCTTGCCTTCCACTTGAATGCCTGTTTTGGTATTCTTTGATCATCTCGTATCAGTTGATGTCCAGCATATCTCCATTTTCGCCATCTTATAACAGTTGTTATTAGTGGTTGACCAGATATTTCTCTAATTTCAACACTTCTGAATTCGTCCCATTTTATGTTAATTATTTTTCAAAGACATCCTATTTTCAAATGCATTCAACTTGCTTTCACTATCTTTAGTCACTTCCCAAATCGCATTGTCATTTGTTAGGATTGATACATGAGAAATGGAAAATGATAGAATCATGAAAATAATAGAAAGATGAACGAAATACTTCAGGAAACATGATGAGGATGAAATATCAGAACTAAACATACAAAAGAAATGGATGAGACTTAAAATACTTGTATCAGAAGTTTATGATGCTATTATCAACGCACTACATTCCTCATAATATTGTCCCTTCTTATGCTCTATAAAATATGTGTATACGTTAAATGTATATATTTGATAATTATTGTTTTTAATCTTTTTTTTAACCATTTATAATATTTGTACATTTTTTGGGTTTTTCGCTTTTAGTCACATATTTTAGTGTAGTTAGGATTTTAAAAATCTAATTGTATATTTTCTGTCTGGTGTATAGGAAGTCCGAATTGTTTTCGCCTTTTTTGTATCATTTGCTTGATAAAGGTTTTATTGGAAATTATTGGAAACGTCGCTGTACCTTATTTTTTGCTTTGGCGGAGAACCACCCAGAATTTTAAAAATTAACAGAAAAAACTAACAAACATATTATCGTTTTCGATGATAAGCAACGTTTAGTGTATGCACTGTAATTAGTTATTTAAAAATAATTAATTTTCTTGAAAATATATTGTAAAAGCCCCCTCCCTCATCGAGCAGTGGATTTCACAAATATAAGAAGTACAATGAATGCCAAACTTGCATATGATGTACATATCACCCATAATTATAGCGTGAACCTCCAAAAATGTCTAACTCAATTGGTTTTGTAGATATGGTTTTTTCAGTGCAACCCTTCCAAATTAAAAAAAAATTTCAAATTAGAACAGCAATATCTCTGCTTATATACAGTTTAGACAAAAATAGAGGTTCATGCTATAACAATGCTTTGCTATAACAATGGATGATATGTACATCATATGCTAGTTTGGCATTCTTTGCACTTCTTATATTTGTTAAATCCACTGCCCAATGAGGGGGAGTTACAATATATTTTATGAAAACTAATTATTTTTAAAATAGCTAATTACAGTGCATATACTAAACGTTATTTATCATCGAAAACGATGTCTTTTGCAACGGGTGACCAAATTGTATGATAACATTTTGTTAGTTTTTTTCTTGAATTTAAAAAAATGAGAACAGTTGTTCTGGGTGGGTCTCTCGCCTTTTAAAAACTATTTTATTTTGTTTTTACGTGTTTCGCATATGCTGCATAATTTTACTGCACTCTTCCCTTATATAAATAATGCTCATCATCATCAGGTGCCGTGACGGCTGGCGTAGGCGATCATGGATCTCCACAAATCTCTGTCGTTGGTGTTTGCTATCAACTCAGATGTTGACGTTCTACCGTGGCATGAAGTCAGGAAATCCACAATTTTCTCTCTCTGTCTTCCTCTGTCTCGTCTACCCTCGTCTACAATTTAGGGGTCAATAAAATGATGCTTTCAAGCACATTAATAAAGAGAGTAAATACCAAAATAAAATAGTGATGAAAGAACTCAAAGAACTTGAAAATCTTGAAATACAAGTGATAACCAAACTTATATAAACGACATGTATGATGGGAGATGTACTCTGATGGACTGGATGAAATCCAAAGTTATTGCTTTGCTAAAGAAGTCAAAAACAGTTGAAAGTTAAGATCAGCGTATTATTAGATGTATATAAATGATAAAGATAATGCTAACAGCGCGGATTAGCTAGTAGCAGAAGTACCGAATCCAAAGAAATCGAAGCAGAAAATACAGAAGACGTGTCCCACTGTGTAGTATATGAAAGCAGTGCTATAGAAGCATCATCATTACCAATATTACCATTAAGATCAGTAACTCTTCACGATTTAGCCACATTTTTCACAAGACAAACTGAAGTCGAATGTACAGCAAGTATTCCCAATTTAGCCATATCATCTTCAATCCAAAGAGAGGCAGAAAGCACAGCACATGCTTCTAATGAAGCAACATCTTCTACAAGCCAAAAACACAACGAAAGTAAAATGTACTCCAGCGATATTGGTGAATGGCCAAACAACTTCAATCGAGATTATTGGATTGTGAAAGAAAGTAGCGAAGTGCAACATATGAACAGTGATTTCATGTCTTAAAAAAACATACGATAAAGAAAACAATCCACGATTTTGTCGAAAGTAGTTTTCACATACACATACACCAACAAACAAAACTCACGTGAGAGATTGGTTGTTTAAACAGAAACTAAAGGACAACTGTTCTGTTTTGTTTGCAAAGTTATTGATTTAGGCTGTACCATAGAGTGACTGTTGTATTTGGAATACTCCGGCAGTTAAAATCTATTACAGCAGAAGAGATCTTGAAAAGAACTCCAAATATTGTCAGCTCTTACCAAGAGGATTTGGAAGAAAGCCTAGGCGATGAACTTATGCAGTTCACTAACTTCTGAAAACTAATGTAGCTGCTGCTATTGGCAACGAAAAGCATGAGGCTCTTGAACTGCAATTTTAGAAACTTATAATGGAAAATTCATTAGAATCGTGTTTCCCAAATGTAGAAATAGTCTTACGAATTTACTTGTTTTTAATGATTACTAACTGCAGCGGAGAACGTTCTTTTACGACATTAAAGCGTATAAAAAGTGAGTTAAGGAACATGATGGGACAAGATCATCTAAGTAATCTCACCTTAATGAATATTGAATGTAATTTACTTAGAGAAATTGATTTGTCTAGTGCTATCTCTAAATTTGCTCACATTAAATCGAGACAAGTTTGTTTGTAAAGTTGTGTTTTATTTTATTATCATACAAACCTAGGGCCCGTCTAATATTTGCTACGGGCCCTGCGCTAGCCTAATCCGGCACTGATGCTAAGTATAATGTTGTGAAAAATGAGAAGCAAAAAAAGACTAGAAATTTGTGTAGAGAAGTTTAGGTTTGTCGAAGACAAGAGTATTTGTAATGTTTCCTATATCTTAAAAACAATAATAATAAAAAGAATAGTGTTAGTAAAAACATATCTATACTTCTGCTTTATAGATTGCACAAAGATGCTCTAGAAAGTGAAACATCAGGAAAGGAATAAGAAAAAAAAAACAGTGTCTCAGTAAAGAAAATTGTATGGCAATAATTGGTTGCATATGGAAACGTTATGATACGAATTGGCAAAGCAACATCAGGTTTTAAAAGTCTAAATAAAATATGAACTGCAAGTTATATAGTATTAAAACTAAATTACGAATTTTCAATTCAAATGTTGTATCAATCCTAACATATGCTAGCGAGAGTTGGAAAATGACTAAAGATATAGAAAGCAAGTTGAATGCATTTGAAAATAGATGTCTGCGAAAAATAATGAATATAAATGGAACGAATTCAGAAGAATTGATGAAATCAGAGACATGTCTGGTCAACCACTAGTGACAACTGTTATAAGAAAGAGAAGATGGAGATATATTGGGCACACTTTGAGGAGAAATGATCAATGAATATCAAAGCAGGCATTGAAGTGGTATGCAAAGGGTTCAAGAAAGAGAGGTCGACCTAAAGATACTCTGAATCGAACTTTGCTTGAGAGAGACAGGAAATATCGGTCTCAGTTCCATGGAGGAGATTGAGCGAGTTGCCCAGGATAGAGCGGTATGGAGAAATTACTTGCAGGCCCTATGTAACGTATAACGGTACGAGAGGAATTATTATATTATTATATGGAAACGAGGTAAGTTAGTTATGATGTGTTGCAATAAGGCCATTACTGATATATGCATGTTAATCATGGACAATACATAGACACACAATCTCTTGACTGAACAGTGATGGGTTTACAGAAGAACTATTGAATCTCACGAGTTGCTAAAATTATTCAAGTTGATGTAATGAAAGTGGTCAATGCAAAGTTGTTCTTTTTCTAATCCAGGGTTGCCTAACATTGTCAGAATTACAAGAGATCTGTAAAATGTGTTTACTTCGTATATGGAGTCTTTCACTGCCTTTGTTATTTCTGTTATTCATCTTTTGCATGAGCGATCTTTTGTTTTGTGTATCTACTGTATCTATATTGAAGTGCTCTTTGAGACTCACTGTGTGTGAATAATCTACTAATGTGGACAACCCATTTAACTTGCTATTTCTTAAAAATACGTTCAATACTGATGTACCAAATTTTATCCTGATGTCTTTATTCCGAAATCGATATTTTCTTGATACGTTCAGTACTCTGCAGAGACACTTAATCTCTGTCGTGAGTAGTTTTATTCTGACGTTTGATGTCAACAGTCAGGTTTGGTCCTGCTAGCATTAAGCCGGATTAAAGATTATTTTGTTCATGGATCTTGTAGTGTTTATTGTGAAACGTGTGCATTTTAAATTTGATGGCATTCGTACTATGATTATATTTTCTTTATTCTATCTTTGTTGAATTTCGTTGTTTATTAACTCACATTGGAAGCTTGACATACCCCAGAAGTTGGACTAGTCCAAACAGTCGAACTACTTTTTCTTGTCTCTAATTATATTCACATAGAAATATCATCATGCTTTGGGTATGTCATTTG